>CM051241.1:136143740-137343740 GCA_027917425.1 Gastrophryne carolinensis | reverse complement strand
GCCCTTAGGGTTAATTTACTTTTTTCCAAAATAAGAAATTAGATTATGTTATGTACAAGAAAGTGCATCTCACCTTTACATTGTTGATGTCTTCTTTTAGCTTCATCTCTTCACTGGTGATTTCAGTCCATCCTCCTTCTACTGACACTGGCTTGGCAGGATTTGTGGTGGACACCAAGTGGGGTGGAGACAGATATTTCACACGTCGAGCTAGGGGAATTGTGATATGTTTATCTTATAACATTTCAAATTCCT
Source organism: Gastrophryne carolinensis (assembly GCA_027917425.1). Taxonomy (NCBI): domain Eukaryota; kingdom Metazoa; phylum Chordata; class Amphibia; order Anura; family Microhylidae; genus Gastrophryne; species Gastrophryne carolinensis. The sequence continues at coordinate 137,343,485 of CM051241.1, read as the reverse complement.
GGTGTATTATACTGTCTGAAAGCTGCATAAAGGAGATCATTAAATAAGACTGCTTCCCGAACTAGGGGGGCAATCGCATGGTACTCACCTGACTTGGTACTTTCCTATGTTCTCGTTCCCTCATCCATGTGATCACTGGCCCCAATAGTGGGCCCTTGGATGGAGTTACACTGTGCAACCCTGAACCTCACGGCAGTCGGAGGGAGAGGGCAGTAGAGCTGTGTGGGAAGGCTAAATTAGGTGAACACTGGGAATGGAGAACCAGGCTCCTGTCTGTGGTCTGGTCTGCGGAGCAGAGCAACTGGATGTGCCCTCCCCCCACCTAGTTAAAGCGGACCAACACCTGCGCAGTGCCGGTGTTGGTCTCCGATGCTATATGATGGGGGGGGCATCCAGAATGCTGAAGCCCTCCTGCACATAACCCCCTCAAACGCCCTTAAAATTTAACCTTTCCCTTGGTTCCCCACTGGGAATCCAGCCCTGCGATTGGCCAACAGTGCTCACATGGGCAGCACATTCCAGCATCCGGAACAGTAGCAGCACTTACTACCCGCATGGGCGCTGGATGGCCAATCACTGTGCTGGATTCCCGGGAGGAGACCGAGGGGAAAGGTAAAAGGTAGATATGGGTGTTCCGGGGGGGGGGGGGGGGTATGTGCGAGGGGCTCCAGCGTTCTGGAAACCAACATCTGTGCTGCACGAGTGTTCATCTGCTCTAAGTTAAAAACAAACACCTTAAAGTGGACTAAAATCTATAAGATTCCGGGCCGATTGATCCCCCCCCCCCGGGGCATCCAAAATCGGGATGCCCCACTGAGTGAAACCCCTCAGGTCGCCCTGTTCACTTACCTTGTTTCCCGGTCCAATGGCGCATGCCGCGGGCCGTGGCTGCATCCCCTGCTATCCCTCTAGGAGGGCGCGTGCCCGAGCCAACCATTTGTGAATGGCCGCCGCGGGCACAATCCCTGTTAGAGGGAAGTGGGGGATGCGACCACCAGAGCACTCAGAGCCACTGACGTCATGCCATCTAAGGCGGCGTCTAAGGCCAGCGGCTCCGAGTGCTCTGGTGGCCGCATCCCCCACTTCCCCCGAGTGCGCTGATTGGACGAGCATCTTGGATTTAAAGTGTCTCGACAAGTTTTTCAGGTTCAAGCATTTTCACATGGAAACCCTGCGCTCAGTGGTCAATTTACTGCGCCCGGGCAACTTCATGACTTCTGTAGACATCAAGGATGCTTACCTTCATGTACCAATCTTTCCAGGTCATCAGAAATTCCTTAGGTTCGCTCTGGAGGATCAGCACTACCAATTTGTGGCCTTGCCTTTCGGTATCACCTCGGCTCCCAGGGTATTCACCAAGGTGCTGGCGGGCGTGATGGCCTTGCTGAGATCTCAGGGCATTCGCATCCTTCCTTATCTGGACAACATTCTCATCACGTCTCAGTCCTTCCATCGGGCCGAGCTGGATACCCAGTTAGTGGTGTCCACACTAGAGTTCTTCGGCTGGGTTATCATCCATCCCAAGTCTTCCCTGTCACTGTGTCGGTTGAAGTCCTTTCTGGGCATGACTCTGGATACATCTCAGGTCAAGGTTTTTCTCCCTCAACAGAAGGTGGAGAGCCTTTTAGCTCAGGCCCGGTCTCTTCTGTCTTGCCATCATCCTTCCATCCAGCAGGGGATGCAGCTGGTGGGCCTGATGGTGTCTTGCTTCGAGGCGGTACCCTATGCTCAGTTTCACATGAGACCTCTTCAGCTTTGCCTCTTATCAGTATGGGATCAGATCAGGACCCGGTGTCCCTGGATCAGGTGTTTGCTCTGTCCCCACTGGCCAGATGGTCCCTCTCGTGGTGGCTGGACTTAAGGAACCTGTTAGTGGGCAGAACCTTTCTGCCCCTTGCTGGGAGACTGTCACCACGGATGCCAGTCTGACGGTTTTGGGGGCTTCTGGAAGTCCTTAAAATTCCAGGGTCAGTGGGGCCCTCAGGAGGCCCATACCCCTATCAACATTCTGGAACTGAGGGCGATAAGGTTGGTTCTCGCCCATTTGACTCCACACCTTCAGGGTCGGGCTGTTCAGATCCGCTCGGACAACCAGATGCAGACGCGCATGTGCCATAGGACCGGGAAGAGATGAGTGAGTTCGGGCGATCTGGGGGGGCTTCACACAGGAGGGGCACCTCCAATCAGGGTGCCCTGGGGTAAAGAACCAAAACCCAGGGTTTTGGTCCACTTTAAGGCAGAATAATTTGAAGCCATTATTTTTGCTTTCAGTAACCTCAGCAAAGATTAAGTGTTGCGCTACATCTGCAATAACCAAACGAAAATTCATGAGCAGAGGAGCCTCAGTGGTATAGGAATCCCGTATGTTGTGATGGTTACCACTGTAGTTCCATAGATTTCTAGTTAAATGAATTGTCCAGACAAAAAAAAAAACCTCACTGCCAGCCTGCAGTCTATATCCTGCTGGCTGCTACAGTGTGCTTTCAAGGGCTGTCAGCTCTAGTGGCAACAGTGCATCGAGACCAGACCAGAGTAAGCTGTTAGAGCACTTCTTGTCCAGACTGTGTGCACATCCCTGCTGCAGGTCACGTGGTAGCAGGCTCCCTCATTGTTTAGCAACAAGGGGTGCATCACATCTCGAGTGCCCATCACTCTTATTGTGAAATGTGCACCAGGGGGCAGTGAGGAGCACACCCTCAGCTGCAGACTACAAGGGGTTGAAACAGTTTTAAACTGACGTACCTTGGGTCCCCCTGGAGGAAATAATTCTTGGGGCCCACCCCTCTGCTAAAATATACAGTGTTGCACAATATACAATGCAATGTTTCTAAATTAAATATCAAATGTAACTTACACTACTGAATAAATAACAACCTCACAGAACACTTCAAGGAAACAAGAAACACTGTCTTGGATCGATTGTATTGCCCTGATGCAGGGTCAGTGCCTGGGACCCATCAGATAATTTGCTATTGCTCTGGTGGGACAGTCCGACGCTGTATTGAGCCTGTTGGCTAACTGATAAGTAATTTTTTTGCCATTTTCCTGGTCAGTACCTTTAAGAGAATTGTCCAGGATACTGCATAGACCATATAATCACATTGACCATATAATCAAGTTTTCTCTTCTTTTTTTTCCAAAACGAACCCCCAAAGCAGAGAAAACTTAAAACAAAAAAATAAAATGTTTTTTAAAGTTCCTTTTGAAATCTTTTTTTATTAATTGGTGTGGCCACTGTGCAGTACAATAGCAGGCTGTGTGTTTATATCAGCATATTTGACATCTAATCACAATGCTGCAATACACAGAGGCCACAGGTGGTCTAGTGCTGGGGGAATCAGGAGATTAGAAGAGGTCAGTGGCAAGTGCTGCTTACAGGAAGGGAGAGGGCAGATATGACAAAAACTAACCTTTACAACATCCTAATAGTAATCAGATGTAAGGCTGAATCAGCTTGACTGTAGTTGTTGGTTATGATGCTGAATTATAGTTTTAAAGCCTGATTCTAAGCCTCGCAGTGATTGTTCGGTTTTTCGAGGAAGCAAACTCGCAGACAGGGACGTTGCGAATGCTCGAATTATTCTCAGCCGCGTCCAAGATTTCCTTGGTCCGGAGTACAGTAGCGTGTTTCGTGGGAGCTTTAGTTTTAGCCGAGCAATTGCATATTTGGCCGGCGAACTAGCATCTTAAGGTGAGTTTGTACCTGTTTCCAGCTCAAGGCAACACTGCTTGGGCTGCAGACACACCCCTGCTGCCAGCCACACCCACAGCAGTGTGGCCCGGCAGCAATGGGGGAGCTACACACAGGGCTCACGCCACCCACCCCCATGCTCCAGTCACCGCTCAGCACACAGGAGCCCACTGAGGAGTCCACTGTGGGGTTCAGGGTGGAGCAGCAGAGCAAGTACATGGTCAATGTGTTCCCCTGCAAGCCTGCAAAACCACCCCTTCTGAGCTTGGGAGTGGCCTCAGTGACTCATCCTCCCCTGCCCAACCCAGTCAGCAGGGAGCAGCTAATGCCACACAGAGTGGCCATCAGCTTGGAGGCACTTCTTGATGGTGTCTCCAGCAACATTAATCAGCTGGCCGGGCAACGGTCGCGCTCTACACCCAAAGCCATGCTTCATAATATCTGGCACCAGATTTCATGCTGGGTCACTAGTGCGGGACCGGAGCCCAAAAATGCTCACCAGGTGTCAAAAAAAATTGAGAACCTGAAGACATTGGTCCAGAAGAAAATAAACCGGAGGCAGAATGTGGAGGTGTGGAGGCCCAAGATGGGTGTTTATTCTTTACACATTTGACCCCTTTGTTTTTAGCTTTCAAATCAGCAGAGGGTTGAGGAAAACACTTGAATTTACCCTGTAAAAGCAGCAGCTATATGGCCTTCTGAGCCCCAACACCTTCCAGGGGGTGTCAGGCACCATCGATACAGACCAGCGTCACATGCCCACCAGTGGTAAGAGTTGGAACCCCAATGCTTATTTTAGGTGGGAGGGAGGCCACAAACCCCAACCATTTGTCACAAACATGAGTGGCAGAAGCACACACCAACAGTGAGGGTTTTTCTGGGGCAGACATGTTTGCTAAGCAAGTGCATTTATGTGTTTCTTACAATTGCAAACAAGAACAGACCTTGTAATTGGTTGCAAATGTGTGAGGGGCACACATAGCTGTGGTGCCAATTGTGTACCCCAAATTGAGTAGCTTAAGGAGTGCAGCTAAGGAATGTGTTTGGCATTGATTGTTTCTCCCTTGCCTTGTAGCCCCCACCCAGCCACCACCCATGCCTCCACCTCTGGCTCCAACTGGCCCTCCAGCAACAACTGCTCCATGTCCAACGCCTGAACCTCGCCCAACAACTGGAGTCCCAAGTTCTGCAGATTCAGCAGCCCAACACACCATCCCACCTATCACCAAATCTGGTGAGAACACCCACACCTAGTGCAACCCTCCAGAAACAAACACCGTCTCACACCTCTAACCATGGCCAGGAATCCACCTCATCAGATGCCAGTAAACGCCCAGGACCCAGTTGTGTCCTGTACCGCCACCTTTCCATGGAATGCAGGGTCCAGATGATAGAGGTAGACTGGTAGGCAAACAGCTCTACATTCTGGCAAAACACTAACGGCTATTACAAAATTGTGCGGACCAGGCAACATCCCCATAAGATGTGAGGCACTACTTGTTTTGTGTTTTTTGGCCAGGGGGCCCAACCATTTTGTTTTTTAATTCTTTATTTAGAAGTTTTATAAGTGTATAAAACATTGCAGCACATACAGTATCAGTAGAGTATTATGGCACATAAAGATTCAATAAAGGAGATCCATATAATACAGTGTCTGCGTTTGTTCTAGAGATATTGCTCAGTGGTCATTCTCAGAGACAAAGAAAACGCAGTTTAGACGAGATTAGCAAAGATACTCCAAACATTTGAGGGGGAGGAGTGGAGGGGGGGGAACAGGAAGTGGGGAGGAAGGTAAGGGAAGGGAAGTACGGCAGCTCAGGCATCTCCCAGTATTGCTTTACATTCATCTGAATCGAGAAAGACCATCCAATTATACCATGTCATAGTGAATTTTTCAAACCCTCCCTCCTTGTCCCGCATAAGGTCGTCGAAACGCATGGCCTCATTAACTTTCAGGATCCTATCAGCCAGTTTGGGGGGTGATGTCTTTTTCCACAACACAGGCATACAAGTTTTTGCCGTGGCACAGAAGTGATTTTTTGGTAATCTTTGAATGAGGTTCCCCCCATGTGAAGCAGACATACTCCCGGGTCAGCGGGTACAGCCTCATCAGTCACTGCCCCGGCTACCCTTCTCACTGAGTCCCAAAAGTGCCGAAGGCCGGAACAGGTCCAAAACATGTGGAGTAAGTCTCCCCTCGCGGCACCACACCTCCAGCACATCTCCGATTCAATAGGAAACCACTTATGCAGGGTCGCTGGTACTCTGTACCAACCAGTCAGAATTTTATAATTGCATTCCTGCATTCGGGTGCAAATGGATATTGTGTGGCACCGCGAGGAGCCTCCTGCGTTGTTCCTGGGTGAAGGAAACCCCAAGATCTCTCTCCCATCTACCAATAAAGGGGAGATCTGCCGATTCCGGAGGAGTAATCAACGTTTTGTAAATAGAGGAGAGGACATGCTTTTCAAAATTGGAGCTGGAACAAAGCTCTTCGAACTGTGTTAGTGGTCTCATGCCACCTGTGAACCCCTGGAGGGACTGCAAAAAATGTGTGAGTTGTGTACACTGCCAATGGGACCACCTCTGGACAGCACCCGTTTGGGCCAACTCATTCAGATCGACCCAACCCGCACTCAACCAGAAATGCCGCACCCGGCAGATTCCTGCCCTACGCCACTCCCTGACTCTAGGACCACCACAGCCCGGTGGGAATCGTGGGTTGCCCAGAACCGGGGTCATAGGGGAGGGGGACAGGGATATCTCGGGAACTTCCGTGAATCTCCAGCCGGCCCTCAGAGTACCATCCACCGTAGGGTGTTTTAATGCCGTGGCGATGCGACGCCTCTCTAGCCAGAATAAATTGGCCACCGAGACCTCCAACAACCCCTGCTCCAGCCCAACCCACTGCTTCTGACCCGCGTGTATGCACCAATCCACCACCCTACCCAAATGAGTCGGTGCATGGTATGCCACCGGGTCCGGAAAGCCCAGTCCTCTGGCCTCCTTGGGTCTTGTTAGAACTGATCTGCTCAGTCTGGGTTTTTTGCCCTTTCAAACAAAACTAGTGAAAAGAGTACGGACCCTCCTAAGGAAGGACTGTGGAATAGCAAGTGGGAGAGTTTGTAACAAGTACAAGAGTCGGGGGAGCAGATTCATTTTGATGGCATTTATACGCCCAAACCAGGAAATTTTCCCCAGGGACCATCTGGATATGTCCTCAGAATTTTTTTTAGGGGGGGTGGGGAAATTCAAGATAAATATTTTGGACAGATTGCTCCCGATTTTGGTTCCCAGGTAGGTGACACTCTCCTTAGCCCATTTGAATGGGAAAGAGCTCCTAATCCTAGTGAAGCTCTGCATGGGGATGTTGATATTCAAGATTTCTAATTTTGAGAGGTTACCGTACCTTTTGGTTTCGTAATACTGTATGCAAGGTGAACAGTGTGACCACTATTTTTGGGGTACAGTGTTGTAGATCCCAAAATAAATTATCCAAAATTCAAACTTGTTTTGTATGTTTTTAGTCACAACAAAACAAAAACAAAGGGTGGAGTACAGCAGCAAATACTAAACAAACCAAAGCAAAAACAAAGCAGACAAAACTGAGCCAGGCCAGCATGGCTCTGGGTGCCAGAATAGAGATGCCCTTGTCCGCAAAGCAAAATGGTGAAGAGCTTCACAGGCAACAATGATCTTAACCACCTTGGCCGGCTGTTACAGTTGTGCTCCACCAGTCTGGTCAATACAGCGAAAGTGGGTCTTTAAAAGGCCGAAAGCCCACTCCACCATGGCACAGGTACGCCGGTGGGACCAGTTATAGGCCTCCTGGCCTTGCGTCTGTGGCCTCAGAAAAGGGGTTAGCAGCCACGGCAACAGCGAGTATACCGAGCCACAATTACAATCAACTAACAAGGCAAGGCAAGGCAATACACAGAGAGAGCAACAAGGAAGGGGAGCCACAAGGGCAAATGGGCAACAGAACAACAAAATATACTCCAGAAGGGAAGCTGGTGAGCTAGGGAGCCACAATTACAAGTATGTCAAGAATGTAATTTTGCAGACAGTTTGCAGGACCAACTAAAGGTAAGGCTCACTAGAAGGCCAAAGGAGTTAAGAACATGGGGAATGGGGACTTAAAATAGGAAGTAAGAGCAGGGAGCCAAATAGGCCACACTAAAAAAGACACATAAATGTGTATGAGGCCCAGCTGATACCAACATACAACATTACGAAGAGGCCCAGCTGATACCAACATACAACATTACGAATGCAAGGCTACCGATAGAAACGCAGAAAGGCAACATTAATACACACACTTACCTGGAAGCCAACCACCACTTAGATCGCCAGTCTCAAAACACAGTCTGTAAGATAAAGGCATCATGGGTGGAGCCTGGGAAGCCAGCAAAAAGACTAGAGATTGGGACCCGCCACACACTGAACACTGATTGAAGACAGACACAGGTTAATACACTAGCAACTTTATGGTAGCAGCCAAAGAGCCAGCAGATACCTGGGCAACTTGGACACAGGGATCAGTGTGCCCAATGAGCAGCAAGGATTAGCTAGTTTAGGGGAGCAGAACAAAAGCAAAACATAGGCTACTTGAAAAGAAGGAGCAGGAGGACCAGTAAGCACCCTTTACATATACTACTGTGCCATGGGAGGCACCAACGCCACGTGCATGCAGTCAATCACACATATACACTATGTTGAAAAAACCCAACTTCCCTGTGTTCCAGGCTGCCATGCTGTCAGGAAAACAGATGTATTTCTCCTGCAGGGCAACCAGGCCATCGGGAAATTTAGTCAGGGTGTGGCTCAGAGAAGACATGCCAACCGAAAGTGCCTCAAGCCTCTGGAAGGAGCCATTCACCAAAAATTGAAGGCAGCCAACCAATTTGTTAATGCCATCAATTGCATACCATTTTCTTCTGTGGCGGGGGCCAACCATAGCCGCACCTCTGAGTAAAATTTCTCAAGAGAAAGGTGGTTAAGTTGGGACAATTCAAACACATGTTGAATGGACATACGATCATTGTCCAGGCAACGGCGGGTGTACCCATGCTCTGACAGGTACAGAGGGAGCAGCCCACAGCACTGCAGATGCTCGTACTCTGCCAGATAATCATGTAGGGGCTCCATCGCACACGTCGTACGAGTGCTGCCAATATTCCCGTAAGCAAAAAGAGGGCATAAGATTGGACCGGCAACTTCAGTTTTTAAATGCCTGCCAAAGTTCTGAAAGCCTAAACGCATATACTCGCTAATACATTTTTTGATAAGTCACATACTCGTTTTCGCATACGCAATACGAAAAGTCACAGAAAACTTGCACAAAAAAGGGCGATACTTAATAGCACGAGGGCTAAAAAACACATGTAGGAATGCGTTCGCGAGAAGCTTAGTATCAGGCTTATAGTGCCTGGGCCTATTTCAGATTATTTATTTTTACTGCGATAACCAGATTCTGTTGCAGTATAATCCACAAGTTTAACTATTCCTCCCCTTTCCGACCATTGATAACAATAGCAGTTTTTGACAAAAATGTTTGCACGCATACACACGCTCAATTAAATTGTTAATGGCAAAGGAATGAAAATATAAAGTAAGCAGTGAAAGATCGCCACCATGTGGCAACATGTGAGACAGCACATAACATTTCCCTGTTACAAAAGGTATTGTATGATTCTATCTGACGGTGCTCAAAAAAATAGTGCGTCTTTAAAAGAGCAAAATAAAAAAAAAAAAACACAAAATAGCAGTAATGTCCAGTCAGCTCCCCAGAAGCTTCCCTGATCTGCAAGCATCTATTCATACCTCCCAAGTGTCCCTGATTTGGAAGGACTGTCCCTCTTTTGAGTCCATGTCCCCCTGCACCTGGTTGTTTTAATTGTTCCCTCTTTGGGCTGTAACATGCAGATCTGCACCAAAAAATGATTCATTAGTCTATTCAAAGTGTTTCTATTGTTTTAACTGTTACAACCTTTCTCGTACGCATCCCTCAATGAGAGGGCGTGGCTTAATTTAACAAATGTCCCTCTTTCCCACCCTGAAAAGTTGGAAGGTATGCTGTAGGTATCACATAATACATAGACATCAACATGCACGAATGTTCAGCAAACGCTGTTTTAATGTCATCTGGGCCTAGGGGCAGTAATTAAAGGCCCTCATACGATTGTGGCCATCCTGGATCCTCTATATTCATCCATTAAAGTGGATCAAAGTTTTTTTAAACCACAGAAGCCACACCCTGCGGCAGGTTTGAGATTGCCGATTGGCTGATCTCAAGGCTGTCACAATGCCAAGGTGCAGGCTGACTGGCTACTGGCTACATCTCAGGCTTTCAGCTCGTGTGGGTGCGTGCACGCTCTCTCCATTTAGATAGACTGGACGCAGAAGCGCACACAGCTACACGGAAGCTAGGTATACAGTGGCCAGCAACCTCAGCATCAGGGGAGCTTCCGGGAAAGTGGAGTTTACCCCGGGGATTTCACACAGCAGTGCATCCCATTATAGGATACCCCTGGACAGGCTAGCGGCTGGTTTTGCTCCAGAGAGGAACTGTTTGTAGCAAAACAATTGTAGGTCATTCCTTACATTCCAGTATTTCACCATATACGTTCATTACAGGGGTTGCCACTACTGTGACCCCTCTGCTGACTAGGCCCCCTACAGCCTCCCTTTTCCCCCCACTATTCAGCTGTATACCAGCATACCTGGATGACCACAGCCTTTCCATCTATGCCCTGACTGCCTGTAGACCAGTGACTTCTACATTTTATCGTACACCACCATCCTGCTACACTATGTGAAACAATCCTAGGTGCCCTCCCCCAAACCATGTTAAAGGGGACCAACAGTCAAAAATGACTTAAACCAGTCCAGCACAACAAGCAGTGCTCATATGCCTCCCTCCCCAGGGCAATTTTGATTGATGCACATTAAAATTAATTTACCTTTTTCTAACTCCTACTGTGTTAAATTTTAGAAACAAAATGGTGACTCATGCATTTGCAGGGCTTCCTGTTACTGTGCATTGTCAGTTATGTCAGTTTATTCCAGGCAGCAGCATGGCTGAGATGCTGGGAGTGGAAGCTCCAAAATGTTTGCTACCTTTTTATTTCCCAACTTCCCAGGGTGTTTGTCTGGTTTAAATAAAGCTTGGAGGACTCTCCCTATCAAGAGGTAACCTGGTATCCCCCCCCACAAAAAAAAATATTATCTACATGGCTGCACCTCATTTTTACCTTGTAGCTGTCGGATTTTGTGCTTCATAAGGTTGTGACCAGACACGGCCCTCTTCTTCTGTAACCAGCTGATTTTCTCCTGTCTTTCTGACCTCTGGGCGGCTGCATCAAAATGCAAGGCAAGCATTTAGGGTATTGTTTTTTATAAGCAGTGATTATCTCTTCATTTCAAAAGACCTTACCTCCTCTATCCACACACCAACTTGGGATGCCCTACTGCGCCTCTGCTTGTTGCAAGCCCAGGACAGGGCACAGAGGAGCAGAATAGAACCAGAAAAGAGCCTTGACAAAAGCAAAGGGAGTGACTAGTGGTGACAATGGAAGGACTATTGACATGGGTTCACAATATGTAACTCTGGTATGGGTGATTTTTCTTTTGTAAATGGGAGCTTGGACATCTCCACCAATTATTCTGTATACTATAAGAGCCACTGTCACTACTTCATATATCTCTTATGAAGTCCAAACCCAACAATTACATTGTAGAGGTGTCATTAAGTCTTTGGAAGGTGAGGGGGTCGAAATTTAGTGTGGGTAGGCAACATTGTGGTATGGGTACCATTAGTAGGCATGACAACTGAATGATATTGATGGGTCACAGTGTAGTATGTGGGTCTTTGATTGGTAGGGGTAACCTGCCCAGACAGTATCAGTGCTTTCTAAGGTAGTATGGGTGGATAGCAGGGTGATGTAGAAGGGTCCTTGATATGAGTGGAAAATAGGTACAACATAAAGGTGTAAAAGAAGTTTGACAGAACCAAATCATTTAGCTATGGAGGGTCTAGAATTTCTAAAATACCTCCCTGCTTTACCCATTGTTTTTACTCCTTATTTTAAAAGTACACTGGCAGGGCTTTCCTTTATTATAAATTGCATATACTATTCAGTTTTATATATATATTTTATATGTAATATTATATTATATAATAATAGTATTATATTTAATATATATTCACTTTTGCTGTGAATTGCACAGTAAATAAATTGTATTTGTATTACAGTATTATAACTCCTGATCTTTGCGCTAACTCTTCTAAAGCAGCACAAGATATGAATGAACAGTCAATAATAATAATAACAATAATAATCGTAACAGAAATAGGTCTCACCTTGAAGGGATACAAAGGGTTCCCCACAAGATGCCCAAACATCAATAGGTTGCCGTAGAATATTAAGAAACGTATACTCGTCCACCGGGATGCTTTCTAGGCCTGCTGGTGAAGTCTCGCTTGCTGTTCCTAGATTCAGGGATACAGAATGTTTACAGCAAGGGTGCTCAACCCTTTGAAGAGTGCTGGATATATGAGCGATTTGAAATCTGGATACCCACTATCTCCACAAACAATCGATTTTTATTGTAGGTTCTTTCACCACACCAACCTATTACCACATTTATATCCAACAAATCCCCCCCCCCCCCCATTCTAGCAATACACATGCTGATTGTTTCACCTCTCCAAATATATGGGTCCCATATATATAGCCCAACCCTCCATTGGTCTCAAATCGTAACTGTATTTCCAATACTCAACCCATCTAAACGCCTACCAGTGCTAAACATACAATTAAATAAAGAAAAACTCTTATCTTGCCATGGCACTAGAGACACAGGGGTGGTGTTGCACTGTCATCAAGCAATGGGCCCCCCCTATATCAAGTGTCCCCAAAGCAATTCCCATTTAAAAAATATATATATTCCATGACCCTAAAAAAGGGTCTAGGTGTCACTAGGTGTCTCTAACACATAGGCATATAAAAGTAGTGCGCTGTGAACACTCCCTTGTCGGGAATGCTGCAGCTGATAGCGCCAGCAGGCTGAAGCTGACGCTGCGGTGCGGGAGCTGCAGCTTTCTGGACAAGGAGCTCAAGTGCCACCCGCACCTTTTATAATATATTAGCCCCCCATTAAACTGTAATAAAGGTTGGGTGTTTTATCTATGAACGCTGGCCACCTTAGAACTATAACATACAACATCACTTTTTACATAAACATTTACTATGAGGCTCAAAAGATGAAAAACCTAAAATGGAGTTTGAAGTACCCCAAAAAATCTCACCATTTTGGTTGCTGTTTTTTTTTTGGTTCCCAATTTCCTCACTCCTTATTTGTTCTTTGGGTTGCTCGTAGATTTCTTTTACAGCCCAGGCAATCAAGCTGGGCAATTCCAAGACAGGGGTTCCATCTGCAGTGTAAAGTCTGGAGGCAGGCCTGGGGAGCTCCAGCTCTTTTGTGCACAGGTCTAGAAGCTGGATCAAGAATAAAAGAGAATGGGGCAGGTCACATAAACATATTTCTCCATATACATCCTATTGTGACACAATAACCTCTACAAAGGTTAAGTTAGAGTTAGAGTTATCTTTAACTTCCATTCCTGAAGTCTATGCATAGAAGGATGTTTTTCCGAAGTGCCAATTTGTGGTCCACATTATTCAGATTTATTTTGCCAGGTCTATACATTACATACATATGAGGATATTGTTGTTGTAGTAAGGGTGCTAAGTACAATGGGTAGAGGACTAAACATTACAAAACAAAAATTAAAAAATGAATACCAGCATTCGTGGAATACTAGAGATGTGCAGAGAAACATGCTTCAGGATCAAAGGAAGGGTCTTCCCAGTCCAGGGAAACTCTCTTTGGAAGCCAATTTCAAAGTGCCACATTGATGATGTCCCAGTCCAAGGGGGATAAGAGAAAAATAAAGAGTAGCTAGTGGATGTATGGTCTAGTATGTCTAGTAAGTATGGAACACAAAGGTTAAGGTTGAGAGAACTCTGAGCTGGGGGGGACTAGCGTTGACTCCTTAACAATGGCCAGCCCGCCAATCCCGACCGTCAATTCACTCCGCTCTCCCAACACATTGACCAACCCTAAATCCCCCCCCCCTCCCGTGGAGGCATGCCCCAACCTACTGTTCAGCTGAAGCCTCCGTGATGTACCCTCCAATGCCCTTAATACATACCCTCAGCCATGCCTGCCAGTTGGGGTAATCCATTTGCAACCCCCTTTACGTAATTAAACAGATTAAGAGCTCTCCCCCTTTCGCCATGGCCATGTAATGCCCTACTATGCCTCTCCGATAATCTGCCAATTTTATCATATTAAGGAGCTCCCTCAGCTCCTACCCAGTGGGCAACGTAATCCACAAATATGGGTATTCAATAATCTGCCACTTTTATCCACTTAAGGGCCCCCCTGCCTCTTCCCCAGAGTGTCACTTAATCCATCGATATGCAAATCCAATAGTCTGCCGCTTCTATCATCTTAAAAGGGGTCCCAGACCCCCCCAGGGGCCTCATACTCCCGTAAGACAATTACTCGATGCTCCACATATCCCATTAACTTAAGGGCTCTCGGCCCCTTCCCAGACCACGTCATACCTACTGCCGACTTGCCAATCATCCAACCCCCCTCCCTAAGCCCCATTGCGCTATCACCTGATCACCAGACCCCTGCCATTGACTCGGCCTAACATACCCTCTACAACCCTGGCCCAATAACTCCTCCAGCCTGCTTCAAAACTCCCCCGAACGCTTAAATCCTACACCAGATTAGACGAGCAAACATACGACGACCTGCTGGGCATACCTTGAAGGTGCGTGGGTGTATCGACCCACCACCCGACCGATCGTGATCCCATGCTGCTGGAGCGATGTCCCGATTCCGCCGCACCTGGTACCGCCACCTAACCGCTAGCTCATCCAATCCTGGCCAGTAAGCCGCTGCCACGAACTCCATGCGTCCCCCGATCGGGGGGAGATGGTGTAGGCCCCCCGCTGGGGCCGAGCAGGAGGGTTGAGTGATTCAAACATGTGCCACCCGGCCAGGGTTGTGGGAGTGAGGGGGGTGCCACCGGCTGCTGGTAAGGGGCACAGGGGCACCCACACCGGGGACATGTGTGTGTGACCCCTAACCCGGATCCACCCACCCGCTTAACAGCGGGTGAGGCGCTGACCCCCTCCCCCAATGGGTCCCAGTGCCAGGTGGGAGAATCCACCCAGACAATCGTCCGACAAGCGGTGGGGGGGATTGGGGGGGGGGCAGCGTGAGCGGGCGAAGGTGGGAACCAACCCCCCCACAAAGGCTGCACCCTGGGCCTGACGAACGGCCCACCGCGCGTGCCCGTGGCGCCCAAAGGTGCCGAGCGTTCCACAACACCACTGGCAGGTGAGGAGTCTGGGCCCCACCATGATGCAGCGGCCAGCCACTGGCGAGGCCCGATCAGCAGGGGGGGGGGGGAGAAGGGGGCCCCCGCCACACTGACAGCCAACGGGGAGAGCCGCCCAACCACCACAGCGCTACGTGAGCCCCCCCCCCCCCCCCCCCCGAGGACAGAGTGAGGAAGGGAAGGTGGGGAGGAAGGGAAGGTGGGGAGGAAGGAGGTGGGGAGGAAGGGAAGGTGGGGAGGAAGGAGGTGGGGAGGAAGGAGGTGGGGAGGAAGGGAAGGTGGGGAGGAAGGGGGTGGGGAGGAAGGAGGTGGGGAGGAAGGGGGATCCTGGCCACCCACACACCATGGCGAAGTGGGCGGCCGCCTGCACAGCCTCGGACGGGAGGAGAGGAGGGGAGGGTGGGCTCCTGCACCGCGCCGACAGCCGACGGGGAAAGCTGCGCAGCTACAGCAGCGCGACGCAAAGCAACCGCCCCCCCCCCCCCGAGGACAGCGTGAGGAAGGTAAGGTGGGGGGAAGGGGGATCCTGGGCAACCACACCCATGGCGTGGTGGGTGGCCGCGTGCACAGCCTCGGACAGGGGGAGGGGGGTTCCTGCGCCGCACCGACAGCCGGCGGAGAAGCCGTCCAGTCTCCCCGGCGTGTCGGGCAGCCCCAGCGAAGAAGGGGAGGAGGAGGGGGGGCAGGCAGGGAGATCAGAGGGCCCTCTGTGACGCAGAAGGGGGCCGGGGATGAGGGCCCAACATGCATGAGGGACAGGGGGACGGGCTCCACCCAGTGAAACAAGGAAGCAGGACTCATCATGCGGGCCAGGAGGCAACCAGGAGTGAGGAGTTGGGGAGGTGTGCTTACCCTGTCCCCCCTGGATGCCGTGGCCCGCAGGATGAGCGAATATTTGGCACTGGACGAGTGCCAGGCAGACTGCTCAGTCCAGCGCCGGGAGGATGATGGGTCAAAGAGGGAGAGGGAAGGACTTTTGCCTCTTATAGTGCCTCCTCTCCTCCCTCCCCTCAATCCTCCCCGGCTGACTGGTCCAGCTCCCGATAGGAGCTAAGCCAGTCATGTGAGCGCCTCTCTTAAGGGGCCAGCGCCTTCTAATTCCTGAAACAGGGCCCACTTCAGCTCTTCCTCTGCTTCCCTCGCCCCTACTTCTACTTACCTCTTCCTGCCTCACCTTTGCCCACTTTACCTCTGCTTAGCTTTTCACATCATCTCTGTCACACCTTTGACCACATCACCTCGGCTCACCTCACCTTTGTCTACCTCTATCCACCTCTTCCCACCTCACCTATGTTTGCGTCATCACTTCTTACCTCTGCCTGCTTCACTTTTACTCTTACTCTTTTTTTCCTCATCTCTACCCACCTCACCTTTACCCATCTCACATCTGCCTGCCTCTGCTCACCTCTTTCTGCATCACATCTTACCACTTCTTCTCACCTCTACTTTTCCTTCTTTATACCCTGCTGGTTATTCATTCCACCTCACCTCTGCATATACATAAATTAAATTAAATTAAAGCATTAATCTAATTAAATGTAATGTTTTAAGCTTGGAGCTTTCCTGCAGTAAACTGTGTTTTCTCTGCTTCCATTTTATTGCGGCCCCTTGAAGTTAAATATTAAGACTATGCGACCCCTGGAACAAGAAAGGTTGTGCACACCTGCTCTAAATGGTTAGTGGAGTTCAATCCTAAAGAAAATGACTTGGTGAGACTTCACCTGGTAGCCTATCCTGTTAAAACCCTGAGCCGAGAAGCCAATGGGAAATTCCAGGAACCCTATCACAATGTTGGTGAAGGTTTGGGAAGAGCTTTCTCACCCTGCTTGTGAGGCTCTTCACCACTGGCTATAGTAGGTATAACCTGGAAATAGTAGTAGAGTAAGCAATACATATGTAATGCTCAGCAAACGGCTCTGTCTACATTCAGGGTCTTGGCAATTGAAGCGTGAGTGAACCCATTTGTTGCAGTCTGCGCGCTCCTGCCCCCAGCCTATCACAGCCCAAAGATGCTGGGATGCAACTGCTATTTTTTACACAGGGTTTTACACGACCAGGGATTCCGATCTGGGATGCCCTTGGGGATGGATCTTTTAGATTCCAGGGCTGGCTGCCCTGGGTTTTGTTTCGCTTTAAGTCGTTTGGCTATTTTATTAATTCTTAAACTGCCTAAAGAGCATATCTGCCCCTCATGTTAATTCCTCACACATGGACTTATATTCAGTTGATCTGTTATCTGGGTTATATCAGTGGAAGGGAAATACCTCTCACAAACTTCGGTTTGCACCTGAACATGACATATCTTTCATCCAACTACAGTACACTCACCTCAGGAAATGTTCCAGCAATAAGGAGCTTCCCATTCTTGAATCCATTACCATTTTTGTAGGCCATTACTCTTACTGCTCTTTGTCTTATATCAACCAGTCCATCCCCTGCAATAATGCTAGCAGATTGCTGGAACCTCATCGCAGACAGCGCCTGTTCCAAGTAGTCCAATGTGTTTTGTGCTTCAGCGGTGGATAAGTCTGTCTGTGTATAACAATAAAAGTTATGAAAGCGGCCTTAACAACCATGCAACATCTTTGGTCAAACATGATTTCAATGAAATGTGCCAAGGACATTGGGTACCAACTTCTATATCCTATATTATCTCCAGTCAGCTCCTAGTTCTTAAATGGAAAGACAATTCAGTCTCGTATTACAAACTCTCTTTCAGAACTGGGTTTCTGTGTCTAGCTACACATAAAACTATAAAAACAAAATAGTAAAAACAAGTTTAATGGAAGGTATATTTTTGAGAATACCTGGTTCTCAGCCACCTAACCTGAAACAAATGATTGTCCAAAGTGCCCTAAAAGTTCTGCCTGAGAATGGCACATCTTAGAGCAAATGCAAGATCTGCAACAAACTTCACTCCACCTACAGGGAAACAGCAGCGGCCATGCTAATTATTTGGTAAAGCAGAGGGAAAAAATGGAACAAAAACATTTTATTGCACTTTCTTGTGTGCTAAAATCAGGCCTGGATTATGGGGGGGGGGGGGGGGGGGCGGGTGCAAGGAGCACACATCCCGGGGCCTCCACCACTTGCCCTGCAAAGGGGGCCTCCACCAACCTTTGAGTTATAGTCTGGTCCAGGAGGCTTTTTAGTCTTTGGTCTGATGGGCCGCGGGGCCGGCAACAAAGCTATCAGCGGCATTTGGGGCCCCTTGTGCCTGGGCAAGCCAAAGCCACCACAGGGCAGGTCGAAGAGTCTAGAGCAGCAAAGCTGCCGTCAGCAACGCTACAGCGATGGGTGGGTGCAGAGCTGTCAATCAGTGGCCGCTCACTGCACATAGGCCACCAAGCACAGCCGCTGTCAGCTCAATGCAGGGAACTGTTTTCTGCTGGACCAACTGGGTGACTACAACCCCCCCCCAGAATGGCAAAGCAGGAGTTTCCGAGCAGTGCATACCTGCACAAGGGTGGCACAAGGGACTTGATCTGTTTCAGTAAGTAGGTGCCAGACAACCACCAATCAGTTACTTGGCTGAACTATTATTTTAAAAGGAAAATAAATATGGTATCTGGGGCCTCCCCCAGATTTTGTGCCCAGGGGCCTCCACCACACTTAATCCAGCCCTGGCTAAAATTAAAAAGCTCACAGAGATGCAGGTTGCAATTCACACCGCTGGTGCAGCTTGCTTTACCAAATAATTAGAATTTACCCCCCACCTCCGGGGTTACCAGCCCAGCATAGGAGCTTCTGTACACAGCGCTCAGAGGCCTCCACATACCCCTTTGTTAAAAATAAATAAAAACTTTCATATCAAATCTATATTAACCATACTCTACTTTGGCATCTTCCTCGTCCAGTGCTGGGAGGAATTTTTCCACAGCTGGGTTGCCAGAGAAGAAGGAGGGGGACCTACATCCCTCTCAACGACAGATGTCTCTGCTGCCACTGGAGGGAGTATGATGTCTGAGGACATTCACCTCTGGGTGAGAAGTAGACACTAGCAGTGAACATAGTTCGTTTAGATTTTATTTTTTAATGTTTTTAAGGGGAGTTGTTTTTTTTTGTCTGTGAACTGGTTCTTGGTCAAAACGGAGTGTGGATTGTCCTACTGATTTCGCCCCCAGCAGGCACACGTGTGTAGAAAATATGGTGCCCATTGGCATGACCCCAGCACCTTGGGAGGAGAACCAAACTTGTGTTAAATAATGTCAAATAATTGATATGATAATAAAATGATGTGAATATTGTTGATTTTTAGTTCTGGTTGAGCCAAACTGAACAGGCAACTTTCATGTCAAAATTCCCACTGACCAGAAACTGATACTGATAATTGATATTTATAGGTTTTAGGTGTCTTATAACAAGTCGGTGAGCTGATCAAACCTGGCCTCATCTATACTTGCTATCAGAGCATGGAACAAGGGGGAACAGTGTCTTAAAGTCTGTATATTGTCACTTTTCTACTATTCCAGAGCGAGGACGCTTGCTTTACTATTTGCCAATATAAGGGGGAATTCTGTGAGTGATATAGAAATAATGATCAGAATTGTTTATATTTGTTTGGTTTAGGTAAGTGTTTCCCAACCTTGCCCTTACTGTCTTGGATCTCCACCCAGATAAACATGTGTAGTCAGGGTCGGACTGGAATGCCTGGGGTCCACCAGTAGAAAAGATTCTGGGGGCCCACCTCAAGTATTACTGGTTTACATTGAGGACCCATGCACAGAAACATTATGCCAGACGGTATTATCTCTGTGCGTGCACTTGGAATGCCCCATATAAGCTACACATTTCAGGTTTTGGTGATAAAGGCACTGAAAGGGGCCCCTTGGACCTGGGTTTATTTTCCTGGTAACCCTGAGGGCCAGTCCCAGTCTGCATGTAGTAACGATTTGAGAATCATTGGTCTGGACCCCTTCTCTATTGTAAGATGCAGGATGGTATAGTGGGGCTTTAGGAGCATATCTACACCGTACATTGCACCTTACTACAGAGTCCCCAAACCAATTACCAAGCCTTCCTACCAGGCGCACTGGCCATAGGGAGACTGAAGAGAATTCTGACGGGTCTCTTAGATCTTAGAACTTCTGACACCCCTCTCCAATTCTTGCCTCACTAGTTTTTCAACACTTCAACCCCATACCTAACCCCACTGTACTTCCCCCCAGCCCAAAAACTCCAGCCCATGTTATGGCCCAAATGATTTAGCCTCAGCATCATGACTGTGTGTGGGGGGGGGGGGTCATACCCACCAGTGCCTCATTATCTACCCCACTAAAGTGAAATACTATTATGTTGGCCATATCCGCCTCTGCCCCTAACCTGTCCCTGCTATAACCTCTGACCTGGAGCAAACTTGTTGTCAGGCCAGGTAG
Source organism: Gastrophryne carolinensis (assembly GCA_027917425.1). Taxonomy (NCBI): domain Eukaryota; kingdom Metazoa; phylum Chordata; class Amphibia; order Anura; family Microhylidae; genus Gastrophryne; species Gastrophryne carolinensis. The sequence goes on along the minus strand of CM051241.1, from coordinate 137,322,997 downwards.
CACATTGGGAGGGTTAATAGGGGATGTCATAGACTGGCTATGCGCTTGCTGGGGGCCAGTAAAATCCCTGACTCATTTTTTGCACCAACCATTGCTTCCTACATACATATTCAAAACCAAATGCCATGACTTACCTTTCTGACGGGAAGACACCAAAATGGACCTAAAGCATTCAGCTTTGAGTCTTTTACTCCTGAAGCACAGGAAAACATTGTACCTGCCGTGATTTTCATCATCTCTTTCTTAGGTCTTAGGGTTCTTGCACATGACACACAGGTCATAAATTCCTCATTGTGATTGGGTGAGGTGATAAGATAGCCCTGCGACAAAACCCAAAATGAATTACAGATAAATGCATGTTTTTTGTTTTTTTTTTGTTTTTGTATAAACTGCCAGTTGCTTGGCTGTAGGATTGTCCTTTTAGCTGTAATGCTTAGTGAAAGTTACTGGCAGAGGGGGGCGCTGTTGGTGACTAACCACCTGCTTCTTTTGCAGTTTTCACTTAGGACACAAGGTGGCGATGTAGCCTCTAGAAAGAATATAACAGGACTTCTGTTAAAAGGTGCTTAGTTAGACAATAGAGGGACAGAGGGGCATGTGGCCCAACAAGATGTGAGAAGAACGTGTCAGGGGTTTCACCAGAAAGTATGTAAAGAGGAACATGGACCAAAAATAAAAAGGGGACGATTCCGCCCCAATGACCCCTACTTACCTTTTGGATGTCGTCACTGCCTGCTGAGGTGACATCCAGCATCTTCAGGGCCCAATCCTCTGCCCCCCTCCTCGCTGGCTGTAAGTCCAGCACTGCTCATCAAAATCTCGCAGGATTTCGGGCGGCTCTATTGCATCCCAATGCGCAGGAGCAAGAACGGAGGCTACGTGCAGTGCCTGATGGGATGCAAGAAGGCACTGCCAATCGGAAGGTTGCCCGGATATCAAGGGAACCAAAATACGGATCCCCCGGCGATGTAAGTAAATATTGCCCAAAGGTAAAACCAGGGGGCAGATCAATGAGGTTTGGGGGAGGTTTTAACCTCTCCCCTGATGTTCCTCTTTAAGGAAGGATTGGATATTCACTCTTTTGTGTGTGTGAGGATGGTCACAGCTGTAGTAATCTTATTTATGATTCCCAAAATATTGGTTCCAGTCTAGGACCCACCAATCTTGGTCCCGCCCAGTTACAACCTGGACAGGTCATAAGGAGACCCCGGAAAATTCCTGGTGGGTCACACTGCTTTGGGGCCAGTTAGCTGGCTGCTTCTAACACCCACATCTAATCTCTGCCCCCTTAGTCTCCCTCTCATTCCCCTGTACCCAGCTCCACCATACCCACAGGCCAAGGAACCCCAGCCCATCCATAATGTTATACCCGAGGCATTATGGCTTTGGGGGGAAATACCCACCCCTGCTCCTATAGTACTAAAAATTCATAACAATTCATTTAAGAGTGGCCATATCCACCACTGTAAATTACATTTGTAATAACTAACTGGGAAATACATTGAGGTGGGGGGGCTCATCTGGCATGACCTAGGGGTGGCCAGGGGTTGGTAAAATCCTGGGCTGATTTATTGCCCCAGTCCGCTACTGGTTACACCCCTGACACCTCCTCCTCACAAGTTGCACATATTGGTTTCTGTTTCCTCTGCTACATAGACCAACCCGTCTAGCTGGATCCTATTTATTTCCAAAAGTTACCTATGTTACCTCTAGGTTAGCACCTTTTGACCAAAGAGCCTTTCTAGTCTAACTGGGCTCTACTCTTACTTTCAACATCTTGTGTCCTAACAGCAGAAAATATTATTAACTAAAGGCCCATTGAGGTCTAGATATATTTTAATACTTTCAGTCTAATTGACAGAAACTACTGGAGGGCTCTAGCCATTCATTTCTCTAAATTTGCAGTCACTAACTGTCACATGCCCCACATCCAGCCAGTGTTCAGAATGTGGTATATAACAACTAGCCCTCACAGTACATTCTAAACTCCAAAGGTAGCAACAGCCTATGCAAATGTGTGTGCTTTGCTTTCCTAAGGAGAAAAATGAAAAGCAGACCTAAAGCAGGTCCCATTTAATCCCCACCACAGGCATCCTGATATGGGATGCTCTTCCACTTAAACCCCCTTGGAAACCTGAAATTCAGGCAGAATACTTGCCTGTCTGCAAGTCCCCCTTTCTGTTGGTAACACGTTGTTCACTTGGCTGGGAGCAGCAGAAGAGCATGGCCAAGGAGATGAATCTTAGCATCTTCTTGGACTTATCGAAAGAAAATGTGCAGATTGGCATTTCAAAATGGAATGCCCAGAGGGGGGGTGATGGCCCCAAGGGCTGCTAAGGGTCTTTTGTATGAAAGAAAAAGGCAAGAAGAAAATGGTCACTGAAACAGGGAAGAAAGAGAAGTAAATGTGACCAGGTCACAGTGCTGGACATCCAATGGTTCATGCAGTAATGCTTTTCCAGCTATTTGAACGGCAATATTTGCACCTACCGGCTGGCTTATTTCTTCAGTGCTGGTAATTGTGAAAGTGCAAATTGAGGTGTGATTGGCTGCTGTGATTTCCTTATCTAAACAGTCACTGTAAAATGCCATCAGCACTTTGTTATCCTCATCATAAGACCATTTCTGATTGGCTGCTCCATTGACATGCTCCTTATAAGTCTGTAAGAAAAGTTGACGAGTTTGATTGGATTAAAAAATGCTAAAACAATAATACAATCATGGCAAGGAAATCAACAACTTCATTTTTATCTCAAACCCTAGCTCTATATATACATGTATATTGAAATTATTTGTACGCTCCAAAAAGATATTATTTTGGTAATAGGGTGCTCCAGAAATTGAACAGATGTTTTACATATTTAAAGGTGACGTCTTTCAGCTCTTTATACTCAGGGCCTGATTTATCAAGCACTATCTGCCAGCCAAGGCCACATCAGGGCAAATGAGAGTGATACAAAATATAATTGACATTTATCATTTTTTACACTGCACTGTAGGAAATGTTACTCTACTTTCAATTTACAAAAACATGAGCCATGTAGCAGCATGCTAAAAAAATTTCGATTCTGATCAATCAGGCCCTAAATGGCTAGAAAGCACCTCTAGCTTTATATACAGATGTTAATAATTGTTAACGGGTACTTTTATTATACAGTTGTGTAAAAATGCGTTATTTTTTAAAGGGCCTCTTTACCAGTGTTTTATTTTGCTCTTAAAATTAACGAATTATTTGAAAGAGGATCTCTAGTATAGTCATACCTCCCAAGTGTCCCTGATTTGGAGGGTCTGTCCCTCTTTTAGAACCTTGTCCCCCTGTCCCTCTTTCTCATGTGGCCCTCTTTGAGGTGTAACATGCAGATCTGCAGCAATAAATTATTCATTTGCCTATTTAAAGTGTTTCTATTGTTGTAACTGTTACAGCCTGTCTCCTATCGATCCCTTAATGAGGGGACGTGGCCTAATTTAACAATTGTCCCTTTTTTCCCACCCTGAAATGTTGGAAGGTATGGTATCGTATTGAGTTAGAAGAAGTTTCTCTTTCACTCTTGAAACGGAACAAAACTGGCATGTGGTCCCCAATGAGAGCAGCTGCATCCCCAGCATCCTTAGGCTGTGTGCGTGCTTCCATCCCAGCCATTCGGATAGGCTGGGAGGGGATCACATGCACTGCTAGGGTTGGGGCTGCTCTCACTCCCTATTGAATCAATGACATCCCGCCATTGAATGGATGAGAGGTGAATTTTACTGGGCAAACTGGGAGGTTTTATACAGCAGGCATTCAGGATGTCCCAAGGGCATGGAACAAAACCTGGGAAAGTCAAAATCTGGGCTTAAAAGAGGAAAAATACCCCACTCTCCCAGGTGTTGTTCATCTCTGACAGGATGCCAGACCTCCATGATGGCCATTTAAAGGTTACACTCTGGGGCTCCACATCACTTGTGCGGGTCCCTGGCCATTCAGCATTGTGCTTCATTCATATTGTCCTTAGCCGACCTGATATCATATCTGTCAGGGCAGCTAAGATTTGTGAATGGGGCATGCATCACAGCTAGAGGGGTAGTGGGGATGCAGCTGTGGTGTGCGGAGTGTAGTAAGTATGGTGGGCGATACAGGGGGTTTCACACAGCGGGGAACCGCAAATCGGGATTTTAATTGCAATCATGGAGGTATTACACAATATTTTTTGTGGCACTGGAATAAACACGGTATTATATGTCTGATGTAATGGGTGTGCTACAAATACACATCAATACCGGAGTATATAAGGAGTGAGGGCCCTGCCCTTGTGAACTTAAGAATCTAAAGAGTAAGGGTGGAGAAAAGAGGTTGGGTCACAGGTTGTATATATTAATAATGGTGACAAGTGCCTTGAATGGTGGCAAGACTGTGGATTGGATTGGTTAGGCCAGAAAATAGGCTTAGAAAAATTGGTGAGTTTTAAGGGCATAGTTTAAAACGGACCTTTACCCTGAATAAGAGTCTATTTTATATGTTTCCCACACCCTGTACATACAGATTGCTCACATTAAAAATCATTCTACCTGCATCTACTGCATTTTCTAAACCTTTTAAATATCCAAGATGGTGGCACATGGAGTCTCATGCTACGTGCAAACAGGAAATGTCTTCTGACTGTGCCTTTCTGCATTTTGGGATTGCTGTCCTTTTCCTGACCCCAGCTCTGCTCTGTCTGTGCAAAGCCCAGCCCAAACCCCGCCCTCCTGCACTCCATCTGCCCTCCTCCTCTGCTCAGTATGTGGTGCTTCTGAGTCAAGATGGCGGCGCCCGTATCCTAGTGTCCTGAACACAGTTGAAGCCAATGGGGGAAAGAATAAAGTACGATAAGTGACTAAAAATGTAAAATATATTAATTTTAGATGCTGAGAAATAGTTTTTAAGGGTTTGGACGTTTTATGAAATGATGCTGAAGGTCTGTTTTAACGGTTGGAGAGTGGCAGTTGGATGGGGCAAGACATTCGAGAGGAGCTGTCAATCAGTGGCCGCTCACTGCACATAAGCCACCAAGCACAGCCGCTGGCAGCTCAATGCAGGGAACTGTTTTCTGCTGGACCAGCTGGGTGACTACACCCCCCCCCCCCCCCCACCCAGAATGGCAAAGCAGGAGTTCCCGAGCAGCACGCACCCGCACAAGGGTGGCACAAGGGGCTCGATCTGATGTTCCAGTAAGCAGTCGGGTGCCAGACAACCACCAATCAGTTACTTGGCTGGACTATTATTTTAAAGAAAAAAAAAATACTGCATCTGGGGCCTTCACCAGATTTTGTGCCCAGGGGCCTCCACCACACTGTTCGGTGGTAGACCACAGAGAAGGATGTTGCAATAGTACAGTCAGGAAATTATTAGGGCAAGCACTAGAATTTTAATGGTGTCAGGTGAGAGAAAGGGACGGATGTGGGAGATGTTTTCGAATTTGAGGTAACAGGAGTGACTGAATGCGAGGTTAGCATGAGTGGGCGGAGTCCAGTATAATATCAGGACATCATGCTGGCTGCAGTGATTGTGAGTCCAATAACAGATATTGGATGGTGGGAAAATGAGAAGCTCTGTTTTGTCCAGTTTGAGGAAACAAGATGACATGAATGAAGAGAGAGCTGTTAGACAGTCTGAGACATGGCATAGAAGAGATCTAAGAGATATATCTGAGTTAGATCTACATAAGTCTTACCTGCAGGATAACTGGACACCCTATAACACTGATTTCATTTTCTTTCAACCCTTGGTAGATTTTAGGCAAGGAGACGGCTAGTACCAGGTCTTTGTTACCAGCCAAATGGAATGTTCTGGAGAGAAAAAAAAGTTTAATTACTAAATGTATTTCTATATAAATTCTGTTTTTCTAACTGTCACCAAAATAATGAACTATCTTTACTAAACTCATTGTCACGGACCGGGTGGAGCGGACTGGGATGTGGATCCGCTTTGACTGTGGAACTGATGTCTAAGAGGCCACCGGTATTCACCAGAGCGCACCGCAAGGCAGGTTGGTCTTGTAGCGGCGAGTGACCCCCAGGTCGCTTCCCCCCAACAGCGGCCCAGTTCCACAGTTAGTCGAGGTTCAGAGTGGTGCACAGGGGCAGGCAAAAGACGTAGTGAGTACAGGCAGAGGTCAGGGCTGGCAGCACAGGTTCGTGGTAAAGGTGAGTAGCCAAGGTCAGGGCAGGCAGCAAAGGTTCAGAGTCGGGGACAGGCAGAGGTCGGTACACGGGTGAGCAATCCAAAAACAACTGATTTACAACTGGCATGGAAAGACCAAGATCCGGCACTGATGGAAAGGAAATGCCCCTTTAAATAGGGGAAGTGGATGCAGGATTGGATGACCAGACACTAGTCAGTGGTGTACAGGCCCTTTAAATCTCAGGAATCCGGTGCGCGCTCCCTCTAGTGGACGGGGACGTGCGAGCACCTGACCATGCGAGGAGGAAGCATGGGGGGAAGGGAGACGGCTGGGAGCAGCCATGGAGGTGAGGGAAGTGCTGTGAGATGGATGACGGCTGGATGCAGCCATGGAGGTAAGTGAAGTGCTGTGAGATGGGCACGCAGCGCTCGCCCTAACACTCATCTATATGGGGTAAGGTAAGGATTGCAGCATCTCTACATGGAGTTGCAGTAATGATCCAGAAAGGTAATACTTTTTTAGGCTCTACATCATGGATGCACAACCTGCAGCCCAGGGGCCACATGCGGCGACACTGCCCTCCCTTGCCACCCCTAAGAAATTAGCGAGCAGAGCTTTCCTTGTAGTGCAGGCAGCTTACCACTAGAGAGCAGCATGTCTCTAATTTCTGAAGCAGAATGTGGGTCACCAATAAACTTCTCTGTAGAGGTGGGTGACACACATATTCTACGGGAGTGTTTGTGCTGGCTATGTTTAGAGATGCCCAATATCCCAGCTCACCACTGTCCACCTCACCTTTGCCCGCCTTTTTCCTCCTTACCTGTGTTCATTTTACCTCTGCCTACCTCTACTCACCTCTTTCCGCCTTGTCCTTGTCCCATCTTACCTGCACTCCCTATCCCTATCTCTATCCACCCCTTACAACCTCACCTCTATCCATCACTTCTCTTACCATCTCACCTCTACTTATCCCACCTCTACTCAACTCTTTTTGACTCAGCTCTGCCCACCTCTCCTCTCCCTGTCTTACCTCTGCCCACTCCTTCCCACTCACCTCTTCCTATCTTGACTCTACCCACCTCACTTCTGTCCATTGCTTCTCTTACCATCTAACCTCTACCTACCTCTATCCACTCAATTCAAGAGAACCTCTTCTCTATTCTCCCCTTCCTATCTCCCCTCTACCCACCTCACCTCTGTCCATTGCTTCTCTTACCATCTCACCTCTACCTACCTCTATCTACCTCTATCCACTCAATTCAAGAGAACCTCTTCTCTATTCTCCCCTTCCTATCTCCCCTCTACCCACCTCACCTCTGTCCATTGCTTCTCTTACCATCTCACCTCTACCTACCTCTATCTACCTCTATCCACTCAATTCAAGAGAACCTCTTCTCAATTCTCCTCTCCCTATCTCCCCTCTACCCGCTCCACTCTGTCCATCACTTCTCTTACCATCTCACCTCTACCTACCTCTATCTACCTCTATCCACTCAATTCAAGAGAACCTCTTCTCAATTCTCCTCTCCCTATCTCCCCTCTACCCGCTCCACTCTGTCCATCACTTCTCTTACCATCTCACTTCTGCCTACCTCCCCTTGACTCAACTCTGCCTAGCTCTACCAACCTCTGCTCACCTCTGCCCACCTCACTCTTTCCACTTAATCTCTGATAACTTTACTTCTTCCACTTAATTTCACCCCACTTCTTCCTGCCACCTCTGCTCACCTTCACATATACATAAAGGCATTCGCAGTTTACTTTTCTTTGCGGCCCCTTGAACTGGAACAATATGACAATGTGGCCTCTACACCAAAACAGGTTGTGCCCCCCTTTCTACATGAAGATTAATACTCTGAATACACACAGCAGCACTTTTGAAGCCTGGAATTAGGCTTTAGAAAAATACTTATTTACCTGTTTTCCCTCAGATATTTCCAGCGCTGATTCAGGTCATCAGGATTCCAATTAAGTAGCACAATATCAGCTCCTGCACAGGCCTGCGTCACTCCCAGCACAAGATCTGGAACAGCAGAGCTAACAATCTGCCCATCGACATATTTAAACTGTTGCTGGTGAAGTTGCTGCCATTTTCTAGGAACCCTGTAAATTACAAATATCAAGCATGACAAATCCAACATACACAAAATACCTGTACTCAAAAAAATCACAGCTGAAACTTTTATTTTAATGTGAGTGAGTGGGCAGGGTGTGACCCTATTATGGAGAAATAGCCACACTTGCTGTTAGGTCAGCACCAAGGAATCTTCGGGAGGAGGGTGAGCAGGGTGATCTCCCTGGGTGCAAGGTCAGTGTATTGAGGGAGTCGCCTTATTCGTAGCCATCCTGTGTTCTGCAGATGGGTCATTAATAGTGGTGCTGGCCATACGCTAGGCCCAGCATGGCAAATATTGGTATGTTACGGCAGCAGCACTGTAGGATGGCTGAGAGGGGGGAAGAATATTTTTAAATCCCTCCCTGAGAACTGCCCGGGTCACCAAATACATGCGATTCTGAAAAGTGGGTCCTGTTCATGTTGCATGCCACCTCTATATTGGTGAAGAGAGCAGCACACTCCATTCAGTGGGACAAGCCCACGTAGAATCATCAAGCATGTGCATGCAGCGGGACCAGGGACAGGTACTGTGGTCAATAAGTGGTGAGTTTTGGATTGTTTTTTGTTAATACCTAGACATTCCCATTAACACAAGCTTGTCTTTGCTTTTAGCAATGCTTCTAAATAGTCTAGTAAGCATTAGAAAAATAAACTAGCCAGCCAGGTTGGTCTAACTATTTTCAAACTTTTTTGTCTTGCATGAGAGTTTCCTTTTACTCCCGCATCAGCAACAGTGTGTGGATTCTGGTGACTTTCAATTAAAAAAGCAATGGTACAAATGCCTTTTTTTTTCTTCATCTAAAAAGACATGCGGTAAAAAAAACATGCCCCCCTTCCCTGAGCCATTCATCTGGGCACCGGGCATAACTGTGTGCACCTGGCACCTCTAGCAGAGTGCCAGGTCTGTACCAAAGGGAATAGGGGCTGGCCCCTATGCCTGGTGCCCTGAGCTAGTTGTTATTTGCTAAAAACATGCCAGCATTTGCGGCATGGCTTTTTTCAGTGAAGAAAAGCATGTAAGATTGTGAATCGGACTTCTAACGCCTGCTCTTGGGCTCTGAGTAACCCGACTTTTACTTAATGAGAACTTTTGCCACATTTTGCGTATCTTATCCACATGTGCGAGAATTAATGCGGCCAAAATTCACAAAATAAAAAGGTATGCTGGATGGGGCGAGAATACTATTGCATAATTTCTTGACAGTATGTTCTTGCACAGTGCTGAATCCAGCATTTTGTCCCACCTCAGGTTGTCTGGTCAAATGAACTCCGATTGGCTACGATTGGCTAAACAATGTTTGCACTGGCTGTCAATCACCAACAGCCTTAATAGACAAGAGATCCCCCAGTTGTGACTTGAGCGTGTGACTTTAGCTCCTACTTACACAAAGAGAAGTAGCAAAGAATTCTGGGGATATTTGTTCCTAAAAAGCCTGCAAAAAAGCCACACCCCCATCACGCTGTAAGTTGGTCCGTGTCTTACTTTGAGGCCCCAGAAAAGTGGTCAGTTTACGCATATGTCTAAATCAGTTTGTCCCCGAATAGCCTAATTTAGGATGTGCGCCATTTACAGACACTTTTTAACTAAGGCTCCCTTCTCACAGTCAGCTTCAGATAAATCAGGAGTAACTGAAATGGAAGATTCGCTCATCTCTACTGCTAATCGCAGCACACCTGTTTATGCGATTTTCTATAGGTATGATGTTTTCCTCTGTTTCGGTGTCATTCGTTTCTTCCACATCTTGTGAAGGTTGTTGCCATGAATATCTGACATCTGTGAAAAGGGCATCCATTTTTCTGTGAGTCCTTTGGTGGGTGGTTCTTAGGAGGAAGAGAAACAATCAAACATGATGCTTTTGATTTTCATTTCTTTATTCCTCTAATGCAAGAATAAGAAACCACTTTGCATAGACAGAATGGGAACAGAACTGCACTTACTTTCTCCAATAGGGCTACTTAGAAAATGAAACTCTTGACCCCCTGGTTTTATTCCGGACTTCACCAAATGTCTTGAAGCTGACCTTCTTCCAGGGCATCTAAAATCGGGATGCCCGCTGTTGGCTTGTAACAGCTTACCTTTTCCTAGTTTTACAGCGCATGCACGGGCTTTCATCAGAACAGAGATGTTTGCTGCGCCGATGTCATTCCCCAACCGGCTCTGCCCTTCTGCAATGTGAGCACAAGCAGCCAGATACCCAGTAGCGTGCACACTCCCAACCTGAATGGCTGTGGTGGGAACGTGCACACAGACATAAGATGTGGGGATGCGCCTGCTTGCACCCCAATTGCATAAGAAGGGGAGAGCCCTTTGCTGAATGACATAGGCACGGCAAACCAATCTGATTAACCGAGAGCCCAAGCATGTGTCGTTGGACCGAGAAAGGCAAGCTGTTACAGGCCATGTGGGGGGTCTCCCAAATACCAAATAGAAATGCCCCCGGGGCACAAATCAAAAGCCAGGATATTCAAAATCCCATGTTTTGTTCCGCTTTAAAGTGGTGACTTGACATTACTTTTACTTCCATGTAACGGATTGAAAACCTACATAAGGAAAATCTTACAACTTGATTTTCTAAGTCAAATGAAGTCATCCTCTAAAAAATGGAAGCAAATAATAATACCAATATTTATTTATATAGCACCAACATATTCTGCAGCACTTTACAATTAGAGGGTTCATGTACAAACAGAATAAAAAAATTACATAGCAAAACAGAAATAAGGGCATCCCATTTCTGAACTCACTCAGGTTCCTGAAAATCACTCTCTTGTATAGCAATGTCCCCTTCTTCCTCCTGGGACTCCCCATTGTCAGTCTCTTGCTCCTCACTTGTTGTTTGCATGGCACAATAGTTTACTGACAGTCTTGCTCCAGCGACAATGTCACCATTTACCTCCAGGGCTAGATCTAGAAAGGGAGCATGGACTTGTTAGCAAGCGCTCGTCAGAGGTCAGCGTAATTACTGTTATGGGAAACTGACAGATGCTATTCAGAGGAGACTGATAGCAGATGTCTTTGTGATGCTTCTGTTGAAGAGGGTCTATTCCAAGATGGGAAAATTTGCCTTGAGCCCCAATATAACGGAAATATTATTGGATGGACTTGTTAATTACAAGTGAAGTATGGAAGAAACATTTGTTTCCTTCAGAGCTATTCAGGGTCAAAAATAGTAGTCAATACAATAAGCAGCAAGTAGAATTCTTTGCTGTCTTTTTCTTGGACACATGAGATCTGTGTAGCAGCTCTCTAAAGACTAGTGACTAGTGATGAGCCGGAGCAGGGTCTATCCAGTTCAGAAATTGGGCCAGATAGTCCCCTGTATACGGCATCTGGTGCTTTGGCCATGACTGGCTATACTATTAAAAGGTTTTTCAAAAGTTAAACAGAAATATAAAAACATACATAAAAAATAAATAAATAAAACTCACCATCTCTGCAACCTACTCCGCCTGTCCCCCACCAGGAGGCATCCTCTCCCCTGAGTCCGAGGGCTTCCTGCTGGCTCTCAACCTATGAGGGTAATGGCCGTCCCCCAGCTAAGGAACCTTTTACATTACATCCCCGGGGAGGGGAGGGACATGGCAAAAGATACCCCAAGAAAGCCCTTCCATGCTCTAGTCCACCCCTGACATCTGTATACAGCTATTTAAAAGGGACCAAAAGTCTGATAAAAATGTTGTTAAATGGGGCCTATAAATTGATAATGGCAGCCCTGGACCCACTAACGACTCCATGTCTATGCAAGCACCCCTTACCAAATGTACTGCCCATATCTTCTACTCCCCCCCCCTCCCCCAGGGGCCAGGTAATGGCAGCAAGGGAACCATTTACATTACATCACCGGGCAGGGAAGGGACATGGCAAAAGATACCCCAAGAAAGCACGTCCATGCTCCAGTCTACTCCTGACTATATCTGTACACAGCTATTTAAAAGAGATCAAAAGTCTAACAGAAATTTGGTTAAATGGGGCCCATGAATTGATAATGGCAGCCTTGGACCCACTAACACATCCATGTCCAAGCAAGCACCCCTAACCAAATGTACTGCCCATATCTTCTACCCCCCCCCCCCCCTTACCACCCTCTTACTCATCAATAACACTGCAACCCTCAAATACCTGCTGCTATCTGCTGCTCAGAAGGCCTGAAAAGTCCAGTTGTTGAAGATGCCTTAACTGGTTAAAGCAGTCTCACACCCATTTTCTACATAATGGGGATGGGTCACATTGTGACAGCCTCGGGGGCGCATCCTGTGTGACTATGTTAAGCTTACAAGTTTTCTAAGCAAGCTAAGGGATGCCATGTCTTGTCACATGAAAGTCTAATATCAATCTACCTTCAGTGGCTCTTGTACTGCAATATACAATGTTACAGACAGACTAAATGTGAAGAGGTCCTGGTGTGAACATTGAATGGGGTCCTTTCACGGCTCATACAGTAAACCTTTTTCTGCCTTTTAATTGGCTGTAGCTAAACAACTAATGAAGCAGAAGAAACACATGGTGTTTTCTTTCTCTAAATGGAGCAAAGTGAGCACAAATACAACAAATAAGGTTGAGGAGCAACAATGATGGGGCCACCCTGTACCTCCTCAGATTTTTGCTTCCTTTCTGAAAACTGTTGTTCACTATTGTTTCGCTGCCAAGGTGGACCAACTGCGTCCTATTGAAGGTTGCATTTAAAAAAAACCTATGTATCAACTCCTTTTAGTGTCCTGGTAATGAATCGGATAAAAATACTCACAAACTATTTTGGCTTCAAAGGAAAAATGTATTTGGCTCTTAACTGCCCTCTAGCATCTAATTGCTGCCAGCATGAGATTGTGAGGAGGGGGCTTAAACAGCTGGTTTAGAACAATGATATCCTGTCAGAAACCAATGGCATAGCTGGGGAAAAAGGAACATTAAAATCACTATAACAGGGATACCAAGAAACATTGAGGGCAGAAAACATCCAAACGGTAATGTAACTGGGATGTGGGAAGCAAATAGATTGAGTTGTTTTGGGGGGTTTTGGGCTGCTTTAAAAATGTGCCTACTTTTTAGATTCTTTCTTTGGCATCATGACTCCTCCAAACCACACCTGGAAAGGCTGCCTGGGTTGGAGCTTCTGGGCAAGACCATCTCTGGGACTGTAAAGCCTCGCCACCGCAGCTGCTTCCTCCCAAACTTACTGGTTTCTGAGAACAATTCCCCTGACATCCTGGTGAGCTCCTACAGATGCAAAGCCTGCCATGCACCTCCATTGCAGTGAATAGAGTTGGGGTGTGCTCCAGTCACTGGGATAGAAACAGGGGATGGAGCCACAACTGACATTAGCAATCCCTACCCAAAGCCCCCCCCCCCCCTCTTGTCCCATAAGGAGACCAGATGGTCAGGTGGTGGGCGCTTCCTGAAAACCTTGAGAAATTCCCTGGGATTACTTAAGGTTGGTCAACATGGGGGAGCAGTAGGGGAGAGCTTGCACCACCGATAGTAAGACAGAGTGGTGGAGTCTTCTGCAGTGAGGGGTTATGCATCTTCTCCTATCTGGGCTGTCCTTTTTGGAGCTACGCTGGGCAGTCTGCTGAAGGTTCCCATTTCTTCTCTTCTTGGGAAGCGAGTGTCTTGGACTTCGATCAGCAAATGCAGCCAATGGTGACAGTCCTAGAGGAGTGTGCCGTAGCAGCCCTTTTCAATTTCTGGGAGCAGGCGTGCACTCCCATAATGCCTTTACATTCCCTTAAATGATTGGTAGAGGTGGCTGGCCATAGGAAGCACAGGGAAAATTCCCAGTGGGCCATACTGCTTTAAAGCCAGTTGGGTTGGGGGAATCCTTCAACATGCTTCCCAATTTCCAAGCCCCCCTCCCAACCACACTCCCCATACCTGGATGCATTCTAACAACCACTGAGCCAAGACACCACAGCCCTTGTTCTGTCCCCGCAATGCTAAAGCCTCAGCATCATGACTGAGGGCCATACACCTATGCCACAGTATCTGCCCCAACAAAACGTAAGTACCACCAGTTATCGTGTTTCCACCGCTGACAAGATCTGTCCCTGCAATGCTATAGCATCAACTGATAATAGCACACACTGATCAGCTGAGACGCTCTGTGGGGGAAGGGTTAAGAATCTCATGGGCTGTTTTGGATCTGGATATTCCCAGGCTGATTTATGGCCCCTTTACTGTACCTTCTATGTCTCACGCATGTGCTATAATATTTTTACATCCTAGATGTATGTCATGGGTCATATTTTCGAGGCAGAGTCTAGGCAACAGCAATAATAATGCTGGCTTGCCAGCTCATCTGTTTTGGTTCCCATGTGCCTCTCCCTTTATTTCCTGTAGCATATGGTAGACGCCATAGCAGGCCTTCTTTCAGTGTTATTTTTGCCAGGACCATACAAAAAAGTGGTCACTATGCCCTTTGGAGCACTCAGAACAAGCATGGTCCAACAGCTGGCATGCCATGACATGGGAGCACATGACTAATAGAGCTGTGCCATGACACACCCTTCCCAGCTTAACCATCTTCAGTAATAAAAGCAAAGCCATTAACTTTATCAAGAATACATGAGATATTTACATAATCAAGGATTTTGAGATGCTTTGAAATGGCTCATTTTACACTGTTCTCATGAGGAATAAGAGGGGAGAATGCCTGGACAGGGACTCTCCTACACTTTCAGTTCCGAATTATACAAAAACTTCCTGTTCGTGTTGTTTTGTCCTTTAGTCACCTTTTTATGGTTCTTCTTTAAGTATATCATACCTGAGCAGGCACCCTTCCAAGCACAACTATTCCATCCCATTGCCTCTCAATGACTAATAGAGCTGTGCCATGACACACCCTTCCCAGCTTAACCATCTTCAGTAATAAAAGCAAAGCCATTAACTTTATCAAGAATACATGAGATATTTACATAATCAAGGATTTTGAGATGCTTTGAAATGGCTCATTTTACACTGTTCTCATGAGGAATAAGAGGGGATTATGCCTGGACAGGGACTCTCCTACACTTTCAGTTCCGAATTATACTAAAACTTCCTGTTCATGTTGTTTTGTCCTTTAGTCACCTTTTTATGGTTCTTCTTTAAGTATATCATACCTGAGCAGGCACCCTTCCAAGCACAACTATTCCATCCCATTGCCTCTCATGATTTGATTTTCCTCACTAGGTGCATCTGCTGCAAATAAAGTCCAAGGAGACGCATTACCAGAAGTGAAGGAAATTACGCATAAAGAACACTTACTTTCCGGGTTTCTTAAGCCACAGTAGCTGCGAATAAAAGCTACGTCTGAAGAAAGAAGACTAACCAGGAGATGTCTCTTTTGCTCACTGGCAGACAATCCGGGATCAATCCAGAGCTCTCCACAGGACACATAGACCTGAAAATGAATGTCACGCATCAGTGTTCTCTAACATCTCAAGAAGGAGTTCCACTACAAAGGAGACCCAGCATGATAAATTATACACAGCAAAAAGACTAAGTACTTGTACTTCTCTTTGTAGGGCCTGAGATTACTGCCGTTATTTTATATCTCATACCCATATGATTAACAGATTACATTTCAGTAATAAAAATACATCTCTTGGAGTTAGCAAGACATGGAGACCCTATAACCTCTCCGGCCTCACCATGGTACCTGTCCATTGTACATCTGACTCTGAAGTGTAACTAAGTGGCTTGAAATACACAATCAGGAGGCCTTATCAAACAGTACAATCCTGATTGGGGACAGCGAGAGATTAAACCGCTAAACTTCTTACCAGCTCATCCCTTTCAACCTCTCTCAAATAAGAAATCTCGTGGCCATTTTCATTAAATAGTCTGCGGGCGGCTGCAGGTAGGTTCATTATCTGGGTACATCTGCCAATAGATACATAGCATTAGACACAAGACTCACAGACAACATTGCCATCATATTTATTTTAGTACAAGAATAAAAAAGTATTAAAAATATAAAATAAAAGAAAGATAAGTTAATGTAACTTTTCCTAGCTCTCTTGGTGGTATGTCCAGATTTAACCCTTTCAGTGCCAGCCTACCTGCAGATTTTGTCACCCTTTGTTTCCATGGGGGGGAGGCCATTATAGTAGAATTCACGTAGATGAAGGGGGTTTCACACAGCGGGGCAACCTAAATCGGGATTTTAATTGCAATCATGGAGGTATTACACAATATTTTTTGTGGCACTGAAATAAACACGGTATTATATGTCTGATGTACTGGGTGTACTACAAATACACATCAATACCGGAGTATATAAGGAGTGAGGGCCCTGCCCTTGTGAACTTAAAAGTCTAAAGAGTAAGGGGGGGTTGGGTCACAGGTTGTATATATTAATCATGGTGACAAGTGCCTTGAATGGTGGCAAGACTGTGGATTGGATTGGTTAGGCCAGAAAATAGGCTTAGAAAAATTGGTGAGTTTTAAGGGCATAGTTTAAAACGGACCTTTACCCTGAATAAGAGTCTATCTTATATGTTTCCCCCACCCTGTACATACAGATTGTCCACATTAAAAATCATCCTACCTGCATCTACTGCATTTTCTAAACCTTTTAAATATCCAAGATGGCGGCACATGGAATCGCATGCTACGTGCAAACAGGAAATGTCTTCTGACTGTGCCTTTCTGCATTCTGGGATTGCTGTCCTTTTCCTGACTCCAGCTCTGCTTTGTCTGTGCAAAGCCCAGCCCAAACCCCGCCCTCCTGCACTCCATCCGCCCTCCTCCTCTGCTCAGTATGTGGTGCTTCTGAGTCAAGATGGCGGCGCCCGTATCCTAGTGTCCTGAACACAGTTGAAGCCAATGGGGGAAAGAAAAAGTAGAATTCACGTAGATGGCAATTAACATAGAGGCAGCTGCATTAATTCTACATAGCTGAGCCTACGGCACATGAGGGGGCTCTCGACCAATCAGAGCCATTTGCCATGCATAGTTAATGCTCAGAAAGCACCTTTGTTTATGGCAATCACTAGTAAGAATAGCCACATCCCCAGCAGCAGGTACTCTTCCAATGAAGAGGCGATCACAATGGCCGACGCATGCAGCTGTCGAAATTTACATCAGCAAGGGTGCTAGGAAGCAGGTGAGAGGAGGCGTTACTTACCGTATACACCTCAACTGAAAAAAAATGGCAGTAAGCTTGTGGTTTTCTTCCACTGATAGGAATGAAATCCAAGGGTTTTAGAGCGTACCATTCCACTTTTACAGGGGTGATCTGTGTCCTGAGCCAGCCTGAAGAAAACAGCTGCCTTAAAGCGGACCTTCACCCTGAATAAGAGCCTATCTTATATGTTTCCCCCACCCTGTACATACAGATTGCTCACATTAAAAGTCCGCCTACCTGCATCTACTGCATGTTATGAGCTTTTAAACATCCAAGATGGTGGCTCATGGAGCTTCAGGCAGCCTGGAAGTGTCTTCTAACTGTGTCGATCTGCATTCTGGGATTGCTGTCCTTTCCCAGACCCCAGATCTGCTCTGTCTGTTGCACTGGCCCTTTCACCCTAAAAAGTGGTGGGGGCCCCCATGCTGTTTAACCCTTGATTGTTAACTGCAAGGTGCAGTAAGTTATATTTTCATTGAAAATCTCATAAAGTGCTCTTTTCAGTTTGGGGTCTACTGGGCAGGAGAGGGTGGCTACCGATACATATGTGGTATCATTGTAACTGGGAGGAATAGGGATTTTACATGCAATATGATTTTCACATTTTTTATTTTAAAAAATGCTACAAAATGTAAAAAAAAAAACATTTTTTAAATTTTTTTTCTACATATTTCACCCCAAAATATTGAAAAAGCAATCAAAAAAATTACAAACTAAACATTTCATCTTAAAGTTGAACTTCGGAGGCCCTGGAGTCAAGGGCCATCCGAGTTCCACTCCTTGGGGCATCCCAAATTGGGATGCCCCGCTAAGCGAAACCCCCCAGAAGCCCTGTTACATTCACCACGTCTCTGCACCGTGAGCGCACCCCGGCTCACTTCTAGCCGTGCGCACACGGCTCGGACACGTCAAAGCTAGACGGTGGTCAGGGGATGCGGCTGATGGCGCACTTGGCTCCCACCGGAGCCTGAGTGAAAGCAAGCGGCTGATTAGCTGAGCAGGTCACTCAGCCAATCAGTTCACTCATTCTCACCAGAGTCTGCGCTGTGGGAGCGTCAGGAAAGTGAGTGAATGGGGCGACCTGGGGGGGATACACACATCGGGGCATCGCAATTCGGGATGCCGCAACATAGAGGAACAATACAGCAAAATGTCAAAATTGGGTGCGTTCTTCCTCTTTAAAGCCTAAAAGGTCTCCCTGGAAATTCCTGCAAAAATCACAGTCAAACATATATAGTGCTAAATTCTTGCAAAAAAAAAAATCAACCCTAGGTAAAATGTATATTTGGCCCTTATGCCTTTAATATTGCAGCATTTTCGGCATGGTGGCACAGCTGTCCAGGAACGCTATCTTTCCAGTCCTTGTAGTTGTTTACTGAGTAGGGTGATGGAATACAAGCATTTAAAGAGGTACCACACACGTTTACCCTCTTAGATGTTGTTCCTCACCTCTCTATTCATAGCTTTCTTAGCTCTAATCCAATGTCAGGTCAGCTAGGATTTGAGAATGGAGCTCATGTTGTTGGCCACACCATTGCTTCTTTGCATAACCGCGTCAGCCATTCATGTAAATGTCTCTGCTTTACATGGGGCATTTCCGTTTGGGATACCCCTGTGTGTGTAACCTCTTAGTTCACCCAGTAACTCACCTCAATCCCCAGTCTCATGACATATGCATAGAGCTTCCTACAATTAACAATCAATGAATAAATGGATTGCTGGGCACTTTCCCCTTGCCTAAACTGACCTCTTTCGTTGGGGCAGTCCCACTTTAAGACCCACTGTCCCTCCGAAAACTCTATTTAATTGTCCCACTTTGCTCAAGTGGGGAAGACTGTCCCACCAAATGCAGAATGCTGGATGTCTGGGCAGTTTACAACAGCTCTGACTCTTTGGTTGAATGGTGGACCTCATGAGAATTGGCTCTATCACCAACATCTTTTATTGACCAAATAATTCTAGAGCATGTGAACTGTATTTAAGGCACATGCTAAACAACACCCATCACCCACAAACTGGTTTAAACTGTCCCACTTTGAGGACCCCAAAATATGGTCTGTTTACCCTTGCTGCTCCTTCCAGGTGTGCACACCCCCCGCCCGCCATTCTGATATGCCTGGGGGGTGCCGGTAAATATGCTGCGCTATTGTTGAATCAAAGTTACACACAGTGGGGCATCCAAAATTGTGTTCCCCAAGGGCAAGCTGTAGCCTGGTCTTGGAATCTTTTAGATATGGGTTTTGGTCCAAGATTTACTTGATGAACTAAATGAAGTAAGGTTACGTTACTCATTAAGTGTAGGTGAAATTGAGGCTCTAGCTTCCTCCCTTTATTAATGTTTGCCTTGACAAAGGCTGTAGCTGGTGCTAAGACCAGAAAGGAAGCAGGCAGGAAGGGCAGTGATGAGTATGCAGCAAGGTTTTCAGCAAGAGATAACAGTGTAGTATGGAAGTGAATTTACAATGAAAGGTGAACGCAATAGGATTTGTCATTTCAACCTCTAGAAATGGTTGTTGGAGGGATGTCAAAAAACGTAGGCCCTTATTTATGAAGGAATAGCGACAGGTAGCGACTGGTGAGCGGCCGGTAATGAAGGGCCCCGCCACGAGAACGCCGACTCCCCACCACAATCACACATTTATCAAGCCAATCCTGCTTAGCAGTTAAAGCAAATTAGCCAGCTCACTAACCTTACGTCCGCACGGACAGGGGAGATCCTGAACACAAGCTCCTCCAACGTTAGAAAGTCCAAAAACCAAATATTGGGTCCAGCGTATCCATAAAATTTAACTTTTAATATAATTCCATAAAATAAGCTTGCATCCTTGAATGTGAAAGTGGCCCGAGCCCCGGAGACAGATACTAAACGTGACGCGTTTCATACCATCCTGCTTAGCGACTGAGATAGCGCCATATAGCCACTCATTCATCATTATTCCAGCCTCACCCCACAGCGCCAGCGTCCGACCTTGAACAGTGACAGGTATGACCTCTCGCTACCTGGCGCTCTCCAATGCATTTCAATGGAACAATCTTTAAATATTCATAATTAATTGTTATTAATTTTATTTTTTTAATGTGAAAAATTCTGTGACCACTTCTGCCATTTTAGATAATTTGTTTAAGGGGAAAAAAAATAAATAAATAAATTGTACAGAATTGATATTACAGGTCTGATATTAATGTATTCATATTACTAAATTATTTAAAAAACTTGTTTTTTCTGGTTTGCAAAAATATGGTTGTTTGGGGGTTAAAAAACTACTTTTAACACATCGCCGCCAGCGCTCTGGGGTTTAAACATGCATTTCACAGCGCGAGAATTTTTGGAGCGTGATTTGTTAATGAATATGGTGGGAGCGGGTCACTAGGGCCAGTCGCTATCATGCGCTCCCATACAGCGCGGAACCTGTGAAATAGCGACTCCTCACCCAATATTCAACATTACGGCAAACCGACTGAGTCGCTATCAACTACCGAACAACGGCCAACCACAGCGACTACTAGCGGGCGCTCTGAAAATGCCGCTACAGTCGCTCAACTGTCGCTACCTGCCGCTATTAATGAATCAGCCTCCCAGTCTAGTCACCTTTCTAAAAACTGCTGCATTTCAATCTGCTCCAGTGTTAGAGTGTTAGTGTCTGTGCTTCTCACAGTTTTCTTGATTGCATTGGCCTTCTTCTCTAACTGTTTGTTCCTTTAATATATAAAAACAGTGATAAAACATTAAACATAATTAAACAACAATATTTACACCAATATATTATAATACACATATGTACAATATACAAGATAAATACTTTAAAGTGGACCTGTCAAATTTTTGGCTATCCTGGTGATTGGTCCCTGCCTCGGGGGCATCCTGATGTGTGGGAAACCCCCCAGATCGCCCACTTTTACTGTTTCTCATCCAGTCAGTGCTTTATGCCTCTGATCTGTACTTCACACCGGCAAAGGCGCGCTGGCTGTGCCATCTCCGGCTCCCCGGTGGAGTGCTCGCTCCTGGCCTATCTGTAGGGGGTGAATGGTCCACTTTAAAGAGCAGTTCCACTTTCAATGGCATTTTTAAAAGTTTCCATTATTATGTGCCAAAATGATGTCATCTTTTCTTTTCTATTTGTTTGCAATTCTGTGTTATAAAAAAAGCACTGTGGTCTACCAGAAATTCTCCTAGTTCTCCATATGTCTAGACTCCTTCTTTTTATTCTGATTTAGGAAAATATTTTATTTTCTTAGCTTTGAGCCTAATCTCAGCTATTGCTCCCATTAGTAAGGGGAAATTATGGCTTCTACTGTAGAAATCAGGCCTATACTGCTGTAGTATGGCTTAGATTTGCCCCCCCCCCCCAGTGGCTCAAACAAAAGAAAATAATAAGAAACATAAAAGGTAACTCCACGTCTGTAGAGTCTACAGATCAGACTTTGCTCCTGGCTTGAGGCTCCCTGCCAATTGATGTGGAAGCTCCTCACCGGATTTGTCAAACTTCCAGTTGTTGGTATACCCCAGTGTACAAAACCAACCTGCAGGGTCCATAGGTCTGTGTTCATACATGGCATATGCCCAGGTCAAAAACTAGAACTACTGGGAGATTACAGAGATGCTGGAGCCCCAAAACCAGCAATGAACATCATCAGCAAACTAGGCAAGTCATCTGGTCCACTGGGCGAGTAGAATGGAAAAAACAGAGATGTTGTACTCTTTGCATAATCCTGTACCTAGATTAATGCATAAATTACTTTGTTTTGTTTGAAGGTGTGGAGCATTTCAAATCAGGATGCCCCCCTTGGAATTATTGTTAAGGATATCAAGCATTTCAATAGCCTGTTTTGACTTTTTTTTTTTTTTTAACATTGTCTAATAAATTAAGTAGTTATTGTGGAGGGCATATGGATTGAGTGTGGCAACAAGTAGGTCTGGGTTCATACATGGCATATGCCCACCTACAGGTCAAAAACTGGAACTACTGGGACTGTAAGCACGCAAGGGCAGGGCTCTCCTTCCTATTGTCTCCTGCGCTCACAACACTTGGTTAAAACCTTGTGGCATCTAATTTTGTATTGTTCTTTGTACCATGTTTTACCTTGTCTGTAATCATACATTGGAAAGCGATACGGAAGATGGTGGCGCTATATAAGTAAACCATAATACTAATAATAATACTGGGAGATCACAGAGATGCTGGAGCCCCAAAACCAGCAATGAACATCAGCAGCAAACTAGGCAAGTCGTCCGGTCCACTAGGTGAGTAGAATGGAAAAATCATGTTGCACTCTCTGCATAACCTAGATGAATGCATAAATTACTTTCTGTTTTGTTTGAAGGTTTGGAGCATTTCAAATCAGGCTGCCCCTTGGAATTATTGTTAGGGATATCCTGTTTTGACTTTTTTTAACATTGTCTAATCAAATAAGTAGTTAGTGTGGAGGACATATGGCTTGAGTGTGGTAACAAGTACTTCAATGTAAAAAAAAAGTAGTAAATAAACTGCCAGCAAAAAGTCCAACATACTAATATCTCAACATTTCAACATACTGTTTCTTCAGCAGATTTTTTAGGCTTGGTCCTACAATGACACAGGCTCGGCTCTGGTCCCATTCGCCATTCCTCAGCACTTTCAGCCTCATGGGGGTGTGGCTTTCTGGATGGCTGTAGGTGGGTTTCTGCAGAGGTGGGCTATGTGTAATTAGGGATCCTTCGATAGGCCAATCTAAGTCCTGCAAGTAATAAGAGTACACAGCATTAATAGTTAGATGACAAGCCCTAATTTATTCCTATAGGAATTTAGATGGCTAATAAAAAAACTGTCTTTAGGGGTAATGACCAACCCCTCTGACCTGAGCAGACCTACCTGTTCTTTGGGGGCATTTGACCAGGAAAAGTGCCCGGGAATGCTCCCAGGAATGGTTTGGATGACTAATAGGGAGATTTCCAGATTTCACAAGGTGGCTCTAGATGCCCTTTGTGGAGGAAGGCACTGCTGGTGACTCACCCCTTTGTCCTGGCTGTCCTTTTGTGACTTTAAAGGGATTATCCAGGCACCTACATAGACCATATCATCACATATCCCTCAAGCTCCTATTCCTAGTTTCTTTTTTTAATTCTCTCAAAATGAACCCACCAAAGTGGAGAAAAATGATTTTAACATTTTTGAAATTTCCAGCCAGGGGAAGTGGCCGCTCTCTAATACAAAACAGGCAGAGACACCTAATCACAATGCTGCAATACACAGGTGACCACAGGGGGCAAAGTTATAGACCACCAGTCCAGCCCTATGATTGGTGGTCTACTGCTAGGGGGAATCAGGGGGAGTGCCAGATGTGAGTGTCAAGTTACTGCCTCTGGGAGCTGCTACAAGGTTACAGGAAGGGAGAGGGCTGCAGGGCTGCTGCATTATGTTTTTTACATTTTACATGGACAGTCCCTTTAAGTAGGTTTTCCACTAAACCACTTTATAAAAAAAGGTTCTGGCTAGGAATAAAAGCCCGAAATGCTCCTGACAGAGGTTTGAATAGCTAATAGGGAGATCTCCTAATGACAAAAGGTGGATCTTAATGCCTGTTAGGGAGAGGGTCCCCACAAATTAGTTATTCTACTAAACCCCTCTATCAGAAATTAAAATTAATGTCTATGACTGGGAGAGAAGAGAGAGAGGCTAACAATGAGATCTCCTAATGCTATGAAGTGGTCTTAAAGGGAAACTGCAGGCAAACGCAATTGTTACACCATTGTGTCTGGCTATGTTTGGCACACTCCTCAACTGTTTTCTATTTTTAATTGAATAAGAAATGGCCGAGATATCAAGGTTTACAGTTTCACCTCATAATTTATCTTTTGAAATATTTGGGCGTGGCCATTGACTCTGTGATGCCGCATAATAATAAGCATTATGGGCGGGGTCTGTAAAACTCTTCACCCTGGCTGTTCTCCCTCTCTCCGAGTGCCCACAGTCTGATGATGCGGAGCTTTAGACCACCAGCTTAGCTCTGTTATTGGTGGTCTTTGACAAATAAATTCAGGGGGTGTACCACTACTATTTGCCTTGTTTCTACTTTCAGAATCATCTGTGCTATGGCAGGAAGGGAGAGCACAGCCATGATGAGTTGAGACGCTGAATGACAGTTTATGCACTTTGCCTACTGATTCCCTTTAAATGTCCATTGGGGAGGAAGAATATCTGGGGTTTTCCCCTAAAACCACTCTTAACATAAAAGGTCCTGACCAGGTTTTCAAGTACCTCATTGATGTCTCCATTGGGCAGGACTGGCCACAGGTAGGTCAGCTTGTTCCACAGAGGGTTTTTTACTTTGGACAACTTCCATTGTCCAGGCTTAGATAATCCTTCATGTTTTATGGCCCATCTGCAAAGAACAACAGATTTCAAGCAATGCTCTGCATGAAAACAAGGCAGGACTTACAAGCAAGGCAGGACTTACGAACAAGGCAGGACTTACGAACAAGGCAGGACTTACGAACAAGGCAGGACTTACGAACAAGGCAGGACTTACGAACAAGGCAGGACTTACGAACAAGGCAGGACTTACGAACAAGGCAGGACTTACGAACAAGGCAGGACTTACGAACAAGGCAGGGCTTACAAGCAAGGCAGGGCTTACAAGCAAGGCAGGACTTACAAGCAAGGCAGGACTTACAAGCAAGGCAGGACTTACAAGCAAGGCAGGACTTACAAGCAAGGCAGGACTTACAAACAAGGCAGGACTTACAAACAAGGCAGGACTTACAAACAAGGCAGGACTTACACTGCCATTTCTGTTTTGGCAGAACATAATACAATTTTAATCAGGATTTTATGCAACAGATTGTTTATTTATTAAATTCCTTTCTATTTTTTTGTTTCTATTGTTTTATCTTTATTATTCATATCCCAAGTGTCTTCAATTTGGAGGGACTGTCACTGATTTGAGTCCATATCCCCCTGTCCCTCGTTGTTCTCACCTTGAGGTGTAACCTGTAGATCTGCACCAATAAATGATTCATTTGCCTATTCAAAGTGTTTCTATTGTTGTAAAAGTTAGTCTGTCTTCTATTCATCCTTCAATGAGAGGGCGTGGCTTAATTTAAACACTGTCCCTCTTTCCCACCCTGAAAAGTTGGAAAGTATGCATTATGGCATCCCAATTTTTTTATTTTTTTTATTGCTAATCTAGATACATAAACAGCTGTTTTTCATAAGTTTTATGTTATCTAAGACAAAAGTGAGTTAGCACCGAGGGAGCAGTTAAAGTCTCGTCCTGTCCTATACTTTATTTTAATCACTATCAGCATATGTATTATATGTGGCCGATATATAAACCACTATTTTATTCTTGTTCTTGCAGTTTTGAATGGTAATGGCCCTTTAAAGCCTAATTTTAGGCTAAATGTTTGATACGTTTTAGATAGAATGAGGGTTGAAGGGTTAAAATCAATGTTGGGTTTTCTTTGACCAGCCACACTATGTGCCCCTCAGTGAACAGGACCTGAAGCTAAAATGTCCCAAATAGGTCCCAAATAGTATCAGCAATCAGTCAGTTCTTAGCCTTCTCAGAGTTAGTATTTGCTATTTAAAGTGGAACAAAACCCAGGAAAACTCTGCTTTGTTTAGGAAACGGACTGTAAGGGCACCACAACAAAATAAATGCTAAATTCTAGTAATAACGTGGGTGCACCACAAACCCCAAAACAACCAAAGTTCAGCAATCACAATTACAAATATGGGATTTGAAAAAAATGGGCACTCCACTACATATATAAGAAGAAATATATACAGAATAAATTTATTGTAAAGTGCTATGTTCAAGATTAAAACCACACATAACAAGGGGATACAAGACAACTTTAAAAACGAGTACTAATGGTTTCCCGGTATCAACTTCAATCTATGCTGGCCAAATATCATTTAATATATAAAAAACACAATAGATATAAATATTAATACATTTATAAATACAAGAAATTTACTGCCCCTTAATAATAAATAAATAATATTGCTCAAAATAAATAAATTGTGTGAAAAATTAAAAAATACTATACATTACCCGCCCCCTTGCTGCTTTGCATTCGATGACGGCGGCCGGGTCATCGGGGGGTGCGCCCGCCAGGTGCAAACGCTGGTGCACCCGTCCCTTGTTCATATGACGGGGTGACGCACGGCGCGGCGTGACGTGCGTGCCGGACATAAAGGCTGCAGGTAATGGACTTCTAATTACCCCGATCAGAAGCCGTGGGTGCATGGCGGAGCGCACGGGGCAGCGTTGGAGTTCCCGGTATTCACTTTGGCGGTATTTCCATGTTATGATTGATTAATATGCTTTAGTTGTAACTTTTGGTATTGTGCACTCCTTTCTCCCCTCGTTGGCCCCAGCATTGCCTTGTATAGGCTATTATAGTTTACATATTTATTCCCATTACTGGCTATTATTAAAGATATGATGGGTGGCTGTTGATATAGACGGGGGGAGTAGGTATTGCTATTACTATTGCTTTATTGCCCTATTAAATATAGATATGTAGGAGATTATATTATTAATTATAGGTGTTTTTTAGTCACTGTATTCACTTTATTGGGGTTGTGTGGGTTTATCAGTTTTGCATTGGTATTTTATGCACTTTCAGAAAGAACGCGTTTATTTAGCCTTTATATGTGAGGTTGCTTTGCTAGTTTAATATTGTTTTGGGGTATATAGTATACATAGGTTTCTTGCACTAGGCACTTTATGATAATGATATGTAATGTATAGTATTTTTCACACAATTTATTTATTTT
Organism: Gastrophryne carolinensis; assembly: GCA_027917425.1. NCBI lineage: Eukaryota > Metazoa > Chordata > Amphibia > Anura > Microhylidae > Gastrophryne > Gastrophryne carolinensis. The sequence goes on along the minus strand of CM051241.1, from coordinate 137,295,873 downwards.
GAGCAATATTATTTATTTATTATTAAGGGGCAGTAAATTTCTTGTATTTATAAATGTATTAATATTTATATCTATTGTGTTTTTTATATATTAAATTATATTTGGCCAGCATAGATTGAAGTTGATAACCGGGAAACCATTAGTACTCCGTTTTTAAAGTTGTCTTGTATCCCCTTGTTATGTGTGGTTTAAATCTTGAACATAGCACTTTACAATAAATTTATTCTGTATATATTTCTTCTTATATATGTAGTGGAGTGCCCATTTTTTTCAAATCCCATATTTGTAATTGTGATTGCTGAACTTTGTTTAGGAAATTCTAACTTTTCCTTACATTTTTAAAAGTAGGGTCAGAGAGGCATTAGACAAAAAAAAAAAAAATGTTATTGATGAGCAATTATCCTGAATCAGTGGCGTAACTCAATGTGACAGGGCCCTGATGCGAGCATTAAATAGGGTCTTTTTAAGGCTCATACAGTAGACTATCTGCTGGTTTTTACCTTAATTGGGTACAGCTAGACAAAACTAGAGACTAAAACAGCAGCAGAGACAAATCGAGCTTCCTTTAACTAAATGATGAGCGCAAAAGTGAGCGCAAATATGATAAAAGAAAGTTGGAGGAGCAACAATGATGGGGCTCCCCTAGCCTTCTGCCCCCCCCCCCCCCCCTTATTCAATTGTATGCCCCTGTCCTGAACCAAATTTCAGCCTGTTAAAAGTGAGCCAACCACAATTGTGTACAGAAGTGCATTTTACAAAATGACCACTAGATGGAGACAATGGATCATACAAACGAATCTATTCTGCACACACAGAATCAAATGTGTTGCAACAGCAAGCTATGATATTACTATACATTAGCTACCCCTCTAGATCGAAGACATGTTTTACTTTTTAGCTTAAAAGTGACCTTTACAGACACAAAATGAATACAAATAACAAAGAAATAGATATTCTCCAAAATCCACACAGGGACCCATAGCATCGTTTTTAAGGGCCCACAACCAGGGGCATAATAAAACTGGCTGCATCATGCCCATGAGGCCGGGGGGGGGGGGGGGATAATTGTTGCACCTCTATTTTTTTATACTGTTACTGCACTTATTTTGCTCACTTGACGTTATATACAGAAAGGAAGCACTATTAGTCTCACCTCACAGTGACATTTCACTCTAGTAGTGTAATAGTATCTAATTCAGTAGTGGAAAAGGTTATTGTATGAGCCATGACAGGGCCCCATTGAATGTCTGCACCGTCACATTTAGTTACATGACCCTTAGCTACAAATAAATACCTGGAACCTACAAAAACAGACTATTCTCTAGAGCAGGGGAACTCAACCACTTCTTGTAAAGGTCCATTTAAAGGCACCCGGTGAGAGGTGAAAGTCCGGGCGCATGGCTGCGGTGGGGGGGGGGGGTTGTTAGAAATCAACACACTGGGGGAGGGGTTATAGATTCTCTAGGCAAAACGAAATAGGCTGCTTGCCCTGCCGCCCCCCTCCCCCGCCCAAAACAAAAAAATCCCATTGGGCATTGGGTAAAAACAGACAGAACCTACAGCTCTGGCCCGCGGCACACAGCTTTAACCACTCCCCTTGCATTCTGTGCAGGCCATGTACAGGGGTGGACTAGGGCCCAAAATGTTACTGGCAATAAGGTCTAGTAACAAAGATGGATAGATGGGCTGGGGGGAGGGATGAATGTGAGAAAAGCTGTAAGAAAGAGGGATGGATAGACAGAACAGGACAGGCAGGGAGGGATGGAGAGAGAGCTGGGAGAAGGGATGGATGGGCAGAACAAGAAGGACAGGAAGGAATGGGCAGAACTGGGGGGGGGGGTAGATGGCCAGAGCTGTAAGTAAGAAGAATGCATTGGAAAAGCTGAGGAGACAGAGACTGAATGGGCAAAGCTGAGAGGACAGAAATGGATAGGGCAGAGAGACTGGGCTGGATGGGGCAGAGCTGAGGAGACAGGGATTGGATGAGGCAGAGCTGGGGGGGGGGGACATGGATGAATGGGGCAGAGCTTAGGGGACAGGGATTACTTGGGCAAAGCTGGGTGGACAGGAATGGATGGGGCAGAGAGACTGGGATGGATGAAGCCGGGCTGAGGGGATGGATATTGGATGGGCAAAGCTGGGTGGACAGGAATGGATGGGGCAGAGAGACTGGGCTGGATGGGGCAGAGCTGAGGGGACGGATATTGGATGGGCAAAGCTGAGAGGACAGGAATGGATGGGGCAGAGAGGGGACAGGGATTGGATGGGCAAAGCTGGGAGGACCAGAATGGATGGGGCAGAGAGACTGGGCTGGATGCAGCAGAGCTGAGGGGACAGGGATTGGATGGGCAAAGCTGGGAGGACAGGAATGGATGGGGCAGAGTAGTTGGGCTGGATGCAGCAGAGCTGAGGGGACAGGGATTGGATGGGCAAAGCTGGGAGGACAGGAATGGATGGGGCAGAGAAGCTGGGCTGGATGGGGCAGAGCTGAGGGGACAGGGATTGGATGGGCAAAGCTGGGAAGACAGGAATGGATGGGGGCGGAGAGACTGGGCTGGATGGGGCAGAGCTGAGGGGACAGGGATTGGATGGGCAAAGCTGGGAGGACCAGAATGGATGGGGCAGAGAGACTGGGCTGGATGGGGCAGAGCTGAGGGGACAGGGATTGGATGGGCAAAGCTGGGAGGACCGGAATGGATGGGGCAGAGAGACTGGGCTGGATGGGGCAGAGCTGAGGGGACAGGGATTGGATGGGCAAAGCTGGGAGGACCGGAATGGATGGGGCAGAGAGACTGGGCTGGATGGGGCAGAGCTGAGGGGACAGGGATTGGATGGGCAAAGCTGGGAGGACCGGAATGGATGGGGCAGAGAGACTGGGCTGGATGCGGCAGAGCTGAGGGGACAGGAATTACTTGGGCAAAGCTGAGAGGACAGGAATGGATGGGGCAGAGAGGGGACAGGGATTGGATGGGCAAAGCTGGGAGGACCGGAATGGATGGGGCAGAGAGACTGGGCTGGATGCAGCAGAGCTGAGGGGACAGGGATTGGATGGGCAAAGCTGGGAGGACAGGAATGGATGGGGCAGAGAGACTGGGCTGGATGCGGCAGAGCTGAGGGGACAGGGATTGGATGGGCAAAGCTGGGAGGACAGGAATAGATGGGGGCAGAGAGGCTGGGCCGGATGGGGCAGAGCTGAGGGGACAGGGATTGGATGGGCAAAGCTGGGAGGACAGGAATAGATGGGGCAGAGAGACTGGGCTGGATGGGGCAGAGCTGAGGGGACAGGGATTGGATGGGCAAAGCTGGGAGGACAGGAATAGATGGGGGCAGAGAGGCTGGGCCGGATGGGGCAGAGCTGAGGGGACAGGGATTGGATGGGCAAAGCTGGGAGGACAGGAATAGATGGGGGCAGAGAGGCTGGGCCGGATGGGGCAGAGCTGAGGGGACAGGGATTGGATGGGCAAAGCTGGGAGGACAGGAATAGATGGGGGCAGAGAGGCTGGGCCGGATGGGGCAGAGCTGAGGGGACAGGGATTGGATGGGCAAAGCTGGGAGGACAGGAATAGATGGGGCAGAGAGACTGGGCTGGATGGGGCAGAGCTGAGGGGACAGGGATTGATGGGGCAGAGAGACTGGGCTGGATTGGGCAGAGCTGAGGGGCAGGGATGTATGGGGCAAAGCTGGGAAGACAGAAATGGATGGGGCTGAGCTGGGGGGGTGGTGGGACAGGGATAAATAGGGCTGAGCTGGGGCGGGGGTAAAGGATTGGATGGGGCAAAGAGACTGAGAAACAAATTTTGTGTGTACCTTGCAATGCCACTTCCATCACTTCATACTGCAATACTATGAGCCAGGGTACCATGTTCGGTATTGTTGGTCTAGAGATTAGAAGAAAGAAGAATGGCCTCCCTGGAGTCAAAAAACTCCAGGCATCCCGAATTAGGATGCTCCTCTATGTGAAACCCCAGGATCGCCAAATAACCTCACCTAGCCGATGATCCTATGGCGAGTGCATGAGTCCCTCTATGCAAGGAAAGTACACACGGCAGGGGCTTATCAATGGCTGGCGTGGCCATGTGCTGGAACAGGAGTGCGGGCAGTGACATGTGCTCCACTCATGTTTACTACGCCACATGCGGGGAGACTGAAAATCCCAGGTAGTAAATTAATTACCTGGAGTCTTTTAGGTCGATTTTCTCCTTCCTGGGACATCCCTTTCGCCTACTGTATAATTATCCATATGTATTGTGATGTAGGTTCTAGAATGGGCTAAAATACTTACCATTTTCTCCTTCCTGGGGCATCCCTTTCTCCTAGTGTATTTAGTATGTATGTAACTCTACTGCTGTAAAATCTAATTCCCATTCCCATCCTTTTTAGGAACCACCCTCTGATATTGGATGTCCCACTGCCTAATACTAAGATGTAAGTTCTAGAAAGGGATCAAATACTTACCATTTTGAGGATTCAGCAACATGGCAAGCCTTGCGTGCCCCCTCATTTGGGATGCCCCACTGCCCAATATTAAGACATAGGTTCCAGAATGGGATTGAATACTTACCCTTTCCAGGATTCAGCAATACGTGTAAACCCTGGGCACCCTGATTTGGAATGCCCCACTGCAATATTAAGACATAGGTTCTAGAATGGGCTAAAATACTTATCATTTCCAGGATTCAGCAATACGGGTAAGCTGCAGCTAAGTGCATCCAGAGCTCAGGGCTGCAGAGAAGCCCATCCCACACCCAGACAAGCAGAGAGGGGGTGATTTACAATACACAGGTAACAGATAAGCCCAGTCTTTATTTTGGTATTCAGCTGCAGGACACCCCAAATCGGCACTCAACCGTGTAAAAGTCTTTTAAAACACTGTTACAAGAAACGGTTCTCATATACATTCCCCCCAGGGGCAACTCAGATTGCTGCACATAAAAATAAATTAACTTTTTTGTAACTTCTGCTGTGGTCAATTTTCCCTCTCAAAGGCGTCCTATGAATCTGCCAGTGGCCTGCAAAAAGGAAGTGCTGCTGGGTTTCCTGCCACTTTGCATTGTGGGTTATGTTGGTAAACTCCAGACAGCTGCATGCCTGGGATGCTGGCAAGAAAGCCTCTGGGGGCCCCAAGATGGCCGTGACCAGGAATAAATCGGTGAGGTAGCATTTCAGCTTTGAATGGATGCAGGAACAAATGTAAGTGTTGAAAATGATTCAGGATAATGCATGCAGATGGGGCAAGTTTTTTTTAAAACTGTGCAAGGCTGTTGATTCAGTTTACATCCAGTTTACGTAACCCATAAAACAGAACCCCATATCCCCCGCATCCCTGCAAGTTGTGCACGCTCCCATGCCCAGCCATTCAGATGGGTTCTGGGCTGTGCAAGGCTGAGGCTGCTCACCCCACAGGGGAGCCGGGCATGCGTGTGCCACCACTCGCTATACTGGAGCGTCTTTCATAACAATGGCTTCATGCACAGCATAAAGCGGTTATTTGAGGAGAGCCCACGCATTCACCGTGGGAACTTCGGAAAGTTGAGTAGCATGGGCGATCTGGGGTGCCCCTGGGGGGGGGGGGGTGGAGCAAAACTTGGGATAGTGAAAATCACAGGTTTTGGACCACTATAAAGAGGAACAACACACAGGAATTTCACTTTCCCGTGTGTTGCTCCTCCATGTGACAACATCATGGATTCGGATGCCCCGCTGTGTGTATCCCCCCAGGTGCCTCATAAACTCACCTTCCTTCCGCTCCCATGGCTCAGCCAATCACTGAACTCGCTGTCACTCAGCTCCCTTTGGCGCTGCTGACAGCCAAGCACCTGAGTGGCGCCAAAGGTAGCCGAGTGCTCTGCCAGCCGCATACCCTGATCACCTTTCAGCCATGGCGTGCTCATATCGCTCATTCAGAAGAAGGTGAGTGGATCTGGGCATCTGGGGGGGGGGTTCACACTGTGGGGCATCCCAATTCGGGAAGCCCCAAGGACAGAAACTCAGATGGCCCAGGGGTCTTTTAGACTCCAGGGCCTCTGCTGTTCCTCTTTAAGGGCTTCTTAGGAACCACCCTTATGCCCCTCAGCCCAATACTAATGTAAGCTCTAGATACCTAGCACTTTCAGCTACGCTGCACCTAAGAGTATCTACCGCTTTAGTACTGCAAAGAAGCCCATCCTACGCATCGCTATCTGCTTGTGACTGTCCATAGGTGTTTGGAGGCTATGGTAACTACATTTGCTTCTTATTGAGCTTCATTTTAGTATTCAGTTGTAGGGCATCCCCAAATCAGGATGTCCTAGAGGAACCTAAATGGTCCTAGAAACGTTAGGACCACATTAAGTAACCCAAAACCTAACCACCTTTTTGCCACAGCAGACCCTGATGGGCTTATCATTTTTGGGGCCCCATGCAAAGTTGTGTCTTGGAGCCCTAAGCAAAGTAAAAGTTTGTATAGCAAAATACAATATTAACTCACCTTGTCAGGGATGTAGCTGTGGTCTGCTCATGCACAGTAGGAGCGCAAGCGAACCATGAGGGTTAACACAGAGGGGCATCCTGGCATTGTCCGTCAATGGCATAGGGAATTGTCCAGGAATTGCCCATGTGGATATTCAATTTCTACTCCTTGTGTCATCCCAGACTAGGATGCCCCACTGTGTTAAACCCCAATAAATCGCTGCATCCACTCACCTAAAAGGCGCATGCGCAGGTCATGGCCTTGCTCCACCATTAGCTAGACGCATACCTGGGACAGCCATTTGTGATTGGCCGGCCTAGGCACAACCCTAGCTGGAGGTGAGCGGGGATGCAATCAGTGGCCCAATCTGCACCATTCAGCTCACTAGCTTCTGTGATGTCACAGCATTTTGCATAACTGAATGGAGCTGAGCGCTGATTCTGCAGCAGTTGGCTCATGTAAGTATACAGTGGGTGAGTATCATTATGCTGAATGCTGCTAGGAAGTTGGAAACTTTTTAAATAAGACCTCCGACGACCCCGCCTTCCCAATATGTTGGATTTACATTATTTCTAGGCCAATCCATTCTTTTACATGCAGGAAAGTGTACTATAGTTATTCCATTTTTTTAGATCTTATAAATATTTGCTAATGCGCAGTAGGTACTTCATCAAGTCATGCTAATTAAAATTGATGAGCGGAATTAGAGTCGACTAAGCAAATTAAAAAAATGTGGTAAATATTAGGAGGGCCCAATCAAAGCTTCCTGGCATTAGAGTTTGCCGGATAAATTGGGGAAAGGAACTTATAAAATGTATACGGTAAGGGGGAGTTAATGGCAAAAGGAAAAACTGTTATTTTAAAGCAGAACAAAACCCAGGATTTTCACTATCCCGGATATGATCCTTGCCCCAGGGGCATCCTATTTGGGTTGCCCTGCTATGTGAACCACCTGAATCAACCATAAAGACTTACCTTTCCCAGGTCACACAGTGCAAGCACAGGCTCTTGTCCAGTCAGCGCCATATGCAGCGCATAGTAATGCCTGGCATATGCCTCTGTTTAGACACAGAGCTCAGCAATAATGAGCAGAAGCGGTCACATCCCAGGTTCCCTTTAGCGCTTCTGCCTCTAGCCTATCTGGAGGGGTGGACACGGGGGCGTTCCTGAGCCCAGAGATGCTGGGGATGTGGCCAAAATTGTTTACATAGCTGAGGGAGCCAGGACAAAGTTGAGTTTTGAGGTGCCTGGGGGGGCTCACATGATTTTTGTTTATTAAAGAGTTTGCAGCAAATGTAAAAAGGATCAACACCTGCCTTGAGTCTATTAGACTTTTGGGTGGGTTGTATCACGTCTTTATGGGGCATGCTGCATTAGGATGCCCCACTGTTTGACCCCACCCCAGGATTGGCCGATCCACTAACCTCTTCCACAAGCCTGCGCCACATCTCCGTGCCACAGCCGCATCCCTACCATACCTCTAGCTAGGCACACTCCTGCGTCAGGCTTTTCCGATTGGCCAGCACAGCTAGAGGTGGGGGCAGATCTCAAGAACCGCCGATTGACTGTGCAGGATCAGTGGGAATAAGAAAAAGGTAAGTTTACAGGCAATACCCTCAGCAGGGCGCCCCGGCACTAGCTTAAATCATGGGACATGAAACTATTAACATTAAAGCCACTTTGTGAAAAATCAAGTTTTTTTATTTAACTTTATCACTCTGCAAGTTGCCCATCAGAAATAGGATCCCTAGTTTCTCAGTTGAGTGCTATGCTCTGGAAATGTGCTTCCACTACATCTGGACCCACTACCTGCTCCCACTACCCTCTCCCACAACCTTGTACAAGGAATGCAGTACATAGCACATCCCCCGTTACAGTAAATAATCACTATGATGGGGGCAAGGGTGCAGTCTTGTCCATTTATTTGCTTGAATATGGTCCAAGATCTGCAAAAGAGGCCCAGGCACGTGCATATTGCAGGACCTGAACTTAGAATTGAGTCTGTTTCAGACCTTGAGACCTAGAGGAAGCAGCAGTGGAGGGGAAACTGTGTGTTTGCCTGTATTTTGCTTTCAGTGAGGGACAATGGCATTCTTTTAGACTAAAGGTAGGCCGATGTCCTCCTCCCTGGGCCATCCCGAGATTGGATGTGTGAAACCCCAGGAATGACCTTGTATACTTACATAGCCAGCGATCCCACAGTGCATGCACAGGCCACAGCTGCATCCCCACTGTACCGCCATTTGTGCGTATACTTGGAGGAGCAGGGGTGTGGCCAGCCATATGCCTTATATTCACAAATCCTGGACATACTGATGTCTGATCTGATGTCAGGTCAGCTAATAAAGCAATAAATAGATAACAAGTGTTGATTGCTAGATAGTGACTTGCACATGTGACGTGAAATTGCCGGAAGGAGAGTTTATACCAGAGATCCTTGGGCAAACACAGCAAGGCATCCAAAATCTGTACGCTCCACAGGTAGTGAAATTCCAACGTTTTGCTTTTGTTGCTCTTAAAAGCCACACAAAACCCTTTTCACTCCCCCAAGCACCTCCTCCCAGCCCGAGTTTTTCCACTGCCATGGCCACGCCCACCAGGCATTTTTGAGATCACAGATTGGATGATCTCAAGAGTGCCAGCTGACATGACTGCCCTCTGGCTGCATCCCTGGTTTCCCTGTAGACTGGGAAGCGCTTCCGCCCCCAGCCTATCTGAATAGCTGAGCGCAGGAGTCTACCTCGGCTACAGGGAATCCAGGATGTGGCCGCTGGTGAAGACAGCGCCAGTCTTTAAGACTCCAGGGCCACTACGGGAGGACTTTGGTCCACTTAAAAACTTGAATTTAAATAGGCTTGGCCAAAATGGGTTGCCCCATATCTCTAGACTGACTCTTCCATTATTTAGTAAACCCAACATGCTGACAAAGAATGAGGGTATTGGAGTGGGATTCAGCCCCAGTTAGTGAAGGATAAATGCCTAGGGACCTACACCTAAGGTTTGGATGAAAGAAAAAATAATTTTTGGCTAATATAGCCCTTAGTACCATGGCTGTGGATGTAAATGTTAAAAGTGTAGACCTTGGTGAATATAATCGTTCATCATATATTGTAAAAAATGTTTGCTACATCATAGCATATCAGCGAAAACATATATTTCATACTAATGTACAACAGGATTTTGTCAAAATAGGTTGACGGTATAGGCTACATGGAGGGTGTAAGTAAATCCCTTAGTTCGCAATCCGATGTGTTTTGCATAACTGTTTCAAATTGCTGCGTAGGTAAAAGTAAGGAATGTGTCACGGGGCAACACCACCTCCACCTCACAGAGACTTTACTCAGCAATATAGCAGGATGCCTCTCCAGATCAAAAGACAGGCTACGGACCTCCAAGTGGCCAGGCCACAATAATCCTTTAGGTTCTGCGCCAGACTACAGCAACTACCTAAGTCACCTAATGAAGCAACACGCCAACTACAGTGGACACACAAACCACCTCTTACTGTACTACCTTGCACCCTAAAGCATAGAAATAGGCAGTATCGGACTGGGATGCTTAGTAGAAGTGAATCTGGGTGCCCACCCCACATTTAGATGCAAGTATTACCAGCTTACATTCAGAAGCTGGATGCACAGAAACATTATGCCAGACTTTTCTGGTAACCCTGTGGGCTAGTCTGAGCCTGGGAGAAGGTACACTCTCTCATTCCTTACAGTTACCTCCTACATTTCAAATTCAGGCTACAGACAACTCTCTCCCTCTGAAGAAGCAATTACACGAAACACATCAGGGATTGCAAACTAAGGGATTTCTTACTCACACCCTCCAAGTAGCCTATACGGTGAACCTATGTATAACTCTAGATGTTGACAATATCCTGTATGAAATATGTTCTTGCTGATGTTTTGCTATGATGTAGCAAGCATTTTGTCTATTAAATAATGTCCGATTATATTCACCAAGGTCTACACTTTTAATATTTACACCCACAGCCAAGGGACTAAAGGACATTTTAGCCAAATGCTATATTTTCTTTAGTCTAAACCCAACATGCTGTAGCACATCACCGCTGCTCTGGTAAGGCCCACTGTTCTGGAATCTTAGGGATTGCTATGGGGGCCAGAAGTGGCTGAACAGGACTCCTCAGTGCACAGGACTCTCAGTTTTAGTGGCAATGAAGAGCGATAATATGACATAAGAAGGTCCTCTAAAGGGGGCCACCCACAGCTTTTCAAATATTAACAAACTATAAAAACAGTTGTCATGGCATATATCATTACAGCAATGGCTCCAGTGTGGCACTTTAGCAAAGTTTTGTGGGTAAAACAAACGGATGGCAGTATAATAAAATTATAACAATTATAAAAAGATTTATAAAATGCGGTATGTTAACACAATAAAGACATCCAGTTGAACTGATTAATATCTGCATCTATCCATAATGCTAGAGGCATGTTAGTGTGCCCTTGTTGACCAGCTGGGAGACACACTTGGGCTCAGTCAATGTAGAACACTGTTGTTACAACCTTGGTAGTAGTGCAGTAGTAAGCAATTTGCAGTACTGTACAGCAACAGCAATCACATAACTCCTGTGCCTGTCTTCTGCCAGTCAGCATATGAACTTTTGGACTTTAGTTGGTCCATGTTAGCCCAAAATTAGATTGCCACGCTATATGTCTGCTGGACAGACATGTCAGAACTCATGAGGATGTCAGTGTTTTTAGTGTCCAGCTAAGAACTGCCCCATACCAGGGGTGTACAAACCATAAAGCTGCAACCATGCCCATGACAGATGGGTGCCCGGTGCCTTGTAGCAAATGTGGGCAGCCCAGTGTGGTCCATTTTTTTGTCCAGTGTTCCGCCATCTTTCTTTTGCACATTCCGTCTGCCTTTTCTCTTTTACCACATCCCCTCCATATTTCTCTACATTCCATTTTCCAGCATTATTTTCACATTTTCTCAGTTTACTCTTTTTTTCTTAAATAACCCTCCTCCATCTTTTCTGTATGCCTCCATCTTGCTTTTTTCACATTTGCCTCTTCTGTTATGGTTGCTCCCTCGATTTTTCTTCATTTCACTTTCACATTTTTGTCATTTCTCATTATCTTTCCCTTCATTACCATCCTCATACTTTCTCTCTGTGTCTGTGTTTAGGGGGTACCATCCTGCATTCCTGCAGGGGGCGCCGTTTAACCTAAGGTCGCCCCTGCCAACACTATCCCCTCGATTCAAAGAGCAAAAGTTAATTGATTTCGTATCGAGAATCGTAAGTTTGGGTGGGTGTTAGTCATTTTTTCCTGTTTTTTTGGCCATTTCCGACTCAGCGAGCCTACGTACGAATGCGTATATGCTCTTACGATCAGCGGAAGTTCGTTCCTAAATTTTCGGATCAAAACGTAAAACTTAGGATCAAATCCTAAAACTTACGATCAAAACGTAAAACTTAGGTTAATTGGATGTGTTTAGGTGTGATTCAGAGAAACCTCTAAACGCGTTTTAAAAGAAAGCCACAGCCGACACCTTTTAGCAGTCGGATTGCTGTTCTTGAACAGGTTTTTGGCTATGTGGAGGAGTCTGCGCGTCTTGAGCTCCAATGAACTGCATGTATCAGCATGGCCGAGGCCATAAATTGTATGGCAATGCATACCTGATTCATGTATGCCTTCTAAAAGCATTTTAATGTGGACCTTAATTAGTCCTTTGCATGTAAACCTTTATTTTGCAATATATTTGCGTTAATTAAAGAAACTTATGTCCTTTGTTATTTATTTTAAAATTGAGGTACTAGAATAATATTTTTAGATTGCATTTATTGGTGTAGTTGTTTACCTTTGCTTTGTTTAATTATTTAAGCACATCTTTGGTCAGATGCATCACACTTACTGAGGAGAGGAGAGCGGGATAAAGTGCAGGATGTGGGTTACTGCTGTATTTTGCACAGACACAGCAGAGCTGGGGGCACGGAAAGGTCAGAAATCAAAGAATGCAGAGCAACACAGTCACAAGGCCCTTTCTGTTTGCAGGCTGCCCGATAATACCTGAGCCGCCATCTTGGCTGTTTCTAGGCTCATAACATGCAGAAGTTGCTGGGTGTTTTTTAATATTTGTGAGCAATCTGTATGTAGAGGGTGTGGGTAACCACACTAAAAATTTAAAGTTGTACCATTTGAAGCATAAATATTAAAATTAAATCCACAAGTAAAAAATGCAAGTTAACTAAAAATTAAACAAAGTAAGATTTACTTATGCAAATGCATTCATTAATGGTTGGTTACTGCAAAATGAATGAAATAAAGAAAAAAAAGACCAAATATTTAGAATGCACTTTAATGAGGTAAGTTTGTAGTGCGCAGCCGCAAGATCAGAAGGATTTACGTCCAGACAAAAAAGGAAAAAGGCCAAAACCAATGTTGCAACCTGAGAAATGAAACGGAAAATTCAGGATGGAAACTGACATAGGTCTGATTCCCGAACTGCCATACGAACGGACGTATATTTTAGGATAGAAACGTATTTGCTTATTGAATCACTCGCAAGTTCATACGAACGCACGAGCGGACGGGAAAAATAGGATGATCGGCACCAAAATCCAAGCTGTTACATGTTTCTTTGAATCAACCCATATATATTGCAGCAGACCCCACTGCTATAAACCCGGCCCTACAGCAGTATATTTTGGGAGCAGCCCACTACTGTATGACTTTTGCTATGAAGCCCTCTACAACCTATGCAGTTGAATCCCCATTCTACATACCACCCCATATAACCTTGCTGCTTTTTATAACAAGGCCCTTATTTAACAAGGGATAGCGCCAGGTAGCGAATGGTGAGCGAACGGTAATGACGGTCACCGCCACGAGAACGCCGGCTCCCCTCCGCAATCACACATTTATCAAGCCGATCCTGCTTAGCGACTGACAGAGCGCCAGATAGCAAATCATTCATCATTATTCCAGCCTCACCCCACAGCGCCAGCGAGCGACCTTGAACAGCGACAGGTATGACCTCTCGCTACCTGGCGCTCTCCAATGCATTTCAATGGAACAATCTTTAAATATTCTTAATTAATTGCTATTAATGTTTTTTTTTTTTTTTTTTTTTTTTTAATGTCAAAAATTCTGTGACCACTTCGGCAATGTTAGATATTTTTTTTTAAGGTAAAAAAAAACAAAAAAAACATTTGTGTAGAATTGATATTACAGGTCTGATATTAATGTATTCATATTACAAAATGTTTTGAAAAACATGTTTTTTTTTTTTTTTTTAAAATATGGTTGTTTGGGGGTTAAAAAAACTACTTTTAACCCATCGCCGCCAGCGCTCTGGGGTTTAAACAAGCATTTCACAGCGCGAGGAATTTTTTGAGCGTGATTTGTTAATGAATATGCTGGGAGCCGTTCGCTATGGCCATTCGCTGTCATGCGCTCCCATACAGCGTGGAACCTGTCAAACAGCGACTCCTAACCCCGTATTCAACATTACCGCACACCGACGGGGTCGCTGTCAACAGCCGAACAACGGCCAAGCACAGCGAATACTAGCGTGCGCTGTGAAAATAACGCTACTGTCGCTCATCTGTCGCTACCTGGCGCTATTAATGAATCGGCCTCCAAGTCTACTATGTACCATCTAAGGGTTTTATTACTACTCACTGACCCACTCAAACGGTCTCTGGTCATGGATTCGCTTTTTCATTACAGCGTTCCTGCAATCATTTTTCTATTTTAAATATCTTTGTATTGCAATGTCGGTTCTTGCTTTGCTAATGTCTTTGAACTACCATAAAATAGGATACTGTATATAAATAAAAATAATAATGAGCAAAAAGGGCAACAGGAAACACTAGCAGAAAACCCGTTAAGAGCAGAATTACTAAGATATCTTAGTTAATTTATTTTTCCATGCTATCCCTTTCAGATTAATTACAGTTGTAAAAAATCGAATGGGGGGAATAAAATCTAACAAGGTATTGCATTCAGGCGCCGTATTGTTTGATGCCAAATAAATTGAAATACTTTTCTGGTAATGTACAAAAACAATTATCAATTCGAAAAAGGATAATTAACGTGTGTTTCATTCCCATTAGATCATGTCCCTCTAAGCAGTACCCGCAGATTTTAGATTCTTTTGGCCACTGTGTATTTTTCTCTGGGCTTTTATTTTTTCCTCGCTTTCGCTCGCTCCCTTTTATCATGTGATGCGCCGCCTCGTCAATGCTGACATTTAAATGAGCCAGTGTTCAACACAAATGTGATCATTTGTTCGGCTTCCAGCGTGGCACCATACTGAGATGATTGCTTTTGGGAGCCATCCGTGGCTTTTCAAACGCGGGGGGGTCGAAAAAAAGGCAGGCAAAATTTTTATCAATTTACATTTTTCCGTGATTAATTTTTATGCAAATCGGGGCCCGACAGGGCTCCCATCTCACCTGAATCATTCGGATCATCAAAGACAAATTGAGCATCACTTATTTAAAAAATAGGCTTTAAAATACTCTACAGCTGTGTTGGGGGGAAAAAAAGCTTAAGAGCAGGGTGTGAACTTTTCTAATGTACCGGGAAGAGATAAGAAAATGGCCATTTAGTTGCATTTACTCCTCTGATAACACAAACATGAACGATATCAATGAGGGTAAAGCCATCATTGTGTCGCTGGTCATAATGGCCACATTAATTGTGCTTATGTGAGAAAGGCAATCGTATGGAGAACAATCTCGATTATTTGTTTTGTCTAAGTAGATCTTGGCAGCATCTTGTTTTTTAAAAATGATGGATCTCGCTGACACAAGTAAGAGGTAATCATGCTTGTAAGCCACAAGGAGGTGGCGCTGGCCAGCTGATCAGCAAGGCTGACTTTTAAATATTTTTGAACTGATTTTCTTCAAAGTTGATGCTCTTTGTGCAGTTTGCGCATCAGCCATTTGATACCTACCATAGGCCCACCACTAGAGCCAGGTGGCTGAGGCCACTAAAGATCACTGTACTGTGGATGTACCATATTTTTCACACTATAATATACGCCTGACCATAAGACACCCAGAGTTTAGAGAAGGAAAATAAGAAAAAAAAATCTGAATCAAATGCTGTGCTAAAATACCCCTCTCTCAATTACTTTATTACAGACAGTGTGCAGAATCCCTCCCATCACCCCATAACAGGCAGTTTGTGGAACCTCCCCAATCACAACACTACAGGAATTGTGCGGAATTACAGGCAGTGTGGCTCCTCCACTACAGGCAGTGTGAAGCATTCCAAATTACATGCAGTGTGCAGCATCCCCCACATTACAGGCAGTGTGTGCCATCCCCCCACTACAGGCAGTGTGTGCCAACCCCCATTACAGGCAGTGACCCCCCCTGTAATTGCGTGTGTGAGACAGAAGCGTAATGGAGGACTGGCGGGCAGGAAGTAGTTAAAATTTCCAGTGCCCCGTGCTCGCCCCCCACAAACACACAGGCATAGAAAATGCCAAAGCTTTTAGTGTTCCCACATTCCTGCTTCTGGTAGGTGTAGTCTATTTACTGTCAGCATTCATGGATGGATGCAGGGCTTGCATAGGCAATGCACACCCACCTGAGCTAGGGATGTGACAACGCAACCCTCATCACACACACACGCACCCGCTCCATTAGACGCACCAACACATCCACTACACACTTTGGGGGTGGTGTCTTATGGAGTGAAAAATACTGTAGCTATTTATTATCGTTCTTACACTGAGAAATTGCCTCTTTATATCAGTGATGTAGACTCACAAGGATACAGTTACATTTGAAGATGAGTAAACAATTGATGGAGGAGATATCCGCACTCCGGTCCAGCAGGGTGCACGATCCAGGGCAGTCCCAAGCCCCACAAGCATAGGCAAAAGAAATAGGGTAGTGGATCCGCACGTCCTTAAAATGTGATTCTTTATTTTGTCAGCGTTAAAATCATCAGCATCTCCAAATATAAATCCAAAACAGCAACAACCAGATAAAATCAATAAAGGACTCGGGCAGGAGGGAAATGGGGTCCTCTGACGCGTTTCGGGTCCTCAACGGCCCTTAGTCATAGATAGGGGTACCCCTAAATCGCAGTCAATAAATAGTAATCAGAAAAGGACTCACCTGGTACAGCAGCGCAGCCGGCAGCCGCCGGGAGCCCCGAGCGGCGGACAGGCGTGACGTCAGAACCGGAGCGAGGTGCGCCAGCCAATCACAGGCGACGCCCACGGGCCAATCAGAGAAGAAAAACCTTGGCGCCTCATCTCCCTCCTGCAAGGGGACCCTCAGTCCTGGGCATTCAGCCTGTCACCTCAGGATCCAGCACGGCAGTCAGTTGAAGTATTCTTCTCCGCAATGGAAGTCCTGTACAATGATCCAGACAGAGGTGCCACGGCGGATGATAAGCTTCGTACAGGGTTGCCGGCAGGCTGAGGAGTATTGTTCCGAGTTTCGTCGGTGGGCTGTGGACTCTCGATGGAACGACCCTGCCTTGTGTGGTCAATTCTGACTGGGCTTGTCCGACGCCATTAAGGACATTTTCGTGAATCATCCTGTAACCCAGTCTCTGGATGAAACCATGCAACTCGCTATCCGAATCAACCAACGTTTACGGGAGAGACGCTTGGAAAGAGGGGCGCATCCCGATACCAGCTGGAAAGTTGGAGCTCCAGCCTCGTTACCTATTGAGGAACCTATGCAATTGGGAGCTACCAAGCTTTCTGAAGCTGAGAGGCATCGGCGGTTGTCGGAAGGGCTGTGTCTCTACTGTGGGGGAACCGGTCACCTAGTCAGAGTCTGCCCCAAGAAGCAGCCTAGGTGGGGTCGAGGGAACCCACCTAGGCTGCAAGGTATTTCCTCAAGTCTTTTCTCAGTTTATGGTCCAAGTCCAGGTTAAAGTGGACCTTAAATATAGAAATTTGGAGGCTCTTCTGGATTTTGAGTTAGCCCGAAGTTTGAAGATTCCGCTCCAATCTCTGTCTAAAATTATTCGAGTGTCAGCTATTGATGACACACCTATTGCCAGGGGTCTTATTCATTTTAAGACCCCACCCGTGTTACTCAGAGTGGGAGCAGGACATTCTGAGTTGATTCGTTTTTTAGTTTTAAAAATGCCCTTAACTCCGTTAGTACTCGGGTTGCCCTGGTTACAAAGACATAACCCTCACATTGATTGGGTAGCGAGGCAGATTACCAAATGGGACCCACAGTGTTTTCAGTCCTGTTTGGAAGTTCCGGGGCATGTCACACAGCTGTCTTCTGAGGGGATTCCAGGCCCCTACCACAGCTTTCTTGACGTATTTTCTGAGAAAGCGGTGGATGTTCTCCCTCCTCATTGGTCCTTCGACTGCCCCATAGAACTTCTTCCAGGAACCATGCCACCCAGAGGGAAAATCTATAATTTGACCCGGGCAGAGAATAGAGCTATGAAGGATTACATTACTGAAAATTTAAAAAAGGGGGTTCATACGGGCAGCCACTTCCCCCGGCGGGGTTTTTTCTTCGTTGAAAAAAAAGACGAGGGGCTCCGTCCCTGCATAGATTACCGGGGCCTGAATAAAATTACCATTAAGAACAAATACCCCCTTCCTCTGATTGATGGGATTTTTTACACAGATCTTTGGGGCCCAAGTCTTTACTAAGTTGGATCTTCGAGGGGCCTATAACTTGATAAGAATCCGACAGGGGGATGAATGGAAGACCGCCTTCAACACCCGGGATGGGCATTACGAGTACCTCGTGATGCCCTTTGGTCTGTGTAATGCCCTGGCTGTCTTCCAGGACTTTGTAAATTAGATTTTCAGAGAGTATTTGGGTCGCTTTGTAGTAGTGTATCTGGACGATATTTTGATTTTTTTCTTCTTCATTAGCAGAACATCGTGAACATGTTCGCCTTGTCTTGCAAAAACTCAGAGAGAATTACTTATATGCTAAGCTCAAGAAATGCATGTTTGAAGTCTCAAAGGTCCCTTTTTTAGGGTATATTATTTCTAACATGGGGCTGTCTATGGATCAGTCCAAGGTTGCAGCAGTACTGAAATGGGAGCAACCCAGGGATTTAAAGGGGCTACAAAGATTCATGGGGTTCACTAACTTTTATAGGAGATTTATTAAGAATTTCTCCACTTTTGTAGCACCTCTCACTGACCTCACCAAGAAGGGGGGTTTCCCTTCTATCTGGCCGGAACGGTCCGTCCAGGCCTTCAGAAAGTTGAAAGAATTCTTTCGCTCCGCTCCAGTATTAGTTCACCCAGTATGTCAACAAGCTTTTGTAGTTGAAGTCGATGCCTCCGAGCTTGGCGTCGGGGCAGTTCTCTTACAATACAGTTCCCCAGAATGACTTCATCCCTGTGCTTTTTTCTCAAAAAAGTTTACTTCAGCTGAACGTAATTACGACATTGGGAATCGGGAGCTCTTGGAGGTTAAACTAGCCTTTCAGGAGTGGAGACACTGGTTAGAAGGGGCTCAGTTTCCAGTTACGGTCTTCACGGACCATAAGAATTTGGAGTATATTCAGTCTGCTAAAAGGTTAACCCCTAGACAAGCTCGATGTTCTTTTGTTTTCCCGGTTTAACTTTACTATTACTTACAAACCAGGGCCAAAGAATGTGAAAGCCGATGCTTTGTCACAAAGTTTTTCCACGACTAGCTTACCCGAGGGGAGAAATTTGCCCATTCTGCCGCAACACATGGTGGTAGCTGTCATCCAGCCGGATCTCTCCGACCTGAATCAGTTTCAGAGTCTCCGCCTGGTAAACTAGTTCATGCCCAGTTTGTACCCATGTCTCACCGTGCAGCTGTCCAACAGCAATTTCATGCTTCTAAAACTGTAGGCCATCCAGGAACAAGGAAGACCATTTCCATTTTGTCTCATCATGTTTGGTGGCCGTCTTTTAGAAAAGATGCCCGTGATTATGTGCGGGCTGTAAAGTCTGTGCCTGGAGTAAAACCCCCAGACATTCTCCTGAAGGTTTCCTGTTGCCCTTGTCCATTCCTTACCGTCCATGGACTCATCTTGCCATGGATTTCATCACCGATCTTCCACCATCCCAGGGGTTTACCGTCATCTGGGTGGTGGTCGATCGGTTCAGCAAGATGGCTCATTGATTGTCCCATTAAAAAAATTACCAACCGCTCAAGACTTAGCACAACATTTTCTGGCCCATATATTTAAGTTCCATGGGATCCCAGAGGATGTGGTGTCCGACAGGGGGGTTCAGTTTGTCTCTCAATTTTGGAGTGCTTTTTGGGCAGACAGAGAGGACCAACCAATCGTTGGAGCAATACCTTTGATGTTTTGTTTCCAATGTCCAGACGGATTGGTCATTGTACCTTCCATTCGCAGAGTTCGCTCTGAATAATGCTACCCATACTTCCACTGGGGTTTCCCCGTTCCGCTGTGTTTTTGGTAGAGACCTCAAATTTTCTGCTTTGTCGGACGTATCCTCTAGCGTGCCCTCACTTGAGGAATGGGTGTCCCAATGGCCGGATCTATGGGCAAAGATCCAGCAAAACCTGACCAGGGCTGTCGGCCAGCAGAAAACTTTTGCCGATTGTAGGCGGTCTAGTAACCTTATTATGTGGTTGGGGAGCTAGTTTGGCTTTCCACTAAAAACCTGGCTTCACTTCAACCCTCTGCCAATCTGGGCCCTAGGTTTATTGGCCCTTTTTCTATATTGCAGAAAATTAATCAGGTTACTTACCGCCTAGATCTTCGCCTTCTATGAAAATTTGTAATTCTTTCCATGTGTCCCTTTTAAAGTCTGCTAAGGGTATTGAGCCAGATTTTAAGTAGATGGGCAGCAAGAATTTGAAGTAGCTCGGATTCTAGATTCACGTTTCTTCCGAAATTCTCTCCAGTACTTGGTAGATTGGAAGGGATATGGTCCGGAGGAGAGGTCTTGGGTCCCGGCCAGAGAAGTCCACGTGGGGAGGTTGGTTAGGAAGTTTCACAGGGAGAATCCTCAGAAACCCAGGTTGGAGGGTCCAGTGGCCCCTCCTCAAGGGGGGGTAATGTAAGAATCTTACCTGGGGCCAGTTCCCGCGGCGCCTCTGCGCGGTCGCGGCCGGCTCCGGCCCGCACCGGGCCTCCTCGTCCTCTGCTGGGGCTTCGGCTTCCGCCTCCTCCTCTGGATCGGCGGCGGCTGGGGTCCCCGGCGTCTCGGGCGGCTTCTCCGCCTCCTATTGGCCAGTTCCCCTTTAAATAGGTTCCTGCCCGGTCCATCAGTGCCCGTTATAGCCATTTCTAGCTTGGGTGTGCTGTTGGAATTACGTCTTGTGTTTTTGATCCGGTTGCGTCTTTGATCACTCCTGTCCGCTGCCCGCACCGACCTTCTCCCATCTGACCTTGCTTCTGCTTACCCCTTGGATACCGCGCTTCTGTGAAAACCCGGCCTTGACCTTTGCCTGTTTCAACTATTCTCTGCCTAACCCCTTGGATTTGACGTTTTTGGACTCATTCATTTGATCTCCTGATTTGGGATACCCCGCAGTTCACCCGTCTTTACCATAAGCCAGCAATCTTTGCGCCAGTAAGTCCTGGGGGCAACCGAGTCTGGAGAGGCATAACCCGTGTCTCCAGCAAGCGGGGGCTTGACTATAGGCACAAGAAGCGGTGGAGATTGGGGATTGTTGGCTCATGCAAGAAGGGTGTCCGGCGATCCCTGACATTCTAATATGCTCATATATACCTTGCAACATAAACTTGATTCTTGAGATTCTACAGACACACTTGGTCTTTTTCAGTAACCCTGAAATTGGTGCTGTGCTTGGTTGCAAAGTGAGCTCTAGTTCTCAGGATTGGGGAGTTTGTGTGACAGTGGGTCTCCTGATTGTTGTAGAAAGTCTTCATTGTGTCATTCAAAATTCTGAACCTAGCCATTGTGGCGCACGACCAGTTTCCAAATCGCCTAAGTGGCCTGCGCACTTGGTTGAGGTTGAGTCTTCTCATTTTGCTTCTTGTATGAGCTTCTGGTGGATGCGCTTCAGGAATATTTACAGTCATTCAATACTCTTTTGGTGTGTTAAAGGGCATTACTGCCCAATATTATTATAAAGGCACACCCATCCTACATACTTACCCCAGCAGTTTTAAAGAGTCTCTGCAGAAGATCCACTATGCCACTGTACGCCAAGTCCATGCTGTTGCCTATACTCCAAACCCATAATGATTGGCCAATCAAAGGCTGTCACTGCAACAGAAGCATTAGGGTAAACCTGCAGGATGGGGGAACTTTTTAAATAAAAAAAAAAATATGTTCAGAGATATAGAGACTGATTTATCAAGAATCAGGGCCTGTTAATAACATTCAGCATCGATATTTAGCAACTGCGCCAATGTTTCCGGCAGGAATCTGGCAGCCTGCATTTAATTTGTTCCCAGCAATGATATCCTATAACTGTACGGTGTCAATCTTTTCAGCGTGCCCAAAATTAATAAAAATGGTGTGCAGCACCTAAAAGATGGAGGTACAGGGGCTAACTGAGGCTGTTATAATTGGCATTCGGGTCCAACAGGTTAGACACAGGCTGGCGAATACCTAGTGCACCTTCAAAGCCGAAAAGTTAACATTGAGCGTTATGACTTTCAGTGCCATTCTGTCAAACCAGCAGCGCTAAAATAAAAAGGGTTGTCGGAGCTCAAAAACGGGCCGTCTGCCAACAAAATTACACTAAACAGAGCACTTCCTAAATAAGGCTCATCATTTATTTGTTGAATCAACTGTGCTCCAAGACATACTGCATGGAAAAGAAACTTTCTTGTATTCATCCCCTAATTGTTAGTCGTAATGGTATAGGTTATGTCATATTAATGAACCAACCGAAGCTAGAATTTCTAGGTAGGCATGAATAGACTGGCCATATGGAGCATAGGGACAATTCCTGGTGGGCCGGACTGTGTCTAAACAATGTAACACAATAGACCTATCAGCAGGGACCTGGCAGGCTTTTCATAATGATTCATCTTGTTTGTCACAGCAGGAGGGAGAGATGGCCTATCCCAAAATTTTTAAAATTCCATCCCAATATTTGGCTCTCTGAGCTTTCTCGCCTCTGTACCTTTCCATAGACAGTCATAAAGCACATTTCCCTGCATTCAATCTCTTGTATGATTATGTACACTATGTGATAAATACATCTTGATTTGATTTGATTTGGTGATCATGATTATCTGTTACCATACACCTTCTCAGCAAAAATGAATTACATTACCGGAATATACACCAACAACAACTGTCCATTTTCACCCCAAAATACAGTACTAACCTTAAAGTGGAAGTCTAGTAAACGGGTGACCCCCGCCCTGCTACCCTCCCCTTGAGTGAGGGGGGGTGTTACAATTTAAATAAAAAATCCTTACCCCGCCCTGACAGGGAAGGTGGGTTATCCTGTCACTGAACTTCCACTTTAGGGTGGGTTCAAATTCAATGTATAGTTGTGACCACAGCATTAGAAAATTATTATATATATATAATTATATATAGATAATTATTATTTTTATATAGATAATTATACAGCAGGTGAAATAAGTATTGAACACGTCACCAATTTTTAAAGTAAATATATTTCTAAAGATGGGATTAATATGACATTTTCACCAGATGTCGTTAACAACCCATGCAATTTATCCATGGAAAGAAAGCAAAATATAGATGTTCATAGATTAGGTTATGTGTAATAATGTGAAATGACACAGGGAAATAGTGTCGCAGCAAAAGTAAGCCCGGTAAGATTGAAAGTGTGTGTGTGTGTGTGTGTGTGTGTGTGTGTGTGTGCAGCGGTGGCAACAGCAGCAGCAGGCAGGCAGGCATAAATCGGTTACCCTGGCCACCTGCTGCTTCACTATTCTCCAACTTTCCTGAAGGAGGGAGGGGGAAAACCTGTAATGGGGGGTCTGTCCATTGCCTGTAATTGGGGGGGCCTGGCCTGTAATGGGGGGGGGGGGGGGGGCAAACAGTGCCTGAAATGTTTGGGATGCCCCAGTGCCTATAATGGAGCATCTGCCCAGTGCCTATAATGGAGGGGCAAGCAGGGCCTGTAATGGAGGGGCAAGCAGGGCCTGTAATGGGTTGGATTCCCCTAGTTCCTGTGATGTGGGAAAGGCATTGGTTACAGAAGAATTTTTGGAGGCATAATCCAGAGGTGCTCCCCACAACATTTCAGACAGAAGAGTGAAAATAATTATCAGATGAGTTGTCCAAGAGCCAAGGACCCCCTTTGGAGAGCTACAGAAATTGTTTCAAAGAAAACAATAACAATACACTCAATGAGGTCAGAACTCCAATGCTTAAAGTGGACCAACACCCAGGATTTTGACTATCCTGGGTGTTGGTCCACTTAGGTGGGGCACCCCGATCGGGGGTGCCCCGCTGTCTGAAACCCCCCCGATCGCCGCAAAAACTCACCTCTCCCCGCTCCCACGTGACCTCGTCCGGCCAATGACAGCGCTCAGAGCCGCTCTGGTATGCGCGTCCAAAGCCGCTTGGACGCGCATACCAGAGCGCTGTCATTGGCTGCGTCTCTCGCTTCCCTCTAACAGGGAGCGCGCCTGCGCCGGCCATTCACAAAACGGCCGGCGCGGGAGCGCGCCCTGCTAGAGGGAAGCGAGAGACGCGGCCGCGTCTCGCGCATGCGCCGTTGGATCGCCGGTAAGGTGAGGATTGTGGGCCTCCTGGGGGGTTCCTCCCCGCGGGACATCCCGATTTCGGATGCCCCGCGGGGAGGGATCTGATCGGTCCGGGAATCTTATAGATTTCCGGGCCGATCCCCCCTGGGTGTTGGTCCACTTTAAGAAAAAGGATGTTGAAGCACGATTAAAGACTGGTCAACAACATTGAGACAAGCCTGTGAAATACTGAGAGAATACATTCTTGTCAGATGAGACCAAAATGTAACTCCTTGCTCGACGCCATAATACACAGCATGTTTGGAGGTGAAAAGGTTGCACTGCAAATACACAGTACCAATAGTGATGTTTGGAGGTGGGAACATTATGGTGTGCACCATGTTTTTCAGCATACAGCACTGGCACTCTTCATATAATTGAAGGAAGGATGAATAGGCAAATGTAATGAAACATTCTTTATAATAATCTGCTGCCGTCAGCCAGGATGATGAAGATGAAATGAGGGTGGACATTTCAGGAATGATCCTTTTAAAGTATGTCAAACCCAAAGTGGGAAAGAAGCTTATTAAACTAACTGAACAGCCAAATAAAAAAAAACAAAAGGGTACTCACCTTTTGTCCCCCGCATGTACTCAGTCCTACCTGATCAGCAACTTGCCAGGCCAGACCCAAACTCCAGTCACTTCTGTCAGGAACACACCCCTCAGCCATCAGGAAAAGAGCTACAGCAACTGGCCAAAATTAGATCGCAGTTTAAACTTAGGCCCTTATTTAACAAGGAATAGCGCCAGATAGCGACTGGTGAGCGAACGGTAATGACGGTCACCGCCACGAGAACGCCGGCTCCCCACCACAATCACACATTTATCAAGCCGATCCTGCTTAGCGACTGAGCTAGCGCCAGATAGCGAATCATTCATCATTATTCCAGCCTCACCCCACAGCGCCAGCGAGTGACCTTGAACAGCACCAGGTATGACCTCTCGCTACCTGGCGCTCTCCAATGCATTTCAATGGAACAATCTTTAAATATTAATAATTAATTGTTAATAATTTTTTTTTTAATGTGAACATTTCTGTTACCACTTCTGCAATGTTAGATATTTTTTTTAAGGTAAGAAAAAATAAAAAAAAAATTTGTGCAGAATTGATATTACAGGTCTGATATTAATGTATTCATATTCCAAAATGTTTTTATAAACTTGTTTTTTTTGGTTTCCCAAAATAAGGTTGTTTGGGGGTTAAAAAACTACTTTTAACCCATCGCCTCCAGCGCTCTGGGGTTTAAACATACATTTCACAGCGCGAGAATTTTTGGAGCGTGATTTGTTAATGAATATGGTGGGAGCCGGTCACTATGGCCATTCGCTATCATGCGCTCCCATACAGCGCGGAACCTGTCAAATAGCGACCCATCACCTTGTATTCAACATTACTGCACACCGACTGAGTCGCTATCAACAACCGAACAACGGGCAAGCACAGCGACTACTAGCGGGCGCTGTGAAAATACCGCTACAGTCGCTCAACTGTCGCTACCTGGCGCTATTAATAAATCAGCCACCCCGACAACACACATTTTACATCAAGTGGGTGCTGGCCCATGAAAGGAAGGGGAATCCTGATTGCTGATGCCCCCCTGGTGAAATTTGGAGCCCCAGACCAGGTGCAACCCGTACATTTAATTGCTGAGCCAGATTTCACTGGGGGAGAACCTTGCAGGTTAGCAGATCTCGGGCTGTGTATGCGCAGTGGGCATCACACATTTGATACAAAATGGGTGTTGGGCCACTTTAAAGTGGACCAAAACCCAGAATTTTCACTATCCCGCATTTTGGTCTGTCCCCCTGGGGATGCCCAGCTGTGTGAAACCCCGCCATTCCCCGTAAACTCACCTCTCTTTGGACCAATGGAGCCAGCGTGGCCTCTCGTTCAATCAGCTTATCTGGCCGTGTATATTAACGTGCGGCTGGAGAAGCTGAATAGAATCCCAGCCGCATACATCAGCAAGTGGCATCATTTGCATCCTTTAGCTGTGTGTGGCTCCGCACAGCTGAAAGGATGCAAGTGATGCCGGTGCTGGTTGCGCATTCCCAGTGGGTTTGTGTCACACAGCGTGGCATTTTGGGATTCCCCAGGCAGAGGGAATCAGCCAGGTCTGGAGTCTCATAGATTCCAGGGCCTGTTTTGGTCCACTTTAAAGAGAACTTACTCTTGCAGCAACAGGAGACTATACATACCCCTTCTGTGACCCCCATGAAATGTGGAAAAGGTGTCTACGAAGAGCTCTCCCAATTCCGATATCCAATTAGATTTACCTGAGGAAGCCTTTCCATTATGAGTGGCTGGACAGGTGGGGGGCTGGCATCACTAGCTGATTTTGCCCATCTGGGGCTGTAAAGACATACTCCATAGAGAAGTATTGGAGCAGATCTTCTCTATACTAATGTATCTCTCCTAATTATGACTTTTCTTTTGCACTTTTTTTTTTATAAATTAATTGTTTTACTGCGCAGATTTTTACTTTGTCACAAAAAAATATATATATATAATTTATAGTATAACACTGGTACCTTATATATATGGTTTGCAATGTTAGTAATTGATAGATTACAGAACTGATCTGGACCGAGGTAACAGTACCGGTTACTTTTGCATTTGGAATATTTGTTTTTGTATTGTACAGTCCAATAGTGCCATGGTGCCCACTGGTTTGGTGATTTTACATGTTTAAAAGCTTTTAGGTGCTTTTAATGTCTTGTAATTATTTTACAGAATAAAATACTAAGAGGCCGATTCATTAATAGCGGCAGGTAGAGACAGTTGAGCGACTGTAGCAGTATTTTCACAGCGCCCGCTAGTAGTCGCTGTGCTTGGCCGTTGTTCGGTTGTTGATAGCGACTCAGTCGTTGTGCAGTAATGTTGAATATTGGGTGAGGAGTCACTATGTGACAGGTTCCGCGCTGTATGGGAGCGCATGATAGCGACTGGCCATAGCGACCGGCTCCCAAATCACGCTCCAAAAATTCTTGCGCTGTGAAATGCATGCTTAAACCCCAGAGCGCTGGCGGCGATGGGTTAAAAGTAGTTTTTTAACCCCCAAACAACCATATTTTTGGAAACCAAAAAAAACAAGTTTTTAAAATAATTTTGTAATATGAATACATTAATATCAGACCTGTAATATCAATTCTGCACAAATTTTTTTTTTTGTTTTTTTTTTACCTTAAAAAATTATCTAACATGGCAGAAGTGGTCACAGAATTTTTCACATTAAAAAAAAAAAAAAAAAAAAAAACATTAATAACAATTAATTATGAATATTTAAAGATTGTTCCATTGAAATGCATTGGAGAGCGCCAGGTAGCGAGAGGTCATACCTGTCGCTGTTCAAGGTCAGACGCTGGTGCTGTGGGCTGAGGCTGGAATAATGATGAATGAGTGGCTATATGGCGCTATCTCAGTCGCTAAGCAGGATTGGCTTGATAAATGTGTGATTGTGGTGGGGAGCCGGCGTTCTCGTGGCGGGGCCCGTCATTACCGGCCGCTCACCAGTCGCTACCTGTCACTATTCCTTCATAAATAAGGGCCTAAGTGGTGCATCATACAGGCTGAGCAGAGAAATATTCATTGGTGAATGAATGCTGACTGTTTCAACAATCAGATTCATCCCTGTAATGGCTAAACTGATAGAGTTTCATGTAACCAACAATTATTTGACTTTTGGTAGTCCTAGGTTGCCCCACAGTCAGATTTGCTATCTATCTACCTGCCCAAGCAGTAGATTCACCTAGGCGCAATCCACCACAATCTAAGAGGCTGATTCATGACTAACGCCAGGCATTGCCAGATGAGCGTCTGAAGAGCGGAAGAGTGCTTAGAGCGGCCGCTAGTAGACGCTGTAAGCGGGTATCGGGTGCTGTAACAGAGCGCCTCAGTCGCTGTAGCAACCTAGCCCGCATTGATGAATGTGATGTATATTGGGCACTCTAACACTAGTATAGCGCTGCAAGGAACGAAAGGTAGCGACCGACTCTCGGCACTCCACGCCATACTTATCAAAAAAGGACACACACACAGCATCGACACTCTCAAGCTGGGCGCTGTAGCATAGCGCGCCAGATGCTGTGTGATTAAAGTCTTTTTTTGAACACATATCCACCAGTCACAAAGCGAAAACACATGGAATGACATTGTCACTGTGACATTAACACTTTAATGCCAGACCTGTAATGACAATTCTGCATAAAAATATAAAAAAATCAAAAAAGTTTCTAAAAGTGTTTGCAGCCAGGAGAGGTCACACAATGATTTGAGCAAAAAAAAAATGTCAAACACGCTGTTTAAACACAAGCAAATGAACGGCCATTGAAATGAGCGACAGTGAGCGAAAGGTAATACCTGGCACTCTGGAAGTGCTATGCTAGTGCTGGTGCTATACACTGAGCCGCCTGTAATAATACATCGGATGCACTTAGGGGGTTATTTAAACCTATCTTATATGTTTCCCACACCCTGTACATACAGATTGCTCACATTGAAAATCATCCTACCTGCATCTACTGCATGTTATGAGCCTTTAAACATCCAAGATGGCGGCTCATGGAGCATCAGGCAGCCTGCAAACAGGAAGTGCCTTCTGACTGTACTGCTCTGCATTCTGGGATTGCTGTCCTTTTCCTAACCCCAGTCCGTGCAAAGCTCAGCTATAACCTGTGCCCCTGCACTCCCTCTCCTCCTCTCCTCACTATGTGATGCTTCTGAGGCAAGATGGCGGCGCCCATATCCTAGAGTCCTGAACAGAGTTGCAGTCTAGTGGGGGAAAGAGTAAAACAATAAGTGAATAAAAACGTAAAATATCTTAATTTTAGATGCTGGGGAATAGTTTTTAAGGGTTGGGGGCTTTTCATGAAATGATGCTGAAGGTCTGGTTTAAAGTGGACCAACACCCAGGATTTTGACTATCCTGGGTTTTGGTCCACTTCGGTGGGGCACTCCGATCGCTGTCTGAAACCCCCCGAAAGCCCAGAAACACTCACCTCACCACGCTCCCACGTGACCGCTCCAGCCAATCACAGCGCTCAGAGCCGCTGTGGTATGCGCGTCCAAGGCCGCTTGGACGCGCATAGCAGCTCAGCGGCTCTGAGCGCTGGAGGCCGCGTCTCGCACTTCCCTCCAACAGGGAGCGCGCCTGCGCCGGCCATTCACAAACGCCGATGGAACGGGGCTGAGGTAAGGTTTGTGGGCCTCCTGGGGGGTTCCTCCCCGCGGGACATCCCGATTTTGGATGCCCCGCGGGGAGGGATCTGATCGGTCCGGGAATCTTATAGATTCCCGGGCCGATCCCCCCTTGGTGTTGGTCCATTTTAAGATACAGGCAGATACAAGCACTAGGAGTGAACACTAGCCAAAACAGCTAAATAAATAGATAAGTATACAAAAGAGAGTTAGAGGGGGGCAGGTTTGTTGTCGGCCTATATAACCACTGCTGTAATAGGGGGTACAGTGTGTGATCCCTACTGCATAGGCGACTGCGGCTAATTACGCGATGAGACAGATCCCGCTTCCCCCAAGGCGCACTCCACCGCCGCAGCGAGCCTGTGCTTTAGTCAACGGGCAGGTAGCGAGGGAAGCGAAATGTTATTCGACAAGGCAGCAGGCCTCATCACCTAAGGTTAGAAAACAGACAAGCCACACTGTGCTCGAAAGTAAAGACAGAAACATTTTAAGCAGATTGCATGTGACAGAAATTGTATCCGAGGCGCCCAACCTGACAAGGCCGGCATGAGCGCCACAACACACTTTATGTTTTCCATCCACCCCTTTAAGATAAAGACTTTGGCTGCAACGCGGCATTGGAAGTGACAGCTTGATACTCAACGGTTAATAACTTTTTTAACCGAGCTTCGGAGAAATTTAAGTAAGCCGTGTGACTGCCGCAGTCATTGCATTTTTCTTTCTTTCTATGCTTTAGAAAGCACAATGCAGCAGGCCTGCCATTTTCACAGCGCAGCTCTTTTTATAAAATAGCCCCATTTATAATCACTGCTTGTGTCGCTTCCTGCTTCCTATTATGGCTTGCGCGGCGGTGTTGGAGACGTCAAGCAAGCCTGTTTGCAGAGTAAATGCCGTTTCCTCAGCAAGGCATGTCAGGGGTCTTAATGCTGATTAAATAAAACACCATTATTTCCTTTCCTATTTTACAAATATAACGCAGGCCTCTCCTGAGGCCTTTTGTGATATGAAATCACCCCCTTCATGTGAGGTAATGTTACATCAGCCATGTTTGTAAAGTGGTAAATAATATACTTTTAACTAGCACAGGCTGTATGAAGGAAATACAAATGCAGGAGCTGTAAGGAGGAGAAAGCTATGGGGTTGTTCCAGCCATAAAAGGAAATATCGCCCACCTCACCTTACCCCTGTCTACCTTAGGTACCTACCTGCCTTGACCAATCCCCAGACCAAGTAACTGTGATTTTATCTAATATCCAGAGTAACCTGCAGTGTGCCTCACAGACAGCAGCTAGACGAGCTGGGGGTGACTCAAGAAGTTGATGGTAGGTTTCCCCATGTACCTAGAGCCATGCTAACTGCAGTGCTTGCTACAGCTGCTGGAGGGTGTATGGGGAGAATCCATAGTATGAACACAAGGATTAAGGTGGTCCCACAGGTGCTCAGTTGTGTACAAGTCTGGGGGACCAGGAGAGTGCACCACCCAGTTCAGCTATAAATTAATGGTGCTGCTTGCTATTTTCTTTCAATCTGTTGTGGTGAGTGCATGTGGATAAATGATGAGGGGCCCTCAACTGCATGTTGTGAAGTCGACACCCCAGATAAATGTGAAGGGTTAGCGCCCTGGGCAGCCTCGGGTACGTTCAGCTCTCAGTTTATGGCCTCCTCCACTTGCCCTGCAAAGGGGGCCTCCACTAACCTTTGGGTCGTGGTCTGGTCCTGGAGGCTTTTTAGTCTTTGGTCTGATGGTCCGTGTGGCCAGCAACAAAGCTATCAGTGGCAGAGCCCCCCCGTGCAAGCCCCCCCACCCAGAATGGCAAAGCAGGAGTTTCCAAGCAGCATGCACCCGCACAAGGGTGGCACAAGGGACTCGATCTGACATTCCATTAAGTAGGCAAGTGCCAGACAACCACCAATCAGTTACTTGGCTGGACTATTATTTTAAAGGAGAAAAAAATACTGTTATCTGGGGCCTCCACCAGATTTTGCGCCCAGGGGCCTCTACCAAGTTTAATCCGCCCCTGTCCCAAAATGGGTGAGCTCACACTGTTTAGAGTAGGACTGCAGGAAAAAGAGGCATTGGACATTTGCAAATGTGGGAAACCTCTATCACTTTTTAACAAATTTTGATAGATTGTATGATTTGTTGCTGGGGATTTGAGTGCCGGAGTACTGTAACGGATTGCCCAGCCCAGTGTGCACCACCCCGGCCCCGCTATAAATTGATGGTGCTGCTTGCCATTTACTTTCTATCTATAGTACATGGAAGTCTTGAATATGCTCTTCCAACCAATGTCAGACTTTTCTAGTAAAGTTGGGTGCTCAAACCCCCCCCCCCCCCCCCCCGAATCGATTAGGCTCAAAATGGAAAGACCTCTGTCAGGCCCGTGGACACCCGCCTTCAGAGTAAGCCCACAACCCCCAATCTCCGCTGCTAGCTTCACCTTTAGACAAGCCCCCGTTTGCCGGGACGCTTTATACGCCTCACCGGACACGGTTGCCCCCAGGACTTAATAGCACAAAGGATGTCAGCTTACAGGGGTTGAAGGCAGATGAACCAGAGGCCAGACTGGGCAATGTCGGGTAAGTACTGGAAACAGTTCGGGTGCTTTGGAAACAGGTAATACTGGAAGCAATTCGGGTGCTCAGGAGAATTCAAAGGAAGTCAGACATCAAGCCAGGGGTCAGAACGGGAGGTCAGAGAACTGCGCAGTACAAAGGGATGAGACGAAGACGTGGTCAAGATTCAAGCAGATGGTCAATAACGATAAAAACAGGCAATCACAGGAACAATAACAAAGCCAGCTAAACGCTATCACAGGCACTGACACACTGAAGAGGTAATGCCTTTATAGGACTGTACCTGGCAGGATTGGACGGGGAGGCAGTGACTGTGATTGGTGCACTTTGGATGTGTGTGCTGATTGGTGCACTTAGAGAGCTCTGGGCTGATTGCCCCAGCTGAACTCCAAAGGCATACTGCCCAGAACTGCACCTCCTAGGTTTAGCTCTTAAAGTGGAACAACACCCAGGATTTTGACTATCCTGGGTCTTGGTCCACTTCGGTATGGCACCCCCGATCGGGGTGCCCCGCTGTGTGAAACCCCCCGAAAAACTCACCTCTCCCCGCTCCCAGCGCCGACGGACAAGCCGCGGACAAGCGGCTCCTCCGCCGCCGCCTCCTGCGCGTCACTCTTGGCGCGCCCGCGCCGGCCATTCACAGACGGCCGGTGCGGGCACGTCTAGAGGGGCGCGAGGGAGGCGGCGGCGGCTGGCCGCCGCCGAAGACAAGGTAAGGGGATTTGGGGTGTTTGGGGGGGTTTCACCCCGCGGGACATCCCGATCTCGGATGTCCCGCGGGGAGGGAGGTGATCGGCCCGGGAATCTTATAGATTTCCGGGCCGATCACCCCTGGGTGACGGTCCACTTTAAAAACAGCCTCCAGTGGCCACTTGCGGCAACCTTGAGACTTGCCTTGCGTCATGATCTGAAAAAGGATTTTTAAAAAGTGGACTTTCTCTTATGGTATGCTTTTATTTTACAATTAGCCTACCCATGAGAAATGTGGGCTCTATTTTTTATTTTATCTATCAGCGTAACTAGATATGATGGGGCCAGGTATAAACATTATATGGGGGCCCTTGCACGGCTCATACAGTAAACTTTTTTCCTGTCTTTTAACTCAGTTGAATGCAACTAAGCAACTAAAGACTCAAACATCAGAGACAAATTCTTCTTCCTTTCTCTAAATGATTCCACACAAGCACAAATACAGAAAATAAGGTGGTGAAGCAGCAATGATTGGGCCCCCCTGACTTTCTGGGCCCCATTGCAGTTGCACCCCCTGAAGTTACGCCCCTGCTGCTGCTTCTAGCAGCCACATCCACACCCTGCCTTCCTAGTCCCCGTCCCCCATAGCTTGCCCTACTTTAGCCCCTCAGCCAAGAAACCTCAACCCATATTCTGCCTCTTGGCATCCTGGCTGTTGAAGGTCATATACATACCTGCCACATTATCTATCCCTAAAATAGTAAAGCTTTATTACTATTGGTTTAATGGGGAAGTCCACATTTTTTGCAACCCTCCCAAAAAGTTCTAAGCCGCAATTTGGGTGTTAAAATAATAAAACAGCTCATCTGATTGCTGCAATCGTGCCGTAAAGCTGGTCACGGCAGGTCTTTGTATGGCAGCCTTAGATTTTAGTGACAGACCAGTGCAGTCACGCTTCTGCACACTGCACATTGGGTGGTCAACCTGTCACTCAAGGTCCGAGCTTCAGGTTCCGCGCAGAGTGTCCACTCCACGGAGAGTTGTTTTTTACATTATAACCCAAATTGGGCTTAGCAAAGGAGGAGGGAGGTTGGGTGGTGGGTCACTAAATGCTTGTTCTTCCTCTTTTAGAGTGGCCGTATCCATGCTTTCCCATAATCTGCCCCTGTAATGCTATAGTCTCAGCCTTGGCACTCACTCCTTGACTGGCCAGGAAGCACATGGGGAGGTTCAGTGGGAATGTCGCAGGCTGACCATGGGCCGGTGAAATCCTAGGCTAATTTTTGGCTCCATCCAACCACTTTTGGTGACACTTGGATTTATAGCAAGCTGGTCATGTGCTGTAAAAATCCTGGGTTGATTTTTGGCTCCATTCCACCACTGTTGGTGACTCTTTGATTTAGCACAAGTTGGTCATGGGCCAGTAAAATCCTGGGCTAATTTTTGGCTCCTGTCCACCACTGTTAGTGACTCTTTGAGTTAACGCAAGCTGGTCATGGGCTGGTACAATCCAGGGCTAATTTTGGCTCCCGTCCACCACCGTTGGTGACTCTTTGATTTGACACAAGCTGGTCATGGGCTGGTACAATCCAGAGCAAATTTTGGCTCCCGTCCACCACCGTTGGTGACTCTTTGATTTGACACAAGCTGGTATGGGCCGGTAAAATCATTGGCTGATTTTTAGATCCAGTCCACCACTGTTGGTGACTCTTTGATTTAATACAAGCTGGTCATGGGCTGGTAAAATCCTAGGCTTATTTTTGAATCCAGTCCACCACTGTAAAGCAGCTCATCTGATTGCTGCAATCCTGCCGTAAAGCTGGTCACGGCAGGTCTTTGTATGGCAGCCTTAGATTTTAGTGACAGTTGGACTTGAGTGACAGACCAGTGCAGTCACGCTTCTGCACAATGCACATTGGGTGGCCAACCTGTCACTCAAGGTCAGAGCTTCGGATTCCGTGCAGAGTGTCCACTCCACGGAGAATTGTTTTTTACATTATAACCCAAATTGGGCTTAGCAAAGGAGGAGGGAGGTTGGGTGGTGGGTCACTAAATGCTTGTTCTTCCTCTTTTAGAGTGGCCGTATCCATGCTTTCCCATAATCTGCCCCTGTAATGCTATAGTCTCAGCCTTGGCACTCACTCCTTGACTGGCCAGGAAGCACATAGGGAGGTTCAGTGGGAATGTCACAGGCTGACCATGGGCCGGTGAAATCCTAGGCTAATTTTTGGCTCCCTCCAACCACTTTTGGTGACACCTGGATTTATGGCAAGCTGGTCATGTGCTGTTAAAATCCTGGGTTGATTTTTGGCTCCATTCCACCACTGTTGGTGACTCTTTGATTTAGCACAAGTTGGTCATGGGCCAGTAAAATCCTGGGCTAATTTTTGGCTCCTGTCCACCACTGTTAGTGACTCTTTGAGTTAACGCAAGCTGGTCATGGGCTGGTACAATCCAGGGCTAATTTTGGCTCCCGTCCACCACCGTTGGTGACTCTTTGATTTGACACGAGCTGGTCATGGGCTGGTACAATCCAGGGCTAATTTTGGCTCCCATCCACCACCGTTGGTGACTCTTTGATTTGACACAAGCTGGTATGGGCCGGTAAAATCATTGGCTGATTTTTAGATCCAGTCCACCACTGTTAGTGACTCTTTGAGTTAGCACAAGTTGGTCATGGGCCAGTAAAATCCTGGGCTAATTTTTGGCTCCTGTCCACCACTGTTGGTGACTCTTTGATTTACCGCAAGCAGGTCATGGGCTGGTACAATCCAGGGCTAATTTTTGGCTCCTGTCCACCACTGTTAGTGACTCTTTGAGTTAACGCAAGCTGGTATGGGCCGGTAAAATCATTGGCTGATTTTTAGATCCAGTCCACCACTGTTGGTGACTCTTTGATTTAATACAAGCTGGTCATGGGCTGGTAAAATCCTAGGCTTATTTTTGAATCCAGTCCACCACTGTTGGCGTCTCTTTGATTTAACTTTAGTGTATATGTTTCTGTGCAATTCACAATTTAAAGGTTTTTTACATAATCTTATAAAAAATGTTGTTGATAGCATGTTGATATATTGATATAACACATAGCACAAGTGGGTGTGAGGGGTGTTGGATTTAACCCTGTGCTGTCATTGTGTTCTGATACTCGCTTAACACGTTTTCCCCCTAAAACAAAACATCTTCTGAAAATAAAACTGCCATAGCTGGCATCATTTGTATAGCTGCCATCATATTTTTCTATCTATTGCTTGTAATCTATGTGACAACAGATGTCTCGGATTAATATTCACGTTGACTGTGTTTGGAGTATACAATACACAATACCCTGGCTGCCAATAATCACAAATAATAAGCTGAAAGTATAATAATTAGTAATGATATGCAATGCCAGATCAGATTAATACACCTGTTATCTCGATGGCTGAGTGCAGTACATGTACAGTTCATTAACACTGAGGCATGTATTCTTCTTGTGTAATTATGGGGAACATCCGGGATCTTTAATGCCTGATTTATAATTAAACACACGCATGTTTAAGTTATGTGGGAGAATGCTTCTTCAGCCGATTCACAAACACGTATATCAACATCACGACGGGGAGAGACTGACAGCTAATTGTTTAGGGTTCATCTACCAATACAATTCTTCAGGGAATCATATGACCTTAGTAGGCGGCGTTAAAGTGGAAAAGTCAAAAATTATTTTTTACCTCTGTTGGTATGCTTTTCCGATTAAAGATCCTTGGGAAACCCGGGATTAATATTTACAAATCTACCTTCTTAGGGGTGCGGACACAACTTGTACATGTCCTCTTCAGCTTCTTATGGCAGGTGTGCATATTCCCAGCAAACCCCACTGGCTGCCGGTGGGCATATATGGTTTGAGAGCATGGCCCAGATACGTTAGCCTGCCTAATATCAAATGGCCAAAGGATCCTTAACCAGAGGGGCATCCCCAGCCTCCAAAACCTGGCCTTAGAATCTAATAGACTTTAGAGCTGGGTGGAAGCCAGTGTCGGACTGTGTCATTAGCTCGCACCCATGCACAGTAGGTAGAACTTTGCACTTGAGCACCGTGAGCTGAAGTTTGCCCACATGCACTATAGGCTCGATTCAGAGACACATTCGTCCGGACTTCCGTAGCTGTCTGTGAAAGTTTTGGTGGGTGTTTGTCATTTTTTTGCTTTTTTTCGTCCATTTTCTACTCGCACGAACGTTCGGGAAAATGTGTATATGCTCTTTCGATGAACGGAAGCAAATCGGAACATTTCCAAACAAAATTGGAAATTTTCCGTTCGTTCAAATAACTTCCATTGTTGGGATGATTTCTGTCTGATTCAGGGAGCTGATTTCCGACGGATCTCCACCCTATAAATCCGTTTCATTTCCGATCCACTTACGGGACCTTTGAGGGCTCGGATTGCTATTGTTGAACATGTTTTGCGGCTATGTGGAGGAGTCTGCGCGCCTTTAGCACCAAGGCATTGCATGTATCAGCATGGCCGAGGCCATAAATTGTATAGCAATGCATACCTGAATCAATACATTTCATGTATGCCTTATAGATGCATTTTAATGCTGACCTTAATTAGTCCTTAGCATGTAAACATTTATTTTTCCACACATCCATATAATTGCTACATTTTTTTAGACTTATGTCCTTTGTGAATTATATTTGGATTGTTGAACTTGAATCTTAATGTGTTGTAGGAGTTCTTGTTTTAGTTGGTTACCTTTGCTTTGTGTAATTATTTTATATTTGGTTGCAGGAACCGCAAGATGTGCCACTCGCCCTTGCTCCTGATGCCCGTTCTTTGCCTGCAGAATGCGGGCCAGGGGTTCTCTAATCGGGCACTATGCAAAACCCGGGCTGTGGTGGCGAGGGCCATCTGGCTTTTGAAGTCCAGATTTAGGTGTTTGGACCATACGGGGGGGGGGGGGGGGGCACCGCAGTGTGACCCCAACAAGGTTATACCCAAATTGTAATTTACAGGGACCACACGTGCCAGAGTGGCACAACTGAGTGTCAGGGTCCTTCAGTTGGTGGGCGAGATGCAGGAGCTGCGCAACTCGTTGGGGACCACAGATGAAGAATAATGTTCAGTGGCCTGCCATTGCTATGTATTTTGTTTTTTATAGTTGTAAAAATGTAAAATTTACAAAATTTTGATACATTTTATATTTTATGATGGCATCCCCCAAAAAAATGTTACATTGTCATTTCATTTACAAAATACATTAACACAAAACTAATGGGCCCAGAAATATTTAAAGATGAATATTCACATGACCGAGAAGTGATTTGGGTAAGTTTTAGGGGGCTAAAATGGAAGAAGAACCTAACCAAGAAGTGGTTTGGGTGAGCTTTAAGGGTCCAAAAGGGAAGATGGAGGAGAGTGCTAAGTGATTTAGCTAAACATTGTAGTAGAAGTGAGGGTGGCAAATATGTAGGCGAGCACTTTAATGAGTTAAGTTTGTAGTGCGCAGGCGCAAGATCGTAAGGATTTCCGTCTGGATGAATATTTATTGAAAAAGGGAAACAGAATCTAACAGGAAACGTAAAGGATTCGTAGGAGGATACGATGGGAAAAGGGCAAAAACGAAAGCCTACGGAAAAGTCTGGATGGAAAATGACATCCTCGTAATTCGTAATCTGCCGTATGAACGGACGGAAACTTTACAGAAGGTTTTCAATGCATGCATAGAATCGCTCGTACGCTCATACGAGAACGGAAACATTTCACAAAAAAAAAAACAGATCGGCACGAAAACGGACGTTTTTTAGTGTCTCCCTGAATCGAGGCTTATGAGCGGAAGTTACTTCCTGCGTATTAGGAGTGGGAGTTAGAGCATGCACAGGTACTATAAGCAGATCCATGACACCCACCCAAACTCCAGTGAACCATGCTATTAAAGTGTACCAAAACCCGGGATTTGGACTTTCCCGGGTTTTGGTCCTTGTCCCGTGTGTTAAACCCCCCCCCCCCTACATTGCCCACCAAGACTCAACTTTCCCTGGTCCTACTGTGCTTGGGCAGTCTCTTGTCCAATCAGAGCGCTCATCAGCACTGATGCGCCAGCAGCTGCATCCCTGCTACCCTCTAACAGGGAGCACGCACCCTGCTAAAGGTATAGCAAGCAGTAGCCACTGCTTGTGCATGCACCGTTGGATCAGGGAGAAGCCGAGTCTACTGGGTGACTTTTTACACAGAGGGGCATCCCGAATCTAGATGCCCCAGGGAGAGAGAGTAAGCCTGCCCTGGAGTCTCAGTCCACAGGTGTGAAAGAAGCCCACTTACAGGTTTATATTTGGCAATACTGCATTTCAGGGGCGGTCATGGCCTAGTGGTTAAGTGTGAAGTGGCCAATTCCTGACTGGTACATGAATGAAGTGTTCTTGAACAAAGCAACACCCTTACAACAAAAAGTGCATATACACATCCCTCCTCGGGGCAATTTAGATTGCTGCACAAAAAAATCAATTTACCTTTTCTAACTCCTGCTGTAGCAAATTTAAAAAAACAAAATTGTGTCTCATGGAGCTGCAGGTCATCTGCAGACAGGAAGTGCTGCTGGGTTTCCTGTTATTGTGCATTGTCAGTTATGTCAGTTGAATTCAGACAACAGCATGGCTGAGATGCTTGGGAGAGGGAAGCTCCAAAATGGTCGATACCACTGGAAAATCTGTGAGGTTTTAGCTTTGCCTGGATGCAGGAGCAAATGTTAGTGCTGACAATGCTTTAGTATCATGTGCGCAGATGGGGCAAGTGAGTTTTGGGGAGTTTTCTTTTCCAACTGTGCCAGGTTATTGGTCTGGTTTAACCCTCAACTGCTCCCCGGCCACCATTGCTAGGACATCCCACTACTCTGGGTATCACCTTTAAATGTGATAATAAAATTCTACATGTGCACAAGCATACAATGGCCAAAAAGGTCCAAAAATCCAATGAAAAAGACCTAATAAATAGGGAATACATAGTCGAGGTGGTTCTTAAAAATGGCTGCGCTGCACTATTTTACCGACAATACATACCCCTCGATTCAAAGAGCAAAAGTTAAGTGATTTCGTATCGAGAATCGTAAGTTTGGGTGGGTGTTTGTCATTTTTTCTGGTTTTTTTGGCCATTTCGTATTCGCACGATCGTTCGCGCATAGACGTATATGAACATACGCATTTCGTACGAGAATCGTATAATTTGCGTTAGTTCGTGTGTTTTTCCCGTCCAAATCGTATTATTTGCGTCCGATCCTATTTTTTACGTCCTTCACATGGGCTTGCGCCCAATTCAGAGAGGTGATTGCTAATTGTTTTGAAGCCCATTAAAGAGCTGCTTTACGAAATGTTTGCCGGCAGCTATTTGGCCTCGGGAGTAGGATGGAGCGGAGCGAGTTTGTGGCACATCAAGGGCTTATGCTTTTTGGCATTGAGTTGATCGAGATGTCTGAGAGCAGATTGCCCCTGCGTCGTCGCATGAACATCGATAGCATGAATGATGTTGAGCTGTTCGAGCTGACCAGGCTTAATCGCGCTTCCCTCCATAAATTATATAGTGAGCTGCGGCCATGGTTAGCCCGCACCACAAGGAAGGGGCATGCAATTTCAGGTATGACCAAGATGCTTGGCTGCCTGCAATTTTTGGCGAACGGCTCGTTCCAGAGGCTGGGTGCCCTCTCCGTGGGGATGTCACAGCCTACGCTGAGCCGCGCACTATCTAAATTTTTGGAAGGCATGGCTGCCATAACTCAAAAATATATTTATTTTCCTGATGATATGGCAGCCAGAAACGCCATTAAGCTTGGGTTTTATAATGTGGCCGACATGCCCAACGTTATTGGTGCAATTGACTGCACACATGTGGCACTCGTACCTAGGGCAGCCGACGAGTATATATATAGGTATTGAGATTGGTTATTATGTTGCCCAACGTGTCATGTAACCTGTTTTCCTTTGCGCCAGCATATTTGTTTATCCCTCATTTGTGTAGCTGCTTTATCTCGGCTTTTCATTAGTCTTTCCCAATAGAGTGCAGACATGTTTGGAGGTTAATTTATTAGTTTGGCTCAAATATCAATTACCCTTTTTGTATGTTTTTTCCTTAAGGAATCGTAAAATGGGACACTCACTTAATGTCCAGGCCGTGGTTGGTCCGGATATGCGGTTTATGAGTGTCCTTGCCGGCTACCCCGGATCGTCCCACGACTCCTATATCCTCCGGCGATCTGGGTTGTTTCGGAGATTTGAGGCAGGTGAATTTTCGGGGGCATGGCTGCTTGGTAAGTGTGTCCTATTTGTGTGTTATTAAATGTGGCATTAATCTTGTATTTGTTGATATGTTTTTGAAGGATAAATTTACAGAAGCGTACAACTGCCTTTTTCTTGGCTCATATATTAGGAACTTACCCTAAAAATCCTTGTCTCGCTGTGGCCTTCAGAATGTTTTCCCTTTAGTTAGGATGTCTGTAAGTTCCTTGTGCCTAAATATATTGGTTTGGAGTTTATACCCAAGGATCTTTTGACCTTTGGCTCCTTTGGGACTATTGGTCTTTAAATGTCAAAGTGGACTTAAACTGCATACATTGTAGTTTCCAGTGAAATGTGGATAGGGATCTTTGACCTTTGGCTCCTTTGGGACTATTGGTCGTTAAATGTCAAAGTGGACTTAAACTGCATACATTGTAGTTTCCAGAGAAATGTGGATAGGCCCTCCGCAGCATCCTAATTGTAACATGTCTGAAAACTACAAATATATGTAAAATACAAATACCCTTGGCCGTGCAGATGTTTGTTAATTAATTGGTATATAGAAGTGCCATTTTTATTTAGGTGATACCTTAGTGCAATTTTTGTGGGCCCTAATGTGCCCTGTATTTTTTTGGGAACACTTTACCTTACATCATTATGATATCTGTGAAATTTTGGGTGTTGGTTGTGTTGCCTTTTTAATTTTGATTACATTTAATTCTCTGTTTAAGGTGATTCCGGGTACCCACTTCTACCCTGGCTCATGACGCCTGTGCTGCGGCCCCAGGATGCCTCTCAGGAAGCGTATAACCGTGCGCATCGCAAGACCCGGGCTGTTGTGGAGAGGGCCTTTGGTCTGCTGAAGACACGTTTTCGTTGCCTTGACCATACTGGGGGGGCCCTGCAATATGATCCCAAGAAAGTGATCGACATTATAATGGCATGTGCTGTTTTGCACAATTTTGCCATCATGGAACGTGTCCCACGTTATGTGGACAGCCTGCCCTCTTCAGCCGTCGAGGATGAAGCCGAGAATTTTGAGGGGCCCCCCAGTGAGTCTGGCCAATCTGTTCGAGCCAACCTGATCAGCCAGCATTTTAGTTAACTTTTTTCCCTGTCTCACCATTCTGTATGTCTGTGTTATCCTTTTTGAAACATATGTTGTTTTGCCCTAATGTGGCATTACCTCTAAGTAAAACATTTCGACCTTAATTGTTGCCTAATGTATTTCATGTAGTTTCCTTAGCTTTCGCTGTGCATTGTTACACCTCTTCCAACCAAAATTATCTGGTTTAG
The DNA here is from genome assembly GCA_027917425.1 of Gastrophryne carolinensis. Lineage (NCBI taxonomy): Eukaryota > Metazoa > Chordata > Amphibia > Anura > Microhylidae > Gastrophryne > Gastrophryne carolinensis. The sequence continues at coordinate 137,253,770 of CM051241.1, read as the reverse complement.
CCCAAGCTGTTAAAAATGTCTTCCCACTAAAAACGCCACAAGTATTGGAAGTGAAATTTTTGTTTTACTTAGCAAATGAAAAATTATAGTGGTTAACAGAAATCAGTCCACATACATCTGTGGTAACAAATGGATAACATTAAAAAAAACATCGAGCACATCTACACCTGGAAGTTAGTGGCACAACCAAACAAGGACACCCAGTCCAAAGGCCAGCCTAGTCCAGTCATTAATATTGCCTGTGCCCAGGGATATTTGGGCATGGCCATAATGTCACACAAACATGTCTGCAAACAGGAGGAGCACCAACCAAATACATAGGTAAAGCCATAAGTGGCCAGATAAACTCCACATAGACCTATGGCATTGGCTAGTGGCCTTAAGCATTACTCTAAGGAGCTATATGGGAGCAAATACAAAACACAACCTGCCAGAGCAACACAAAATGGATTGTTTGAAACCTCAAAGGACAAGTAAATACAGTGGGGGTTAAGAGAAAAGATGTCCCACACACCCATGGCTTAATAGGGTGGCTGCCCATAATACCCAGGTGGAGGTCCAGGTGGAGGTCCATGGGAATGGGACCTAGCCTGGGCCATGGCAGCATTGTGAATTTGAAACTGCTCCACAATGTTTCTCTGCATATTGGTCATCTCAGCCATGGCTGACTGGATGCCATTACTTGCATTGGCCACGTTGCTGTTGAGGGTACGCAACTCCGCGAGGATGCCCTGTAGACTGGTATGGATGTTCACCATGTCGGCATGCCTTTGCTCACGCTCTGTAACGAGCTGGGCGTCATAAGAGTCCCTTTGTTGGGTCCATAATTGAAGCAGGGCACTCTGACTCCCCTGGGAAATTGTGGGGCGGCGTAATGGCGTCCGCCGCACAATTACCCTGGCTCTTGGGCGTGCCCTGCCGCGTGGTGTCGTACCCTCAACAGCAACCGGCCTGCTTTGCAAATCCTCAGCAGCAGAGTGAACACTGGGGACTGTAGTGTCAGTCTCCCCATGTGCAAGCACAATGGATGGAGATTCACTCTGCTGCTGAGGATTGGCCAGAGAAACATTATCGAGCAGTTCCAAATTGGGACCCAGGGGGAGTTCATCCGACGTGCCCTGTACGGAGACATCATCATCTTCCTCCATGTCCTGGATCTCTTCCATGAGTGTGCGGGTCTGTAGGGACATATCAAAAAAAAAAAGGCTAAGTTTGCGTCCCAATTTAGGATTTCAACAGTTTAACACATTCTTAAGCACTTGTTAGTATTTATGCTACTAAATTAACTTACCGAAAATCTCTGATCTGGGCTCCGATGCTGTACGGACCTGGTAGGCATAACCAAACTGGGGGGTGAGTTTACCCTTGCTGAGGGATCATGCTGGGCTGAAGAAGAGAAAAAAATACCACGTAAACACACACACATAACCTTTTTTTTGATAGGTAATCAAATATAGCTCTATTTGTAATATTATTCAACTCTAGAGCAATGGTGACCTTTGTTCAAACCCACGCAAGTTTACATAGGTGCAATGGCTCGGACAAACTGCTAAGTGACCTCAGTTCTAAGTCATGAAGTGTACCCAGTCAGCATCCAACTTTCAAGGCACATTTTTGGATTTAGCCTACCATTCGCTAGGTCCGGGGTACTCAAACAATTGTTTGAAACGCCCATTTAAAGGTATGTGGTGAGAGGTGAATGTCTGGCCATGGTGCTGACGCAGGGGGTGTCTAGTTAAAAATAAAGACACTGGTGGAGGGGCTGGAGATTTCTAAGTGCCAACTAATAAAGGCTGCTTGCCCTTGCTGGGCTGGATGGGCCAGAGCTGAGGGGACAGGGATTGGATGTCTAAAGGGGGGAGTTAACGTATTGATGGTGATGGGATGGATGGAGCCAATCTGTTACAAATGTATGGGGCTTATGTGGGGGGGGGCATGGGGGGACTGTGGCACATGGGCCAGAGCAGGGGCAGCGGGACACGATTGTGGCCAGTGAAAATTTAAATAAGTTACTGTGTACCTTGCAATGCCACTTCCTGGGCAGTACTTCATATTGCAATGCTATGTTTCACGGAGCCATGACATTGGGCAGGAGACCAACCACTACATGGCCGATCAAGGGGGCAGCTCTGAGCACGTCAACACAGAAGTAACTGAGTGCAGGGCTGTCTGGGCCGGGGTCCTTGAATGTGGTGGCAAGGTCCGCATTGGGACCACGGGCCGCCATTTGAGTCTCGCTGCTCTTGGTCACATATGTTTGTGGGTGGCTAATTAAATTGTTAACTCAAACACAACTCACACAAGCAAAAGGCAACCCATACATAATGATGTGTGTTTTGTGATTGATTCAAAATTTCTCACTTATCTTGCGAAACTTCATGACTTTAACAATACAATTGGACATTTGAACTTTGCCATAATGGCTGTGGGCCTAAATGTGTGATTCCCAGGGCCAAAAAGAGGACACAAACAGCCACAGTAGTGCGAGGCCAAGCAAGGCAAACCATAGGGGCATCCCGTTAGCTTGTTACTAGTGAACTGTAGATTATTTAGCAAACAGGCAAACATGCAGATTTAAGAGTACTCACCGTGGGTACGGGTCGGTGAGTCTGTGTCCCTTAGACCAGCATGTCCACCGACCGCGACCGGATGGAGAAGTCCAAGCACAATCTCCTCAGCAGGGGTAAACTCCAATTTAGATGGAAAGCCACCGCCAGTTTTCATGCTGAAAAGAGAAAAGCGTTTGGTCGTCAGAAAAGGTGCATACAGTACATCCAAAACATTAGATTTAGCGTAAACATTTAGTTACCTGTAATTATGCCTTTTAATTTCTTTTTGCCGTACAGCATACTTCAGATCAGAGATTTTCTTCTGAATTTGGGACACATCTTTCCTCTCTTCCCCCGCTGCATTTACTTGTCGGAGGATGGTTTCAAACAATTCCATCTTGCGCTGCTTGGTGGTGTGTTTGGATTTGCTCCCATATAGCTCGTCATAGTATAATGTAAGGCCACTAGCCAATGCCATATTTTGGTCATGGGAGAATCTCCCACTCAACTGGCCGCGGCGCAATGTGCGGCCAGATGGTTGGCTTGGCTGCTCCTCCATGTGTGCAGACACATGTGGTGACATTATGGCCTGGGGCTGGGTAGGGGAATGGCCGGATTGGTGGCTTCCCAATGACTGGACTGGACTGGCCAAGGGACTGGGTGTTCTTGCGTGGCTGGCCACCGAACTTCCAGGTGTAGATGTGGTCATGGGGGCAATTCGGGGCCCTCTTGGGGGGCTAGGTTCCCGGCTGGTGCCAGGTCGGGGGCTCTGTTCCCGGCTGGTGCCAGGTCGGGGGCTTCTGGCCCTGGATTGGGTTCGTCTGGGCCTGTAGGGGCTTCTGGCCCTGGATGGGGTTCTTCTGGGCCTGTCGGGGCTTCTGGCCCTGGTTTGTGATCTGCGGGCCCTGTAGGGGCTTCTGGCCCTGGATGGGGTTCTTCTGGGCCTGTCGGGGCTTCTGGCCCTGGATGGGGTTCGTCTGGGCCTGTCGGGGCTTCTGGCCCTGGTTTGTGATCTGCGGGCCCTGTAGGGGCTTCTGGCCCTGGATGGGGTTCGTCTGGGCCTGTAGGGGCTTCTGGCCCTGGATGGGGTTCGTCTGGGCCTGTCGGGGCTTCTGGCCCTGGTTTGTGATCTGCGGGCCCTGTAGGGGCTTCTGGCCCTGGATGGGGTTCGTCTGGGCCTGTAGGGGCTTCTGGCCCTGGATGGGGTTCGTCTGGGCCTGTCGGGGCTTCTGGCCCTGGATGGGGTTCTTCTGGGCCTGTCGGGGCTTCTGGCCCTGGTTTGTGATCTGCGGGCCCTGTAGGGGCTTCTGGCCCTGGATTGGGTTCGTCTGGGCCTGTAGGGGCTTCTGGCCCTGGTTTGTGATCTGCGGCCTCTGGATGGGCTTCGGGGCCTGGATGGGGTTCGGGCCCTGGATGGGGTTCGGGCCCTGTCTGGGCTTCGTGCCCTGGATTGTGTTCTTCGCCCTCTGGCTGTACTTCGGGCCCTGGATGGGGTTCGGGCCCTGCTGCGGGGCATGGGTTTCCGAACTGCCCTACTTGAAGGCATGGCCGGTGTGGGCTCACTGGTGCTGCCTGTTCTGGGGGCAGAGGTGGTGGGTGCTGCAGTTGCCAGCTTTTTGGCTGCAGGAGGGGCACGAGGCTTGGGGCCCCTTTTTTGGGTACCTGAGGGTCCAGGGTCCCTTGGTGGGGCCGAGGTGGGAGTCTTGGATCTCAGTTTTCGGCCAGCTTGCTGGGACCTTGTGGTGGGGCCCTCCGCGGTCTTGCTTGCCTGGGGTCGCTTGCTGATCGCCTTTTTTGGTGCCATCGTACAGAAATGCTCAAAGAGAATGAGCTTGGGGGGAAGGGACCTTTAAATAATGAGCCCAGCGTGTGACGCCTATGCGCACGACTACGCGCTCGTACGAACGTACGTTCGAGCGGAACCAGGAAACCGCTGGGGTTTCACTTATCTGCTGCCTGGAAGAAGACTAAAGATGGCGCCCACTATCTTCACCCGTCAACAGGAAGAGATCCTCATGCTGGTAAGTGGCTGCCTGTGCATTTTAATAGAATAGTCAATGATGGCCTAAATGTAAATGATGCGTTGGGAACTAGTTTGGGGTCTCTTAATGTTTAATCACTGGCTCCTCACACTTCATCCTCAAGGGCCGAGCCTGGCCACGTTTTCACCTGTCTATGCTGATGTCCTAATTCGCCCAATTGCTCCGGCTTAGCAACAGTTAATTAACCTGTGGAGTAGCGGGGCGAGCTGTCAAACCTGGCCTGTCTCGGACCTTGATGCGGATGTTTGCGGAACACTGTTGTCCTAAGCCATAAAAACACAACGGGAAGCCACACACGTGGTCCAAAAGCCTAAGCATTAGGCTACATCTTGGATGTTTAAACCATCCTAACATGCCATAGATGCAGGTGGCCTGATTCTTGATGTTGGCTATTATCTGTATGTACATGGTGTGTGATACATATAACATAAGACCAGACTGACAATCACAGTCAACGTCCTCTTTAAGGCACTCCCCAAAAATGGCGGCCATTCGAAATGTGTGTGTTAATGACATTAAATACTCAACTTGTGATGCAACACATATGGGTCTGTGTGTAAAAGTAAAAGCTCTGTGTCCATTATGTTTTTCAGATCATGCTTCAGCGCCGGTATGACTTCGCGCCCAATGTGTGCGAGAAAAGGGACATCGCCCGGGAGATCATCGCCGAGATCCACCGTGTGACCAGCACCACCTTCACTCACACCCAGATAATGCAGCATTGGTCGGACCTGAAGCGTCTGCACATGCCCCGGGTGCGGAGGTTTTTTGGGATCCATTTCCCAAGTAAGTACAAAGCAATTGCATGGTATATGTTCCAAATGTCTAAGTTATGCCTTTATTTATAATGACTTTTCTTTGGTAGTGTTGGAAATGGATTTCAGAATTCGCCGCACCCGGAGACGTACAGGCCGACCAGTGCTGCATGACTCTGCATCTGTGAGTGAAGGTGGTGGATCTCCCGGGCGACGGACCTACCCCTCCTCTGTGGCCTCCTCAGACCAGCCCCTGGACCTTACCACAGAGGAGGGGCCAAGGCGCGTGGGCGTGGAGTCATACCTGGCCAGGCATGGGGAAGGCTCTGGTATGTCACTCTTCATGTATAGGCACAAAGATATACATGGCAGGCCAAAAACTAAGTTATCCTTTATTATGTATTTGTAGAAGCTTCTGGAGCGGGTGAGATAGTGGAGGAGGAGGCAGCAGAGATGCTGGAAGGAGATCCTGGCGAAGGTGAGTGATGTCAGCCAGACTGGGAGCCAGATATGTTGGGGATAGTGACTCTCTACAAATACTAACCAAATGTCACATGTTTCTCCAGGGACTTCTTCACAGCAGAGCCAGGACCAAGGGCAGCCTGTTGGCCCCAACCAGCCATCTGTCGGCCACCAACTCCGTAAGTCTCCATGCCATTATTCATATTAATGTTTGCTTAGCTAATAACACACACATAACTAAAGGCGTAGCCAATGTGTAGTTCACACTTTCATGTGGGCACTTCGTTAGCTTAAAGAGGACCCTAACTTGTATTAAGAACCTAAGAATTAGCCAACACACTGTACCTACAGATTAGAAACATGGAAAAACACCCTTCAGCCATCTAATGCATGTTATTAGACTGAACAAAACCAATATTGCGGAATATGGAATGCGCAATATTTACAGGCAGCATGGGATACAGATTGAAAAAAGGAAGGTGCTGCCATACATTGTGGGAGTGATGACCTTTCCCTCAACCCAGCTATGCTCTGGAATCCCAACGCACCACTGTAACCTACTCCCCTGTACTTTATCCAACTCTCCACTCCTCATTAAGTGTTATGCTTCAGAGTCCAGATGGCGGCGCTGTAATCAAAAAACATCCCAAATTTACTTTGATCTGGTGCAGAATCATTTGGGAATAGTTATTGGTTTTCATTAAATAATGTGGAAGGTCCGCTTTAAGGAGTTTAAAGACTTACCTGTGGGAAATGCATTAACTTTATCCCTTGGAAGAATGACATATGTCATGCATTTACATGTATTTGATTAACCCCAAATCTATTTCCAGCATACAAACCGGTCTGGGACTCCTATTTATGTTTAATTCTCTATTGGTTACAGGGATGATCCCAAAAACATTGGCTGGGAAAAAAAAAAGAATAAAGGAGTTGGTGGCCGAGCTGCTGGCCATACAGGCGACGTTGGGGCCAACAGATGAAGAAGAGGAGGAGGATTAGTGCCCTTGGTCCTGGCTACTTTTGTTAAAATGTTTTAAAATTTTAAAATTGGTTCAAATTTTTTAAAGTTTTTGGTTTTAAAAAAAAAAAAAAATTTTATCTCTGTTTTTAAGGAAAAAAAAACAAAAATTTTAATATGTTTGTACCAAAAAAAAAAAAAAAAAAAAAAAAAAGGGGTTTTAAACAAAACACCCCATTAAAAAAATTATGTTTAAACCAAAAATATCCCAAAAAAAAAACAAATAATTTAAATAAATTATATTTTAAGACTTCATAAATGTGTCTTTTCTAATATGCGCAAACAAAAACAATTACACAAACAAGAAAAAACACGCTTAGAAACATATAGACATATGTACATTATGTGGTTTGTGTAAGTTTTAGGGTCGTCAACATGAAGAAGGATGCAAGCGCCAAGGGGTTTAGGTAAGTTGTAGGGACCGAGAAATGAAGTTGGATGCAAGCGCTAAGGGGTTTAGGTAAGTTTGAGGGACCGAGAAATGAAGTTGGATGCAAGCGCTAAGGGGTTTAGGGAAGTTGTAGGGACCGAGAAATGAAGTTGGATGCAAGCGCTAAAGGGTTTAGGTAAGTTGTAGGGACCGAGAAATGAAGTTGGATGCAGGCGCTAAGGGGTTTAGGTAAGTTTGAGGGACCGAGAAATGAAGTTGGATGCAAGCGCTAAAGGGTTTAGGTAAGTTTGAGGGACCGAGAAATGAAGTTGGATGCAGCCGCTAAGGGGTTTAGGTAAGTTTGAGGGACCGAGAAATGAAGTTGGATGCAAGCGCTAAGGGGTTTAGGTAAGTTGTAGGGACCGAGAAATGAAGTTGGATGCAGGCGCTAAGGGGTTTAGGTAAGTTGTAGGGACCGAGAAATGAAGTTGGATGCAGCCGCTAAGGGGTTTAGGTAAGTTTGAGGGACCGAGAAATGAAGTTGGATGCAAGCGCTAAGGGGTTTAGGTAAGTTGTAGGGACCGAGAAATGAAGTTGGATGCAGGCGCTAAGGGGTTTAGGTAAGTTTGAGGGACCGAGAAATGAAGTTGGATGCAGCCGCTAAGGGGTTTAGGTAAGTTTGAGGGACCGAGAAATGAAGTTGGATGCAAGCGCTAAAGGGTTTAGGTAAGTTTGAGGGACCGAGAAATGAAGTTGGATGCAGCCGCTAAGGGGTTTAGGTAAGTTTGAGGGACCGAGAAATGAAGTTGGATGCAGCCGCTAAGGGGTTTAGGTAAGTTTGAGGGACCGAGAAATGAAGTTGGATGCAAGCGCTAAGGGGTTTAGGTAAGTTGTAGGGACCGAGAAATGAAGTTGGATGCAGGCGCTAAGGGGTTTAGGTAAGTTTCTGGTTGAGGGTGCGCATGCGCAAGATCTTATAAACATACGAACGCACGAATCTAAGAGGCCAAAAACCAATGAAAACCAGAGGCAAACGCAAGTAATTGGAAGAGCTGGACGATGGAAGCAGCCGAAAAAACAGGCTGCCGCCGCAACAGGTGAGCACATGAACGTGATTTTTACGATTGACAACTGACTGAGGCAAGTTCGGGAGATATCATACGAACGGACGTATATTTTAGGATAGAAACGTATTTGCTTATTGAATCACTCGCAAGTTCATACGAACGCACGAGCGGACGTAAAAAATAGGATGATCGTGAGCCAAATCCAAGCTGTTACATGTTTCTTTGAATCAACCCTATAGAGTAGGTAACCATGCCTAAGGCTCTATACACACCTCTCCATTTGTGCTGCATTGGGCAATGCAGTCACAACGCAAAGTTCAAAAGACAGCAAAAATGTTACTGTATGAGCCTTTAAAGGTCCCCATTTAATGTTTGCACCAGGGCCCCGGCACATTCAGGCCCTTATTTAAGAAGGGATAGCATCAGGTAGTGGCTGGTTAATGACAGGTAGCGACAGGTAGCGACTGGTGAACGCCGGACACGGCACGCAATTACACATTTATCAAGCAGAATCTGTTTAGCTATGATTAAGGGCGCCTAGCCCGAAACGCGTTAGAGGAGACTAGGAATGCTTTATTGTTTTTACCGCTGCTTATGATTTTTGACTATTTTAACCGGATGGCAATAAAAGCTACGTTTTAGGAGTGCGGACCCTTTACTATATTTTCTCAGAATCTGTTTAGCGACTGGGATAGCGCCATGTAGCGTCTGATTCATCATTTTCACAGCCTCAGCGAACAGCGCCAGCGTTCAGCCTTGCACAGCGCCAGGTATGACCTCTCGCTACCTGACGCTCTCCCATACATTTCAATGGACGATCCTTTTCTTCTCTTTAAACAGTTTTTTTTTTTTCCAAAAAATCACAAATAATTCTGTGACCTCTTCTGGCATTGAAATAGCAGGTTTTTCATAATTTTTTAAATATTTTCTTAGAAATGACATTACGGGTCTGCCATTATAGTGTTCATGTTACAATGTTGTTACAATGTAATTCCATATGTTTTCGCTTTGTTACTAGTTGATAGATGCTGAAAAACAGACTTTAAACACACCGCCTCCTGCGCTCTGGGCTTCAAACAAGTATTTTTCAGGGCCAGAGATTTGTGAGGCTGTTTTTTTGCTGAATATGGTGTGAGTCGGTCGCTATGAGCAGTCGCTAACATGCGCTCCCATACAGCGCTGTACTGGTCACAATGTATTCAACATTACTGAACAGCGAACTATAAAGTAGCGACTCACGGCCGAGCACTGCGACTACTAGCGGGCGCTCTGAAAATGCCTGGTACAGACGCTCATCTGTCGCTACCTGCCGCTAATGATGAATCAGCCTGCCCGTTACGCCACTGCCTTTAATGTTACATTTTTCACACAGGCGGAGCAACACTTTAACACCCAGAGTTATTCAAAACACGAGGACAAAAGATCAAAAGCAAAGAACAACATTTTTCAGTTGTCAACTAAAGTTTGTCCACTGCTGTGAACAGTCTCCAAATTATTGTTGGCTATAAACGTGTCACAAAGGCGCAGCACTAAATGTAATGTTTGCATAAATGTTTGGCACGCCTAACCGCCAAGAAAGTTCTATTTTTTTTTTTTTTCACTGGCATTAGGAGCTCCTTTGCAGGTGGCATAAAATAGCGAAACTATGATTCACTTTGAGTTAATTTGGGATTTTGCGAAATCATGCTGGGTAGAAAATTGGTGTCAAACTGTAAAATGCTATGGTTTGTTAAAAGCATTTAGATTTTAATTTCAGACCCTAAAAAAATTCACCTGAATGCAAATGAAGGCAGTTTCCTTTCCAAAGCAAATGCTAAATAGTTTCTCTGGTGTGATTCCATTTAAGACATTTAACTAATGTTAATCTCTGGAAGTGAAACACAAAGCTTATAGTTTATTCACTGGGTGTATTGGCCGAGCAAGGCAGTCTAGGCAAGTGCTGGGGGGCCTATGGGTGCCAATGGTTGCGCTACCCAGTCTAATTAGTTACAGTGTATTGTAAGAAGTTATGTTCAGGTTATGATATTGGAAATTCATATATATATATATATATACACACACACACACACACACACACACACACACACACACGTATATATAGGTCGATCCAGCACCATTTGTAAAAAGTTCACTTTAGTTGAAAAAAAGATGGGCAGGCTGATTCATTACTAACGCCAGGTAGCGACAGATGAGCGTCTGTAGCAGGCATTTCAGAGCGCCCGCTAGTAGTCTCGGCCGTGGTTTGCTAGTTCAGAGTGCCTCAGTCGCTGTGCAGCATTGATGAATACGTTGTGGGGAGTCGCTATATTAGCAGTACAGCGCTGGATGGGAGCGGATGGTCAGTGCGACCGACTCACACCATAGTCATCAGAAAAACAGCATTACACGCCTTCAGAAAAACAGCATCACACGCTTTTGAACATGCATCCACCAGTAACAACGCGAAAACATACGGAATTACATTGTTATAACATTGTGACATTAATGCCAGACATGTAAGGACAAATCTAAAAAAATGAAAAAAGTTTTCAAAAATGGCTTTTTCTAGGCCAGAAGAGGTCACAACATTATTTGAGAATAAAAAAAAATGTATAAAAATCCCCTGTTTAAAGAAGTAAAAGAACTTCCATTGAAATTTATGGGAGAGCGCCAGGTAGCGAGAGGTGAGACCAAGGCTGAACACCGGCGCTGTACGCTGAGGCTGGGATAATGATGAATCGTACGCTACATGGCGTTATCCCAGTCGCTCAACAGAATCGGCTTCATAAATGTGGAATTGCGTGCTGTGGCCGGCGTTCTGATGCCGATACCTGTCGCTTAACAGCCACTACCTTTCGCTATCCCTTCATGAATAAGGGCCTAAGAGCCATATTATTGAAAATTTTCGTGCGGGCGCCAAATAAGTCGATATCTGCTTCTGCACTTGTCAGCCCCGGGGAGTGAGGCAGCACATGGCTTGTCAAAGCCAATGTGGTTGCAACACGGGGAGGCCGATTCATTAATAGCGGCAGGTAGCGACAGTTGAGCGACTGTAGCGGCATTTTCAGAGTGCCCGCTAGTAGTCGCTGTGCTTGGCCGTTGTTCGGTAGTTGATAGCGACTCAGTCGGTGTGCAGTAATGTTGAATATTGGGCGCGGAGTCGCTATTTGACAGGTTCCGCGCTGTATGGGAGCGCATGATAGCGACTGGCCCTAGCGACCGGCTCCCACCATATTCATTAACAAATCACGCTCAAAAAATTCTTGCGCTGTGAAATGCATGTTTAAACCCCAGAGCGCTGGCGGCGATGGGTTAAAAGTAGTTTTTTAACCCCCAAACAACCATATTTTTGGAAACCAAAAAAAACAAGTTTTTAAAATAATTTAGTAATATGAATACATTAATATCAGACCTGTAATATCAATTCTGTACATTTTGTTTTTTTTTTTACCTTAAAAAAATTATTTAAAATGGCAGAAGTGGTCACAGAATTTTTCACATTTTACAAAAAAAAAAAAAAAAAAGAAAACATAATTAATTATGAATATTTAAAGATTGTTCCATTGAAATGCATTTGAGAGCGCCAGGTAGCGAGAGGTCATACCTGTCGCTGTTCAAGGTCGGACGCTGGCACTGTGGGCTGAGGCTGGAATAATGATGAATGAGTGGCTATATGGCGCTATCTCAGTCGCTAAGCAGGATTGGATTGATAAATGTGTGATTGTGGTGGGGAGCCGGCGTTCTCGTGGCGGGGCCCGTCATTACCGGCCGCTCACCAGTCGCTAACTGTCGCTATCCCTTGTTAAATAAGGGCCCTAGTGCCGTCTGGGAGTGCTGCTAAGTAGCCACTTTTAAAAAAAAAAAGAAAACACAGCGCCTAAGCGGGCGCTGCCAGAAGGGGATTCTGGGGATCCTGCGCCTGTAGTAAACCCCGTTTTTATTTTTTTGGCTAGGAACTAAAAAAAAATAAATAAAAACAACGGGAATAGCACACAACGGGATGGGAGTGGCACACCACTTGTAACTCGCCTTTGTTCAGATTGCACACCATTTACAACAACGCTCTGATACCGATCCCTCAGCCAACTGGAAATCCACTGAACTATCCAGGGATTGAGTCCTACCTTCAATAACTTATCTATGAGCTCCTTATGTGGTACAGTGTCAAAGGCTTTGCTAAAATCCAGATAGGCGATATCCACAGCACCACCTTCATCTAACACTTTAGTGACATTGTCAAAGAAATCAATAAGATTGGTCTGACATGATCTGCCCTCAGTAAAGCCGTGCTGTTTTGGGTCCAACAGGTTAATTTTTAGATGGGAAATTATCTTCTTTTTCCATTAGTTTGACTACTATAGATAAACTAACTGACCTGTAATTCCTGGCTTCTTCTCTACTCCTCTTCTTATGCACCGTTTTTCTTTCTGTCACCAATATATTGCAAAAAGATTTTATCTCCCCTCTTCACAGATTTGACCATTTCTTCCTCCTTATGCCCTTTAGCAGCATTTATAATCAGTTTAATTTTATACACCTCTCTGTCAGCTACACTTCCACTTACTTTATACTTCTTATAGTCAGACTTCTTTTCTTTTACGATAGTGCTGACTTCCCTAGTAAACCATAGGTGTCTTGATGGACCTGCCCTATGTTTCCCATGCTTTGTCTCGCTCCCTTGGGGCATCCTGAATTGGAATGCCCTGCTGTGTGAAACCCCCCAGAAAGAGTTTACTCACCTCTTTATTATTTTATTAGTTGACATGTTTATGCGTATTTTTAATAATACACAATTTTGTGATACACTTCATTTAATGAAGAAGCCATTTAATATGGCTGAAACCTCAGCAAATAAAGTGAATTGACACTCCCAGGTTTTGGCCAGGATCTGCATGGCTGCTAGGAGTATATAGGTTAATAATTTGTTCTGTTTACTGGTGAACTCTAAGCTATTACAATTTAAAAAAAGCCACAGAGGGATCTCAGCTAACAGATGATCCTGAGATCCCTAGACCCTAGTGCATGAACATAGGGCAGGTCCCCTAAGGGAGTATATAATCACCGTCAGCCAAGCAGCACATAAAACACTAACCCGCATAGTTAAGATGCATCTTTCTAATATGTAGATCTTCTTTTCATCTTTCTAATCATATGGCCTTATTTATGATGTGTGCCTTTGAGGATAATTTTGTGGCTTTGGTGCGCCTGTATTGGTCTTATCTGGTGCTGTGAGTATTAAAGGCGGTGATTGCTCAGTATTCGTCTCACCCTAGCAAGAAGCGGTCAAGGACCGCGAAGCGCAGGTGGAGCACCCCCGTTGCCCTGACTGTCCTCCCCGGTGACTGCACGCTCTGTGCCATCATAGCTGAGTATATCTCTCTCTTGTATTTTTAGTTGTAAGCTCGCTTTCTCTTGTGTCATTTACGTTTTACTTGGATGGTTACCCTTGGGTGTATTATATTTGGATGAATTTTTGGGTCAATGCATTTGATTATATTTAATATTTAATGTAATATATATATTATTATATTTTGCACAATATTTTGCACAATGTACATTTTCTTGATTCTATTTATGGTATGTTGAATGATTTTTTTAGGTTTTTAGGTATTGGTTGTGGCAAAAATATTTTTTCTATGCACTTGGGTTTACGTCACAACCAGAGCGCCCAGCGCTGCATCCTTTTAAGTGCAAGTGTTAAATAAGAGGCCAATTCATTAATAGCGGCAGATAGCGACAGTTGAGCGACTGTAGCAGTAGTTGTTGATAGCGACTTAGTCGGTGTGCAGTAATGTTGAATATTGGGTGAGGAGTCGCTATTTGACAGGTTCCGCGCTGTATGGGAGCGCATGATAGCGACTGGCCATAGCGACCGGTTCCCACCATATTCATTAACAAATCATGCTCAAAAAATTCTCGTGCTGTGAAATGCATGTTTAAACCCCAGAGCGCTGGCGGCGATGGGTTAAGTAGTTTTTTAACCAACAAACAACCATATTTTTGGAAACCAAAAAAAACAAGTTTTTTAAATAATTTAGTAATATGAATACATTAACCCTTTCGCTGCCAGCCTACCTGCAGCATTTGCCACTCCCTGTTGCCAGACGATGTTTCACTATTTTGCGCTACACATGTTCAACTGTCATTTTTGAAAGGATTTCCAGGGATTTCCCAGGAAAATTATATATTGTTTTTTTCAACAGAGTCTGGGCTTTAACATGAAATGTCTTGTTTGTATTTTTTAGGTGTATTCTCAATATTTTTGGGTGAAATGTGTGAAAAAAAAATAAAAAAAAAATATTTTTTTACAATTTGTAGAGTTTTTTTGTAATAAAAAATGTAAGTTTGTCAATAAAATCTTATTGCGTGAGAAACCCCAATTTCTCCCGGTTACAGCGATACCACATATGTATAGGTAGACACCCTTTCCTGCCCAGAAGCCTTTTATAGCTGCTGGATGACAAATGGTTAATTAAAAAAAAAATGACATAGGGTCCCCCTTCCCGGGGAGGGGGACCCCATTTTTTTTTTGGATTTTTAAGGGTTAAAAACCCTTAAAAATCCAAAAAAAAAAATGACGTGGGGTCCCCCTTACCCAAAGTAACCAGCCCGGGACCAGCTATGGGGGCTTGTAGGCACAGAGTGGGGGGGCCAGCTTTTGTGGCCCCCCCACCCTGCAGCCTACGAGCCCACATAGCCTATGTGGGCCCGGGCTCTTCTGCCCCCCCCTGGCCTTTGGGGAGGCAGGTAATGGGGGTGCCGGGGGTTAACGGCAAGTCACCCGCTAGGGCAGGTGACTTGCCACCCCCCCAGCCTTGTGAACTGGTATAAGGGGTCTCATGGACCCCTTACCAGCTCACAAAGGGTTAACTGTTAAAAAAAAACCACCACACAATAATAAAAAGTATTTTATTAGAAAAAAAAAAATTTTTTTTTACTGTACTTACCTTCGATTGCAAGCTCTTGTCCCTCGCCGCTCAGCTGACAGATGCCGGTGATCGGCATCCAGAGAAGGAGGAGGCAGGAGATCAGAGGATCTCCTGTCACCTCCTTCCCCAGCGCCGATCACCGGCATCTGAGAAGCTGAGAAGGCTGAAGCCCGTTCGGGGCCGGGATGACTTCATAAGCCCCGCCCCCAATTGGGCGGGGCTTAGAGGCAAGATGGCGGCCGCCATCGAGAAGAAGAGAGGAGAGAGCCTCCCAGGCTCTCTCCTGAAGATCGGTAAGTCCTGGGGGGGGGATCGGAGGCCCCCCCAGGTGAAGAGGAGGGACAGCGGGAGCCAGCGCACACACAGGTAAGTGAATGTCATTTTTATTTTTTTATTTTTTACAGTTAGAAGCTGCTGCTGCAGAAGCGGGGGGGGGCGGCCTATTCCGGGGGCTCTCCTGGAGCCATCCGACCCCCCACGGGGGATCGGATGGCACCAAATTAAAGAGGAGACCCGGCCGGATCCAACAAGGGGTCAGGTGAGTATTTTTTATTTTTATTTTTTAAACTAGAAGCGAGGAAAGTGAAGCACGTAACACCTACGGGCTTGTCACTTAAGGCCCAGCCAAGCCAGCACGTAGGTGTTACGGGCTTGGCAACAAAAGGGTTAATATCAGACCTGTAATATCAATTCTGTACATTTTTTTTTTTTTTTTAACTTAAAAAAATTATTTAAAATGGCAGAAGTGATAACAGAATTTTTCACATTAAAAAAAAAAAAAAAAAACAATTAATAGCAATTAATTATTAATATTTAAAGATTGTTCCATTGAAATGCATTGGAGAGCGGCAGGTAGCGAAAGGTCATACCTGTCGCTGTTCAAGGTCGGACGCTGGCGCTGTGGGCTGAGGCTGGAATAATGATGAATGAGTGGCTATATGGCGCTATCTCAGTCGCTAAGCAGGATTGGCTTGATAAATGTGTGATTGTGGTGGGGAGCCGGCGTTCTCGTGGCGGGGCCCGTCATTACCGGCCGCTCACCAGTCGCTACCTGTCGCTATTCCTTCATAAATAAGGGCCTAAGATGCTAGGTGGCGGCCACACCTGCGTTAGAGTTTTTTTAGTTCTTAAATTGTACGCTGAGGCCAAAAAAGTGGCGCTGGTGCTTCCTAATAAGGCTACACAGCCAAAGATAGGGAGAAGCATAAAAAACCTGCTGAAAAAAGAAAAAACTTAAACAAATCACACCCAAAAAGAAACAAAAGAATAAATTACTGGACTTTTGTTGCAAACATGGTGCCAATTCAAAAGGAGTTGTGGCAGTGCCTTAGCCCTACTAGCTTCCTGTTTAGTGACTGATAGGAAGAAAATATTTTTGGCAGTACCCCAAAACATTACCCCCATAGCAAAGAAAACAAGGGATGTCCTGGGTGGATAGGATTAGGAAGAATCCACAGTACTTACATAAAAACGTTATAATCCAGATATCTAATGATGGAGGTGTTCAAGCTATCTGTAGTGATACAGGGTTCTCTAGGAGTGATAAAGAATACTTGAAGACATGTGTAGGCTGTTTGGGGGGGGTAAACACTTCACTCAAGACAGGCTATGGCGCTAACCTGTTGGTAACAAAGAGAATCTGAGCCTTCTCTGAGTGGAGGAGTGGGTTAAATGTTTGGGGTGACAGTGCCTCCACCCAGAATTGAGCCCCTGCAACTAATAGGGAACACCTTTTTGGGAAATAGATCAAGTTCTCTAAGCAAAATGTATCTCGAACACCATTTCCTCTCCCCGGCCTCTGTCTGTTGGGGTACCACAAGGCTCAGTCCTAGGACCCCTACTTTTTTCAATATACACTTCTGGTCTCGGACAATGAATAACCTCACTAGGCTTCCAATATCACTTTTATGCAGAAGACACTCAGATCTACCTCTCCTGCCCGAATCTCTCTTCTCTCCTCTCTCGCCTTCCTGACTGTCTAACAGCCATCTCTTCCTTCATGACATCTCGCTCCCTTAAACTAAACATGGACAAAACTGAACTGGTCATTTTCCCCCCATCTCACTCTCCTCCTCTCTCTAACACCACAATCTCTGTAAATAATCTTACAATAACCCCTCAAGCTTGGTGCTTGGGCGTCATTCTGGACTCCTCTCTCTCATTCACACCTCACATTCACTCCCTGGCCACCTCCTGTCGTCTCCAACTCAAAAATATTTCCTGCATCCGTCCCTTCCTCTCACCTGACACCACTAAAATGCTAGTGCACGCCCTGATCATATCCTGACTGGATTACTGCAACACCCTCCTCTGTGGTTTGCCAACAAACAGACTGGCTCCCCTCCGATCTATTCTAAACTCTGCTACTCGCCTCATCCATCTCTCCTCTCGCTTCTCCAGTGCTACTCCCCTCTGTCAATCCCTCCACTGGTTACCTGTCTCTCAGAAAGTTCAGTTCAAACTTCTAACACTAACCTACAAAGCTCTCTCCATCCAGACCCCTCCCTACATTTCATCTCTGATCCAGCATTACCAACCCAAGCGCAACCTCCGCTCTGCCTGTGACATTCTCCCGTCTTCCTCCTTGGTTACCTCCTCGCACTCCCGCCTTCAAGACTTCTCCCGTGCCTCCCCACTTCTCTGGAATGCACTCCCCCGCTCAATTCGTCACTTTCCATCACTCCAAGTGCCCTCAAAACTCACTTCTTCAGACAAGCATATAACCTGGCTTAACAACTCCTATAACCTTCAAATGGCACATGCAGCCATACTCAAGTTCCCCTTGTGATCCCGCCCCTTTTGTCTTCACCCCCATTCTTTAGACTGTAAGATCGCAAGGGCAGGACTCTCTTTTCTATTGTCTCCGGTACTCACAACACCTGGTTTGAACCTCGTGGCTTCTAGTTTTGTATCGTTCCCTGTACAATATGTTTTACCTTGTCTGTAATACCTTGTAAAGCGCTACGGAAGATGATGGCGCTATATAAATAAACGATAATAATAATAAGCAAAACAATATATTTGGAGCGGAGGGACTACTGCTCCCAGCAACCATTTACATTAGAGGAGCTTTAAAGTGGACCAACACCCAGGATTTTGACTATCCTGGGTTTTGGTCCACTTCGGTGGGGCACCCCGATCGGGGGTGCCCCGCTGTCTGAAACCCCCCCGAAAGCCCAGAAACACTCACCTCACCACACTCCCACGTGACCGCTCCAGCCAATCAGCGCTCAGTGCCGCTGTGGTATGCGCGTCCAAGGCCGCTTGGACGCGCATAGCAGCTCGGCGGCTCTGAGCGCTGGAGGCCGCGTCTCGCGCTTCCCTCTAACAGGGAGCGCGCCTGCGCCGGCCATTCACAAACGCCCGGCGTGGGTGTGTGCCCTGCTAGAGGGAAGCGCCGATGGAACGGGGCTGAGGTAAGGTTTGTGGGCCTCCTGGGGGGTTCCTCCCCGCGGGACATCCCGAATTCGGATGTCCCGCGGGGAGGGATCTGATCGGTCCGGGAATCTTATAGATTCCCAGGCCGATCCCCCCTGGGTGTTGGTCCACTTTAAAAATAGGAAGAGTGGGCCATGTCTAGATGTGCCATGCTGAGAGACTCCCCCAAAAAGACTGAATGCTGTTATCAATTCAAATGGTGTAATATAGAGAATGGCCACTAAGTGTCGCCCTGGGTGAGAGGTATAAAAGCCACCATGTGGGGTGGCCCGTACCCCGGGAACATCACCACCAAACATCAAACGGGTTAACAGTCTCTTGCACGTTCTCGCCAAGGACTGGACACGAAGCACAAGCAATATATATATATATATATATATATATATATATATATATATACAGTATATATATATATAACTTCTTTCAGGCTATGGGCCACTCCACTGTAATGTCACTAGTAGGGGAGAGCTCACCCACTGACTTTGGGCATGCAATTTAGGGTCCCCCACAGCAGCTGGGCCCCACTTTTCACCCTGCACACGGTCGTGCCAAAGCCAATTTCTTTGCTTCCATATCTAGGTTGTAGGTGAGCTGGGATAGGTGCATCATGGTGCAAATGTATCCATCACGTGCATGCTCTGCTGTGCTCAGAGACAGCTATGGGACCACTATTTGGCTTGCCATGCTCACACTTGCTGAGAGCTTAAAGGGTTAGAGTGGCTGCGGGACCAATTTCTGTGTGGTCCTGGAGAAATGAAATTGAAAGTAGGTCAAATTTTGGGAGCTGTAGAAAATGGAGACGAGAGAGTTGCTTGCTGCCCTATTATTCCATTGTGTTTACAGTCTAAAAGATTCCAGGGCTGGCCGCTAGCCGGCCTCTGGGGCATCCTATAGCAGGATGAAGCATGGTGAATTTTAAAATGCAATAGGCCACTAGGCGGAGCACTATCCAAAATTGCTCAATTGGACAGCAAAATAAATAAGCAAGACAAGAAAATGACATGTTATTATTCAGCTATAAAATATTTGGGAGGGTGCTTTTTAAAGCTGAACAAAACCCACCAGTGGCTTGCCTGGAATCTAAAAGCTTTCCCCCAGCTGTGTGAAACTCCCCAGGATGCCTTTCCCCAGTCCAATGGCAAATGCACAGGCTCTCATCCAATCAGAGCCGCCCACTGAACTTACGTAATTCAGCAAAGCCGCTCTGATTGTTTATTACAGGGAACGAAAGCGGGCGCATCCTTGGGCTGTGCATTCAGATAGGCTGGGGCGAGAGCGTAGGGCAGCAGGGGATGTGGCTGCTCTTGTTTCCCATTCAATTTAATGACAATACTTCAGCGGACTGCAGGCGCCATGTGAGACCCCGCGATCGCTGAGTCTGAATGCGGCAATGGCGGGGGTTTCACACAATAGGGCATCCCAATGCAGGGTACAAAGCCTGGGAAAATTAAAATCCTGGATTTTATTCCGCTTTAATTAAGATTTTCATTTTTTTGCCCACAGTTGTCCTTAGTAACTTAGAGGCTGATTCATCACTAACGCCAGGTAGCGACAGATGAGCGTCTGTAGCAGGCATTTTCAGAGCGCCCGCTAGTAGTCGCAGCGACTCAGTCGCTGTTCAGTAATGTTGAATACATTGTGAGGAGTCGCTATTTGACCAGTACAGCGCTGTATGGGAGCGCATGTTAGCGACTGCTCATAGCGACCGATTCACACCATATTCAGCAAAAAAACAGCCTCACAAATCTCTGGCGCTGAAAAATAGTTGTTTGAAGCGCAGAGCGCAGGAGGCTGTGTGTTTAAAGTCTGTTTTTCTGCATCTATCCACTAGTAACAAAGCGAAAACATATGGAATTACATTGTAATAACATTGTAACATGAACACTTTAATGCCAGACCGGTAATGTCATTTCTGAGGAAATATATAAAAAATGAAAAAATTAGGAAAAAACTGTTATTTCAATGCCAGAAGAGGTCAAAGAATTATTTGTGATTTTTTTGAAAATAAAAAAAATAAAAAAAAACCTGTTTAAAGAGAAGAAAAGGATCGTCCATTGAAATGTATGGGAGAGCGTCAAGTAGCGAGAGGTCATACCTGGCGCTGTGCAAGGCTGAACGCCGGCGCTGTTCGCTGAGGCTGTGAAAATGATGAATCAGACGCTACATGGCGCTATCCCAGTCGCTAAACAGATTCTGCTTGATAAATGTGTAATTTCTGCCGTGTCCGGCGTTGACCAGTCGCTACCTGCCGCTACCTCTCATTAACCAGCCACTACCTGACGCTATCCCTTCTTAAATAAGGGCCTTAATTGAATATATCAGTAAGATAATAGGGGTTTAACTAGGGGGGAGCAGGGGGGCACGTGCCCCGGGTGCAGCAGGTCAGGGGGGCCTGAGCACAGGTGGGGGGCGCCATTTCGAATTTTTTTCCCGGGTGCCAGAAAGCCTAGCTATTCCACTGAAGATAATACAAGATAATGTATCTGTGATGGAAGTTGAATGTCTCCAAATCCTACGAACTGATCTGCCGAAGCTTTTTTCCACTTGAGTGGGTGGCTCGTTCGAGCATACGTCCGCAAAAACAAGAGAGGTCAAGGCAATGGGAGAGGGAGGTGAGAGGAAGTCGACATACACGCACTCTAATCCCAACAGAGGCGCGTTTCGGCAGTGGCAAGTGAAGTAGACGTGCCATGCTCACTGGCATTTCCAAATGCCGCTCAGTTGGGGGGCCTCTACTTATTGCATCAATGGCACATACGAGTAGAAAAAAGGAAATACATCATTTTGTCAAAGTACTAGATCACAATCTACCATCCCCCCTTTACACCTTCTTCCAAAGCTTCCCCACCAGACTAATGGCCCCTAATAGATAGACCTGTTATGCATATTTCAGACACAGCGGCACTTCTAATGCATTCGTGAAAGCCTCTTTAATTTACGTCTTCCAACTGTGTGTTGCCCTTTTTAGGTAATGTCATTGTCCTAATGGTGTGTCTCTATTATACTCATAGGTAGCAAATGAGGCTTATTGTAGGATGGTAATTGATTTTCACTGAGTGAAAATGTAAATAGCCACGAGAAATCACACGACAAAAAATAAGCAGGTCAGAATTGGCAGCGAAAACAATTCAAGGAGGAAAGTTGAAGCCTTTCAGAAAATTGGAGGCATTTACCTCCCATTCGCATTTAGGAGAAATGTACCTAAACACAGCCTGGAAGGAAAGGACAGCCCTCTAGTGTTTCATTCTGGGCATTATTTATGATGTGCGCATCATTTTTGTGGCTATAGCGCCAGTTCCAAAGCGCCGGCATTCCCGTCTTATCTGGCGCTGTGCTAGGGACTACATTGCAGTCAGTGCACCAAATGCTACGGGCAGGCTGATTCATTGCTAACGCCAGGTACCGGCAGATGAGCGTCTGTACAGCGGCGCTAAGAGCGACTGTTAGTGGTCGCTCTGATCGGCCGTGAGTCGCTATTACATACACTGCAAGAAAAGAGGGACACCCACAGTACCCTCTAAAAAGTGCCAAGGATGAAACAGTTGCACCACTTTAAGGGTCTAAAAAATATTCAAATTTATTGACTAATTACATATATTTACAATCACAATGAACATTAAGACTATACAATAACAACTACATGACAAACATTTAAAACCACAAGGGGGCGCTGGAGGTCTGTCTCAGTGCAAAAAGTAAAATACTCTCCATTAAAAGTGTGTATCCAAATCCTATATACTATACCTAGTATGCTCTCAGATGCAAAAGTGCAAAAATACAACAAAAAATGTGCTAAACCCACCTATTAATCAATTCAGGTCCACATGAGTGTACAAAAAATAAAGCAAAATAACATACCATTGAGCAGGAAAACACGCCGTGGTGATGGAAGTGAAAGAGAAAGAAATGAACAAAAGTGCATACAGACCAACCAGACGTGGACCCCCCACAGGTAACAACGCCGAGCGCGTTCGTAGTGTCTCCTGCACTACTTCAAGGGCCTCAGTCGCTGTAGTAACATAGCATTGATGAATTTGATGTGTGAGTCGCAATAACACCAGTTCAGAGCTATATGGGAGCGAATGGTCAGTGTGAGCGACTCCAACCATATTCATCAAAAAAACAGCCTCACACACAGCACCGGCGCTCAAAATTGTGTCGCTGTAGCCCAGAGCGCCAGAAGCTGTGTGATTAAAGTCCACTAGTAACAAAGCGAAAACATATGGAATGACATTGTTATTACATTGTAACTTGAACACTTTAATACCAGACCTGCAATGACAATTCTGTATAAAAAAATAAAAAATCTAAAAAGTTTATAAAAATGTATTTAAATAGGCCAGGAGAGGTCACACAATGATTTGATACAAAACAATAAAAAATTATTAAAACAAAACCCTGTTTAAACCGAAGAAAAGGAACGTCCATTGAAATGTATGGGAGAGCGACAGGTAGCGACAGGTAATACCAGGCGCTCTGAAAGGCAGAGCGCTGCGGGGATCCGCTGAGCCGTCTGTGATGATGAATCGGACGCTACGCGTGGCTGTAAGAGGCGCTCACCAGAATCACCTTCATAAATGTGGTATTGCATGCCTCGGCCGGCGTTCACCTGCCGCTACCTGTCACTTACAAGGCACTACCTGGCGCAGTCCTTTGATGAATAAAGCCCTAATTAGCTTTGGTTATTGCACTAAGGTACGGTCCGGCCTGTGTCAGCGCCTGTTGGACCCGGCTGCCAATTATTCCAGCGCCAGTGAGCGCCACTTTGTACTGCTATTTTTCTGGGGCTCCCCAGCATGTTTATGGAAATTTGAAATATTTGACACTGTATCTTTCTGGCGCTGGTCGGCGTTTCTTCATTACAGTTACAAAAAATCATTACTGGGGACAAACATTACAGTGCGTTTTAGTTGTTCTCCAAATTGCACTTTGTTAAACAAAAGAAGCCATTAAAATCTTTTTTATTATAATTTTAATAACCCCCCCCACCAAAAAAAAATACATTTTGACCCATGTTGGTCCTGTGTTTCAATTATTGATAAGTCCCAGTGCAAGTTCTGTACAAATAAATGTGTCTAATATTAATTATAAGCGTTAAAGTGGAACATAACCCAGGATTTTGACTAACCTGGGTTTTGGTCCTTGATCGGGGATGTCCCACTGGTCGCCCAAACGGCGCATGCGTGGGTGCTGGACCAATGAGCACGCTCGGATGCACTCCTGCCCCTTCCTCTAAACCTTTGTCTAAGGCGATAGGATCTGAGCGCGCTGGCGGCCGCATCCCCCTCTTCCCTCTAACAGGGAGCGGGCTTGTGCCAGCCATTCAGAAATGCCTGGCCTTGCTAGAGGGATAGCGGGATGCAGCCGCGACGCGCGCATGCGCCGTTGGACCGGAAATGAAGGTGAGTTTATGGGCAACCTGGGGAGTTTCCCAATTTTGGATGCCCCAGGGGGGGGAGGGAATCAATCTATAAGATTCCTGGGCCGATCTTTGTGGGTTTTGGTCCACTTTAAACACTAAAATCCAGTTCTGCCCATTGTGCTCAGTCAGAAGACACTTCCTGTTTGCAGGCTGCCTGATGCTCCGTGCGCCACCATCTTGGATGTTTAAACCGGACCTTCAGCATGATTTAATGAAGAGCCCAAACCCTTAACAAACTATTCCCCAGCACCTAAAATGAATATATTTTATGTTTTTAGTCATTTAATATTCTTTCCCCCACTGGCCTGCAACCCTGTTCAAGACTCTAGAATACGGGCGCCGCCATCTTGACTCAGCATCATACTGAGGAGAGGGGGATAAAGTACAGGGGGAGGGTTATAGCGGTTCTTTGCACAGACAGAGCCGAGCTGGGGTCAGGGAAAGGTCAGCAATCCCAGAATGCAGAGCGGCACAGTCAGAAGACACTTCCTGTTTACAGGCTGCATGATGCTCCATGAGCCGCCATCTTGGATGTTTAAAGGCTCATAACTTGCAGTAGGTGCAGGTAGGATGATTTTTAATGAGAGCAATCTGTATGTACAGGGTGTGGGAAACATATAAGATAGACTCTTATTCAGGGTGAAGGTCTGGATTAATGTGAGCAATCTGTATGTACATGGTGGGGGAAACATACAAGATATGCTCTTATTCAGGGTGAAGGTCTGGATTAATGTGAGCAATCTGTATGTACATGGTGGGGGAAACATACAAGATATGCTCTTATTCAGGGTGAAGGTCTGGATTAATGTGAGCAATCTGTATGTACATGGTGGGGGAAACATACAAGATAGGCTCTTATTCAGGGTGAAGGTCTGGATTAATGTGAGCAATCTGTATGTACATGGTGGGGGACATATACAAGATATGCTCTTATTCAGGGTGAAGGTCTGGATTAATGTGAGCAATCTGTATGTACAGGGTGGGGGAAACATACAAGATATGTTCTTATTCAGGGTGAAGGTCTGGATTAATGTGGGTAATCTGTATGTACAGGGTGGGGGAAACATACAAGATAGACTCTTATTCAGGGTGAAGGTCTGGATTAATGTGAGCAATCTGTATGTACATGGTGGGGGAAACATACAAGATATGCTCTTATTCAGGGTGAAGGTCTGGATTAATGTGAGCAATCTGTATGTACATGGTGGGGGAAACATACAAGATAGGCTCTTATTCAGGGTGAAGGTCTGGATTAATGTGAGCAATCTGTATGTACATGGTGGGGGACATATACAAGATATGCTCTTATTCAGGGTGAAGGTCTGGATTAATGTGAGCAATCTGTATGTACAGGGTGGGGGAAACATACAAGATATGTTCTTATTCAGGGTGAAGGTCTGGATTAATGTGGGTAATCTGTATGTACAGGGTGGGGGAAACATACAAGATAGACTCTTATTCAGGGTGAAGGTCTGGATTAATGTGAGCAATCTGTATGTACATGGTGGGGGAAACATACAAGATATGCTCTTATTCAGGGTGAAGGTCTGGATTAATGTGAGCAATCTGTATGTACATGGTGGGGGAAACATACAAGATAGGCTCTTATTCAGGGTGAAGGTCTGGATTAATGTGAGCAATCTGTATGTACATGGTGGGGGACATATACAAGATATGCTCTTATTCAGGGTGAAGGTCTGGATTAATGTGAGCAATCTGTATGTACAGGGTGGGGGAAACATACAAGATAGGCTCTTATTCAGGGTGAAGGTCTGGATTAATGTGAGCAATCTGTATGTACAGGGTGGGGGAAACATACAAGATAGGCTCTTATTCAGGGTGAAGGTCTGGATAAATGTGAGCAATCTGTATGTACAGGGTGGGGGAAACATACAAGATAGGCTCTTATTCAGGGTGAAGGTCTGGATTAATGTGAGCAATCTGTATGTACAGGGTGGGGGAAACATACAAGATATGCTCTTATTCAGGGTGAAGGTCTGGATTAATGTGAGCAATCTGTATGTACATGGTGGGGGAAACATACAAGATAGGCTCTTATTCAGGGTGAAGGTCTGGATTAATGTGAGCAATCTGTATGTACATGGTGGGGGACATATACAAGATATGCTCTTATTCAGGGTGAAGGTCTGGATTAATGTGAGCAATCTGTATGTACAGGGTGGGGGAAACATACAAGATAGGCTCTTATTCAGGGTGAAGGTCTGGATTAATGTGAGCAATCTGTATGTACAGGGTGGGGGAAACATACAAGATATGCTCTTATTCAGGGTGAAGGTCTGGATAAATGTGAGCAATCTGTATGTACAGGGTGGGGGAAACATACAAGATATGCTCTTATTCTGGGTGAAGGTCTGGATTAATGTGAGCAATCTGTATGTACAGGGTGGGGGAAACATACAAGATAGGCTCTTATTCAGGGTGAAGGTCTGGATTAATGTGGACAATCTGTATGTACAGGGTGGGGGAAACATACAAGATAGGCTCTTATTCAGGGTGAAGGTCCGGTTTAAAAAAAGGTAAACTTACTACACTAGATCTTTGGCCTGACCCCAAATGTATAGTTAGATCCACTGAGTCTACTACAGACTGCTAAGTGAATGTTTGACATTTCTTACCACAGAACGCTTGTCAAAAATATAAAAGGGTCACTTTTATTTCATCCGCTTTTTTATCTACTCGCACATTCCGATATGTTAAGCAATAGAATGTATTGTGCTAGAAATTGGCCAGGCAGAGATGACAATGATGGCACGGTTATTGGTTTATGTTGCATTCCAGCCATTGGCTCTGCAATAAAACCACTGTGGCTGATATAACGACAGATTATTAGCTGCTTGTGCCTATTCCCGTTGAACGTTTGGCAGCAGCAACCAGCTAGCAAATGAGCTGTGCCAACATGCTCAACGCTTTTTCCCCTTTGTTGGCTGATCCAGCAGTGATTAGAATCGAGCATGAAGACCCGAAAACATATTGCCGGGCTTAGTTGCACTTCCAATAATTGTTTTTATAGAGCTGATGTTATTTTATATAGCTGGCTTGGGTGGTGTGAGCCCTTACAGAACTGGCTTGTTGTTTGATATGTCATCATTGACGTGGCATCATAGACAGATTTTTGGTTCTATGAGTATATCCACCCCGCCACATTATTTGTCCTACAGTACTAAAGCTCCAGTGCCACCACTTTAAACAGGACCAAAACCCTCCAAAACAACTAACCTATTTTGCTCCCCCACCCCAGGTACATTACTGTTTGGATGTTTTCTGCCCTCAGTGCTGCTTGTTATTCCTGTGATTTTCATTTTCCCTAGGTATGCCATTTTATGCGTTGCTTTCTGGCAGGATACTTGTTCTAAACTGGGAGGCCGATTCATTAATAGCGGCAGGTAGCGACAGTTGAGCGACTGTAGCGGCATTTTCAGAGCGCCCGCTAGTAGTCGCTGTGCTTGGCCGTTGTTCGGCAGTTGATAGCGACTCAGTCGGTTTGCCGTAATGTTGAATATTGGGTTACGAGTCGCTATTTGACAGGTTCCGCGATGTATGGGTGCGCATGATAGCGACTGGTCAGAGCGACCGGCTCCCACCATATTCATCAAAAAATCACGCTCATAAAATTCTCGCGCTGTGAAATGCATGTTTAAACCCCAGAGCGCTGGCGGCGATGGGTTAAAAGTAGTTTTTTAACCCCCAAACCACCATATTTTTGGAAACCAAAAAAAAAAATTATTTTAAATAATTTAGTAATATGAATACATTAATATCAGACCTGTAATATCAATTCTGTACAATTTTTATTTTTATTTTTTTTTGCCTTAAAAAAATTATCTAAAATGGCAGAAGTGGTCACAGAATTTTTCACATTTAAAAAAAAACAAAACAATTAATAACAATTAATTATTAATATTTAAAGATTGTTCCATTGAAATGCATTGGAGAGCGCCAGGTAGCGAGAGGTCATACCTGTCGCTGTTCAAGGTCGGACGCTGGCGCTGTGGGCTGAGGCTGGAATAATGATGAATGAGTCGCTATATGGCGCTCTCTCAGTCGCTAAGCAGGATCGGCTTGATAAATGTGTGATTGTGGTGGAGAGCCGGCGTTCTCGTGGCGGTGCCCGTCATTACCGGCCGCTCACCAGTCGCTACCTGTCGCTATTCCTTCATAAATAAGGGCGTAAGTCTTATACAAACATGAAGCTGAACATGAACCTATACACATACTGATATAACAATCTGTGGCCACAAGGGTCACAGCTCGATTTATTAGCTTATCTCAGCACATAAGCCATTGAAAAAACATTGAAGATTTCAAGCTAGCACACTGCACCAGTGCATCAAGTTGAGTATTAAAGAATGCTGCATGTGTATATGTATCCCGTAATTTTTACCCCCACTTTGGAAATCTAGATTTATACTGGATTTCAATGCAATTCTGACATAATTGATAATGAAAGCTTTGAATTATTAATCCCTGACTGGAGCCTTACAACGTGTTATGCAATGGCGGCAGCTGGGCCCAGAGCACTTAGCTGTGTTACGGTGGTGCTGCGAAATTAAAAGAACAGACTATCTGTGTTAATGGGCTGCTGATTAGCAATGATTAGGTTTAAACCAAATGTCAGGAATGGGAAATTTGATGGGAAAGGCAAAGTAGAACATGCTTGGTAACCTGTTACTGGAAAAAGATGTGCCTGACTACATTGGAATAAATATTTCGAATAGCGTAACTAGTGGTCATTTGAAATGGATAACTACCCGAATTTAGCTTCTTCTTTTGAATAAGTGTCCAGAAAATGTCAAACTTGCATTACAAAGGGGAATTCAACATATGATCCCCAGGATCCTTTTCCACAACACACCAACCTTCTCTGCTACTACTGGTGGCTCAGTAACACAGGCAAACTGCTATCAGGAATTATGTAAAAAAAAAAAACTTACTGCAGCTTTATTATATGAAACAAAGACGGGGGGTCCCACACACCCACCCAAACCCCGCAAGAACAGAAGCACCACTAAACAATGAACAGCTATGCAAAAATAATCAAGTTTATTGCTACATATAACTACCGTATATACTCGAGTTTAAGCCGAGTTTTTCAGCCCACTTTTTGGGCTGAAAAAAGCCACCTCGGCTTATACTCGAGTCAATACGGTAATTGAGCTGCACTTCCAGGCTGCTGCGTGCAGGTTGTCGGTGGGCGTGCCCCATATGGCCGGCGTCCAATGAAAACATTGGACGCCGGCCATATGGGGCACGCCCACCGACGACCAGCGCGCAACAGCCAGGAAGTGCTGGCGGCGGCGGGAACGGCGGGAGCGGCTGGCGGCGGTGGGAGCGGCTGACGGCGGCGGCGGCGGATGGCGGCGGCGGGAGCGGCGGCGCTGAATGGAGAGAGCGACCGGCTGGAGGAGGAGGTTGGTGGCGGCAGCAGCAGCAGGTACCGTTTGTGTGTGTGTGTGAGTGTGTGTGCGCGCGCGCTGGTTCATGCTGACCTCCCTCTCATCTCTATGCCCAGTCCTTTAGAGCAGGGGCAGGGCCAAAATATGTGGCATGGTGCAAGATGCCTTTCCTGTCCACAGTAGCATTAACCCTGCCTGTCCCTGCTTTCCCCCCAAGAATGTTTAATGCCTCGGCTTATACTCGAGTCAATAGCTTGTTCCACTTTTTTGGGGTAAAATTAGGTGCCTCGGCTTATACACGGATCGGCCTATACTCGAGTATATACGGTACCTACATTTATGCACAATACCATATGACAATTCTAAAAGCATTTTAAAAAACATATAAAGACAATACTAACACCGAGGAGGGGCCGACTAGACACAATAACCACGCTGCTATCAATAACTATATAAAGTGAGTAAAAGAAACTGCCCTCGACTACACTAATTACTAATAATACAGGTATGAATAATATTCCCAATATAAGTGGATCTAGTGCCAATCGTGCTAAACTTTAAACTATTTACTCTAAAATAATATCCTAATGTGTATCCACAACACTAAAGCAAAATATGCGTAAAAAATAATCACAAGGGTTGAAAAGACTACCAAACGCTGAACACAATCCTAACTAAACATGGAATGAGGACTCACCAGGTGGAAACATGCAAACAATAGATAATATGACAAAAATTAGATTAAACAAAGCAGACTCACGTGAACCGGACCCCCCTCACCTGCACACACTCCTCACCACCGACGCGTTTCGTGACGTCACAGCGTCACTTTCTCAAGGTGTGTACGCAGCTTTATTATAAACTTTCACTATGACACTTAACCATTAGAGATGAGGGAATCATTTCAAGCTGATTCATCCAAATTTGACAACGTGATTAGATTGGGGTCCTAATGGATTTGGACAAATAGGCCGACTTAGGGGCACTTTGTTTCGGGTTAGCTTCTTTAGCAGATACACACATTTGATTGATTATAAAACTAAAGTGAGGTGGCGTGCTGAATAATTATTAAAAATAATAATGGCAGGTAGTGCACGTAGCGTTGGGTGGACGCTGGCCACTGTAAACCACATTTAAGAAAGTCAATCTGGTGAGCGCCTCTAAAAGCGCCATGTAGCGTCACATGTATTACTGGCCGTGGCTCAGCGTATAGCGCCGGCGCTGTAGGTTCAGCAGCGCCATGTAGTACCCGTCGCTCAGTAGCGTTCTCCCATACATTTCA
The DNA here is from genome assembly GCA_027917425.1 of Gastrophryne carolinensis. Taxonomy (NCBI): domain Eukaryota; kingdom Metazoa; phylum Chordata; class Amphibia; order Anura; family Microhylidae; genus Gastrophryne; species Gastrophryne carolinensis. Next base: position 137,223,040 of record CM051241.1, on the reverse strand, counting down.
ATGGTGTTTTAATTGGTTGTGTTTTGATAGCTTTTTCATAAAGTAATGTTCTAATGTTTTTGTTCAAATCATTGTGAGGCCTCTCCAGCCCGACAACCAAACACTTTTACTGTGATTTTTTTTCTTTATGCAGAATTGTATGTGCAGGTCGGCCATTGCAGTGTCATTGTGTTAAAACAATGTCATTCCATATGTTTTCGCTCTGGTGCCGGTGTATATGTGTTTAGATTTTTATCACATAGCTTCTATGCTTCAACACCCAGTTTTAGAGCGCCGGCGCTGGTTGTGTGTAGTTTTTTCTTAAATATGGGCTTCAGGGCCGATTTCCGGATGCAATTAAGTGGTGCCTATCGTTCACTGAAGCAATGTCCTGTTGGTCGATGTAGCGTGTCTTGGGTGCTTTGACCTTGGGACACCACCTAGCGTTGGCTTTTCAGTGACTCAGGGAGAGAAATTCTACAGCGCTCTCCAGACATCACTTTTATCAATGCTGGGCAGGATACTACAGCGTCACTTGTCCGGCCGCTATGCTAGGTTATAGCGCCAGACGCCTGCATGAAGCGCCTAATAGCGATCGATCTAAGCGCCGCTACATAGACGCTCACGTGGCAATACGTGGTGCTAGTCTTAAATTAGACTCAAAATGTCAAAGGCAAACTTGCATTACAAAGGGGCGTTCATCATATGATCCCCAGGAACCTTTTCCGCAACTCATCTTTGCTACTACTGGTGGCCCAGTAAGGGCAAACTGCCTTTAACCACTCTGTGCCATCCAAGCTATCAGGAATTATGTAAAAAACTTACTGCAGCTTTATTATAACGTTCACTATGACACTTAACCATTAGAGATGAGGGAATCATTTCAAGCTGATTCATCCAAATTTGACCATGTGATTAGATTGAGGTCTGAATGGATTTGGAGAAATAGGCTGGCTTAGGGGCATTCCGTTTCATGATAGCTTTTTTATCAGATACACAGATTTGACTGATTATAAAACTAAAGAGAGGAGGTGTGGTGAATAATTATATTATTATATCACTTACATGGGATTAAAATCCCGTATTAAAGAGTCATACAGTAATATAAAGCTGATTAAGCAGTCCGCAATGTCCAACATTTTGGGGTGTCATCGGGGAGAGACTGCCAAACGGATATCCATTGGTGAGCAGAATAAATGGCATTGCTAAAGGTCAAAGTTTGAAAGTCCCACCTGATGTCATAATGACATCACAGGGACATGGACAAAACCCGAGAGTAATACAGTAATGAAAAATAACAAAACAAGGTAAAGCGGTATATATCAAAACCGCTACTTACCTAATTCCCAATTAATGGTAAATAATATACCAAACAGAGACACCCCCCCCCCCCCCCAGGGGTCGCCAGCCAGCAGTCGCGCACCGGGTCGCCAGGCAGCGGGAGTACGATACCAGCCAGGCACCGAAAACTGCCTGGCAACAAGTGTATGACTCTTTAATACAGTTTTTCTGCATAACTGACATGGTTTGCCGTACTCACTGATTTCTACATATGTTACAGCGGTGCCACAGCAGACGTGGCACCCACATTAGTATGTGGTAAAATCAAATCCCGTAATGTTTAAAGAGGAGAAACCACCAGCCTAGAGTCCTTAGAACTCTAGGGCCAGTGCTTTCCCTCTCTGTGGTACATCTCAATATGGGATGCCCCAATATGTGAAACCCCCAAGAACGCCTGTAAACGAATCCCGCCAGCAATCCAATGGCATATGCACCACCCGCATCCCTGTTCGCCACCAGCAACGGGGACATACTGGCACCAGCGTTTTCTGAATGGCTGGCCCAGGTACATAGAGGAGTGGCATTCACTTAATTCAGTCTTACTTGCAGAGACGCATAGTAAAAACTGAATGAAGGACAAGTTGGTAATTGCTGGAAAGGTGAATTAAAGGCTGTGCGCACGCTCCCACCCCAGCTATTCAGATAGGGATGCACCGTCTGCGCTCCCATACGAATAACAAATGGCTCTGATTGGACGAGAGCCCGTGCAAGGGTTGTAGGACTAGGGAAAGGTGAGTTTTTAAGGGCGATCTGGGGGTTTCACACATCGGGTCATCCCAATTTGGGATGAATGGAACAAAATCCCGGATAGTCAAAATTCTGGGTTTATTTTGCTTTAAGGAGCAATCTTGAAGATTTCAAATAGTATGGCATGCCAGGATGCCCTAGAGAGGAGGGAAAAAACGGGATAGTAAAAATCCAGTGTTTGTTCCTATATTAAAGAAGAACATCTGACTAAAAATAAAAAGGGGCCGATTCCCCCCCCATCTACCCCTACTTAAATTTTGAATGTTGCTGCTGCCTACTGCGGCGTCATCTGGCTGCTTCAGGGCCCGATCCTCACCCCATCGCCCGCCTAGCCTTCTGTTAATCGCAAGCACAACCTTAGCCGTGCTCGTCAATGTCCCACAGCTATCTCGCAGCTTTCGGGCAGCTCCATTGTGTCCCATGGGCAATGCACAGGCGCGAGATCGGGGGCCGCGCACAGTGTCTTATGGAATGCAAGATGGTGCTGCCCGTCGGAAGGTCGCCCGGAAACCAAGGGACACAGAAGATGGATGCCTTGGTGAGGTGAGTAAAACCGGAAGGGGGGCAGCAGATCGGTGAGGCTTGGGGGAGGTTTTAACCTCCCCTAAGGTTCCTCTTTAAACCCAAAATGTATTATTTGGGGTTTCTATATATTTTTCTAAATAAATATATATATATATATATATATATATTTATTTATATATATATATACCGGTATATATATATATATATATTTATATATATATTTATTTAAGAACAACTACCATAAAACACCAGTGAAATTTAAATTATTTAATTTAAATTCATTTAATTATGCTATAATATAATCAGCTATAGAAAAAAATATACTTAATTTAAAAATAAATCTTCCCCTTGTAATGTTTTTCCCACTTGAAGATTGAAGAAAGCTGACTAAAGCAGAGAGGGCCTAACAGAGGGAAATGGAGGGGAAGCATGTGTCTGCTAATAAAGCTTTCAAGTACAGTGCTGTGTCTTCACATACACAAACCACACCACAAGCCCTGACCCATCATCATTTTTCCTTTTGGTGCCTGTAATAGTGTTCAAACCACAAAACTGATCCCCACATAGCATACCAGTTCCTTTATATACAGGCCCCTTGTGTAGGCCTTCTATGTGTTTCCATCACATTGTGGTAAACTAATCACTAACTACACTAAAAAAAACAAATTTTCACAAATGTGATTATCGCCATACTTAGCTCCACCCAAACATTTGAATAATCTGCAGTGGTGTCCCTTTAAAGCCATGGAAATGCAGGGCGTAATATAACCATGTGCTGTCCTTGTGCGCCATGAAGACGACTCTCCATTGAATTGGAGGTCGGCTAATCCCACATTTCAGGAGGAGATAATCCCTATTCATGCCATTAGACATCATGTCAAGCTGCTCATCCTATTTATCGTTTGCTGACAAGCAGTGTAATTGAGTCATCGCTGCACCTTTTATTAAAACTTTATGTGTGCTAACACATGTAAGATGTAAGCTGAAAACAGGGCAACACAGAATATCAATCAGGGCCTTTTATTAAAGGCCATCTGTAGCCACCACTCAACACATTCTACCCCCCGCCTCAATTCACTCACATTTATGAAATTTATCAGAACAGCTTCTTTCTGAATTATCCAGCTACCTCTTGTTGCTGCAGAATAAACTGACCATTTTGGGGGGCCTCAAAGTGGGTTATTGGGCATGGTGGGGGTGTGGTTTAGGGGAGTGATTTATACAAAGGTTATTTAGGTACAAATATTTTCATTGCGTAGGTAAGTTAGTTATTTATTAGGAGAATGTTGATCGTTTTCTGAAATGTGATTGGCTTAGCAACTGCACTGGGCAATTATGGGCGTTTTGCAAGTCTATAGGAGCAAATAGTCATTTAGAGTGGCTGTTAGGACCATCAATATCCTTCCAATGAAACGGCTTATACAAATCTAACCCCCCCCCCATGCCCTAGTGCAACAAAAAAATAAAAAACAAACCCAAAACCTAATATGATGAGCTACCTGTAGAGCAGTCACACTCTGTGTCTTCTCACCCTCGACACCAAGCAGCTCCAAGCCCCATTTACCTTGTCCTATCTGGCAAATGACTGACAATGCTCAACAATTTCCTGGCAACAATTTCTGCCAAGCGACTAGTGACATAAGTAGTCATCTCCTAACCCAACTCACTCCCTTCCCTGCTGCCCTGACGCTGCCAGAATTCAGTGGGACATCCCCTCCACAAAGAGGAACATTTAAGTGTCCCCAGCATTTTTGGTGGGACAGCAAGGCACGGTACCCCAAAGTAGGACTGTCCCGCTGATTCCGGAACGTCTGTTCAGTTTTCCGCAGTACAGCCCTACACCTGCCTTGCCCTTTCTAATATGTGGGGTTTCATAACTAGGTTCATGACCCCTTGATGTTGTCAGTGCAAAGTGCAGACCTAGGCACTTCAATAGAAGGCTTAGGCAGTTTCATGCTGAGTACCAGGTGCTGGTACCCAGTGCCCCATCCTTCCCCTCTCCATTTTAGAATCTGAATTAGAATCGCTTTATTATTCACCAAGAATATACAGAAAAAAAAGCTCAGCAAGTTGGGGACCAGGCAGGGCCAACGTTAGAGGAGGAAAACTTGCCCAAAGGTGCTCTTTGCCCTACCTGGTCCCGCTCTTTGTACAGCCCTGGTAAAACCCTGTAGACTGCCCGTAATTTTACCTTGACCCCATTCCTACAGCTCATGTACAGGCCTCCTATGTGCAGGCCCATTCCTATAGCTCATGAACAGGCCTCTGGCCATCTGATGAGTGAACCTCCTTTAAGCAATAGCTGCTGGCAGTTGCGTGTGGCTGGAGAGATTGGTCTGCAGTAGAGGCAACTCTTTCAGTATTTCTACATATGTTTTTCTCTCTTTTAAAAGCCATAAAGAAATTGCTCAGCTAGGAACGCCAAATGGGATCAAGACAAAGTTGAATGAGGAAATGCAAATGGCTGCAGAATTTGACAATATACACCCAGTATCAGTAAATCTTTAGCTGCCAAGTATACAGGGACTTTGAATAAAGTGTTTTTTTTCTTATTGTTTTGTTTTTCAAATCTCATGCATCAGATTGGGAGTTGCAATGCAGAAACTATACAGGGTTTGGTGCAAACTTTTTATTTTTGGATACTTGGAGGGAAATGCCTGGATAAGCTCTCAACATTTTATGAACAGGGGCGAACTGAGACAAAACTCAGCCTTGGATCTTCCCACCCCTAATGTTCTTCCAGCTGGTCAATTAACTGCACACAGCTCAGGCTATATTGTTACAGGGAATTATCAGAGGCAGGGGGTGCATATGTCAATTCTAAATCCATGGTACTGAAGCCTGAGTTCTTTAGCGGCAGATAATGTGGTAGGGGTGGGTATGCCACTCTAAAGTCATGATGGTGAGGCTATAGCATTGCAGGGGCAGAATATAGGCAGAGGTATGATGCTGATGCTATAGGTAGGGGAGGAACATGGGCTGGAGTGTCTTCTCTGGTGGGAAACAGGAAGATTGGATATAGGAGACAAGATTAGGGTAGGACTCTGGAGGTGGGGAGGGGGTTGTGTTAGAGGCCACATATTAAGTGTGGTGGAGGCACCTGGGCAGAAGTCTAGTGTAGATGCCCATAAGGAACTGTAGATCCAACACTACACTTAACAAGTGGTGGAGGCCCTGGGTTGTAGGTCTTGGATGCCCCCCCCCTCCCCCACCAGTTAATCAGCAGCCCACTGACAAAATAGAATTCATTCTGCAGCAAACTCTGGATAAGGTGGGCTGTGTGATGGATGCTGCACTCAGCTAAGATGGCCCTAAAGCACTGCAGCCCACCATCAATTTGCCCAGTCCTCTCTATGGCAACTGTCTGAATTATTAGATACATTCTGCATATTCTTTACCCTTTGTGTGTTGACTAAAAGGCTCTCATAACTCAGTACATGAATGTTCATTACACGGAGAACTTCTGTGTATGGAGGCACTCATTTTTTAAAATAGGAGCCAGCTGTACACATACCACGCCCACCCACCAGCCCAAACTAGAAAACGTAGCTCTCGGATTCACAAACTGGGGCTACATGAGGACAATCAGCTGTGCAGGAGTGGCTGTGAGGTAAGCGGGTCACCTTGGACCCCTTGGCCCTTGTCTCATCTTTGAGTTCTGTGCAAAAGACCACCTAAGTGGACTTTTCCCTTAAATATTGGAGGAAGTTAAAATAGGCTAAGCCTCCCCAATTTGTAACAAATAGTCCCTACTGAGTTCTAATATCATTCTATCGCAATACTGAGTGGAATATAGACTTTCTACTCCAATGAATACAACTCTTTCCTTCCAATTTTATCTGGGAGAATGTATAAACCTAATACTGTGTGCTTTTGAGAAGTTTTACACAAATTGTAAAAAGGAAAATAAATAGTATCTTTTTTTAATGAAATAATAAAAAGCCAAATAAATCATTAAAATAAATGTCATCTTCATCAGCGGCAGCTGTTCTCCACAGGAGGAAGGGAAGGCGCGTATAGAGCTGGGCAGCGAGAAAACCCCACAGCGATCTGCAAAGTCACTAGTGGGAAAAAAACAAAGACCTCTCTATGAATGTAACACAGATGTGCCCATAGCCAAACTGTCAGAAGCAGTTAGGATGACAGCTACTCACAGTTCATTATTTCCTTCTCACAGGTCACTGGGTGACAAGCTGGGTCAGGAGGCTTTGTCGGCGGCTACACTTCTTCTCTGTTCACTCTCAATATAGGTAAGCTACTTAATTTGATAAGCTAATATAGACAATGTTTCCAAATTATTACTCAAATACCACCGCTCTGCAAGTCTTTGTGTGGCCTGAGATTGCTCCCAATGGGACACTCGGTTGTCTTGGTAGTGTGAAGATAGTTGTTCTTTTTACTTATATCTCTTTTAACGCTTTTAGACATAGGAGGTCACAATGCACCGCGCACCCCTCCTGGGTTCATTGGCTTTTAGAGCACTCTGAACCAAAAATGCCATGTACATATATCTCTAGACAATGCGTCAAAGTAAAACTGAATTTTATTTTTTGTTTTGATGTGTTTATTATATTTATATTATCCACAATTATTTTCTACCTGATCTTTAAAAATATAAGACAACATAATTGTTTAGTCATCCTCGATCTACCAGAGCTTAAAGGTACACTACAGTCAGGTCATCAATTCCCCGTTCACCTGGTTGGCAGCAAATGGCAAACAAGTCATGTGACCACCACCAACCATTCAGGTTTGATGTGTAAGCCCTCTAAGCAAATCCAATTGTTTACCGGCAGTCATGAAGAAGTTGGCTGACTTGACTAATAGTGCCACTTTAAGTGTATGCACCATGCCCAGGCCAGTTTCTAAGCAAAATATCTAAAAAAAAAAAAATGAGCGCCCTCCTCACGCCTAAAGTGCTGCCATGTCACAACGGTGTGCCATGCTGTGCTTTTTCCCTAGCAGCAAGCAGTGCCCCCTCCTCACTACTGAGCCCAATATGGAGGCATGAGGGGCCTGCCAAATGGCTGATACTAACAGTGGTGGAAAAATAGATAGCTGGGACAAAGGAGCCTCTCTCAACATACACAATGGTTTTGGCCCTGCCCGCCCACCCCTAGAACAACCCTCACAGTGCCCATGTACTTGGGCATATAAAGAAAGCTGAAAAAAAGGTTCCTGTGTGATGTGTATCGCTGAAGGTTCTAAGGTGGTGGCACCTAATGAGTGAGGCATATGCGGCCATTGATGACCTACTGGATAGCTTCACATTTGGAATGCACAGACAGTAGTGTCTGTTGAGGCGCTGCCCCTTCCACACCAGATGCTCAGATCTCATATATGGCTTCTAAGATCAGGTCGAGTGTGGCTACTAATTTTATGCAACATTGATTGGGTTACTCACCCATATACAATCATTAATCAAAAAGAAGAAAAAATTGGCCTGGATCAGCAAACGATAAATTATTTAACATTCATAATTAACTTACAGCGTCTCATACAAGAATGTAGTTCATGGGTCACTTAGATAATGGGTTAAATAAGGTATTTCAAAAGTGTACCTAGTACCTAGTGACTAGCATTGCTGATTGTATTTATTTTAGTTTTTGACACATTACACCCTAAATGGACTTTGTCGGGAGTAACTAGGCTTGACGCCAGTCTGGTCCAAGTTTAAATCATTTATTCCACAGTCTGCTGGTCCAGTCCAGTTTGGTCAAGGAATTGCCAACCTTCTCTCAGTGATGAAAGTGGCTCTCATGGTAAGAAAGGTCAGGGACCCAAGGTCTATAACCTTTCAGGGCACTTTCAAAGGGTATAGAGAAGGAGCCCCCAACCTTTCTTGCCATGAGAGACACTTTCAGCACTAAGAGATGATCACAGCCACATTTGACCAGAATAGATCGTATAAGCCATAAAAATACAATTCTGTGATTACTCACCTGTAGAATTGGTATTATATGTATACAGCACGTCCTGCTCCAGAGATAATTCCTTATGTTTGGGTAATACATCCACAAGATGGCTCTGGACTGCAGAGACAGCAAAAAAGTGTCTCCTCCCGGGCCCCTTATATTCCAGGGACCTCGCCCAAATTCCCCAGTATTGACAATCAGTTAGCAAGAAGCCGGGAGAATAACAACCATAATCAAACAATTTTAACCATGATAACAACCACCATACAGAGGCACTAAGAATAATGAAAACAAGGGCGGGGTGGAGCAGGACGTGCTGTATACCTATAATACCAATTCTACAGGTGAGTAATCACAGAATTGTATTATTCTAAGTATACAGCACGTTCTGCTCCAGAGATAATTCCTTACGTTTGGGACATCCAATAGCAGTGTCCGTAAGGTAGGGTGGGATCCCCAAAAGCAACAACATGCAGATTAAACCAGATTAAAGACGCCTGCAGAACTTTGTGGCCAAAAACAGCATCAGCTGAGGCCCGAACATCAACCTTGTAAAACTTAGAAAAAGTATGAACAGAAGACCAAGTAGCAGCCTTGCAAAATTGTTCAACAGAAGCCTGGTGCTGAAAGGCCCAAGAGGCACCAATAGCACGAGTGGAATGGGTAGTAAGACGGAAGGGAGGATCCTTCCCTTTAGCAGAATAGGCTTGAATCACAGCCTGACGGATCCACTTGCTGATGGTAGACTTAGCTGGAGCCAGACCCTTCTTAGGACCAGACGGGAGCACAGTCTTCCTGAAGGGTTCAGTAGCCACCAAATAGAACTTCAGGTTCCTGACCACATCCAAGGAATGTAGAGCCCTCTCCTTAGGGTTACTAGAATTAGGGAACAGAGAAGGCAGAACAATGTCCTGATTGAGATGAAAAACACAACTTTAGGCAGAAAATCTTGTTTAAAGCGAAACACCACCTTGTCCTGGTGTCTCTCAAAGTAAGGGGGCTTGATGGAAAGCGCCGCCAACTCAGAAACACGCCTAAAATAAGTGATAGCCACCAAAAAGACTACCTTAAGAGTAAGAATGGACAAAGGGGCCACCTGCAAGGGCTCAAAAGAAGACCCCTGCAAGGCAGATAAGACCTAGTTGAAGTCCCAGACTGGTAACATAGGCTTACGTGGGGGGGGCGCACATGGGTAACCCCCTGGAAAAAAGTCTTGACCAGATGATGCTGAGCAAAAGATCTCTGAAAGAAAACAGCCAAGGCAGAAACATGACCTTTCAGAGTGCTGAGTTGAAGCCCCAGATCCAAACCATGTTGGAGAAATTCCAGAATCCTAGGAATAGAAAACACACGACAGGGAAGAGATTTAGCCTCACACCAGTTAATGTAGGTACGCCAAACCCTATAGTAGATCATGGTATTTACAACAGAGGCAGGCAGCCCCTTTTCTATCAAGATGGAGGTTTCAGCAGCCAGGCCGTTAAAGCCAGCGTTTGTGAATTGGGATGGCGCAGCCGCCCCTGAGTGAGCAGGTCTGGATCCTTGGGCAGGGCATACTGATCTACCGCCAGCTGCACGATGTCTGCGAACCACACTCTTCTTGGCCAACGGGGGGGCCACCAGGATTGCTGGCACCCCTTCCTGAGCTATCTTTCGCAGAACCCTGCCCAACAGGGGAAATGGGGGAAAGACATACAGTAGCTAAAAGCCCTGCCAGGGCATTGTCAGAGCATCCATGGCTAAGGCCAGAAGGTCCTGGGACAGAGACACAAAGACTGGAAGCTTGTGATTGTGACAGGATGCAAACAGATCCACATCTGGCTGACCCCAGCGGTGACACAAAGAGCAAAACACCCTGTTGCTGAGGGACCATTCCCCCAGGCGAGAAGTCCCCCTGCTCAGAGAGTCTGCCTCCAGATTCTCCACCCCCGGAATGTACACAGCTGAGATGCAGGGAACATTGTCCTCTGCCCAGGACATGATCAGAGACACTTCCTTGAGGGCCCCCTTGCTCCGGGTCCCTCCCTGATGATTGATGTAGTGTCACGCTCCGGGTACCGCAATTAACCACTTGGATAACTTCAGCTCTCTTGGTAAGGACCTCAACCCCCAATCTCCGCAGCCAGCTTCACCTATAGGAGCCCCCGCTTGCCGAGACGCAGAACACGCCTGCTCGGGATCGGTTGCCCCCAGGACTTGATGGCTCAAAGGATGAAGCCTTACTGAAAAGAGGACTGGAGAACCCGCGGCTGGAAGTGGAATTGGGTAGCCCGATTTTGAGCGTAAGACTGAAGTCCGAGGACAGAATGGAGAGTAGATCAAGGATGGTCAAAGGCAGGCAGAGGTCGGCAACTGGAGTGGAGATCGAGGATGGTCAAACAGGCAAAGGTCGGCAACTGGAGTGGAGATCGAGGATGGTCAAACAGGCAAAGGTCGGCAACTGGAGTGGAGATCGAGGAATGGTCAAACAGGCAAAGGTCGGCAACTGGAGTGGAGATCGAGGAATGGTCAAACAGGCAAAGGTCGGCAACTGGAGTGGAGATCGAGGAATGGTCAAACAGGCAAAGGTTGGCAACTGGGATCAGGATCAAAATCAAGGATAAACAACTACTAAGGGTCTAAGCGCTATAACAGGCAATGAGCAACTGGCAGAAGAGCGGTTATAAAGGAACCAGGTATGATTGGGCTAGGGGAACGATTCTGATGATTGGTGCAACTAGAATCTGAGATCTGATAGGACGGAACAGGGCGTACCGTCCAGGAGTCTGAAAGGGCTGATTGGAGGGAACATGTGAGGGGAATAGCATCCTGATAATCCAGAGTGAGATTGGCCAGTAACTACATGAAACACTCCCCCACCCACACCTGTAGCTTTAAGTAACTTTCCTCCGGCGGCCGCGCTGAGAGCAGCGGCGCCGGAGGGTATAACTACAACGTGCTCGTGCGCGCGAGCACGAGAACAGGAGCCGGGGACGCCGGCCGAAGAAGAACGAGGCGCGCGCGCGGCAGGCGGAAGAGAGGCCGCCACCCGCCGCCGCCGCCGAACAGAAAGCCGCGCGCCGGGACGGGGAGCGCGGCAGGAACGGGGCGCAGGTAAGTGGCTACTGACATGTAGGCAACCGCCGTCTGGTTGTCCGAGCGTACCTGAACAGCCCGACTCCGAAGGTGCGGGGTCAAGTGGGCCAGAACCAACCCTGAACCAGTTCCAGAATGTTGATAGGGGTGTGGGCCTCCTGAGGACCCCACTGCCCCTGGAATGTTAGGGATCTCCAGAAGCCCCCCCAACCTGTCAGACTGGCATCCGTGGTGACTGTCTCCCAGCAAGGGGTCAGAAAGGTTCTGCCCACCAACAGGTTCCTTGAGTCCAGCCACCACGAGAGGGACCGCATGGCTAGGGGGGACAGAACCAAAACCTGATCCAGGGACACGGGGTCCCTGTCGCATACAGACAAGAGGTGGAGTTGAAGAGGCCTCATGTGAAACTGAGCATAAGGCACCGCCTCGAAGCAGGACACCATCAGGCCCACCAGCTGCATTCCCTGACTGATGGAAGGACGAGGACAGGAAAGAAGAAGCTGAGCTTGCGCTTGCAAACTGTCCACCTTCTGCTGAGGAAGAAAGATCCTGGCCCGAGCTGTATCCAGATTCATGCCCAGAAATGGCTTCACCAAAGAGGGAGACAGGGAAGATTTGGAGTGGTTTATCACCCAGCCGAATGACTCCAGTGTGGTCACTACCCGCTGAGTATCCAGCTCTGCCTGTTGGAAGGACGGAGAAGTGATAAGAATGTCATCCAAATAGGGAAGAATGCGAATGCCCTGAGCTCTCAGTAGAGCCATCACTCCTGCCAGCACCTTGGTGAATACCTTGGGAGCCGCAGTGAGACCGAAGGGCAATGCCATGAACTGGTAATGCTGATCCTCCAGAGCGAACCTGAGGAATCTCTGATGACCTGGAAAGATTGGTACATGAAGGTAAGCATCCTTGATGTCCACAGAGGTCATGAAGTCCCCTGGGCACAGAGAACTTACAGCTGAGCACAGAGTCTCCATGCGAAAACGCCTGGATCTGACAAACTTGTTGAGAAGCATTAAGTCCAGGATGGGTCTGACAGACCCATCTCTTTTGGGAACAGTCAAAAGGTTGGAATAATAGCCCTTGCCCCTTTCCCCTAAGGGCACCTGGCAGATGACCCCCAGCTCCAGTAGATTCTGCACAGCAAGCAACAGGCCCTGAGCTGACAGGGGGTCTTGAGGCATCCAGGATCTGATGAATCTTGGGGGCGGCCAGCCTGCCAACTCTATCTTGTAACCGGAAGACACTACCTCCTGAATCCACCGGTCTGAGACATGATGCCTCCAGATGTGAGCAAAGAGCCGCAGCCGTCCCCCCACCCGGATGGGTGAGGGCGCCCCTTCATGCCTGAGGGGGCTTGGGGGAAGACTTAGACTTGGAACCCCAGGAGGGTCCAGGGCGGCCACGTCCTCTGCCTTTGCCCCAGAAATCTCCCCGGGCCCCTGCAAATGAAGCTCCCCTTCCCATTCTGGACCCACGGTAGGAGGGAAGAAAGGAACCTGAACCCCGAAAGGGCCGAGACTGTCTCTTGCGCTGGGGTAACCTGCCTCCCTTGGCAAACAGGTCCAGGCGATCCCCAAATAGACGCAGCCCTTTAAAGGGGAACCCCGTGAGAGCCTTCTTGGCAGCGTTGTCAGCTGCCCACTGACGCAGCCAAACTGAGCGGCGTATAGCCACCGCCAAGGCAGAAGCCCTGCCACACATTCTAATGGTATCATCCAAGGCAGAGAGGACATATGCAACAAATTCCTCACAACGCAGAAGGGCTCTATACTCTTCACTAGCAGCATCATCAGGAGCCCCATCTAAGATACTTTTGAGCAGAGTCCTAATAGCCACAGCTGTAATGGCAGAGGCACAAACCGGACGCAGCGCAGACCCCACACAGGCAAAGGCATGGCAAGCCAGCTGATCAATGCGCCGGTCCTCACCATCCTTCAGGGTAGTAGAGTCAGGGGAATGCATGACAGAAGTGTTAGACAAACCCAGAATTGGTGCATCCACTTCGGGAGGGGACGACCAACGCTTAACCACTTCAGCAGGAAAGGGATACCTCTTATCCCAACTCTTAGGCACCCCAGGGAGCCTGCTAGGTCGCTTCCACTATTTGAGCATGAGATTATTAAAGTGAGTTTGCTCAGGAAACTCCAAACGTGGCTTAGCAGTGTGAAACAACTCCCCCTGCTGCCGAGGCAGGAGGAGAGATAGAAAGAACTTCAAAAATGTGAGCCAAAAGCCTGTCAGTATCATCTGGAGCCCATGGGTCAGAGCCAGAATCAGCATAACCCTTAGGCTGCTCATCAGATGATTCTGAATCAGAAAACAATTCCCCCTCTTCCAGGGGGGTATAGCCGGCCAGGTCAAAAAATTCCTCAGCCTCCATGGGAAAGAGGTTAACGCCAGGCACCAGATGCCGCCTCTTAGCAGAGGCCTTACGCGCCGTAGAGCCAGCAATTAGCTTCTCAATACTAGCCACCCTGGTAGACAAATCAGGCTGAGACTCCCCACTGGTATGCACCTCACTGGGAGTCAGATGTAAGCGTGGGGGAGTGGGCGAAGCCACACGGGGGGCAGGCCCAGCCACAGGTAACCCAGATTGCAGCACAAGTTCCTGCTGGGAAAAGGGTACACAAACCCGCACATTGTCATCACTTATAGGGGATACCCCACACGCCACACACAGCCGGGCTTGTCCCGAAGGAACCCCAATCACATTATCCTGAGAAGCCTCCATATGGTGATTATCACGGCCCACCGGCCAATAGGGATTTACGCTATAAGGCCACCCGGGATTCCCCAACAGCCCGCTAGGGAAGTGGGAGGTAAAGGCAGAATAGGCCTCTAATAGCAAACTAAATAGAGGCGATAGGCCGGGAGAAACCACAATTAAGTTTGACCCGCCTGCAAGACATAAACAGAAAGGTCCCATAAGCGGTATGCATACATAAGATATAAAAAATAAGCCAGCCCACAGAGGGGCACTTACGGACCGCGGTAGGCAGACGCCAGCCACGCAGCACGAGGAGAGAAAATGGCGCCCGCAGATACCTCGAGGGGCGGGCCGTGGAGACAGCGATGCAGAACGCGCCACCCGCAAGGCCCGGCCCCCCGAAAAGCGCGAAGGCGCCCACGTGACCATGCCAGCCAATGATGGCGCAGCAGCGCCTGAGGTAAAGTCGCCGCCGACCGCGGAACGCCGTACAAGCGCCCGTTGCGGCGGCTGCATTTTTAAAAGAGCAAACAGTGCAACCAACACACGCGGCAACACAAAACCAAAGCATACCACGGAATACAATCCCAAGGAGTGAAGAATACACCCCCCCCCCCCCGAGAAATACCAGGAACAGCGAGGGAGGGCAGTGGCCAACCTAACAGAAGCCCACTGATGGACAGGGGGAGAGGGGCGATAGTGCGGGAGGGGCATCCCATAAGGCTCACCATGGGCCTATACCGCCTACCCTTTGGTGGGGGATTGCGGTCGGAGCAGCGCTCTTAAGCACCTGACAGCGGTGCTGCCTACCATCACCCGACCAGCGCAGCCAAAGCTGGGAGGCAGAAAAAGGAGGAACGGGTGGGAATAGTCCTACAGGGCCGCAGGCTAATAGCCCTGCTCGCCTGCGAGTAGAGAGAGCCATCGTCTTGCCTTCGCAGCGCCGACTGCAGAGAAGAACTGTGGAATTTCTGGAAGGTCCCTGGAATATAAGGGGCCGGGAGGAGCCACTTTTTTGCTGTCTCTGCAGTCCAGCACCATCTTGTGGATGTATTACCCAAACGTAAGGAATTATCTCTGGAGCAGGACGTGCTGTATACTTAGAATAACCCTATAGAACTGAAATGGAAAATGTTACAAAAGAAAAGTGCAGTTAAGTATTTCAAAGCATTATACTTGACCATTGAGCAGTGTGCTAGATCCCCAAAGGTGTACTGGTCTACAAAACAGACATAAATCCAAACAATATGGGTCTACATGCCACATTTAGCTAAGCTACAGGTGGTTAGGTTTGGAGGAACAGGAGCTACTGCAAATAAATGCTTCCATTTTTTACGTTAATCCTAAATCTGTCCTTTAAAGTGGACCAACAACCAGGATTTTGACTATCCTGGGTCTTGGTCCACTTCGGTGGGGCACCCGCGATCGGGGTGCCCCGCTGTGTGAAACCCCCCCGATCACCCAAAAAACTCACCTCTCCCCGCTCCCAGCGCCGACGCCGCCTCCCGCGCGTCCCTCTTGACGCGCGCGCGCCGGGCATTCACAGACGGCCGGCGTGGGCACGCCTAGAGGGGCGTGAGGGAGGCGGCGGCGGCCGGCCACCGCCGCCGAAGATAAGGTAAGGGGGTTTGGGGTGTTTGGGGGGGGTTTCACCCTGTGGGACATCCCGATCTCGGATGTCCCGCGGGGAGGGAGGTGATCGGCCCGGGAATCTTATAGATTCCCGGGCCGATCACCCGTGGGTGTTGGTCCACTTTAACAGGCTAAATGATACATGGGCATGATACAGGGACAGATGCATAAACAGTCCAGCTGCAGGTGTGTACAAGGGGTTATGTGATTATTACATCCATATAATAACCAGAATTCTTCTGTGCTCTATCTTTATGGTATCAGTACTCTCTGTCATTGATTTTGTTTGCTCCATATGTTTTACCCTTTCGACAGCTGGCTCCTTGCATTGCAGTGATGGCTTATAGACAGGGGAAGACTGGAGTAAAAAAACAGCCCAGCATTATGCTGGCCCAGGCTAGCCCCCACTAGTCCAACAAGCTGCTGAGCACTCCAAATGGACTTAAGCCAATGAGGGCATTTGTCAGTTATAGCATTGCAGGGACAGGTCATGTGTATGACCACTCTAAAAGCAATGGCATTGAAGCTTTAGAATTGTAGGGGTAGATACTGTGGCAGGGGTAGGTATGACCCCCTACAACCATAACGCTGAGGTTATAGCATTGCGGCTGGAGTTTTCTGGCTCATACAGTGGGGCCAGGTACGGGGTGACTTGGATGAAAGGAACTGGAAAGGGATGTTGGAGGGAATGTGAGAGAAATGAGTGAATTCAGACAAAAGCTCTGTGTGACATGGACTACATGCTGGGGGCTCCACCCAACCAGCCACAAACCAGTGTGGCCCACTGGGAATTCTCCCTGTGCTCCCAATTTCCAATCAACCATTCTTATATATTTTACATATATAAAATATGTATACATCCCTGATAAATTAATAGTACAAGGCTGACCTAATATATATGTGTTTATATAATATTTGGGAAAACGATGAGATGTTTAAATAATATATATATATATATATATATATATATATATATATATATATAAATGTATATGAATGCATTCTCTCATCGTTTTACCAAGAAAATGAAAATATTTAATAGCAAGCCAGAGGGCTCTAGAGATATTTCAGTACTATCCCGGGAATCAATGTAACATGAAACTGAAGGAAAACATCTAATGTCATTGAACAATAAATATCTGTTCTGTCAGTGGCTTACCTTTGAGCTGAGGCCTTAGGTTGTTTCTCCTCAAGAATCCTCACCAACGCCACTGTCAGCTGCCTCGCTTGCCCTGGGCCGCCTGCGGGCAATGGCTGGGCATCCAGCGCGGGTGAAAGCTGCTGTTGATTGAAATGACTGGCATCATTTGTAGAACTCTTTAACATGAAATGCATCAATGTCATGCTACATTTACTAACATGTTCCCATCAAACATTATGTATTACAGTTCTCCTAAAGTCCGAGATGAGGAAGGGTGGCACATGTGCTTGTGCAGTAATATTACAGTAATAATATAGCAGGTTACTGCTCAAAAAGACCTAAACTGGACCAGCAGCATTACACAGCTGTAAAAAAAAAACTCCCAGAACTCACTTGCCCAATCCGCATGCATGATACAGAATCATTGTCAGCACTTGCATTTGCTCCTGTATCCAGTCAAAGCTGGAACTACGCCTCACCGATAGTCGTGGCCATCTTGGATCATGCGGAAGGCTATTTCCTTTCCCAGCATCACAATTGCTGCCTGGACTTAACTGACATTGCAACCCACATCTCCTCTTTACAGGCCACTGGCGGATCCATAGGATGCCATTGAAGGGGGAACTGCACAAACACAGGATTTACTAAAGGGTAAATTATTTTTTATGTTCAGCAACCTGCATTGCCCTGGGGAGGGATGTAAAAGAGCAGTGTTTCTTGTAAGGGTGTTGGTCCGGTTTAAGTAACCCTGTTATACAGTACACAGTTTTATTCAACTCTGTTACCCCGGCAAAGGGGGGGGTGGCAGCCGCTCAGACCATTTTATAACTAACCTGGGAGGTGCACGTTAGCAGGGCAATTAGGATACAAAAGTCTTAAAGAAGCCACAGCACTCAACCCTGTTAGCTTGCAGGCCAGCCTATAATCTGTCTAAACTTGGTTAAAAACAGAGGACTCGTTCACACACATCTGCAGAAGTAGCTTAAGCTGCACCACTGCGCCAAAGTGCCTCTGTGGGGTGCAGTTCTAACTCTAATCTCTGAGAGTCCATCTGGGACATACAGTGCAATAGATAAACTGGGAGCAGGCTTACCTGAGGTTGCCCTAAACCTCTCAAGTGCAAGCCATGGGGTGGAAGGGTCAAAGACCTTGCAATACAGCCTAGACCCCACACACCATGTGCTTGCACAAATTCAAAAGAAACAAAGGGGGGGTGGCAGCCGCTCAGACCATTTCTGTTACCCCGGCACCTAATAAATATAAGCAGGGCTTTGTCTGGTGTTGTAGAGGGTCTTTTTGCCACTTGGACCTCCCGGAGCTTGGTCATGCCCCCTCAGCTGTGTCAGATGGACCTTCCAATAAGGTAAAGAGGATGGGAACGCCAACTCACCCATGTAGTCGATCCAAGGAAACAAAGGGGGATGAACCAAAAGATTTGTAGAGGCTCCTTTTGGGACTGTTTCTATGATTTCTTTTGGGAAAACAGTCGAATGAGCACAAAAAGTGCAAACCTTACAAATTTGTAAAAAACAGCACCCTGTGGGGTATGTAAAATATTTGAAGAGGTCTGGAAGGGCCAGTGAGGAAAGGTTAGGCGATGTCAGAAATGCTGTCCATTTTAGGATGGAAAAGTCTGGATCTTTGCTACGTTTATGAAATGACCAATAAGGTCAAGGCAAGGGGGTAGGACAAATGTCACTTCGATGAGACAGACTGTAAATAAAAATCTTTCAAACATCTGAACTGTCCTTTACCTGAGGAACTACAGTACTCCATCACCCTATTATAGAATAAAAATTAAAGAGTGTGCAGCTCTCCAAAAAGCCTCTGGATGGCAGAACAACCCAACTAAAAAATCACAATAACCAATTATATGGCAATTATATGGCAAAATAAAATACATTTATTAAATGACTTCACTCACAAGACAAGACTACAAGTACCATAGAAAAGCTGGAGTCTAAACTAGGTGCTGAAATAGAATAAGGTGCTACAATTTAATTTTCAAAAGTGCAAGTGCTAATCAAACATCAAACATATACACCCTCAATAAGAGGGGATACAAATAACATATTCTGTGATGAACAAGATTAAAAAGCAACAGTGCAAGGTGAAACAGCAGAATACTGAGATTTAAACTACGAGAGTGGCGTCTAATCCACCAGGTGGCAGGAAATAAAAAAAGTCCACGTGTCCAAGTCCATGGTACCTAAACCACTGCATCAGGGAGAACATTTAAAAAAAAAGAACATACCTAGGGATCTTGAGGATGCTTTTCCAAGAAACATAAAAAAGATTTAACTGCCCAAAGTGTAGTCAAATTGGCCATGGTCAAGTCTAGTGGGATACTGAATTCCATGGAAGAAGGAATGTCAAAATGACTAATGCCCAAGCAATACCTGTAACAAACCTGAACATATACAGTATACCTTCTCACACTCTGCCACATGTGCATCCTGCTCGGGACACTTGAAAGAACTGAGGAGTGTTTGCTTGTGTGTCACTGATGGGTGGAACAAAAGGACCCAAGGTTGGTCCACTTTAACCCATTTTTGTAAATATTTTTAGCCTATAATATCAAAACTGACCTCTGTGGAAGAAGCTGTGCTGGGAGATGGAACATTGTGCATTTGACTATAACTTTCTTTCTGGTCCATCACCTCTTCTAGGTTTAATTCATCTAGGTGGGTCAAAACAAAGTCTGGATAATCCTGTAAAAATGCCAGAACATCAAAATCATCATCATTCTAAAGAATCATTAGAAACTAATCCTATCTTGTTGGCATGCTTATAACAAAAACTCCTCACATCACAATAGTTATAAATATGTGATTGCTCGTCGTATACATTGGCTTCAGTTCTGCTTTTCCTTACGGGGAGGCCGATTCATTAATAGCGCCAGGTAGCGACAGATGAGCGACAGTAGCGTTATTTTCACAGCGCACGCTAGTATTCGCTGTGCTTGGCCGTTGTTCGGCTTTTGACAGCGACCCCGTCGGTGTGCGGTAATGTTGAATACGGGGCTAGGAGTCGCTGTTTGACAGGTTCCGCGCTGTATGGGAGCGCATGACAGCGAATGGCCATAGCGAACAGCTCCCAGCATATTCATTAACAAATCACGCTCAAAAAATTCTCGCGCTGTGAAATGCTTGTTTAAACCCCAGAGCGCTGGCGGCGATGGGTTAAAAGTAGTTTTTTAACCCCCAAACAACCATATTTTTGAAAAAAAAAAACAAAAACATGTTTTTCAAAACATTTTGTAATATGAATACATTAATATCAGACCTGTAATATCAATTCTGCACAATTTTTTTTATTTTTTTTTTTTTTTACCTGTTAGATAAAAATATCTAACATTGCAGAAGTGGTCACAGAATTTTTGACATTAAAAAAAAAAACAAAAAAAAAAACATTAATAGCAATTAATTAAGAATATTTAAAGATTGTTCCATTGAAATGCATTGGAGAGCGCCAGGTAGCGAGAGGTCATACCTGTCGCTGTTCAAGGTCGGACGCTGGCGCTGTGGGGTGAGGCTGGAATAATGATGAATGATTCGCTATCTGGCGCTCTGTCAGTCGCTAAGCAGGATCGGCTTGATAAATGTGTGATTGCGGAGGGGAGCCGGCGTTCTCGTGGCGGTGAGCGCCATTACCGTTCGCTCACCATTCGCTACCTGGCGCTATCCCTTGTTAAATAAGGGCCTTAATTAGTGTTGGGGTTCTGACTTAGGTGAATTGGACCCTATTTCGCCTGTTTGTCCAAAACAGAAAATTAACAAAATCTGTGTCAAATTTGTCCAGCTCTGTTTTTGGTGTAAAAAAAAAAAGACAATTTATCTGGAGATAAAATCAAGAGGTCACCATTAATCAACTAATACATTTGAAAGTGGAAAAAGAAAGAAGAAACCTTCTAACTATAAAAAACACCTGAATTAATTTTAGGGGCCCTCCTTAAAGTGGACCAACACCCAGGGGGGATCGGCCCGGGAATCTATAAGATTCCCGGACCGATCAGATCCCTCCCCGCGGGGCATCCAAAATCAGGATGTCCCGCGGGGTGAAACCCCCCAGGAAGCCCACAATCCTACCTTTTCCACGTTCCAGCGGCGCATGTGCGTCCGCCACCACCGCCTCCCACGCGTCCCTCTAGCAGGGCGCGCTCCCTGTAAGAGGGACACGCGGGAGGCTGCTGTGGACGTTGTCTGCTTGTCCGGCGCTGCCTCTCGCTTGTCCGTCGGCGGGGATTGGCTGCAGCAGTCACGTGGGAGCGGGGAGAGGTGAATTTTCGGGGGGCTTTCTGGGGGGTTTCACACAGTGGGGCACCCTCGATCGGGGTGCCCCACCGAAGTGGACCAAAACCCAGGATAGTCAAAATCCTGGGTGTTGGTCCGCTTTAACAGAACAATGTATTTTTCCAGTGAAAGAATAACTCATCTTTAAATCATCTATATGTAAAGCTAGAGGTCCTTTTAAACAGAGTCATGTCATTTTAGAGTGGGAACACTTCCCTTTTTAATTGTAATATAAAATAAAGTCAAGGATACAAATGTATCAGTAAATGTATCATTAAAGTGATACAGCAGGCAAAGCCAATTGTTAGACCATTGTGTCGGGCTATGTTTGTCAGGGTCCTAAACTGTTTTCTGTTTTTAAATTGAAAAAGAGATGGCTGAGATATCAAGGTCTATGGTTTTACCATTGGGATGTGGCCCTTGGAGCTGTGATGCTGCAAAATAATGAGCATAAAAGGCTTATCTGTAAGAGACTGAGAGGCCGATTCATTAACAGCGGCAGGTAGCGACTGTAGCAGTATTTTCACAGCGCCCGCTAGTAGTCGCTGTGCTTGGCCGTTGTTCGGTTGTTGACAGCGACTCAGTCGGTGTGCAGTAATGTTGAATACGGGGTGAGGAGTCTCTATTTGACAGGTTCCGCGCTGTATGGGAGCGCATGATAGCGACTGGCCATAGCGACCGGCTCCCACCATATTCATTAACAAATCACGCTCAAAAAATTATTGCGCTGTAAAATACATGTTTAAATCCCAGAGCGCTGGAGGCGATGTGTTAAAAGTAGTTTTTTAACCCCCAAACAACCATATTTTTGGAAACCAAAAAAACAAGTTTTTTAAATAATTTTGTAATATGAATACATTAATATCAGACCTGTAATATCAATTCTTCACAATTTTTTTTTTCTTTACCTTAAAAAAATGATCTAACATTGCAGAAGTGGTCACAGAATTTTTCACATTTAAAAAAAAAAAAAAACATTATTATGATTTAATTATGATTATTTAAAGATTGTTCCATTGAAATGCATTGGAGAGCGCCAGGTAGCGAGAGGTCATACCTGTCGCTGTTCAAGGTCGGACGCTGGCGCTGTGGGCTGAGGCTGGAATAATGATGAATGAGTCGCTATCTGGCGCTATCTCAGTCGCTAAGCAGGATCGGCTTGATAAATGTGTGATTGTGGTGGGGAGCCGGCGTTCTCGTGGCGGTGCCCGTCATTACCGGTCGCTCACCAGTCGCTACCTATCGCTATTCCTTCATAAATAAGGGCCTGAGACCTCTCTTCAGACGCAGGCATTTTCATCATCCTGGCTGTGCGCCTTCCCTACTTCCCTGCTGTTAGGCAACATTGGACCCGCTAGACCAGCACTCTCAGACACACGTGCACGCACTCCCAGAAGGACATACATGCACCCCGACATGCGCACTCCAAGGTGCACATGCACACCCCCAGACATGCATGCGTCCACTGCCAGACACACATGTGCGCACTCCACCGACTCTGGCCTCGAGGGGGGGAGCTAGAGCACATTCAATGGTGCTGGCTGTGGGCTGGGACAAACAGTGCAGTCGAGGTGAGTGGTGCCCCCCCCCCCCCCCAGAAGTTGGAGCTCGTGGACAGCTTGGGAGGGACAGTGTTCATAGCAAGGGGGGGGTGGAGGTTGGTGTTAGCTAGGCTTGAGTTACAGCTCTGATAGTGCCATTCAAGTCATCAATGCAAGGATGGGGTGTGGTCTGGACTAGCTCCTCGCCTTTGTAATAGTAGTCCACATGGGTGAGGAAGGGCTGAAGCGGCAGTGGATTACCTTTATTCTGTGCGCCAAGCAGAGAGGAAGGACAGTGCTGGAGCAACGAGGTAATCTGCTGTGTATATTTTTTCTACTTTATCATGGACAATCCCTTAAAATATTAGAAATTTATTGAGAAGGGAAGGGAAGAAGCCTTTGATGGTTAAATAATAAATACTAAATTACAGATGTTATACTAAAATAAAACATGTTTCCACTCTGATCATTCTGTTACTCTATTCTATCAAATATAAACCTCTATTAAAAATAGACTGGGGTATCTTTGCTTTGATGTACAATGGGATCAGGAATGTGGCAGGGATTGGAAAGATACTCGGAGGGCTGCAAGCTGAGGGGAAGAGGATTGAATGTACAGGATTCTGGCACAGGGTGAGTGTGAGGAGTCAGCTCATTTGGCCCCAAAGCAGTGCAGCCCACTGGGAATTCTCCCTGTGCTCCCTATGGCCAGTCTGCGCTAGAACAGAATAGAGGCCAATGTATATATACTCGGACCCCCATCCGCTGTACACACACACACACACCCAACTGCTTATAGCTTCCATAGCATCTCTAGTTTCATCAAGACTTCTTGTCATGGAAGAATCCATTTACGTGTTCTTATGTGTCCTTCTTTCTAACGTTCTGCAATTATTTAGTCTGTCAAAGTGATAAAAAATGGGGACGTTAGCATAATGGGTTTCTGTAATGTTTAGCGTCCGTAATGCCTGGCTCCAAAAAATGGAATAGTGCGTAAAATATATGTGTGAGAACTCATTCGAAAGTCAGTGGTTTGCCGCTTAAGATACTGACTTGAATGTCATTGACCTTGAAGTTCTAAAAGCATAGAAAGAGAGAAATAAATTGAAATAAGTGATTGTGCTTCCATGTGAAATATTGTACAAGAACATTTTCTTTAAATGTCTTGATAGACAACTGTAGGCAAACCTGAAAATCCTGCATTTAAAAAGCCCCCTCTCCCTTACCACTCAATAATGCAGCTTAAATTCTTTTGCTTACCTATTGATTTTGCTGTTGCAGATAGTACTTCCCTTAGCGGCCTCTGGCATTATACAATGAAAGCTCTAATTAAAGTCCTAATGTAGTCAGGCAGGCTGTTTCATTACTAACGCCTGGTAGCGACAGATGAGCGTCTGTAGAACGGATTTAAGAGCGACCGCTAGTAGTCGCTGTGCTCAGCCATGGATCATAGGCCCTTATTTATGAAGGAATAGCGACAGGTAGCGTCTGGTGAGCGGCCGGTAATGACGGGCCCCGCCACAATCACACATTTATCAAGCCAATCCTGCTTAGCGACTGAGATAGCGCCATATAGCCACTCATTCATCATTATTCCAGCCTCAGCCCACAGCGCCAGCGTCCAACCTTGAACAGCGACAGGTATGACCTCTCGCTACCTGGCGCTCTCCAATGCATTTCAATGGAACAATCTTTAAATATTCATAATTAATTGTTATTAATTTTTTTTTTTTTTTTAATGTGAAAAATTCTGTGACCACTTCTGCCATTTTAGATAATTTTTTTAAGGGAAAAAAAAAAAAATTGTGAAGAATTGATATTACAGGTCTGATATTAATGTATTCATATTACTAAATAATTTTAAAATTTTTTTGGGGGGTTTCCAAAAATATGGTTGTTTGGGGGTTAAAAAACGACTTTTAACACATCGCCGCCAGCGCTCTGGGGTTTAAACATGCATTTCACAGCGCGAGAATTTTTTGAGCGTGATTTTTTGATGAATATGGTGGGAGCCGGTCGCTAGGGCCAGTCGCTATCATGCGCACCCATACAGCGCGGAACCTGTCAAATAGCGACTCCTCATCCAATATTCAACATTACTGCACACCGACTGAGTCGCTATCAACTACCGAACAACGGCCAAACACAGCGACTACTAGCGGGCGCTGTGAAAATACTGCTACAGTCGCTCAACTGTCGCTACCTGCCGCTATTAAAGTGGACCAACACCCTGAGGTGCTCGGCCCTGGAATCCATAAGATTCCCGGGCCGATCACCTCACACACCGCGGGACATCCGAGATCGGGATGTCCCGCGGGGTGTAAACCCCCAAAACCCCCGAAAAACCTTACCTCTCCAGCCGCTGCTTCCGCCGCCGCCGCCTCACTCGCGCTCCTCTAGACGTGCGCGCACCCGCGCCGGCCGTCTCTGAATGAGACAAGAGTGACGCGCGGGAGGCGCCGACGGGCAAGCTGCTTGTCCGTCGCTGTCAATCAGCTTGTCCGTCAGCGCCGATTGGACGGCGCGGCCACGTGGGAGCGTGGAGAGGTGAGTTTTTGGGGTGTTTGGGGGGGTTTCAGGCAGCGGGGCACCCCAAATCGGGGTGCCCCGGGGAAGTGGACCAATACCCAGGATAGTCAAAATCCTGGGTGTTGGTCCACTTTAATGAATCGGCTTCCCCGTTTTAAAGGGCCTCAGTCGCTGGCCGGCATTGATGAATATCATGTAAGAGTCGCAGTACTACGCTGTATTGGACCGAATGGTAGCGCCAGCTCAGTGCGACCGACTCACACCACATTCAAAAATAAAAAAAAAAAACCTCAAACTTCGCCGCTGCTCAAAATCATGTAGTTGTAGCCCATAGCGCCAGAAGCTGTGTGATTAAAGGCTGTTTTTGAACATGTATCCACTAGTAACAAAGCAAAAACATATGGAATGACATTGTTATTACATTGTAACATGAACACTTTAATACCAGACATGTAAGGACAATTCTGCATAAAAATATTATTAATCCAAAAAGTTTTCAAAAATGTCATTTTCTTGCCCAGAATTCATGTCAGAAGTTTTGAGAATTTTTTTAAGGGAAAAAAAAAATGGGATCAGGAAAGGGATTTAAGGATCGTCCATAGAAATGTATGGGAGAGCGCCAGGTAGCGACAGGTAAGACATGGCGCTCTGCAAGGATGAACGGCGGCGCTGTACGCTGAGCCTGGGATAATAATGAATCGTACGCTACATGGCGTTGTTCTAGTCGCTCACCAGATTCGGCTTCATAAATGTGTAATTGCGTGCCGTGTCCGGCGTTCACCTGACGCTACCTGGCGCTGCCTGCTGCTGTATAGGCACTACCTGGCGCTATCCCTTCAAGAATAAGGCTTATAGTTTTTCCCTTTATATCTATCCATTCATGGCCGGAGCACAAACTATTCCGCATGCGCCTAGACACATGATTTACGGCTGCTGGCTGGCTTGCGCTTAATTACTCCCGATGGTCCCCCATGTTTCTCCTCTTTGCTTTCCACATTTTTGTTATTTGGAACTTAATTTTTGTGTTTTTTGAAAACATTTTATCATTTTTTGGTTGGAACCCAAACCAAAGAAAGGGTTCAATTTCTAAAAAGAACTTGGGCTGACACTTTCATTGTTCATAAAGATGCAGAACGCTGCCGGCGCATGTTTTCAGAATGAAATAAGCCTTTTACTCATTGGAATCGGCAGTTTCCTCAACCTATTTGCTGAAGGAAATTTACTCTTCAAATTGCCACATTTGTGCACCTTTTCTGCCCTCTAAACATACCATAAATCAGGAGCCGGAGAGAGTTTGATGTGCAAAAGAGACACTAGCAGAAAATTTCAAATTGGCGCAATGGTGAAAGCCAATAGCATGCGCAAATTCACCAGCACACCAACCATGAATCAACCCTTACATAGTAAATCCCTACATATTTATGTGTATTGTTTTGCGACCCTCTCCCAGTGAAACCATTACAAGAGCTTTAAAGGCTGCAAAAAAGAACTTCAAATTCTCCATAAGAAAGCAGGGAGCTTTATTATTAAAGTGGACCAACACCCAGGATTTTGACTATCCTGGGTTTTGGTCCACTTCGGTGGGGCACCCCGATCGGGGGTGCCCCGCTGTCTGAAACCCCCCCGAAAGCCCAGAAACACTCACCTCACCACGCTCCCACGTGACCACTCCAGCCAATCACAGCGCTCAGAGCCGCTGTGGTATGCGCGTCCAAGGCCGCTTGGACGCGCATAGCAGCTCAGCGGCTCTGAGCGCTGGAGGCCGCGTCTCGCGCTTCCCTCTAACAGGGAGCGCGCCTGCGCCGGCCATTCACAAACGGTCGGCGCGGGTGCGCGCCCTGCTAGAGGGAAGCGCGAGACGCGGCCGTGGCTCGCGCATGCGACGATGGAACGGGGCTGAGGTAAGGTTTGTGGGTCTCCTGGGGGGTTCCTCCCCGCGGGACATCCCGATTTCGGATGCCCCGTGGGGAGGGATCTGATCGGTCCGGGAATCTTCTAGATTCCCGGGCCGATCCCCCCTGGGTGTTGGTCCACTTTAAAGAGCATCTCTATGGATATGTTTAGTTATTTTAGATCCAAGCTTTAGTGTAGGCATAAATCCTGCTCCCCTCTGTATCCCCCTTTCTGCCCCCTGCTGCACCCATGCTGCATAAAGCCTAAAGCCTTGTTTTGAACTCCAGGGCCGGTCCAGACCGTAATTGGTCTGTACAAGCAGCCACTAGGGAGAGTGAAAGTCAAAACAGTATAATAGAATAGAAATAATTATATATCTTTTAATATTGAGCTATAAAGGACAGTTGGATGGGGGGTTGTATTATATTTCTTGTCTCGTTCATTTCAGTTGCTAAACATGAACATCAAATTCCTTGTATACCAGGTAAACTCAATGTAGATTACTGACGTACCGTGGAGAAAATTGCGCCCTTGTTGCTAAAGCTCCATAATTGTCCAATCTTGTTTCTTCCCCTAAAACACACAAATGTGAGATTTGAGACATACAACTGATACAAGCTTCTAAGGATAAAGTATTTTACAGGCATGGCCGGGCTCTCGTCAGCATCAGAATTTCACATCTTGCTGGGTAGCGTGACATCTTTGTACATCTTTGTAGCTGATTTAGTCTCTTCTCCCTCTTTTCTTTCTCTTTACCACGTTACCCCATTCCATCTACTTGAAGGAAAACTCAACTCTTATCTCTTTTCTGCCTTATTGTTTTCTTCTTCTGGCATTAGGATTGTGCCCTTATACCTGTGGTTTACCTATCGGCATGCTGTTCCCGTGTTTATCATATTTCTGTGGCTCTATGTTGGTAAGGTTGGAGATGCTTTCCTGGCCTATAGTAAAGCTCTTGGTATACTTTTGACCCCAAGTCCCAGAATCCTTCCACTGTAACAGGTGAACTCATTAGTGTCAGGATTAGGCCAATAACATTGCTGACAAACAAAATGATCTGGGCCCCAATGCAGGCTGTGGCGAAGCTGGGTCCCAGTGCAGGCTGTGGTGAAGCTGGGCCCCAGTACAGGCTGTGGTGAAGCTGGGCCCCAGTACAGGCTGTGGTGAAGCTGGGCCCCAGTACAGGCTGTGGCGAAGCTGGGCCCCAGTACAGGCTGTGGTGAAGCTGGGCCCCAGTACAGGCTGTGGCGAAGCTGGGTCCCAGTGCAGGCTGTGGTGAAGCTTGGTCCCAGTACAGGCTGTGGCGAAGCTGGGCCCCAGTACAGGCTGTGGTGAAGCTTGGTCCCAGTACAGGCTGTGGTGAAGCTGGGCACCAGTACAGGCTGTGGCGAAGCTGGGCCCCAGTACAGGCTGTGGCGAAGCTGGGCCCCAGTACAGGCTGTGGCGAAGCTGGGCCCCAGTACAGGCTGTGGTGAAGCTGGGCCCCAGTACAGGCTGTGGTGAAGCTTGGTCCCAGTGCAGACTAACCTACAACAAAGGGCCATAGGCCCAAGGCACACACGGCTAGACACTGGAAGGGCAGCAGGCCCAAATACAGACAAGGACAAAACTGTGGTGAACCACAAGACCCAGCACAGACAGCAAGACAAGACAGAAACTATGAAGGGCAGTAAGCCCCAGTACGGAGACACAACTATGAAGGTCTGCGAGCCCCAGCACAGACAATACATAAACTAAGGAAGGCCCGACCCACAAGGACACGGAGGAATGTAGGCTGGTGGGAGAGCATGGCTAGGCTTCGAAGAGACAATGCAATGATCCAACCACGCACATGCATTTATAGGAACCTCAACAGCATAATTAATGCCAGGTGAGGTCAAACTCTAGGACCCAGGTGTTGGGGTTTCTAAGGGTTGTCTGGCCTCCCTCGCCCAAGGTCTGTCAGTGTTCCGTCAGCAGCTGCTTGAGATCAGATACTAAGAACCACGAGCTTGTACACTAGGTACGGTTCAAAGACTGATCTAAGTTTATTCAGAAATGAATGCATTTTTATACAGAATGTCACACACAAAAAAGGAGTATTTAGCCCCCACCTTTGTGACGTAACTAAAAACCTTCACACATAAAGCTGGTAAATAAATCTCATGGTTCCTATGGCAGACATTTTCCTATACATTTGCTGATAATGAAGTTCAAGGGATTCCCGTGACCTACATCTAGATAAATCACTGAGAGAAGGACATTCCTACACACTAAAATGTCTGTTGGCTTTATGTGCAGAACTTAGCATTTTACATGTATATCTATATAACTAAGTTTAATATCAAATTATAGAATACAAAATGGAGTCTTCTTTTTAACATGGCCGCCATTAGGCCAAGCATTTCACCCTTCACCAGGGAAGAACCATAGCACTCCAGCACCCCCGGGGGTGCCCCGCTGTGTGAAACCCCCCAGGTCGCCCATAATCTAACCCTTTTTTTCCAGTCCAACGGCATATGTGCGAGCCGTGGCTGCATCTCCGCTATCCGTCTAGCAAGGCGTGTGCCCACGTCAGGCATTTGTGAATGGCCGGCACAGGCATGCTCACTGTGTCACAGAGGGTAGCGGGGGATGCAGCCACCAGCGCGCTTGGATCCGCTCGCCTTAGACGAGCTGGCGTGAGCGGATCCCAGTGCGCTGATTGGAGGACTGGGAAGGGGTGAGTTTGTTTCGGCGAGGATCAAAACCCAGGATAGTCAAAATCCTGGGTTTTGGTTCACTTTAACATGAAATGTCTTGTTTGTTGTTTGTAATTTTTTCAGTGTTTTCTTAATATTTTGGGTTGAAAAAAAATGTGTGCGGGTCCCGCCCCTCCAGAGAGGGGGTTCCACCCCACTTTTTACATTTTTTTAAGGGTTTACCCTGTGCATATTAGTTGCATAGTATTTTATTTTTTCTGGGCAGCAACAGGTGTCACTAATACATATGTTGTTGTTATGCCGTTGTAATCGGGAGGAATGGGGCTTTCATACTCAATATGATTTTCTTAAAAAAACTTACATTTTTTATTTAATGTATTTATTTTTATATATTTATTTATTTTTATTTTATTTAATCCTTAACCCTTAAATCCACAGCATCTTTGACCTGTATCTGCACACTCCTGCCCCCAGCCATTCAGGCCAGGGATGCAGTCGCTTTTGCTCCCGATTGCCGTAAACAGAGGCATTTGCTGAGCATTACATCTGCACTGTCCTGTTTGAATGCGAACAACCGGGAAAGGTGAGTTTGTAAGGGAGATATGCGGGCTTTCACACAGCGGGGCATCCCAAATCAGGATAACTTAGGGGTGAGGAACAAAATCTGGGAGAGTCAAAATCACAGGTTCTGTTCCGCTTTAAGTCTTTCAAATCGAGGCAGTCTAAGTGCAGTTTGTTTTAAACCTTCACATTTTATCATCCATGGCCACATCTAAGCAGTCTCACCTTTTCTGAAGTGTCAGTTTGTAGCCTTCCTCCTCGGCACCCTCAGCAGACCTAAACACAACCGGCCGCCCGACTGCCAAGCAGATCTGTGGCTTTGCTTTACTCAGGATCATACCATCCTAGAAAAAGAATGCCGAAATGCGTAGGAAAGGGAAGAGAAACATTACCACCCAATAAAAAGGTCATCATGGCTGAATAATCAAACCTATTAAAAGCTAAACATTATCCACAACTTAGCGGATGATCCTTGTTTCATGGGAGTGATCCTTTTTTTTTTTTTTTTTTAACTATCAAGTCAGAATTTTATGGTTCACTGCGCTGCGAAAGAGACCTCTGGTATTTCCACCTTGCTCTATCCTTAATGTGTCTCGCAGGGTAATGATGCAGGTTCCATAACATGTCACTTGCTGTACTCCTAACACCTCATTTTCCTTCCAACGTGCCCGCGCTGACAAAAGGCTGCTGAACCGAAAAGATTACAGAACTGCTGCCGCCTTGAAGATAATTAAGAAAAATTATACACGTGTTCCCGGCGAGACTTGCTTGTAAAAGTTGTTCTAAAGGTTAAGAGGATTTGCCTCTGTGGGTAGGTCACCCCTCCTGTAATAAGGCAGTTCACAATTTGAATATTACATAATGCGTGTACTGAGGTGGTCTGCACGGGAAGTTTAAGATAATCACTGTCATTTGCTGCCTAGGAGCAACAAGGGCAGAAGGGCAAATGGAAACTCAGCTAAATGTTGCCATTTTTTTTTCAGGTAATGCTTAGATAGGGTGGTTATATGTGAGCCACCATAGCACAGTGAGCTAAGCACTATTATAAGCATGCCATTATACCAGGTTAGGAAATACATGTCCTACAGTTAAGGTTATACACCCCAAAAAAACCCAAGAGGGTACTTACCTTTTGCCCCACGCAGCTTCTCAGTCCAAGTCTGCCGATTAGCTGCCCTCGCCACAGGCACCCAGGGGATGGACTCTATCCACACTTCCATGTCAGCTCCTGCCCTGTGCCAGCGGTCACAGGGAGGTGGCCATGCCCTCCCTCTTCCCTACAAGGCAGGGGGCATGTCAAGCCTAATTACACCACCTGCAATGAATAGAGAGGGTGTCAGTGCTCCTGTGACTGACTGTGGATCACAAGGCTGACACGCCATTAATCCCTACCCCATGTTCGGGCCATGGGCGGTGTGATAAGCACTCCTGTGACTGATAGCGGATCGAGAGGCTGACATGCCATTAATCCCTACCCAATTTTCAGGCCACAGGTGGTGAGGGAAGCACTCCTGCGACTGATGGTGGATCACAAGGCTGATATGTCATTGACCCCCCCACCCCATGTTTGGGCCACGGGCGGTGCGGGAGGTACTCCTGTGACTGATGGCGGATCGCAAGGCTGACACACTATTAATCCCTACCTCATGTTGGGGACACAGGCGGTGCAGTAAGCATTCCTGTGACTGATGACGAATCGCGAGGCTGACACACCATGAATCCCTACCCCATGTTCAGGCCACAGGCAATGCGGGAAGCACTTCTGTGACTGATGACGGATCGCGAGGCTGACACACCATGAATCCCTACCCCATGTTCAGGCCACAGGCAATGCGGTAAGTACTCCTTTGACTGATGACGTATCGCAAGGCTGACACACCATGAATCCCTACCCCATGTTCCGCACACAGGCGGTGCAGGAAGCACTTCTGTGACTGATGACGGATCACGAGGCCGACACACCATGAATCCCTACCCCATGTTCAGGCCACAGGCAATGCGGGAAGCACTTCTGTGACTGATGGCGGATCGCGAGGCTGACACACCATGAATCCCTACCCCATGTTCAGGCCACAGGCAATGCGGGAAGCACTTCTGTGACTGATGGCGGATCGCGAGGCTGACACACCATGAATCCCTACCCCATGTTCAGGCCACAGGCAATGCAGGAAGCACTTCTGTGACTGATGGCGGATCGCAAGGCTGACACACTTTTAATCCCTACCCCATGTTCAGACCACAGGCAATGCGGTAAGCACTCCTTTGACTGATGACGAATCGCGAGGCTGACACACCATGAATCCCTACCCCATGTTCAGGCCACAGGCAATGCGGGAAGCACTTCTGTGACTGATGGCGGATCGCGAGGCTGACACACCATGAATCCCTACCCCATGTTCAGGCCACAGGCAATGCAGGAAGCACTTCTGTGACTGATGGCGGATCGCAAGGCTGACACACTATTAATCCCTACCCCATGTTCAGACCACAGGCAATGCGGTAAGTACTCCTTTGACTGATGACGAATCGCGAGGCTGACACACCATGAATCCCTACCCCATGTTCAGGCCACAGGCAATGCGGGAAGCACTTCTGTGACTGATGGCGGATCGCGAGGCTGACACACCATGAATCCCTACCCCATGTTCAGGCCACAGGCAATGCGGGAAGCACTCCTGTGACTGATGGCGGATAGCGAGGCTGACACACCATGAATCCCTACCCCATGTTCAGGCCACAGGCAATGCGGTAAGCACTCCTGTGACTGATGGCGGATAGCGAGGCTGACACACCATGAATCTCTACCCCATGTTCAGGCCACAGGCAATGCGGGAAGCACTTCTGTGACTGATGACGGATTGCGAGGCTGACACACCATGAATCCCTACCCCATGTTCGGCACACAGGCGGTGCGGGAAGTACTCCTGTGACTGATGACGGATCACGAGGCTGACACACCATGAATCCCTACCCCATGTTCAGGCCACAGGCAATGCGGGAAGCACTCCTGTGACTGATGACGAATCGCGAGGCTGACACACCATGAATCCCTACCCCATGTTCAGGCCACAGGCAATGCGGGAAGCACTTCTGTGACTGATAGTGGATCGCGAGGCTGACACACCATGAATCCCTACCCCATGTTCAGGCCACAGGCAATGCGGTAAGCACTCCTGTGACTGATGACGGATCGCGAGGCTGACACGCCATGAATCCCTACCCCATGTTCAGGCCACAGGCAATGCGGTAAGCACTCCTGTGACTGATGACGGATCACAAGGCTGACACACCATGAATCCCTACCCCATGTTCAGGCCACAGGCAATGCGGTAAGCACTCCTGTGACTGATGACGGATCACGAGGCTGACACACCATGAATCCCTACCCCATGTTCAGGCCACAGGCAATGCGGTAAGCACTCTTGTGACTGATGACGGATAGCAAGGCTGACACACTATTAATCTCTACCGCATGTTCGGGACACGGGCGGTGCGAGAAGCACTCCTGTGACTGATGGCAGACGTGGGACTGACATGCAATTAATCCCTTCCCCATGTTCGGGCCACAGGTGGTGCGGGAAGCATAAGCTGCAGGGCAGGCTCAAATCCAGAAAACAGGTGAGTTGCTGATTGATGGACTCGGACCTGTCAGCTGCGTAGGGCAAAAGTTGAATATCCTTTTGGGTTTTTTTTTAGGATGGTCGATCACTTTAATCACTATCATTTTCTTGAAGTTCCACGGGGGACACGGCATCCAATCAGATATGTTTGAGGATGGTTTCTAACTATGACCAAAACATCAGACTGGACACTGTACAGTATATCCCAAAGAAGAAACAATAATAATGGGTTTTAGATTACTCCTATAACATCCATCAAAATTCAAGTTTGGTCATGGACATAGCCCATTGTATCTGATTGAGCCTTGTATCTCCCATGCAGCAAACGAGGGGGAAAAGAATATTGGTGTGTGTACTGTGAATTCCTTTTCTTGAAGTTGTCTGACAGTCCTTACATCTAGGTCATGCTATAGCTGTAGGAATAAATCGGGGCAACTGGACTTGCTGTTTTATTTTCTTGAAGGTGTTTCACTCGTCATCCAACTGGCTTTCTCAATTCACACTGACAGCAATCTGGCAGCAATACATGGTACACTCCAATCCACATCCTCTGTCTACCATAAACAATAGGGAGGTGAGGTGTTGAATGATTTAGCATGATTGGAGATACTAGGTGTTAGTAGCCGTCCTTGTTGTTAACATGGCAAGTTTGAATAGAGAGTTGGGGGACTTACAATGTAATGTTAACAACTTTGTAGCAACTAACCCCTATTAACCCCATTCATGCTATTGCAATCAACACCTCAAGGTGAGTTGTTTTAAAATTTTAATGCCCAAATTAGACTTAGCACAGGAGGAGGGATGACTGGGGGTTACAAAAAGTCTTGGATCATTGGCAGAAATTAAACACTAGTGTAATGGAGAAGTACAATACTAACCCAATAGGAAAAGCCTTGCTCAATGGCTTACCTTTGTGATGAGCCAGATATTACATGGAGGCAGCGCTGATGAAGCCGACTCAAGTTTCCCTTTCTGCCCAGACTGACCTGGAGCTCTGCTTCTTTTCTCAACCATCAGTGATGGATGTAAAACCAACTGCTGTTCAGTCTGCAAAACAAAATCATGTTACAGACCTTTATTTATAGAAGAAATAATGTTGTTTTTTGAATCCTAAACTTTGCTAAACTCAGGTTGACACAGCTAGAGTGCTCAGGATTGGCTGAGCCTGATGAAATCAGGTTATACGTGTTTGTGGGATCATTTAGGTAAAATAAAAAAAAGGTCTGCTGTCAGCTATATTGCCGACAGTGAGCTCCCAAAACAGCTTCAACATTCTTGTGAGTGTCCACCACAGATAATCCCATCAGCGAAGGATAATATAATACCATCAGCTGGGGAAAGCGCTGTAATATGGGTGAAATTTGGCCGGTGGGTCTATACAGTGATTCAGCAGGCTTGAAAAAAAACAAAAGGATACTTATCTTTTTTTATTACACAGCTCATTGGTACCAATCTGGCGATCAGCAACTCACCTCATCACTGAAACCGATCCCGAGTTACAGCCGCTGCATTCCGCACCTGGCCAAATAGACGGGTTTGATAGTGGGTCGGAATTGCGAATCACAGGCACGCTGCCTCTTCCCACCCTCTCCATTTATTGTAATGGAGGTAGAGTGAAATGCAGGGTATGTCCCCCGCCATCAGTCACAGGTGGAGTAGCCACACCCCCTCCATTCACTATAATAGAGGGGGCATGGCTACGCCCCCCCAATGCCTGAAGCCGGGGGGCGTAGCCCGACATGGAAGTGCCAATTAATAGAGTTTGAGGCTCAGGATCACAGGGTGTGGCACAGGCTCTGTGCCAGCAATCAAGTGAGTTTGTGCTGATCAGCTGCACGGGAAAAAAGGTAAGTACCCTTTTGTTTTGTTTTTTTGAGTCTGCTGAATGACATGGGTGCATGGGGTCAGGTAAGTATTGCTTTTTATTTTTTGTTACAACTAGGAATAAAAGAACATGCCTAGACATGAAATAACTAAGTAATGTTACTCCCGTGCAGTAGGTCATACCAGGTACTGATCTTCCATACCTAAACTGAAGACCTGGCCCTATGACCCAAGCATTCACCCCTGACAGGCTGGGTAGGATATCATTGATGCAATAGAGAACTTGGCCCTGGCTGCTCAGGGACACCCTGTACCATTTAACCTGGCCCAGATTATAGGGAGGACACCCAGGGCACATACCCCAGAGCCTCCACCACTAGGGGGCCTCTGCTATTTATTCCCAGTGTGTCCTAAGCTGAAATCTGAGAGGCCACCACACCACTCTGTATTTGTTCTTCATAAAAGTAGTCATTGGTAGCTCAGTAGTAAACTGGTGCTGTCCCCTGGGGGTTTACAATGAGAAGTTTTTCTGGCTGTGACGTCACTCTAGGTGCCTTAGCCAGTATATCAGTGCTATGACGTGGGTGGGGAGACCTGTGAAGAAGCTGCTCATTTCAATCCAGCGGGCCCTTCTTGAACTGGGAAGAGGCAAGTGTGGCTTGTGTGGTCTGGTGTGGTGTAGACTGGTGTCATCTGGTATAGTGTAGTGTGACCTGGTGTGTTTTGATGTAGTGTGGTCTGGTGTCATGTAGTGCAATATAGTTGGTGTCGCCTGATTTGGGTTTGTTCTGGAGCTTTTTTTTTTAGTCTGAATTCCAATTGTGGAGATCTAATATCAAATTCTGTTTGGTCACTGTAGACAAGTTCATTAACTGTAAGAATCATGGGTGTCGCCAGGCCCACAATTATACACTTAAGGAAACCTATGTGCCTGTGTCCCTAGATATCGTCAAGTGTCAACTATG
This sequence comes from Gastrophryne carolinensis, assembly GCA_027917425.1. Classification (NCBI taxonomy): domain Eukaryota; kingdom Metazoa; phylum Chordata; class Amphibia; order Anura; family Microhylidae; genus Gastrophryne; species Gastrophryne carolinensis. Next base: position 137,186,069 of record CM051241.1, on the reverse strand, counting down.
GAAAGAGGGCACCACAACACTAACACAAACCCAAAAAATATCCTCCTTGGGGGTGCTCCCCTAGTCCCAAACTACAAAGAACAGAAAGAACTGAAGAATCTTCATGCATCCCTCTTTCAGATGTGCATCTGTCTGCAGGAATGAATCAATTATTTTTTGCTTTAGCTGCTCTAGGTACAGGTGACTTGTATTGGAAGTATTATGACATATTATTATATTATTATATATGAGTAAGGATCCCATAGGTCAGAAATGTGTCATCTGAATTTCGTTATAACCCCATGGTAGACTTTGGTGTGTGTTATTATTTTTATCGGCGTTTGAGTAAAAGTCAAGGTTTAATTTGGAGTTTGGTGATGGCACTTGTACATAGCATGGGCCTAAGCATCTGGGCCTAAGCATCCTGCACAAGCGCACTTTTCAGCAGCCACTCAAATTTGGGCTGCTGTTTTACCACTTTCCTATAGTCTGTATTCTCGCCGCCCGCCTCTACTGTATCACATACCCTCCTGATCTTTGCTGCTGCCATGGTCTTTACTAAAAACCCACACTATGGCAGTAGGCAAGGACTAGAGGCCGTCTCAGAGTCATAGTAGTCCTATCACAATGCTGGTAAAGACCAGACACAGATGAATAATGTACTGTCGTGCGCCACTGCAATCTGGTGGAAACTTAAAGCCCTAAAGTCATCCCCCGCCTATAAAAAAAATCATATTTTAGGTTATAAATGTAAGTTGGTGCTTCCTAATCTACTCTACTAAAAGTTAATTTATATGTCAGTTTGATTGTCAAAATTTTAAATGAGCCTTGAATGACTGACGGCACTAAAAACAAAGCGGCACCAGGAGCAAACAAATGCGATTTCTTTAGCGAAAACAAATGCACCTTCTGTGCCCGGACACTGGAATTAAAGCAATCTGAAGACTATTCTCCTCCAATACAATTCATGCAAATTCCCCGTCCCTCAGTAATGCAAATAGATATAGAGTGCGGGCCCCGGAGAGGAGTGTATCATGGCAGCTAAGGCGACATATGTACATCCCTGCACAAATTAAATGTATCAGCTTTAGATCAATGGCTGGATTCTTGAAACCTTTAAATCCAAAACTCGATAAGCGAGATTGGATTTTAACCCTCACTTAACAAACACAATCCAGTCAGAGTGAATTATTTGCATCTGATCCCGGGAAGTCTCCGCAGCCAATGACCTGTAAGGTTTTAGTCTGCTTAGGGAAAGCATTCATGAAGAAGCTTCCTATGGACACATACTGCCGCCATTGTCTTTCCTTAACAATAGTAGAGCACCAAATCCCAAAGCTAATCCAAGGAAAAGTTCTAAAAGTCTTCTATTCATAGTCTGGTGTAAAAAGATGTTTTGCTAAATTATTAACAAGGCGTTCTGGGTAATAGTCCTGTGATCCAAAATCTAAATTAGCATAAAAAAAATAAAATGGAAACCAGTGGTATTTTGGACAGAGATAAGAGTAATTTTTCAGTATGTTGATTAAAATGGCAAGTGGTCCTGTTGCTGATAAGACAAAAACATTAAGGAGCACCCCCAAAAACTAAGGACCACAGACACTGATGTGCAATAAGTACTACCCAAATTCTAAAATTTTTTAAAGCGGAACAAAACCCAGAAGAAGCGGCCCTGGCATCTACAAAATTTTCCGGCATCCCGAATCAAGATGCCCCACTGTGTGAACCCCCCCAGTTCACCCATAAAGACTCCTTTCCATAAAAACCTTTCCCTGCTCTATTGGCACATGTGCGAGCTCTCATCCAATGAGAGCCGCCTGCTATGACTACGTCATTCAGCAGGCGTCTCTCATTGTTTACAATAGAGATCACGTGCTGCTGCATCCCCTTTATCCCCAGCATTGTGCATGTGCTCCCGCCCCAGCCATTAAGATAGGCTGGATAGGAGAGTATGCACAGTTGGGGATGCGACAGCACACTCTACCCATTCTAGTAAATGAGAGCTGCCTTCCCAATGACCTATTTACAGCAGGGGAGCTCTCATTGGACGAGAGCTAGAGCATGCACATTTGGAGACTGGACAGGTGAGGTTCACACAGCCAGGGGGAAGGACTCTTTTTGGGTATTTTTCATTAGATACAATTTATAAAACTTTTTATATTTTTATTGTACTTTTTACATTTTTCAGTGTTTTATTGAATGCATCTTTTAACGCATTGAAACTGACAGCAGCTTTTTATTTTTCCTAAAATGTTCTTTTTTTTTTGCTATTTGCAACAAAAAAATATTTGGTGAAAGTTTTTGTCACTTTTCCTTGTTTTAATGAATGCCGCTTAAGTGTGGGACTGTCCCATTTTCAGTTAACTCACGACGTGTCTCCTTTTTTCAGGGATCTTCGGTGTCCCCCTCAGCATCTAAAGGTGGCGGCGCCGGCCAGCTGAAGCGGAAGCTGTGCCACCATTTGGATGGAGGGAGAACACAGAATACCCCCTCGCTTTCATCCTCGCTACCCAGCAAAGGTCTGAAGTTTGGGACGCGGAGCCAAATTTTTTTACTTGGAATGCGTGGCCTCCATGGAATCCCCTTACGTCATAGGTGATGTCACAGAAGGGGTGGGAGATACAAAAGCCGGCCAACGTTTGCAATAAAATTACAATCTTTATTGATCCATTGTTAAAATGAAATCAAAGTACAGGCAATCTCAATAAAAAAGGGGGGGCAGAGGGATCCTCTGTCTACGCGTTTCAGACTCGGGGGTCCTTAATCATGACATGTCCTTAATCATGACATGTCCTTAATCATGACATTGTATCTACTGCATGGAAATTGTGAGAGGAGCGCTCGCAGCCGCAGCCGCCTTGCTGCAAGGCTTGGACTCTGGCTTCTGATACTAAGGTAGAGCTGACAATCCTTTTTGTACACAGAAGGGGTGGGGCCTAGAGAGGAGACCGTGATTGTAGGATGTGAACCCCCTCCTTTTCAAATGCCGGTGGAGCATCCTTAGACATCATGCCGGCATAAATTTAAAGGATCTTGCGCGGAGCCAATCTGGAGAAGGTGAGTATCAGTTAATTAAGAGCATTAAAAATGTTTTGGGAAAACTTGTCTCTTGTTTCTTTTTTTTTCTCACGCTAACTTTAAACTGGTAAGGGGTCCCATGGATGAGCCTGGTGGTCCATAGCATGGGCCGGTGCTGGGCACCAGGCCTGTGCTATGGGCCATAAAGGCTTGTAAAGGTCAGGGTCAGGTTGGCCCTTGAGCCTTGGAATTACAAGCCCAGATGATTGGTTTGCCCTTATTTTTTAAACATGTTGGCTGTGGGGATAAATGTAAAAATATTTCCCGCCCTAAAAAAATGTGAGGGCCCCCCCCTTCTAGGCATTAACAACCTGGCAAAAAAAGCATACCAGCCAGCCCCTGTCCCTGAAGCCCTTATGCCCTATAGTGAAAAAACAAGTACCGTATTTTTCGCCCTATAAGACACACCTGCCCATAAGATGCACCTAGGATTTGGGGGAGGAAAATAAGAAAAAAAAATATTTTAAACCAAAAATGCACCATTACAGTGTGGCATTCCCCCTATCCCATTCCCATAGGCCGTGTGGGATGCCTTCATTCCATAGACAGTGTAGCATGCCCCCATCCCATTCCCCATATACCAGTGTGGCATTCTCCCCCCTCCCATTCCCCGTATACCCAGTGTGGCATCCCCCTCCCCCCATTAGTATACCCAGTGTGGCATCCCCCTCCCCCCATTAGTATAGGCTGTGTGGCATCCCCCTCCCCCCATTAGTATTGGCTGTGTGGCATCCCCCTCCCCCCATTAGTATTGGCTGTGTGGCATCCCCCTCCCCCCCATTAGTATTGGCTGTGTGGCATCCCCCTCCCCCCATTAGTATTGGCTGTGTGGCATCCCCCTCCCCCCATTAGTATTGGCTGTGTGGCATCCACGCTCCCCCCATTAGTATTGGCTCTGTGGCATCCCCCCTCCCCCATTAGTATAGGCTGTGTGGCATCCCCCTCCCCCCCATTAGTATAGGCTGTGTGGCATCCCCCTCCCCCCATTAGTATAGGCTGTGTGGCATCCCCCTCCCCCCATTAGTATACCCAGTATGGCATCCCCCCTCCCCCCATTAGTATAGGCTGTGTGGCATCCCCCCTCCCCCCATTAGTATTGGCTGTGTGGCATCCCCCCTCCCCCCATTAGTATAGGCTGTGTGGCATCCCCCTCCCCCCATTAGTATAGGCTGTGTAGCATCCCCCCTCCCCCTATTAGTATTGGCTGTGTGGCATCCCCCTCTCCCCCCAGTCGGCATAAGTAAAGAAAAAAAAAAAGAAAACTCACCTCTCCGCTGACATCGCTCCGTTGAGCGGCCGGCTCAGTGAATGGGGTGGGCGTGGCCTGCGCCGTGTCAGCATCGTCGCAGGCCACGCCCACCCTATTCAGGGAGACGGCCAGTAAGAAGCAGCGGCGGGCTCTGGCGGGGCCAGAGACAGCGCCCCCCGCCGCTCCTCCAACTGCTGCCTCTTCCTGGGCACATGCGAGCACCCAGGTCAGGGCAACGGGTGGTCGTGGCCTGCATCGAGTTTTACCGATCACGGTAAAAAAAAAAAAAAATCACCCGTTCCCGGCGCTCCCGCGTTGCCTGTCACACTGCGGGAGCCCAGAAGAGCGGCGGGGGCTCTGTCCTGGCCCCGCCGCTCCTCTGGGCTCCCGCAGTGTGACAGGCAACGCGGGAGCGCCGGGAATGGGTGAGTTTTTTTTTTTTTTACATTTGCCCGATAAGGCGCACGGACATTTTCCCCCCACTTTTGGGGAAAATTAAGTGCGTCTTATAGGGCAAAAAATACGGTATATCCAAAAGTCAGGAACAGATTGATCACATTGGCAGTGATCACATTGAAGATCAATAGCAGTATATATTCCAGCTTGTCCCTTTTTAAAAATTAGCTTTTAATGTTTATAGGTAAAAATATAGCCTCAAGCGAAAAGATTAAAAAAACAGACCATGATTGAAAGACCCTGAGTCACTTTAGCCCTGCTGCTGGGACCATATGACGCCTTTCAGGCCTGGAGTGGCCCTTAATCATACTGTATGATCGTATAATTAAGGGCCACTCCAGGCACCAAACACATCACATGGTCACAGAAGTGGGGCTCAGGGTCTTTCAGTCATGGTCTGTTTTTGAATATTTTCCTTTGGAGCTATATTTTTAACTATAATCATTAAAAGCCAATTTTTAATAAGGGACCAGCTGGAATATATACTGCTACTTATGTCCTATAGCACAGGTCCGGTGGCCAACCCATACCACCATACCCATTGGTGGTGCCGGTAATGGGACCCCTTACCAGTACAAAGTGAGAGTGAAAAAAACACAAACGTTTTAGAAAAACGCTTTTAATATTTTTAATTAACGTTTTAATATTTTAATGTAATTTAATTATGGCTGTTTTAAAAGCAGTGCTGTCTGAGTGTCTGATACTGACTGTCAGGCTTGCGCTCATGGATGTATCCAGATTCTCTGAATTTGTTGATTATATTATGTAGTGTAGATGGTGGCATATATTGACAGACAATTGTTCCACAAGCTTTAGATGTTGTTTTTCACAGGTTGGGAAACATCCAGCCATCTTTTCTTCTGAGGGTTGCTGCCTATAAATGCTCTTGTTCCATTCTAAATAAAATATTATATGAGATTTCATCATTTCATTGCGTTCTTGTTTTTTTAATATTTTACACAGTGCTCCAACTTATTGTCAATGGGGGTTGGAAACCTGCTTTCCCAGGGTAAGGGCTGCAGTGTCCATGTGGACCATTTTGGGTATTTTTCATTATAGGAATGCTTTATAGACACATATCCTGCCAATCCTAAAAGTGCTCCATGTGTGCCTGACTTCAATATACCAATTCATGAATTGTTAATGAAAAGTGGGGTTACAGAGTATCTAACTATCCACATTTCTTATAAAAACATAAAAATGCTTTGGCTGGAAGTGAAGAGATTAAAGGAATTCTCCAGGCTAAGTGTAAGATCAAGATTTTTTTCCCTACCTTCCATGCAGCCCCCCCCCCCCCCCACTATGCTGTTGAATAAAGCCGTTAAATCAGATCCCTAGCCATTTACTTTAGATGAACCCCCAGCTTTTCTTTCTGGTATGACTCCCTACTGATAGACTGAGAGGTGGACTGAACCCTACCCCTTTTTTTGCATCACACTATTTGCAACACACCATTTACTATGTGTGCATGGGCCTAACTTCTCCAGCATTTCTGTTTCATATAAAAGAGATATGGTTACCGCTAGGTTCACTGCATTCAAAAAATGAATCCTGTTTTACATGCATTTTTATAGTGAGGAAGAGACATGGTTATCCTCCCTCCTTAGACTGAATGTAACAATCCCAGTATGTGATTGACAGACACTAAGTGGCTGATTCAATACTAACGTCAGGTATTGCCAGATGAGCGTCTGTATAGCAGCGCTTAGAGTGACCGCTAGTAGATGCTGTAAGTGGGTATCAGGCGCTGTAACCTAGCGATGTGGTCGCTGTAGTAACCTGGCCGGCATTGATGAATGTGATGTGTGATGGGAGCTCTAACAGCAGCACAGCGCTGCAGCGAGCGGGAGGTAGTGGCAGCTCAGTGTGTCCAGCACTCGGCGCTACACACACACAGCGTCTGCGCTCTAAAACTAGGCGCTGTAGCATAGAGCGCCAGACGCTGCATGTTCAAAGTGTGTTTTTGAACACATATCCACCAGTAACAAAGCGAAAACACATTGAATGACATTGTTTTAACACTGGGACAAGAACACTTAAACCGGGACCTTCAGCGTGATATAATGAAAAGCCCAAACTCTTAAAAAACAGCATCTAAAATTAATATATTTTACGTTTTTAGTCACTAACTTATTATTCTTCTAATAATTCACTGGGCTGCAACTCTGTTCAGGAATTTAGGATACGGGCGCCGCCATCTTGACTCAGAAGCATCACACTTACTGAGGAGAGGAGAGTGGGATAAGGTACAGGGGGGCGGGTTATAGCTGTGCTTTGCTCAGACAGAGCAGAGCTGGGGTCAGGTAAAAGTCAGCAGTCCCAGAATGCAGAGCAGCAGTCAGGAGGCACTTCCTGTTTGCAGGCTGCCTGATGTTCCATGAGCCGCCATCTTGGATGTTTAAAGGCTCATAACATGCAGTAGATGCAGGTAGGATGATTTTTAATGTAGACAATCTGTATGTACAGGGTGTGGGAAACATATAAGATAGACTCTTATTCAGAGTGAAGGTCCGCTTTAAGTGCCAGACCTGTAAATACAATTCTGCATAAAAATGTATAAAAGTGTTTGTTTGCAGCCAGAAGAGGTCACACAATAATTTGAGCAAAAAAATAAATAAATAATAAATTAAATTGCCAAACATGCTATTTATACACAACTAATGAAACCCCATTGAAATGTATGGGAGAGCACTACAGAGCAACAGGTACTACATGGCGCTCCTGGGCCTAGAGCGCTGGTGCTATACACTGAGCCGCCTGTATTAACACATGTGACACTACATGGCGCTGTTAGAGACGCTCACCAGATTCGCTTTCTTAAATGTGGTTTTGCGTACAGCACCCAGTGTTCACCAGACGCTGCCTGTCGCTACTAAGCACTACCTGGCGCTATCCCTTCTTAAATCGCTTTTCCGATTTTCTGAGAGATCAGACTGGCAGAAATAAACTGTCTGGGAAGACAAATATGCTTTGATTTTACATTCTGCCTTTACAGGTTTCTTAAAGCCACACAGACCTCACCATTGAGTTGCTGATTGTTATATATATGCTGGAGCAGCATATATACAAAGCAGGAGTCTATCCTAGATAGTCTGACCCTCTGTGACTAATGTCAATCTGAGAATACCGTTTATTTAAAAACATGAATATGCATTAATATTGCACATCACCCGATAAAAAATAAATGATTCGCTTCCAGGGAGAGGAATGGGTTCAGCTGTCACCTGGAAATCTGTGTCTTCTGCCATGTCAGGTTCATTTCACTAGGTGAAAGTGACAAATGAACAATTCCCTTCTGCCTGGGCAAAGGTTCCCGTTCAAAGCCTGAGGCTTCCCCTCATACACACAGACCCAGAACTAAACAGTTTAGTCAATGTGCAACGACGATACTTAGAAACACAACTAGCTTTCACCTGCATACATCTGCACTTCCTCACAAGATTTAAGGGGGGTTAGTGACCCAAATGTTCCATGGAATTTCTGAATATGTAGAACAGTGTGGTGCCACCTTCCTATGAACTTTACATTACTTTCACTTTTTAGTGTGATGCCACCTTCCTATGAACTTTACATTACTTTCACTTTTTAGTGGCTTCATTGTTGCAATTAATGTTATTTAAAGGGTATGTCCACTTTCAATAGGATTTTTGAAAGTGTATTTTTTGTGGCAAAAGGTGCTGAAGTGATCTAGAATTTTTTAATTTTTTTCCCCATGTTAGCAAATATGTGTTTTCACTACCTGCACTCTGTTGCCATTGGCAATTTACACGGGCAGGCTGATTCATTATTAGCGGCAGGTAGCGACAGATAAGCGTCTGTAGCAGGCATTTCAGAGCGCATGCTAGTAGTCGCTGTGCTCGCCCGTGGTTCGCTAGTTCAGGGCGACTCAGTCGCTGTGCAGCAATGATGAATACATTGTGGGGAGTCGCTATATGACCATTACAGCGCTGTATGGGAGCGAATGTTAGCGACTGGTCAGTGTGACCGTCTCACACCATATTCATCAAAAAAACAGCCTCACACACCTCTGGCGCTCAAAAATGCTTCGCTGCAGCCCAGGGTGCCCAGGCTGTTTTTGAACATGTATGCACCAGTAACAAAGTGAAAACATATGATATTACATTGTAATAACATTGTGACATGAACACATTAATGCCAGACCTGTAATGTCAATTCTGCATAAATATATAAAACATGAAAAATATTTTCAAAAATGTCTTTTTCTATGCCAGGAGAGGTCACAAAAAAATCATAAAAACCCCTGTTTAAAGAGAAATAAAAGAACGTCCATTGAAATGTATGGGAGAGTGACAGGTAGCGAGAGGTAAGACGTGGAACTCTGCAAGGCTGAACGCCGGCGCTGTACACTGAGCCTGCGATAATGATGAATCGGACGCTGCATGGCGTTATCCCAGTCGCTCAACAGAATCTGCTTGATAAATGTGTAATTACGTGCCATGTCCGGTGTTCACCTGCCGCTACCTTTCATTTACAAGCCCCAAGTCTGTTCACCAAGAAGAGAGAAGCGAGTCCTGTACACACAGAACACTGCTGCCATGGCCGCTGCTGAGGTGAGGGAGCTCACTCCACCTTACACAGGCCCGGCAGCAGAGTTCTGTGCAGCTATCTGTTGCTATTAGCAACATACACAATGTCTGCACTTGGTGTACATTGGCAATGCAACATATTGCAGATAGTAAAAACTAATTCCATAAAACACACATTTGCTACCATTAGAGAAAATTAATAATTGCTAGATCAGCTCAGCACCTTTAAGACATCATTTTGCCACACAACAAAGTTTTCTACAAGGTATTACTCCTCTATTGATCGATTTGAGTCACATAAAGGATTCTTCTTTGACTTAATATTCAAATAATTATTTAAAGGGGAACTCTAGCATTTCATTCCGATGTTTAAATGATTAATGTAGAATCTCACACTCTGAAAACACATTTGTTTGTTAAAGTGGACTGAAACCGAGCCAAGATCCGTTCCCTCCCCCCGGGGCATCCAAAATCAGGATATCCCACTGTGTGAAACCCCCCAGGGCGCCCCGCTACCTAACTTTCCAGTCCAACGGTGCATTCACGGGCCACGGCCGCATCCCCGCTATCCCTCTAGCAGGGCGAGTGCCCGCGGCAGCCATTTGTGAATTGCCAGCCGGGCACGCTCCCTGTTAGAGGGAATCGCTCGAAGCCGCTGTGCTAAGACGACGCACAGACATGCATAGCTCAGCGGCGCCAAGTGCGATGATTGGCCAAGCGGCCGAGCATGCGCTGTAGGACCGCGGTGAGGTGAGTTAATGTGGGAGATCTGGGGGGTTTCACATAGCGGGGGAAAGCACCAAAACCCAGGATAGTCAAAATCAAGGCTAAGTGCTGCTGGCCAAATTGGCCAATGTGGATGCAGGGGCTTGCAGAGAAGCCACCTCACTGGGTGGCTCCTTTGCATGCCCCTGCTTCCAGTCAGTCCAGTATCCAGCCACCTTGGCAGTCCTTTGCCCAGCCACATTGTCAGTGTCTACATTCCATGTTCCAGTGTCCAACCACCTTCCAGCCCTGTTTCAGTGTTCAGCCATGTTCCAGGGTCCAGCCATGTCCCAATGTCCAACTATGTACCAGCGTTCAGCCATGTTTCCAGTGTCCAGCCATGTTCCAGTGTTCAGCCATGTTTCCAGTGTCCAGCCATGTCCCAGTGCCCAGCCATCTTCCATTGTCCAGCCATCTTTCAGTATCCAGCCATGTTTCAGTATTCAAGCAATCTTCCAGTGTCCAGCCATGTCCCAGTGCCCAGCCATCTTTCAGTATCCAGCCATCTTTCAGTATTCAACCATGTCCCAGTGCCCAGCCATCTTCCAGTGTCCAGCCATCTTTCAGTGCCCAGCCATCTTCCAGTATTCAACCATGTCCCAGTGCCCAGCCATCTTCCAGTGTCCAGCCATCTTTCAGTGTCCAGCCATCTTCCAGTGTCCAGCCATGTCCCAGTACCCAGCCATGTCCCAGTGTCCAGCCATGTCCCAGTGTCCAGCCATGTCCCAGTGTCCAGCCATCTTCCAGTGTCCAGCCATGTCCCAGTGTCCAGCCATCTTCCAGTGTCCAGCCATCTTCCAGTGTCCAGCCATGTCCCAGTACCCAGCCATGTCCCAGTGTCCAGCCATGTCCCAGTGTCCAGCCATGTCCCAGTGTCCAGCCATCTTCCAGTGTCCAGCCATGTCCCAGTGTCCAGCCATCTTCCAGTGTCCACCCATCTTTCAGTGTCCAGCCATGTCCCAGAATTCATCCATGTTCCAGTGTCCAGCCATCTTTCAGTATTCAACCATGTCCCAGTGCCCAGCCATCTTCCAGTGTCCAGCCATCTTTCAGTATCCAGCCATCTTCCAGTGTCCAGCCGTGTTCCAGTGTCCAGCCGTGTTCCAGTGTCCAGCCGTGTTCCAGTGTCCAGCCGTGTTCCAGTGTCCAGCCATGTTCCAGTATCCAGCCATGTTCCAGTGTCCAGCCGTGTTCCAGTGTCCAGCCGTGTTCCAGTGTCCAGCCGTGTTCCAGTGTCCAGCCGTGTTCCAGTGTCCAGCCGTGTTCCAGTGTCCAGCCATGTTCCAGTATCCAGCCATGTTCCAGTGTTCAGCCATCTTCCAGTGTCCAGCCATGTCCCAGTGCCCAGCCATCTTCCATTGTCCAGCCATGTTTCAGTATCCAGCCATGTTTCAGTATTCAAGCAATCTTCCAGTGTCCAGCCATGTTCCAGTGTCAAGCCATGTCCCAGTGTCAAGCCATGTTCCAGTGTTCAGCCATCTTCCAGTGTCCAGCCATCTTCCAGTGTCCAGCCATATTCAAGTGTCCAGCCATGTTCAAGTGTCCAGCCATGTCCCAGTGCCCAGCCATCTTCCAGTATCCAGCCATCTTTCAGTATTCAGCCATGTCCCAGTGCCCAGCCATGTCCCAGTGCCCAGCCATCTTCCAGTGCCCAGCCATCTTCCAGTGTCCAGCCATCTTCCAGTGTCCAGCCATGTTCAAGTGTCCAGCCATGTTTCAGTATTCAAGCAATCTTCCAGTGTCCAGCCATCTTCCAGTGTCAAGCCATGTTCCAGTGTCCAGCCATCTTCCAGTGTCCAGCCATCTTCCAGTGTCCAGCCATCTTCCAGTGTCCAGCCATCTTCCAGTGTCCAGCCATCTTCCAGTGTCCAGCCATCTTCCAGTGTCCAGCCATGTTCAAGTGTCCAGCCATGTCCCAGTGCCCAGCCATCTTCCAGTATCCAGCCATCTTTCAGTATTCAACCATGTCCCAGTGCCCAGCCATCTTCCGGTGACCAGCCATCTTCCAGTGTCCAGCCAACTTTCAGTGTCCAGCCATGTTCCAGTGTCCAGCCATGTTCCAGTGTCCAGCCATGTTCCAGTATCCAGCCATGTTCCAGTATTCAGCCATGTTCCAGTGTCCAGCCATGTCCCAGTGTCCAGCCATGTCCCAGTGTCCAGCCATCTTCCAGTGTCCAGCCATGTCCCAGTGTCCAGCCATCTTCCAGTGTCCAGCCATCTTTCAGTGTCCAGCCATGTCCCAGAATTCATCCATGTTCCAGTGTCCAGCCATCTTCCAGTGTCCAACCATGTTCCAGCATTCAGCCATGTTCCAGTGTCCAGCCATGTCCAATTGCCCAGCCATCTTTCAGTATCCAGCCATCTTTCAGTGTCCAGCCATCTTTCAGTGTCCAGCCATCTTCCAGTATTCAGCCATGTTCCAGTGTCCAGCCATGTTCCAGTATCCAGCCATGTTCCAGTGTCCAGCAATCTTCCAGTGTCCAGCAATGTCCCAGTGTCCAGCCATGTCCCAGTGTCCAGCCATGTCCCAGTACCCAGCCATGTTCCAGTATCCAGCCATGTTCCAGTATTCAGCCATCTTCCAGTGTCCAGCCATGTCCCAGTGCCCCGCCATCTTCCAGTGTCCAGCCATCTTCCAGTGTCCAGCCATCTTTCAGTATCCAGCCATGTTCCAGTATTCAAGCAATCTTCCAGTGTCCAGCCATGTTCCAGTGTCCAGCCATGTCCCAGTGTCCAGCCATGTCCCAGTGTCCAGCCATGTCCCAGTGTCCAGCCATGTCCCAGTGTCCAGCCATCTTCCAGTGTCCAGCCATCTTCCAGTGTCCAGCCATCTTCCAGTATTCAGCCATGTTCCAGTGTCCAGCCATGTCCCAGTGCCCAGCCATCTTCCAGTGTCCAGCCATCTTCCAGTATCCAGCCATCTTTCAGTTTCCAGCCATGTTCCAGTATTCAGCCATGTCCCAGTGCCCAGCCACCTTCCAGTGTCCAGCCATCTTCCACTGTCCAGCCATCTTCCAGTGTCCAGCCATGTTCCAGTATCCAGCCATGTTCCAGTATTCAGCCATGTTCCAGTGTCCAGCCATGTTCCAGTGCCCAGCCATCTTCCAGTGTCCAGCCATGTTACAGTATTCAGCCATGTCCCAGTGCCCAGCCATCTTCCAGTGCCCAGCCATCTTCCAGTGTCCAGCCATCTTCCAGTGTCCAGCCATCTTCCAGTGTCCAGCCATCTTCCAGTGTCCAGCCATGTTCCAGTGTCCAGCCATCTTCCAGTGTCCAGCCATCTTCCAGTGTCCAGCCATCTTCCAGTGTCCAGCCATCTTCCAGTGTCCAGCCATCTTCCAGTGTCCAGCCATCTTCCAGTGTCCAACCATGTCCCATTGCCCAGCCATCTTTCAGTGTCCAGCCATCTTCCAGTATCCAGACATGTTCCAGTATTCAGCCATGTTCCAGTATCCAGCCATGTCCCAGTTCCCAGCCACCTACCAGTGTCCAGCCATCTTCCAGTGTCCAGCCATGTTCCAGTATTCAGCCATGTTTCAGTGTCCAGCCATATCCCAGTGTCCAGCCATCTTCTAGTGTCCAGCCATGCCCCAGTGCCCAGCCATGTCCCAGTGCCCAGCTATCTTCTTCCAGTGTCCCATCATGTTCCTATGTCCAGAAATGTTCTAGTGTCCAGCCATCTTCCAGTATCCAGCCATGTTCCAGTATTCAGCCATGTCCCAGTGTCCAGCCATGTCCCAGTGCCCAGCCATCTTCCAGTGTCCCATCATGTTCCTATGTCCAGACATGTTCTAGTGTCCAGCCACTTTCCAGGCTCGGGCCACAATCCAATGTCCAGCCACAATCCAGTGTTCGTCAACATTCTAGTGTTCAGCCACATTTCAGTGTACACTCACATTCCAGTATCATCCAATTTTTCCCTGCCCAGCCATGTTCCAATATCCAGCCTCGTCCCAATGTTCAGCTATGTTCCAATGTCCAGCCATGTTTCATTGTCTAGCCACGTTCCAGTGCTCAGCCAAATTACTAAGTCCAGACACACTCCAATGTTTAGCCAGGACAGTGCGCAAGAAGCCAGCTCAGTTCTGAATAAATCCTCTTGTGAGGGGGCTGAATGAGTTTTTGTCTACAATATCTCAAATTATTCCAAGAAAAAAAATGTATAATTAATAATGTGTGCCAAACAACTATAGGATAATTGCCAAGTAAGCAAATGCTAGGCAAACTTGCAAAATGCAATCTGACATCAAGTACTGACCCACAAGCTTAAAGTGCTTAAAGAAACACTGATCTGCAGCAACTCATATCACTTACCTTGGACTGGAGAAAAAGACCATCAGCCTCTACAATTTCTGATGTACTGAGAACCTGAAGATTCATGGGGGTTACACCATCCGGAAACTTTGGAAGAAGATGCCAACCACTAGTTGAAACAAAGACATTCAATATATGTTCAATATATGCTTAGTTTTCACACTTTTACAGCATCATGCTTTACATTTAGATTAAAGTTATCCTATATCCAGAAAGGAAGTTTCTATCGTCCGATCCAGTGCCGCAAAACAGCCTGTGTTTCTTTTTTTACTAAAGCCTTTGCCCAATATTCAAAACACAAACAGGAAGCAGTATGATGTTGAATGGCAGCCACGTGTTAATTTATTCAGTTACAAGCTAAACTGGCACATAATGACAGTTGGGTTGACATGCTTTCAGATGTCATACATATTATAAAAAGAGCGGGAGATCCCTTATTGGAAGCCTCTGCACTGCCACCTACTCAGTGGCGTCCCACTAGCCAGAACTCATAACCTCATAAAAATACACACAGGCCTAGGCTAAATGCGGGGCTGACACAAACAGCTTACACCATGCTTTCAGATGTACTGCAGTTATTATAACCGATAAGGCTGACCCCTAATGCAGGAATCTGATAACGTATCAGCTAATGGGTAACTGATGAAAGCAGAAGGGGATTGGGCTTCTCGGCCAGGGAGCAATATGGCTGACTTGTTTGTCTTTTTATGAATATTGGGCAAAAGCTTTAGTAAAAAAAGAAACTCAGACTGTTTTGGGGCACTGGACTGTGGATAGAAGGTGATGATGTAAATTTCCTTTCTGGGTATAGAATCACTTTAACACATGCAAATCTTTATTTTTAATACTTTTAAAGGAGGATATATGCCTAAAATGGACCAATCACCAGCATTTTGACAATACTGGTGATTGATACTTGTTTCAGGGTCATCGTGAACCCCCCAGATCGCTCACACCACTTACTTCTCTGCCGTTCCTGCGGCACATACACGGGAGCTCATACAATCAGTGCTTTATGTTGTGCATATTAAGGCATGGCCTAAAGCCGTTGTTTTGGACTGCGGGAGGCCACATCCCCGGCTTTCCTGTGAAGTGCACGCCCCCGAGCACCTAACCTATCTGAATGGCTGGGTGCAAGAGTGCGCACAGCTGCAGGGATGCCAATGTAGCAGCCCAAACTAACCCTGATTTACCAAATCATAAATATATCCATAGTAAAAGTCCCCTCATATATATACACAATTAAAAACACTCACCTTAATCCATTATCAGTGTTTACATTTAAACGTTTATATTGTAGCAAGGACTTGCTAGTCTAAAATGGTATAAAAGAGCACCGACACACAGGTGCCCCGAAATATTGGTATGAAAGAACACTGACATACAGGTGCCCTAGAGACTATTGGTATGAAAAATCACTGACACTGAACTATTGTCCTGAACTATTGGTATTAAAGAGCACCGATACACAGTACTCCGTTTTAGCACTTGAGTGTCAGTACTCTTATAGCACTTGAGTGTCAATACTCTAATAGCACTTGAGTGTCAGTACTCTCTAATAGCACTTGAGTGTCAGTACTCTCTAATAGCACTTGAGTGTCAGAACGCCAATAGCACTTGAGTGTCAGCCCTCTGTAATAGCACTTGAGTGTCAGTACCCTGTAATAGCACTTGATTGTTAGTACCCTGTAATAGCACTTGAGTGTTAGTACCCTGTAATAGCACTTGAGTGTTAGTACCCTGTAATAGCACTTGAGTGTCAGTACTCTGTAATTGCACTTGAGTGTCACTACTCTAATAGCACTTAAGTGTCAGTACTTCGAGAGCATTTCAATGTTAGTACTCTGATAGTACTTGAGTGTCAGTACTCTTATAGCACTTGAGTGTCAGTGCTCTAATGGCACTTCAGTGTCAGTACAATAGCACTTGAGGCTCAGTACTCTGTAATTGCACTTGAATGTCTGTACTCTGATAGCACTTGAGTCTCAGTACTCTGTAACAGCACTTGAATGGCAGTACTCAGTAATAGCACTTGAGTGTCAATACTCTGTAATAGCACTTTAGTGTCAGTACTTCAAGAGCACTTCAATGTTAGTACTCTGATAGTACTTGAGTGTCAATACTCTCTAATAGCACTTGAGTGTCAGTACTCTCTAATAGCACTTCAGTGTCAGAACGCCAATAGCACTTGAGTGTCAGCCCTCTGTAATAGCACTTGAGTGTCAGTACTTTGTAATAGCGCTTGAGTGTCAGTTCTCTAATAGCACTTAAGTGTCAGTACTCTTTAATACCAATTGTTAGTGGAGTATCCACTGGTTTAGGGCACTTTAGACCCTCTTGAAAAGAAAGTTTTGTGTGGTGGCCACTGGTTCAGGGCACCTGCATGTCAGTGCTATTTAATACCAATAGTTCAGGGCACGTGTGTTAGTGCTCCTTCATACCAATAGTTCAGGTCAGATCTGTGTCTGTGCTCTTTAATATCAATAGTTTAGGGAACCTGTGTGTCAGTGCTCTTTAATACCAATAGTCCAGGGCACGTGTGTGTCAGTGCTCTTTTATACCAATAGCTTATGGCACCTGTGTGTCAGTGCTCTTTCATACCAATACTTCAGGGCACCTGTGTGTCATTGCATTTCTATTCCAATAGTTCATGGTTCCTGTGTATCACTGCTCTTTAAGACCAATAGTTCAGGCTACTTTGGGAGTCAGTGCTCCTTCATACCAACAGTTTCGGGGCACCTGTGTATCAGTGCTCTTCCATACCAATAGTTCAGGGCACCTGTGTGCCAGTGCACTTTTATACCAATAGTTCAGGACACATGTGTGTCAGTGCTCTTTAATACCAATAGTTCAGGGCACTTGTATGTCAGTGGTCTTTAAAAACAAAAGTTCAGGGCACCTGTTTGTCAGTGGTCTTTCATACCAATAGTTCAGGGCACATGTGTGTTAGTGCTCTTTAATACCAATTGTTAGAGGAGTATCCACTGGTTCAGGAAATTTAAGGGGCATTTTCCTGTGATTTTTTTTTTTATTTGTCCATTTCAGGCCACTGTAACTGCAGGTGTCCAACATGGCCGTAGTGGTGTTGCTGCTGCTGGTAATCGAGCTGGTGCTGCAAAAATGTGTTTCATCCTTGCCTGCTACACCTTCCACTGGTGAAAGCGGGTGCCAGGGTTTGCAGTGCATTTTTGAGTGGTAAACCAGTACAAGTTGAGGCAGTCGTAGACTATATGGCACGCAGTGCTACCAGTTCCATGGGATTATCTTCCATCCACTTCACTTCTGCCAGGAGTGCTGAGCCCTCCACCACACCCCCCTTAAAATCAGCAAGGCTGTTCCAGCCACAAGTCATGGATCTATGTATTTCTTTACGTTTTAGTTTCCTGTTATTATTTTGAGTACTTTCCCCAGCCTGTTTTGTGCAGGGCCTAATAATAATTTCATTTTTTTTATTTATGTATCTATGTATTTCTTTAGTTTTTTAGTTTTGTACCTATTATTTTGCAAACCTTACCTAGCCCATTTCGTGCAGGGCAATTGCCTGGTGCCCCCCCAAATTGGCCTCACTTTGTGTGTGGGGGGAATTGTCTGCTGACCCCAACCTAAAGTGGGCCTAAACCATGTTAGTCTCCTAAAGCGACATTACAGACAAAGGGTTAAATTTTCCTGTTTGCCCCATGCTGGCTGTCAGGGGTGGCATCTTTCATTTACCAGCATTTTGCATTCCCTGATAAACCCTTTAGAACTTGCTTCATTCAGCTGACTCCTATTTCAGGGTGCTGCAAAATAAATTGTTTTCTAAAGGGACCCTTACACTGAAACAGTTATTTAGAAATATAAAGCAGGCTGAATGAAAGCTGGATGGCAACTCCTGACAGCCAGCACTGGAAGAGCAGAAAGCAGAATGTAACCCATTAATGGAGGACATGGGGGCTCTGACAGCGCTGCAGTCATTTCCTGTCACCTCTTTGGTTGGCAGTGTAGGGGAAAGGGGATTTTGGGAATGAAGTAGGAGTAGGTAGGTTAGGTTCCCCACAGACCTACAATTTCACTGGGGCTGTTATGTGAATACCAGGGCTCCATTAAGGCCAAGAATTTTAAGTATACAAATTAACACGAACAATTAATGATATATTATTAAGGATAATAAAAATGTTCATATTAGGGAATCCATAATGATATTGTACCTGTGATGTGCAAGGGGAGGCGCATCAGGATCCACAAAGGTTTTATAGATGATCTGTTTCCCCTCTTTCTCGGTCCAAACCACTTTGTCAAAGTTCATGCAGATGATATTGTCCACTGGGGCTCTGGAGGAGATAAAGGTTCAGCATGGTCAGAAGTGCACATATAGCCAACATCAAAATGGTCCCCTACCTACCTCATCACCCCAGAGGGGGGGGGGGGGTTCCTCATGACAGACCAGTAAAGACATACTGCTGCACAGGAGACTGACCTGCCACTCATGGTTCCAGCTTCATCTTTCATGCAGATTGCCTGCTCCCCAATAAGTTGTTTTTCATGTTATTGCCCAAATTGAACAATGATTAAAAACGCAGGGAGATTCCTCCTAATACTCGTATGTGCGCTGCCATACACCTGTATGGCGTCCCCCTAACCAACAATGACACCCATAAAAGACACCCAAAGACAAGGTTACTGGTGGGACCGGCACTATACCAACAAGAAATTTATAGAGAAGGAGCCAGGAGACAGTGAAGGAGAATAGAAAAACCTCTTTATTCAATAATGCACACACCCTCTAGGCTCAAAAAGTACTACACCAAAAAAAGATAAAATCACACAACGTTGTGCTTAAAAATTGGGGGCCCCCCACACCGCACATGCACCACCGCCTCAGAATCACAGCCACTGTCCACACACAAGTCATGCACTGGACACGCACACCAGCATAAAGCGGGGAAGTCCATAACCTAGTTGGGCACCAAACGAAGAGATCTCAACTGGATGAATAGGCAGTCAATATAGATACCATCTAGCAACATTCCTCCACGGCTCAATGTTATAATATGGTGCTTGATGCAAAATTCAGAGATGGCCAGAGGTAAAGTATGGCAGAAAAGGCAGCCTTTCTCATCTCACAGCAGATTACATGAACAGGTGATCCCAGCAATAGACCTCGCCAGCATGTATTGCAAAGGTGGACTCCGCGGTGAACGACACCATATGCCCAGCAGCACCAGAGTAAATGCATATAGGTGTCAGTGGCCACATCAGCGTTAATAAGTCAGTCAGCAACGCAGCTTCCACAGTGCGGACAGACCGCACAATGCCAACTCATGTCACGTTTCAAGCCTATAGAGTTGCTAGCTGAACGTACGTATGTACTTAACTTAATATAGTCACACGCTCACTTCTGAGGGCCACTTCAAACTTCAAGCTTCATACTGCTGTGCGCTGGCGTTCGTGCCATAAACCGGCCTTGTGCTTAGTCCATATCATCATAACGAGTAGTGGAGGGACATGAGGCGAGGAAGGGCCACCCACGTCCCAACCCCGTATTGCCCAAATTGGGCTTATCACAATGGAAGAGAAGGGTGAGTGCAGTGTTATAAAAGGCCTTGACATTCTCTTAAAAATAGATTATATTCGCCATAAAGATGCGGCTGAATTTGTCCCCAGATTTGCCACAGCTGTTGTAGCTGTAGAGCAAAAACTCTTGCCTCTGCTTAAAGTGGACCAATCACCCAGATTTTGACTATCCTGGTGATTGGTCCTTGCCCCGGGGGCATTCCAGTGTAGTATGCGCCCCTTTGTGAAGGGGTCGGCCATTTTCACTCACCTTTCTGCTGTTCACACGTCGCATGTGCAGGCACTTGTCCAGTAAGTGCCTTATGCCACATTAGTAGCTGCTGATTCGAACAACGCACCGGCATAGGTGACGCCATCAGTTGCATCCCCAGCTCCCCTGTGGATTGTGCGCTCCTGTGCACTTAGCCTTTCTGAATGGCACAGCTACAGGGAAGCCGGGGATGCATCCACCAGCAAAGACAGTGTCGCCGAAGCCGCTGGAATCAGGTAAGATTACCGGCGCCACGGAGGGTTTCAAACAGCGGGGCATCCGGTATAGGATACCCTGGCGGCAGGCTAGCGGCTATCTAAAATATTCCAGGACGACCACCAGGAGTGATGGGTCCACTTAAGCAAGAGGACAATGGCTCTGCAGAGACTACCCTAATTTCTGACACTGTGACTGACATGTGGATACAATATGTAGGCATACCTTCCAACTTTTCAGGCTGGGAAAGAGGGACAATTGTTAAACAAAGCCACACCCTCTCAGGGGAAATGGTTTCCCCAAAAAACTTACAACGCAAAAAATACCCTCTGAGTGCTAGGACTAAAAGTGCATCAGCTCTCATGGGTGATACACGGGTAGTTGAGACAAAGCCAAGAATCATACACAGGAGGGTCTGAACAGCGTTAAGGCACAAGGTTGACGAATACTCAGGGTCAGGAGGCAGGCCAAAAGGTTGTTCACCGGAAAACTCGGTTGCAGTACAAGAGTAGCTGGCAGAAACGGGGTCAAGGATTTTCAAGGTCACTCACCATAGATTAAAAGGCGCAGTACAGAGGACCAGGCAAAGGCAAGGTCAGTCGGCATTCAAGGTCATACATACATGGTCAAGATAGCAAACTCTAGCGCACCCAAGCAACAGCTTAACGGGTAAGGTGCAATGGAACTGGTTTTTATTTGGGGGT
The DNA here is from genome assembly GCA_027917425.1 of Gastrophryne carolinensis. NCBI lineage: Eukaryota > Metazoa > Chordata > Amphibia > Anura > Microhylidae > Gastrophryne > Gastrophryne carolinensis. The sequence goes on along the minus strand of CM051241.1, from coordinate 137,164,958 downwards.
AGGGGAAATGTGATTAGCCGGCGAAGTACTGGCCTTATAGGCCCTCAACAACCTTGGGGTTTATTAGCCCATGCACACCATAAGGGCTAATAGCCCAGCAATGTCTGGGCTCAACGGCCCATTTTAAAATCCCTCAGCTTTTATCCCCTTCAGACCATCACTGCTAGCCTGGTGCCCGGACACTTACCGAATCGCCCAATCTATGTCCTGTGCTGCCCGGCCTCTGTCGCCATAGTTACATTACTCTCCTGTGTTCACTGCAATGAAGGGGGGAGTATGTCATAGTTTCAGTGACGAACTGCGGAGGCAGTCCATTAGGCAGGCAGGACAGCAGTGTTACTATGGTAGTAGAGGCCAGGTGGTGCGGGACTAACAGCGATAGTCTGCAGGGGATGAAAAGTGAGTGTAGCGTATTTTTTTTTTTAATTATTATTATTGAATGACTTTAAAGAGATCCTATACCCAAAAAGAAAGTCATCACCTTCTATGCCCAGCCCAGTGCCTCAAAACAGCCTGTGTTTCTATTTTACTTAAGCCTTTGCCCCCAGCACTAACAGGAAGCCTGAATGGCAGCTGTATGCAAACTGGCATATAATGGCAGTTTAGTTGAAGTGCTCCCCAATGCTGAGCTGTGTGCACTGTAACTGAATGTATCATTACTGGAAAGCACCAGGGGGCGGGGCTGTTCGGCCAGGGAGCAATATGGCTGACTGCATCCAGTTTGTGTTGTTTTGAATATTGGACAAAAAAATAAGAAACACACTGGGTTGGGAATAGAAGTGTAACTTCAGTAACCAAGAACCCCCGCCCCCACCCTGCCACGCTACCCTGGTGCTGAGGCAGGACGGGGGGTTACAAAGAAAAAAACCCTTACCTTTTTCTCGGGCCAGACCAATAGCCTGACACAGTTGGACTAGAAATATAGCAGCCATTTAGGAGCTTCCTCTCCCAACTGACATAACTGACAATGTACAGTAACAGGAAGCCCAGCAGCACTTCCTGTTTGCAGGTGGCCTGTAAGTCCATGAGCTGCCATCTTGTTTTTAAAATTGACCCCAGCAGGAATTAGAAAAAGGTAAATGAATTGCCCTGGGGATGCATATGAACACTGTTAACTGTGTTGGTCATTTTTGACTGTTGTTCCGCATTAAGCGTCATCCATCTTCCATTAACTCTGACAGCTTCCCAGACCCTGCTGAAGAAAAGCATGCCCATACCATGATGGTGTGATCAGGGTGATGTGCTGTGTTATCTTTCCTCCACACATAGCGGCTAGCATTTAGGCCAAAAAGTTCAACTAGCTTGAGGAAAACTGCAAACAGGATTTTTTATGGCTTGCTTTAAAAAATGGCTTACATAAAGGCCAGATCTGTGGAGTACATGACTAATACTTGTCCTGTGGGTGGATTCTCACACCTGAGATGTGGATCTCTGCACGCTCTTGCCTGCTTCTCTAGTTGTTTTCTTAGAATGGGCTGCCCATATAGGTGGACAACCATGCATTTGTAGGTTTACAGTTAGACCACATATTAGCAGATGATGGGTTGAAAAGTGCTCTGTGACATTTTTAGAGCTTGGCCTATTTTTTATAACCTAACTCTTCAAAGCATTTCACAACTTTATCCCTGTGCTGTCTGGTGTGTTCCTTGGTTTTCATTATGCTGTTTGTTCACTAATCTACCGCACCTCTGAGGTCTTCACATAACAGCTGTGGCTAAACTGAGAATAAACGACATACAGATGGACTCTATTTACTAATTAGTTGACTTCTGAAGGCAATTGTTCACACTGGATTTTACCAAGAGGTATGGAGGGGGGGGGGGGTGTGAATACATATTCACATCACACTTTTCATTTCTTCTTAAAAATTTGTAAAAGCATGTATCATTTTATTTAAAGTTCACAGAAAAGTTCTTCTTTGTGTTACTCTTTCACATAAACTCTTAATTGGGCAGTCGTGAGAATTCTCTGCTGTGGACAGAGACAGCTGTGTAGCTGCTGTGACTTGCCGTGCTCACTCACACTGAGAGCACCAAGGAACAGAGTAGCCTTTAGACTACTTTTTTAGTGTGGTGATGAAGAATTAAAACAGAAAAGAGGACAAACAGCTTCTACCCAGCGTTGCAGGAAATGGAGGAGAGACACATGTTGATAAGTAGAGATGAGCGAACGTCCTAAAAATTAGATTCGGGTGATTCGCCGAATTTCTCCTAGAAATTTGCGTTCGTCCGAATCGAATCTTTGAGAATCACTCAACTCTGGAAAAGACACCGCACGGTGGAAGCGGGGGAGGCCGGCTTTAACAGCTGACAGCGCAGCCGGCCTCCCCTGCTCCCACCATGCAGTGTGTAGCTTACCTACATGCTGGCACGGTGGGAGCGGAGGAGGCCGGCTTTAACAGCTGACAGCGCAGCCGGCCTCCCCTGCTCCCACCATGCAGTGTGTAGCTTACCTACATACTGGCGCGGTGGGAGCGGAGGAGGCCGGCTTTAACAGCTGACAGCGCAGCCGGCCTCCCCTGCTCCCACCATGCAGTGTGTAGCTTACCTACATGCTGGCGCGGTGGGAGCGGAGGAGGCCGGCCGCAATGTCAGCAGGCGCCAGAAGCCGACTTGCACAGCTGACAGCGCAGACAGCTCCCCCCTTGCCCCGTGCAGGGGAGGAGTGGGGAGCCGGCTGCACTGTCAGCTCAGCAAGCCGGCTTCTGCCGCGCACACTGGGTACAAGCGTGGTGCTGGAACGAGGACGGTGACGAGTTGTATTTTTTTCTACCCTTCGCTCAGTGAATTTCAGAAAAAAATTGGTGAATTGAATTTTTACTGAAATTCGGAAACAAACTTGGGTCCTGACGACGAGTTCACTCATCCCTAGTGACCTGCTTTCTGCCCTATTATTGCCGTTTTTTTAATGTTTTATGTTTATTTTTCTGCCCTAAAAGGATTTCAGTTAAATTGAATCCTACAGCTTATAGATATGTAGGCTTTTTATACCCCATATGCTGTATATAAATACATATATCACACAAAATATATACATCCGTATGTGTCAGTTTAATCCATGGGTCATTGCGGTTATAACAACCAATTCCTGTTTTTATGATATCTTGCTCCACAAGCCCACGACCTGGTAAACAGAGAGCAGGTCTCGGCACACTCGGGGTCTGATGATTATCTCACCAGCCACCGGGGCACAAATGTCATTTCAGCGCAGTTGAATGGGTGAAAAGTCGCCATAGTAACAAAAGATTACTGCTTATGTATGTATTTATTGCTCTCAATGGCACAATGGGAAGAGATGTGACGAGACCTTGTTTAAGGAATGGAAGGTGCTATTTTAGGAGACATAATATAATGTGCGGCCATTGTATCGCTTGCCCCTTGGGCTGCCTAATGACAGGTCACCTTGTGACAGTTTACACTAAATGCCCAACACCGACCATTCCTTCTATCATTCATAAATGATCAGGTAATTAGAGCAAGCCATGCGTAACAAAATCAAATGACAGGAGCCTTCACATTTTTATTTTCCATTTAGACACCTTTTTATAGAATGTTGGTTTAAAATGTTAAAAAAGGAAAATGATTTTCACGGTTCATGATTATAGTCTATATATATTTAAAGTGGAACAAAACTCGAAATTCTGACTACCCAGGGTTTTGTTCTGTGCCCCAGCGGCATCCTGGATTGGGATGCCGTGCTGTGTGGAACCCCCAGATTGCCCAGTAAAACTCTCCTCTTCCCAATCCAATGGCACCTGTATGTACTCTCGTCCAATCAGAGTAGTTTGCTGTGACTATGTCATTCTGCAAATGGCTTTGATGGGCTTCAATGGGGAGTGAGAGTGGGAGGGAGCACAGCCCAAGGATGCAGAGATGTGACCGCTGTCGCCCAATCGTAAACAATCAGAATTACATAGGCACGGCAAACGTTTCTGATTGGACAAGAGCCCAACATTGGACTGGGAAGAGGTGAGTTGTACTGGGCAATCTGGGTGTTTCACACAGCAGGGCATCCCATGCATCGTTGTACCAGGGAAAGGTAAGTGAATACTCGCAACTAGAGATTCAGGCCGCCCTGGGTTTGTCAAAAATGACAGGCACCACCAAGCCCCAGTGGCTTTCCGATTTGGGATATCCTCCCACCCAAGCAGAAAACGAAAGTCAAAAATCTTGCAGAACTACTCACCGGCTCTCGTGACTACCAATCAGGTTCTCTGGGCAAAGGTGCACATAATACAGCAAAAAAAAAAACATACGCTCATCACGTTCAACCAAGGGAAATGAGTAATGTTAGTTTTTATTATTTATAGATAACAGCTTAATTTAACTGTTAATGTTATTTTCTTTTTAAAAAGCATCTAACTTTTTTAAAGCTGTCAGCTGTTGATGCTGTAACCAGCTTGCGTGGGAGGCTATTTCACAGATTTACAGTTCTTATGGTAAAAAGGATTGTCACACCTGAAGATTGGAGCTTTTTTCCAGGCAGAGGGAGTGCCCCTTGTATTTAGAGAGGATTTTACCTGAAATAGCTTTCTCCATATTTCTGTATTGGCCATTTATATATTTATGAAAGTTAATCATGTCCTCCTCTTAAGACTAAATTAATGTAATTCCTGTTACTTTTCTTCATAACTAAGATCCTTCACTCCCCTTCCCCTTCCTCAGTTTGGTGGCTTTCCTATGCACTCTTTCTAAAATCTCTTTCTATGAACTGGTTGCAAACATGCCGGCCCTGTAAAACCCCATTGGCCTCCAGGAGTCACTTGGGCCCTTAGAGCAGGGATGTTGACCCAGTGAGTAGTTCTGTCCATTTTATGCCCTTCCTCTTAGGCCCTTATTTAACAAGGGATAGCGCCAGGTAGCGAATGGTGAGCGAACGGTAATGACGGTCACCGCCACGAGTACGCCGGCTCCCCTCCGCAATCACACATTTATCAAGCCGATCCTGCTTAGCGACTGACAGAGCGCCAGATAGCGAATCATTCATCATTATTCCAGCCTCACCCCACAGCGCCAGCGAGCGACCTTGAACAGCGACAGGTATGACCTCTCGCTACCTGGCGCTCTCCAATGCATTTCAATGGAGCAATCTTTAAATATTCTTAATTAATTGCTATTAATGTTTTTTTTTTTTTTTTTTTTTTAAATGTCAAAAATTCTGTGACCACTTCTGCAATGTTAGATATTTTTTTTAAGGTAAAAAAAAAAAAAATGTGTGCAGAATTGATATTACAGGTCTAATATTAATGTATTCATATTACAAAATGTTTTGAAAAACATGTTGTTTTTTTTTCAAAAAATATGGTTGTTTGGGGGTTAAAAAACTACTTTTAACCCATCGCCGCCAGCGCTCTTGGGTTTAAACATGCATTTCACTGCGGGAGAATTTTTTGAACGTGATTTGTTAATGAATATGCTGGGAGCCGTTCACTATGGCCATTCGCTGTCATGCGCTCCTATACAGCGCGGAACCTGTCAAATAGCGACTCCTCACCCAATATTCAACATTACGGCAAACCGACTGAGTCGCTATCAACTACAGAACAACGGCCAAGCACATCGACTACTAGCGGGCTCTCTGCAAATGCCGCTACTGTTGCTCATCTGTCGCTACCTGCCGCTATGAATTGGCCTCTTAGTGTTCAAGACGCAACAAGAATGGGGGGGGGGGTGGCTGGGGGTATGCTTTACATGCCAGGGGCCTAATTGAAATGTATCATCGGTCAGAGTTTATTAATCTCAAACATTAAAGTGGACCAAGACACATGGCGATCGGCCCAGGAGCCGCATCCCCACTATCCCTCTAGCATGTCGCGTGCCCACGCCAGGCATTTGTGAATGGCCGGCGCGGGCATGCTTCCTGTTAGAAAGTAGTGGACGATGCGGCCGTCAGCGTGCTCGGTGCCAGTCGCCTTAGACGACCTGACATCAGCAGTTTCGAGCGCACTGATTGGACGAGCGGCCATGCATGCGCCATAGGACTGGGAAGAGGTGAATTGGTTTTCGGCGAACTGGGGGGGGGGGTTCACACAGCCAGGGGCAAGGACCAAAACCCAGGATAGTCAAAATCCTGGGTTTTGGTGCACTTTAAAGATTTTCAATCTCCCGGGTTTTGTTCCGATTCTAGAGGGCATCCAAATTTGGGTTGTGTGTGAAAACCGCAAGGACCGTCTGTATTCTCATCCCATGACACATGTGTGGGCTTGCCTACACTCTGCTTTCTATACTGTGCATATTGATGAGTGGCATTGAAGCATTGGAGGGGGAGTGGAAGGCATCCCAGCAGTTGCTTCCCTCCGGCTGTGCCAGCTCAGCATTGAGGGTCGGCCTTAACGGTTATATTAACTGCAATAAGTCTGAAAGCAATACAAGCTAGTCTGCCACATACATCTAATGTGGCAGGTTAGCTTGTAACTGAATGAATCATTACTGGAGAGCACCAGGGGGCACTGATGCACAGCCAGAGAGCCATATGTCCACCATTCAAACATCATATTGCTTCCGGTTAGTATTTTTATAAATATTGGGCAAAGACTTTAGTAAAAGTATATTGGGGCACTAGGCTGGGGATAGAATGTGACATAGAAGGTGACAACATAGATTTCCTATAGGATCACATTAATGTTCACAGATGTAAGCTGTCCTTTAATGACCAGGTCCAAGGTCCAAACACATTAGAGCACTATGTGAAGGACCTTTATATTGCCATTACTTCAATGTAGGACTCAGCTGGCCCTTTTCTAGCTATAACGATAGAGGCAAGACTAAATATTCCAATGGCAGTATATGCTGCTCTCTCAGGCTTTCAAAATGTATCCAAGAAAAGTCATCAGCCACCATCAAGAAGCCCTGTGCAAATGAAGCATGATGAGAAGGTAATTACATTTATTGGAGAAGCCTAAGCAAGGGCTTATTCACAGTGGCTTGTGATCTCGCTCTCTGGTGGCCAGGTGATCCGGGAAGAGCAGCTGCATTTCCAGCACTTGGTCACTGAACAGACTTCATCCATATTAAGAAAGTAATAATCTAATTACATCTCTCCTTCGATATCGCTTCCCGTTTGATTTTCTTTCATCCAGATTATGGATCTGGATAATCCTGGAGCACAGTACACAAGGTTTGGCCCTTGCATCAGCCAAGCGGCAACTATCTTTGCATAATTCCTTTGACACATACAACTAAGCAAAAGTCCATTATGAACCTATTATCCGGCGCCTTTGTGTCCATGTGTTGTATACATGAATATAAATGGCACAATGCATTTAGAATAGCCTCTAAGAGGCAGATTATCTCCCATTAAATCAAAAACAGGAAAATAGAAAATAATACACAACACTACTTTCCATGCTTCATTCTGTTGTAAAACTAAAAATTAACAAAGGGCCAATGATTACAGGCAAAGCCGGGTCATACCCAACAACAATATTAGTAACAGATAATGTTCTTAAAGTGAACATACACTCTGAAAATAAGTTTGGTATTGCGGCACAGGCTTCCTTCCAATAAAGGACATTTGTGTTGAGTTTATCTGAATCTTTATCCATGTCACTAGACAGCCAGCACATCATAGAGTTGTATAGACAATCCTATGTGCACTAAAGAGAAGAGACATTAAATGGGGGGGAGTGTACAGTGGATGTGAAAGGGACAGGCTTCCTTTATGAATGTTGGTACATTACAAAAGGGGATCTTAAAGTGCTACATAAGGCAAAGGTAATTGTTACCCCATTGTGTCAGGCTACATTTTTTCAATGTCCTAAACTGTTTTCAGTATTTAAACTGAAAAAGAAATGGCCGAGAAATCAAGGTTTACAGGTCCATCCTATAAATTCTCTTCTGATAAAAAGTGGGTGTGGCCCTTGGATCTGTGATGCTGCATAATCTGTAATAAATCTGGAGGAGCCGGAGGGAGGGGTGGGAGGAGGCGGAGGGAGGGGCGAGAGGAGGCGGAGGGAGGGGCGAAAGGAGCCGGAGGGAGGGGCGGGAGGAGGCGGAGGGAGGGGCGGGAGGAGGCGGAGGGAGGGGCGGGAGGAGGGAAGGTCCAGCAATCCTGTCTTTCTCTGCTGGGTTGATTGGGAGACGGATGAAAAAGAGAATGTCATTGGCTGAACCTATAAACCCCAATATCTCGGCCATTTCTTCTTCAATTTAAAAAAAACGGAAAACTGTTTAGGACAGTGCCAAATGTAGCTCGACGCAATGGTGTAACAATTACCTTTGCCTGAAATATAGTGTTAACGAATAGCCCATAGCCCGTATCTCAACAAATCTTTGGGGTTTAAGAAATGGTAAGGCCAGATAGTGCCAGATAAGTGTCAGGTCCCAGTGCAAAAGGTGTATTTATCAAGTCAAAAATCCAGAGTCATGTGTGTCAGGTAGTGGCCTATATATCATCAGTGCCGGCGATGGGATAAGTGAAGTGCCCGGCGCTGAGTTCCCTACAGTGCCAGATAAGACCAGTCGCTCACCCTGCACTGTGTGGCCTTATCCCATAGATTCCAATGGATATGGATGGTTACAAGAGCTTTTATTTGCATTTTTGAGGGGGGGCTGGTTGGATGTGCCATGGGATCCCTGGGTTGTTTGGATTGTTTTGGTATGCATTTTAGGCACTTTTGTGTGGCACTACAACCTTTCTTTGGCTGTGAAAAGCTGTACCATCTCTTCCAAGTGTCCCCTTTGCTTTCTCGTAATTTTTATCTAAAAAAAACCCTGACCCTAAAAAACAAAAAAAGTGCATGACAGCAGACGCTGTCACCCTGTAATACCCTTTACATAGCATTGGTGTGGGCACTTTCTTTTTTAAAGGAGCTCGGTTTCCAGCACTCCCAGACGTTAGGGGTCACAGTCGCATCAGCTTTGATAAGAGCTGCCTCACTCCCCACAGCACACAAGTGCCGGCGCAGATAGTGGCTTGTGCGATCTGGTATCCAATTGTATTTTTTATTGAAGAGACACGTATCACAGGTTATCATCATCGAATACATACAGTGTGACAGCATCAAGAATCAGATAAGGGGTTGCCCCCTTTTTCCAGTATGCCCAACTTCACCAGCGCTAAACCTCAGGGCTCACCCGCCTAAGAACATCGGCTTCATGTATATAACAGTGGCAATATTTGCTTGCAGTCTACACAATTGACTAAGCTGTCTACACATTGTGAACAATAAAGTTGTCGTGAACTTCGTCTGCGTCTCATGTCTCCTCATTTTACATTTAACTAAACCAAAATGCAACAAACAGACTGACGAGTAGGAGGTCACGTCAAAAGGTATGGGGGAGGAGAAAGAGAAAGCAATATAAAGATGTAAGAGAAGGAGGATAAAGGGGAGAAAGGAAGAAGAGAGAAAAAAAAGGGGGAGAGTTGGGCGGGGAGGAGCTGCCATCGCTACTACAGGTTGTCTATTAATCCTGGAGAAATTTAAGATAATCTGTGGAAACGGTGAATTGTTCCCACAAACGCCAATTCTCCCTGTGACTGTCCTTCATAGAGGCCGTCAGATCCTCCATCCTGCAAATGTCTCTGATCCTGGAAAACCACATAGCCATTGTCGCTGGGTCTGGAGATTTCCAGCAGTAGGGGATGCAGGCCTTAGCCGCTTTCAAAAGGGGGGCTAAAAGGGACTTTCCCCTTATCCAGAAAGATGTAGGAGCTAGATTTAGAAGGTACCTTGCCGGGTCATCTCCAAGGTCAATATCTGTCAGACATTTCACAATCTCCTTAACGTTGGCCCAGAACTTTGCCAGGCTAGGACACTCCCAAAAAATATGGATCATTGTACGTTTTGCCTGGGCACATCTCCAGCATAAAGGGGAGGAGGAAGGAAACATCTTAGACAGCTTGGACAGGACAAAGTACAGCTAAATTTTTTAATAAATTAGGCTCCCTATCTCACTTGCGCAGCTGCTCCAGTTGGAGAGGCTTTCCAACAGATATTCAATAAAGAGGCTCTCAAATAATTGAGGAACCTGTCCATATTTTACTAAATTTGCCTCCTAATGACCCATCCAGTAGATTCTTTGTGAATTCCACATTAACTGCACAGTTTATCAGGCAGACAGAAGACATCATGCTTTGCGTTACCCCAAGGGTCAGGTCAGCACTGGCCTTGTGACGTCACTGCTGTGTTTGACCCTAGGGCCATAGTCATTTACCAGCAGATGAAAACCCTGGTGTGGTCCATTTTGCAAAGTCTGCCAGCTGGAAAAGTGAAGCAAAAGCGCTGGCAACAAATTGCTTCTGATGGACGACCCCCTGCTGCTCCCCGGCCAGAGCTCTGTTACAGACCACTGAGCGTTTTTGTCAGCCTGCTTTTTTGTTTTTACTCTTGGGGGGGTTTACTAAAGGGTGAAGAGCTTTTTCACCTCCCTGGAGAACTTCTCCATGTCACTTGTTGGGTATTTAGTAACATTTGGAGAACTGGAGTGAGATTCAACACACAATCCAAAATACAAGTGCCACAAAAATCAAAGTAATTTTAATTTTTTTTTCTAATTGGAGATGTTTTCATGTTTCTAACACTGGAAAGAAAATGTCTTCACTCTAGTAATAATAGCGGACCTAAATTAAATGTGACTTTAGGTTCCTTTAGTCTCTACTTCTAAATTGAAATGCCCTTTGGGTAAAGAGGAACAAAACCTGGAATTTTCACAATGCTGGGTTTTGTTCCTCATCCCCCACATTGGAATGCTCCTTGTGTGAAACCACCCTGAATGCCCACTGTGCTTATATCTCCAGCAATCCCATGCCACATGTGCGGATTCTCTTTCAATCAGTGGTCTATGCCATGCATGGTAATGACTGGCAAATAACGCTGAATTGGAGAGGCAAGCATCCCTATGGGTACTTCCCTCCGGCTGTGCATACGCATGCCAGCCAGAAGTCTGCCACCACGACCAGGGCCAGCCGCTAGCCTACCCCAATTTCGGAAGCCCCACTGCGTAAATCTCTGGGATCACCCAGAAAACAAAATTTTTCAGGGCTCCCCCGGCTTCCGTTTAGCTAAAGTGTGTTCTAGTGCCCATCCATTTAGATCAGAGGGAACTGATTTGTAATCAGACAATTGGGTGGCTTGTTAAGGTGATAATTTTTTTTTTTGCTAAATCTGCTTTTAACCAAATCATCAAATAAAAGAACCAACTCAGTTTAGCTCCAGATATTAATTTGCAGGGCAGAAGTCCCCTTTTGCCAACTAATGTATTATCTGCAAATGTTTCAAGCTGTTAAAGGGAGACTCTGTTTTCACTAAAGTGAATATTAATTAAAATGGCACTATACATATTGAGAAATGATGCTTCCATGTATCCAGAGGAAAGACGTCCTGTCTTGACATTTAAGATGAAATAAAATACACATTATCATTATATTATTATTATTTATAATTTACCAGCTTTTTTTGTCTTAACAGTCGCATATACCCTGTGAGAATTGATGGATTATTATTATTTTCTTACTAATATTTACTTTCTTTTGTCTTAAAATGATTTATATGACTATTCATCCTCGGATATTTAATAATTGAAATCTGAATACTGTATTACATTTGGTGTTTTGAATAATAAATTAAGAAATAAGTTAATAAATTAATCAAATCATTATTAGCTAATTCATTTTCTTTTCTAAACTAATATGTTTTGTTAAAGTGTGCCAACACCCAGGATTTTGACTATCCTGGGTTTTGGTACACTTCGGTGGGCACCCCGATCGGGGGTGCCCCGCTGTGTGAAACCCCCCAGAACGCCCGTAAACACTCACCTCCCCACGCTCCTACGCGGGCGCTCGTCCAATCAGAGAGCTCAGAGCCGCTGTGGTATGCACGTACAAGCGGCATCCAACCACAGTGGCTCTGAGCGCTGGAGGCCGCGTCTCGCGCTTCCTTCTAACAGGGAGCGCGCCCGCGCCGGCCATTCACAAACGGCCGGCGCGGGTGCGCACCCTGCTAGAGGGAAGCGCGAGACACGCCCGCGGCCCACGCCGTTGGAACGGGGTTGAGGTAAGGTTTGTGGGCATCCTGGGGGGTTTCACCCCGCGGGACATCCCAATTTTGGATGCCCCGCGGGGAGGGATCTGATCGGCCCGGGAATCTTATAGATTCCCGGGCCGATCCCCCCTGGGTGTTGGTCCACAAAAATGAGAAATATGAAATTACTTTTTAGGGAAATGATCAGAGTTGTCTACCTGTATACCGGTATATAAAGATGTAAGATATAATTACTACATATTGAAGTAAATTATGACATGGTCAGGTAGATTTACACTTTATTTAATTAAAGTAAAAATATATATATATATACCAGTAGGGTAGAGAAAGTATTATGAATAGTGAATGATCTGAAAATCAATGTCAACAATAAAACCACATAAAGCTGTTGTTTTGATCCTCATTTCGGCAAAGGGACTGGTGGCACACAGATCTCCAGCTCCCCTGAGAAGTGTGCACTCCCACTTACCCAGCCTATCTGAATGGCGAGGGCCCTGGAAAAAGTAAAGCTCTTGCGGGCGACCTGGGGTATGCCAAATCGGGGGGTGATTGGTCCACTTTAACCTGATGCTAAATCGTCCCCATAGGGGTATCTATTTAAGGTATGCATTGCATTTAAAGCGGCCCTTCAGCATCATTTAATGAAAAGCCCAAACCCTTAAAAAACTACTCCCAAGCATCTAAAATTATTATATTTTAAGTTTTTAGTCACTTACTTATTATTCTTTCCCTCACTGGCCTTCAACTCTATTCAGGACTCTAGGACATGGGCGCTGCTATCTTGGCTCAGTAGAATCACATACTGAGGAGAAGAGAGGAGTCAAAAGTACAGCGGGTGGGGTTATAGGCGAGCTTTGCACAAACAGAGCAGAGCTGGGGTCAGGCAAAGGTCAGAAATCCCAGAATGCAGAGCGGCACAACAGGAAGACACTTCCTGTTTGCAGACGGCCTGCACCTCCATGGGCCGCCATATTGGATGTTTAAAGTCTCATAACATGCAATAGATGCAAGTAGGATGAATTTTAATGTGGGCAATCTGTATGTACAGGGTGGGGGAAACATATAACATAGACTTCTATTTAGGGTGAAGGTCCGGTTTAAATAACTGAACCTATGAAGTGTTTGTTAACTTTTCTTTATATTAGCAGAAGGCTGGAAATAGCGGTCTATGGAAAACCAACTCATTCATTCACTATTACCTGCTGTTTGACTCCCAACATTGTCTGGGGATTGGTCCACTTTAAACCGGTTCTAAGAGAACCTTAAACCAGGTTATCTCTCTTAAGATCTTAACCAGCACAAAGGCTGATTTTTGACTCACAAACCTTGAAACGTAGAAAATCCCAACCAGCTTTCATGACCTACAGACCTCAGATCAAGAGTAAAGAAAAAAAACATAACCAATCTGCAGTTGAAGTGCATATAAGTAATACAGATAAGTAATACAGATAAGTAATACAGATAAGTAATACAGATAAGTAATACAGATAGGTAATACAGATAAGTAATACAGGGGTGCATCAGGAGGGGCATAGGTGCTCATGACCAGAGCATCATTTTACCCCTGTACAAGTCACTGGTCAGACCCCATAAGGAGTACTGTGTACAGTTCTGGGCACCTGTGCTTAAGAAGGACATATCAGAACTGGAGCGCGTTCAAGAAGGGCAACACAGTTGATAAAAGGAGTGCAGGGGGTTCAAAAGTGGCCTTGATGCCTTCCTGGCATGTAATAACATTTCCAGCTATGGCTACTAGACCACTGGAAGGAATTAAACAGGCTGAACTGGATGGACTAACGTCTTTATTCAGCCTTACATACTATGTTACTATGTTACTATGTAGATGACAAGCTTTGGAGGCTATCCTAAAGCAAAACGCTAAAAAAAATATATAAATGAGCGGTCAATCTTACCGTCTATGTAGTATCCCATGATAAACCCAACCCACTGTGAAATAATAGATCAGAACTTTCTCTGCGGGATGGATCAGGGGTGCCTGCTTACCTTCACCTTGTCCTGAGTGCTGTGTGTACCCCCCCACAAGTCGTCCGATCCACTAACCATCCAGCCGCACCCACGGCACAGACTCGAGCTCAGAGTAAGTGCGCTCATTGGCTGAGCGCCCGTTTTCACTCGGCTCCGCTGACGGCTAAGCCACCTGAACGGCTAAGCAGTCAAGCAGTGCCAAAGCAGAGTGTGCCACCAGCCGCTAACCGACCATTCAGAAAGGCCAGACAGGGGTACGCACACGGCTAGAGGTGAGTGGGGATGCTGCTGCAACACAGAGATGGAGAAAGGGCTCCGGGAGAAGGTGAGGGTTCCGGGGGGTTTCACAATCCCAAATCAGGATGCCCCATGGACTGGAACTCGGAGGGACCTCGAGCCTTTTAGACTCCAGGGCTTCCGATGTTCTTCTTGAAAGTGCTGTTTTGTGATTTTTAAAGTGATTTTAGTTGCCTGACAACCTATACATACCACCAAGGTGGTACTTGAAATAATTAGATTAATTAAAATAGTAAGTGGTAAAGGTTGGGAACCCCTTTCCTAAACCACACAGCATATAAGATCACAAACAGCACAGGGGGTCATCAGTATCCTACACCATAGAACATTGAAGATTGCAACCATCATAAGCTGATTAAAAAAACTTAAAAATTGTGGGTATCCATAGTGGGCCTTTGTAACAGAGAAAGAGCAGTAAAGAACAGCAAGACTACAGGTGAAGTAAAATACATTATGACAGGCAATAAAATAAAGTAGCTGGGGTATCTGAAACATCAAGAAGGATTTTAAATAAGCATCACAACTCAGTCTACTTTAGATCTACCATGACCCGGATCAATGTGAACCTTTACAGACAACAGGGTTTAATAACAAAAGCAATACATATAATGAATAAATGACTTTACAAAGTAGAGATTCTAGACATTCCTTTCTCTGGTCCTTTGTAATCATAGGCCTGTTGGACATCAGCTCTACAGCAGGAGAAACCTTATCCAGCAAAGTGTATGGTGTAATGCACTTTAGTCCTCTGAGATGAAAAGCAATCAAAACATTGTACCTTTCTCTCAAAAAACGAGCGCCCCTCCCCGAGTATCACAAAGGTAGCCAGCGTGTTAGGAATAAAAGAAACATTTTACTTGGTCTTTGTAAATTATATTTTTTCTCATGGGTCACAAGCAAACAATATCACTTGTAAAACAACAGAAAGAATTCAAGATACAAGAAATAAAAACGCAGAGTCTATAATACATGTGGTCAATGGGGTAATTCTCTAAAATGTGTCCATTTCATATAGGAGTTTACTAACTAATGCAGTGAGTGTTCTTTCTCATATGGAGAGCTCACCATTGTGGAGGCTGATTCACTACTAACGCTAGGTATCGGCAGATGAGCGTCTGTATAGCGGCGCTTAGAGTGACCGCTAGTAGACGCTGTAAGCGGGTATCGGGTGCTGTAACATAGCCCTTCAGTCGATGTGGTAACCTGGCCCGCATTGATGAATGTGATGTATGTTGGGCGCTCTAACACCAGTACAGCGCTGCAGGAAGCGAAAGGTAGTGCCAGCTCAATGCGACCAACACTCGGCGCTCCACGCCATACTTATCAAAAAAAGGACACACTCACAGCGTAGGCGCTCTAAATCTGGTCGCTATAGCATAGAGCACCAGACGCTGTGTGATTAAAGTCTTTTTTTTGAACACATATCCACCAATAACAAAGAGAAAACACATGGAATGACATTGTTTTAACACTGTTACATTAACACTTTAGTGCCAGACCTGTAAGGACAATTCTGCATAAAAATATAAAAAGTCAAAAAAGTTTCTAAATGTGTTTGCTTGCAGCCAGGAGAGGTCACACAATGATTTGAGCAAAAAAAAAACAAAATAAAAAATTTCAAACACACTGTTTAAACACAAGCAAATGAACGGGCATTGAAATGTATCGGAGAGCGACACTGAGCGAAAGGTAATACCTGGCACTCTGGAAGCTAGAGTGCCGTAATAATACATGTGACGCTACAAGGGGCTGTTAGAGGCGCTCACCAGATTCGCTTTCATAAATGTGGTTTTACGTACAGCGCCCGACGTTCACCAAATGCTGCCTGCCGCTAGACCTTCTTAAATACCATCCTTTGTTGACTGGTACTCACTAAGGTTTAGTGAGCTTTTCACCTTAAAAAGCAGTAAAGTGAATCTGCATTAAAAAATTAAAGGAATTTACACCATTAGCCTAATTCATAGCCTCTTTGTGATTGCTCGTTTTTTGTGGAAGGCAAATCGGTACAAGGGAAAATTTTCTTTGCCAGGCATACGCAATGTTAATTGCCTTGCGTAAGCTTCCGATTTAGCTGAGCAATTATGGTTTTGGTCTGCGAACTAGCCTCAGAAGCCGAGATTTTACCTATTTCCGGCTGTATGTTGCCACTGAGTCCTTAAATCTCGGTGCTCCGTGGCCATCTTATTGGTTTTCAGGCATGCGTATTGGTTGTTTTTTCCCTGCACCCCACCCTGGGGGCATCCCATGTGGTGTGCATCCCTGTAGTGTGACTTACCTTCTCCCTGCTGGTTTCTTGTGGGCATTCCATGTAGTGTGCATCCCCGCAGTGTTACTCACCTTCTTCTTACTTGTTCTTACCTGCTTCCCCCTAGTGGTGGCCCCCACCCCCCGCTTGACCTTTTGCAACCTGCATTAAGCCTCGTTGTTGTACAAACCACACCACACTGCGTTTTGAGGGTTGACATTAGTATTTTATTTATACAATTATTTCTTTTTTGTCCTATGGGACTTTTTTTATTTTCTAAAATGGAACATAAAACTTTTTTATAAAATGAGTCAACTCCATGGCCAGTGCCCCCAAATGCTCAATACTTACTGCATCCCAGTAGTTGGGCATTTTATGGAGCCACCCTCCGCCTCGGTGCCATGCCTTCCTCGGGGTCTGTAAAGACATTAAAACATATGTTTGACCTATATGTGTGTTGTGGGTTCTGCTCCTGGAGGCGTTTTTTCTTGGACCTTGAGTCTGGTAAAAGTCTGGTGAGATGGCCCCATAGCCGCATAGTCGCCCTGGTCCGAGGAGTCTGTAGGGAAAGAGAAGCACAAACCACCAGCACTTAGCAAACATGTCATCTGGATTTCCTTGCCTTTAGCTGTGTTTTTTTTGTCTGTTGTCCTACTTGAGTTCTCTGGCACTGGGTCTGACTCCAAGCCCAACACCAGCTCCTCCTCTTCGGCTGGTTCCAGTGGTGGTTGTGGTGAGACTGAAGAGGAGGATAAAGATGCTGGCAATGGTTGTGGGCGACGCCTTACCCGCACACCCAGTCTTTGCCGTGCCACTGGTCGGACCCTTCTTCTCCCGGTGGGTTTTATTCTCTGCCAGAACCAGATGTTAGAAGAGAAGCACAATTCAGTCACACAGTTCAGCATGAGTGGGCAACTTATCTATGGAGCATTCACTTACCTCTGAAGTTCTGGCATAAAAGCTGCCTCGCCCAGGTTCTCTGCGTTCTTTTGAGTTTCGATCAGCGCTGCATTATTTGGGCACTTGTGTTCGCCCATGCCCATTAAGATGTGTGGCCCCCTCCAATGCCAACGTCCTCTTGGTGTGGGTGTTGGGTTTGAAGTAATAACGCTCTGTCATAAAAGTCTGCAATGTGACACCATGTCAATTTACTGTAGTCCATGTATTGTCCTAGTTTAGGTCCGCATGCACACTAACCTTCCCCTTTAAATACCTGTGTCTCACATCTCCCCCATGTGCAGCAAGCCAATGCATGTATTGGCCTACCCGTTTGGTCTGGCGAGTGAAGGGAGAACGCATAAACTCAGTCTGACGCGTATTAATACGTTTAATACGTTTTCGCGTACGCAAACCAAAAAATCCAAGAAAACAGCAAACTTGGTTAAAAACCATTACACTAAATAGCACGAACCAGAAAAACGGCCAAACATGATATGGCCCACTGAGGCTCTCTTGCCCAAGGGCCCATGTAAACCTGGAGTAAGCCCTGGTATAGTGGTTTTCAGGGTAATATACAGTAGAATGTTTCTTGGATAGTATGCATGTTAGGCACTTACCTCGTCGCCGTCCCTGGTCCCGCGACGCGCTGTCGGGTGGTCCCCGGTTGGCTGCTGCCCGACGCTCCCCGGGTGTGCTGGCTCCTCAGCGCTGTTGTGGGGGTCGGGGGTCGGCGGCGCGGGATGGTGTCGGTGGCCGCGCCGCAGCCCGCTCTGCGCGGCTGCGCGGTCCCGCCGAGCTCCCTCGCGATGCGGCGCTTCCCCCTCCCGGCGGGGGCGCGCCCGATCCACAACGTGCTCGCGCGCGCGCGCGAGCACGTCTTCTTTATGCCTCCCGGCGGCGCTTTCCCCAGCGCGCCCGCCGGGGGCGAGTTTAAAGCACCCAATCCGTGACCTGATCCTAGAGTGAGCCCAGGGACTGGTCGGCCTGTCTGGCCTGGGCCGTCCAGCTCCTGGGACCACTCCCGTTTTAGTGTATGCACCAAACACAATTGTTCCCTCCGTTTTCCCTGTTCCCCACTGGCCAGTTCTCCCTATAAAGCTGCACTGCTCCAGTATCCCCTTGCCCGTTATAGCTTCTGGGTTCTGGATGTGCGTTGCTGTGACTTTGTGTACTTTT
Source organism: Gastrophryne carolinensis (assembly GCA_027917425.1). Lineage (NCBI taxonomy): Eukaryota > Metazoa > Chordata > Amphibia > Anura > Microhylidae > Gastrophryne > Gastrophryne carolinensis. Next base: position 137,146,335 of record CM051241.1, on the reverse strand, counting down.
GGATTTTTGGACTTTGACTACTCTTGCTTGCTGCCTGCCCTGACCTCCTGCTTTGCCCGACTACGCCCTTGCCTGACCCTTCTGTACCGCGCTCTGTGACCTCCTGGATTTGACCTCGGCTAGCCTCGACCATCCCTTCGTTACCTCCTCTGGATACCACGCCCCGTGACCTCCTGGTTTGACCTCGGCCTGTAATTCGGACTCTGCCTTCCGGCATCCTCGTTCGGGATTCCCTGCCAAACATCTATCTGCACCTTAAGCTGGTATCCTTTGCGCCTTATAAGTCCTGGGGGCAACCGACTGGGAGAGGCATTACCCGCGTCTCCTACAAGCGGGGGCTTGTCTATAGGCGGAAGTGGCGGTGGAGATTGGGGGATACCAGTTCAAGACAGACGGGTGTTTGGTACAGTCCTGACATTATAACGGGCCAGAAGAATGGACCAAATCCTGGAGCAGGTGCAGGCCTTGACAGCGGCAGTGGAGCACCTGGCTCACCGGGTTGCGGCTCAGGAGAACCGTCCTGCTCCTAACGTCCCCAGTCCTCAGGGGACTCCGGCCGCAATGTTTGTGGAACCTAAAATCCCACTTCCCGAAAAATTCCACGGCGACAGGGCAAAATTTGCCAACTTCCGGGACTCTTGTAAATTATACTTTCAGCTCCGTCCTGTCTCCTCAGGGTCACAAGAGCAGAGGGTCGGCTTGATTGTTTCCCTACTCCAAGGAGATCCTCAGTCCTGGGCCTTCAGCTTATCAGCTCAGGATCCTACTCGCCTCTCTGTGGACAGCTTTTTCTCTGCGATGGAGGTTCTCTATGATGATCCCGACAAGGGGGCCACAGCTGATGCCAAGTTACGTACTCTTCGCCAGGGACGCCGTCCAGCCGAAGACTATTGCTCTGAATTCCGGCGCTGGGCGGTAGATTCCCGTTGGAACAATCCTGCTCTTTGCGGCCAATTCCGGCTAGGATTGGCCGATGCCATCAAGGACACCTTGGTGAACCACCCGGAACCTCAGACCCTAGACGAATTAATGCACCTTGCCATCCGCATTGATCGTCGGCTTCGGGAGAGGCGCCTAGAAAAAGGGTCGCATGCCGAGTCTGCCTCAAGGTCTGAGGTCCCAGTCGTACAACCTTCGGATGAGCCCATGCAACTTGGTGCCACAAGGCTCACTGAAGGCGAGAGGCGGCGACGTCTATCCGAGGGGCTTTGTCTGTATTGTGGGGGAACCGGCCACATGGTCAGACTTTGCCCAAAGAAGCCGGCGGGAAACTCCAGAGCCTAGGGGGTTTCGAGGGGGCCCTCCTAGGCTGTAAGGTATCTCCTCAAGTATCGTCTCCAGTTCTGATTCCAGTTCAGATTATGATTAACCTTAAGTGTATGAATCTAAAGGCTCTTCTAGATTCAGGAGCTGCTGGGAACTTCCTAGACTCCGAACTAGCACTGACTTTAGGAATTGTGGTCCAGCCCTTGCCGACTCCCATCTGGGTTTCAGCCATTGATGGCACTCCTGTGGCCGGGGGTTTAGTTCAGTTCCAAACCCCTCCTATGCAAATCAAAGTGGGAGCCAATCATTCTGAGGTTATCAGTTTTTTGGTATTAAGTATGCCTAGCACCCCTTTAATTTTAGGATTGCCATGGCTACAGGAGCACAATCCCCAAATTGATTGGGTCTCAGGGCAAATCACTAAGTGGGGTCGCCAGTGTTTTCAGAGCTGCTTAGAATTTCCACTTAGGGTCGCGCACCTAGCACCGGTTGGGGTCCCCACTCCTTATTTAGAGTTTGCTGACGTCTTTTCGGAAAAGGCGGCAGACAAACTTCCTCCCCATAGACCATGGGATTGCCCTATTGAACTTCTCCCAGGTACCATGCCTCCCAGAGGGAGAATATTTAATTTGACCCGAACGGAAACCCTTGCCATGCGGGAATATATTGCCGAGAACTTAAAGAAGGGGTTTATTCGGCCTTCATCTTCCCCAGCAGGGGCAGGATTTTTTTTCGTGGAGAAGAAAGATGGGGGACTTCGCCCACGTATTGATTATCGGGGCTTGAATAACATCACGATAAAGAATAAGTACCCCTTACCACTTATTGAGGGTCTGTTTACACAGGTGGTTGGGGCACAAGTCTTCTCTAAACTCGATCTCCGGGGGGCCTATAACCTCATTAGAATTAGGCAGGGGGACGAGTGGAAGACGGCCTTCAATACCCTTGAAGGGCATTATGAGTATCTAGTAATGCCTTTCGGCCTGTGCAACGCCCCCGCGGTCTTCCAAAGTTTTGTTAATGAAATTTTTAGGGACTATCTTGGCCGTTTTGTGGTCGTTTACTTAGACGACATCTTGATTTTTTCTTCGTCCATTGAGGAACATCGCAAACACGTGTGTTTGGTCCTGCAAAAACTTAGGGAAAACTGTTTATATGCCAAGTTAAAGAAATGTCAATTTGAAGTGTCAGAGGTTCCGTTTCTTGGTTATATTATCTCTAAGTCCGGTCTATCCATGGATTCTTCTAAGGTGAAGGCCGTCTTAGAATGGGAACAGCCCAGGGATCTAAAGGGCCTGCAAAGGTTTCTGGGCTTTGCTAATTTCTATAGGAGGTTCATTAAAAATTTTTCTGCCCTTGTTACACCTCTTACCAATCTGACCAAGAAAAGCGGGTACCCTTCAGTATGGCCTGTTCATGCTGTCCAGGCCTTCGAGAATCTTAAAAGGATGTTTAGTGCCGCACCCGTCCTAGTCCACCCTGATGAGCAACGGCCCTTCCTTGTGGAGGTGGATGCTTCCGAAGTCGCAGTTGGGGCAGTCTTGTCACAGTATTACGGCTCACCTGAACGCCTCCATCCATGTGCCTTCTTTTCCAAAAAATTCTCAGCGGCCGAAAGAAATTACGATATCGGCAATAGAGAATTATTGGCTATCAAGTTAGCCTTTCAGGAGTGGAGGCACTGGCTGGAGGGCGCTCAGTATCCAGTCACGGTCTTTACGGATCATAAAAATCTGGAATACATCCAATCTGCCAAGAGATTAACTCCTAGACAGGCTCGCTGGTCCTTATTCTTTTCTCGGTTTAACTTTTCTATAACCTATAAGCCTGGATCCAAAAACACTAAAGCTGATGCCCTGTCTCGGAGTTTCTCTCCTTCCGACTCACCTGAAAGGTTGGTTTCTCCCATTTTACCCCGCTCCCTGGTGGTAGCCGCCATCCAACCCCAACTTCCTGACCTAGCTCAATTTCAGGCCGAAGCGCCACCTGAAAAACCTGAGTCGGTCCAGTTTGTGCCCTCTCCTTTCCGCACTGCCTTTTTGTCTCATTTTCACGAAACTAAAACAGCGGGTCATCCGGGAGTTAAGAAAACTATTGCTCTATTGTCCCGCCAAGTCTGGTGGCCATCCATTAGGAGCGATGCACAGAAATTTGTCCTAGCCTGTAAGGTCTGTGCTCGAAGTAAGGCTTTAAGACACTCCCCTGAAGGTCCTCTACTACCTTTGCCCATTCCTGCCTCTCCATGGACCCATTTGGCCATGGATTTCGTTACGGATCTTCCCCCTTCCCAGGGATATACCGTCATTTGGGTAGTAGTGGACCGCTTTAGCAAAATGGCGCATTTCATCCCTTTAAAAAAGCTTCCCACAGCTCAAATTTTAGCTCAACTCTTTATCACTCACATTTTTAGAATCCACGGTATCCCGGTAGACATTGTTTCGGATAGGGGGGTCCAATTTGTCTCCCGGTTTTGGAGGGCTTTCTGTACTAGGCTGGGCTTCACCGTCTCTCTTTCCTCGGCATTCCACCCGCAGTCGAATGGGCAAACCGAGAGAACAAACCAATCTTTAGAGCAGTATCTGCGTTGTTTCACGGCTGATACTCAGACGGATTGGGCTTTCTTCCTGCCGTTTGCTGAATTCGCATTAAACAACGCTTCACATTCTTCCACAGGGGTTTCTCCCTTCCATTGTGTTTATGGCAAAGATCTGAAATTCTCAGCCCTTTCAGACCAACCCTCTAGTGTCCCCTCCTTGGATGACTGGGTGTCCAAATGGTCAGGGTTATGGAATAAAATCCAGCAACATCTGACTAAGGCTGTTCTTCAACAAAAAAAATTTTCAGATCGTAAACGTTCTTCCAATTCTGGTTATGAGGTGGGGGACTGGGTTTGGCTTTCAACCAAGAATCTGGCCTTACGCCAGCCCTCCGCTAAGTTAGGCCCTAAATTTATCGGCCCCTTCCCCATAACACGAAAAATTAATCAGGTTACGTATCAGTTGGCCCTCCCTTCTTCCATGAAAATCTGTAAATCCTTTCATGTTTCACTTCTTAAGCCTGCAAAAAACCATGAATCTAATAGTCCTCCTAGTCCTGTGTTAGTTGATGGGCATCAGGAGTTTGAGGTTGCCCGGGTTCTTGATTCTCGCTTTTTTCGAAACTCTCTTCAATATCTTATTGACTGGAAGGGATACGGTCCGGAAGAAAGATCTTGGGTTCCGGCCAGAGAGGTTCATGCGCAGAATTTGGTAAAGAGATTTCACAGAGAGAATCCTTTGAAACCCAGCTTGGAGGGTCCAGTGGCCCCTCCTCAGGGGGGGGGTAATGTTAGGCACTTACCTCATCGCCGTCCCTGGTCCCGCGACGCGCTGTCGGGTGGTCCCCGGTTGGCTGCTGACCGACGCTCCCCGGGTGTGCTGGCTCCTCAGCGCTGTTGTGGGGGTCGGGGGTCGGCGGCGCGGTATGGTGTCGGTGGCCGCGCCGCAGCCCGCTCTGCGCGGCTGCGCGGTCCCGCCGAGCTCCCTCGCGATGCGGCGCTTCCCCCTCCCGGCGGGGGCGCGCCCGATCCACAACGTGCTCGCGCGCGCGCGCGAGCACGTCTTCTTTATGCCTCCCGGCGGCGCTTTCCCCAGCGCACCCGCCGGGGGCGAGTTTAAAGCACCCAATCCGTGACCTGATCCTAGAGTGAGCCCAGGGACTGGTCGGCCTGTCTGGCCTGGGCCGTCCAGCTCCTGGGACCACTCCCGTTTTAGTGTATGCACCAAACACAATTGTTCCCTCCGTTTTCCCTGTTCCCCACTGGCCAGTTCTCCCTATAAAGCTGCACTGCTCCAGTATCCCCTTGCCCGTTATAGCTTCTGGGTTCTGGATGTGCGTTGCTGTGACTTTGTGTACTTTTGGATTTTTGGACTTTGACTACTCTTGCTTGCTGCCTGCCCTGACCTCCTGCTTTGCCCGACTACGCCCTTGCCTGACCCTTCTGTACCGCGCTCTGTGACCTCCTGGATTTGACCTCGGCTAGCCTCGACCATCCCTTCGTTACCTCCTCTGGATACCACGCCCCGTGACCTCCTGGTTTGACCTCGGCCTGTAATTCGGACTCTGCCTTCCGGCATCCTCGTTCGGGATTCCCTGCCAAACATCTATCTGCACCTTAAGCTGGTATCCTTTGCGCCTTATAAGTCCTGGGGGCAACCGACTGGGAGAGGCATTACCCGCGTCTCCTACAAGCGGGGGCTTGTCTATAGGCGGAAGTGGCGGTGGAGATTGGGGGATACCAGTTCAAGACAGACGGGTGTTTGATACAGTCCTGACATTATAACGGGCCAGAAGAATGGACCAAATCCTGGAGCAGGTGCAGGCCTTGACAGCGGCAGTGGAGCACCTGGCTCACCGGGTTGCGGCTCAGGAGAACCGTCCTGCTCCTAACGTCCCCAGTCCTCAGGGGACTCCGGCCGCAATGTTTGTGGAACCTAAAATCCCACTTCCCGAAAAATTCCACGGCGACAGGGCAAAATTTGCCAACTTCCGGGACTCTTGTAAATTATACTTTCAGCTCCGTCCTGTCTCCTCAGGGTCACAAGAGCAGAGGGTCGGCTTGATTGTTTCCCTACTCCAAGGAGATCCTCAGTCCTGGGCCTTCAGCTTATCAGCTCAGGATCCTACTCGCCTCTCTGTGGACAGCTTTTTCTCTGCGATGGAGGTTCTCTATGATGATCCCGACAAGGGGGCCACAGCTGATGCCAAGTTACGTACTCTTCGCCAGGGACGCCGTCCAGCCGAAGACTATTGCTCTGAATTCCGGCGCTGGGCGGTAGATTCCCGTTGGAACAATCCTGCTCTTTGCGGCCAATTCCGGCTAGGATTGGCCGATGCCATCAAGGACACCTTGGTGAACCACCCGGAACCTCAGACCCTAGACGAATTAATGCACCTTGCCATCCGCATTGATCGTCGGCTTCGGGAGAGGCGCCTAGAAAAAGGGTCGCATGCCGAGTCTGCCTCAAGGTCTGAGGTCCCAGTCGTACAACCTTCGGATGAGCCCATGCAACTTGGTGCCACAAGGCTCACTGAAGGCGAGAGGCGGCGACGTCTATCCGAGGGGCTTTGTCTGTATTGTGGGGGAACCGGCCACATGGTCAGACTTTGCCCAAAGAAGCCGGCGGGAAACTCCAGAGCCTAGGGGGTTTCGAGGGGGCCCTCCTAGGCTGTAAGGTATCTCCTCAAGTATCGTCTCCAGTTCTGATTCCAGTTCAGATTATGATTAACCTTAAGTGTATGAATCTAAAGGCTCTTCTAGATTCAGGAGCTGCTGGGAACTTCCTAGACTCCGAACTAGCACTGACTTTAGGAATTGTGGTCCAGCCCTTGCCGACTCCCATCTGGGTTTCAGCCATTGATGGCACTCCTGTGGCCGGGGGTTTAGTTCAGTTCCAAACCCCTCCTATGCAAATCAAAGTGGGAGCCAATCATTCTGAGGTTATCAGTTTTTTGGTATTAAGTATGCCTAGCACCCCTTTAATTTTAGGATTGCCATGGCTACAGGAGCACAATCCCCAAATTGATTGGGTCTCAGGGCAAATCACTAAGTGGGGTCGCCAGTGTTTTCAGAGCTGCTTAGAATTTCCACTTAGGGTCGCGCACCTAGCACCGGTTGGGGTCCCCACTCCTTATTTAGAGTTTGCTGACGTCTTTTCGGAAAAGGCGGCAGACAAACTTCCTCCCCATAGACCATGGGATTGCCCTATTGAACTTCTCCCAGGTACCATGCCTCCCAGAGGGAGAATATTTAATTTGACCCGAACGGAAACCCTTGCCATGCGGGAATATATTGCCGAGAACTTAAAGAAGGGGTTTATTCGGCCTTCATCTTCCCCAGCAGGGGCAGGGTTTTTTTTCGTGGAGAAGAAAGATGGGGGACTTCGCCCATGTATTGATTATCGGGGCTTGAATAACATCACGATAAAGAATAAGTACCCCTTACCACTTATTGAGGGTCTGTTTACACAGGTGGTTGGGGCACAAGTCTTCTCTAAACTCGATCTCCGGGGGGCCTATAACCTCATTAGAATTAGGCAGGGGGACGAGTGGAAGACGGCCTTCAATACCCTTGAAGGGCATTATGAGTATCTAGTAATGCCTTTCGGCCTGTGCAACGCCCCCGCGGTCTTCCAAAGTTTTGTTAATGAAATTTTTAGGGACTATCTTGGCCGTTTTGTGGTCGTTTACTTAGACGACATCTTGATTTTTTCTTCGTCCATTGAGGAACATCGCAAACACGTGTGTTTGGTCCTGCAAAAACTTAGGGAAAACTGTTTATATGCTAAGTTAAAGAAATGTCAATTTGAAGTGTCAGAGGTTCCGTTTCTTGGTTATATTATCTCTAAGTCCGGTCTATCCATGGATTCTTCTAAGGTGAAGGCCGTCTTAGAATGGGAACAGCCCAGGGATCTAAAGGGCCTGCAAAGGTTTCTGGGCTTTGCTAATTTCTATAGGAGGTTCATTAAAAATTTTTCTGCCCTTGTTACACCTCTTACCAATCTGACCAAGAAAAGCGGGTACCCTTCAGTATGGCCTGTTCATGCTGTCCAGGCCTTCGAGAATCTTAAAAGGATGTTTAGTGCCGCACCCGTCCTAGTCCACCCTGATGAGCAACGGCCCTTCCTTGTGGAGGTGGATGCTTCCGAAGTCGCAGTTGGGGCAGTCTTGTCACAGTATTACGGCTCACCTGAACGCCTCCATCCATGTGCCTTCTTTTCCAAAAAATTCTCAGCGGCCGAAAGAAATTACGATATCGGCAATAGAGAATTATTGGCTATCAAGTTAGCCTTTCAGGAGTGGAGGCACTGGCTGGAGGGCGCTCAGTATCCAGTCACGGTCTTTACGGATCATAAAAATCTGGAATACATCCAATCTGCCAAGAGATTAACTCCTAGACAGGCTCGCTGGTCCTTATTCTTTTCTCGGTTTAACTTTTCTATAACCTATAAGCCTGGATCCAAAAACACTAAAGCTGATGCCCTGTCTCGGAGTTTCTCTCCTTCCGACTCACCTGAAAGGTTGGTTTCTCCCATTTTACCCCGCTCCCTGGTGGTAGCCGCCATCCAACCCCAACTTCCTGACCTAGCTCAATTTCAGGCCGAAGCGCCACCTGAAAAACCTGAGTCGGTCCAGTTTGTGCCCTCTCCTTTCCGCACTGCCTTTTTGTCTCATTTTCACGAAACTAAAACAGCGGGTCATCCGGGAGTTAAGAAAACTATTGCTCTATTGTCCCGCCAAGTCTGGTGGCCATCCATTAGGAGCGATGCACAGAAATTTGTCCTAGCCTGTAAGGTCTGTGCTCGAAGTAAGGCTTTAAGACACTCCCCTGAAGGTCCTCTACTACCTTTGCCCATTCCTGCCTCTCCATGGACCCATTTGGCCATGGATTTCGTTACGGATCTTCCCCCTTCCCAGGGATATACCGTCATTTGGGTAGTAGTGGACCGCTTTAGCAAAATGGCGCATTTCATCCCTTTAAAAAAGCTTCCCACAGCTCAAATTTTAGCTCAACTCTTTATCACTCACATTTTTAGAATCCACGGTATCCCGGTAGACATTGTTTCGGATAGGGGGGTCCAATTTGTCTCCCGGTTTTGGAGGGCTTTCTGTACTAGGCTGGGCTTCACCGTCTCTCTTTCCTCGGCATTCCACCCGCAGTCGAATGGGCAAACCGAGAGAACAAACCAATCTTTAGAGCAGTATCTGCGTTGTTTCACGGCTGATACTCAGACGGATTGGGCTTTCTTCCTGCCGTTTGCTGAATTCGCATTAAACAACGCTTCACATTCTTCCACAGGGGTTTCTCCCTTCCATTGTGTTTATGGCAAAGATCTGAAATTCTCAGCCCTTTCAGACCAACCCTCTAGTGTCCCCTCCTTGGATGACTGGGTGTCCAAATGGCCGGGGTTATGGAATAAAATCCAGCAACATCTGACTAAGGCTGTTCTTCAACAAAAAAAATTTTCAGATCGTAAACGTTCTTCCAATTCTGGTTATGAGGTGGGGGACTGGGTTTGGCTTTCAACCAAGAATCTGGCCTTACGCCAGCCCTCCGCTAAGTTAGGCCCTAAATTTATCGGCCCCTTCCCCATAACACGAAAAATTAATCAGGTTACGTATCAGTTGGCCCTCCCTTCTTCCATGAAAATCTGTAAATCCTTTCATGTTTCACTTCTTAAGCCTGCAAAAAACCATGAATCTAATAGTCCTCCTAGTCCTGTGTTAGTTGATGGGCATCAGGAGTTTGAGGTTGCCCGGGTTCTTGATTCTCGCTTTTTTCGAAACTCTCTTCAATATCTTATTGACTGGAAGGGATACGGTCCGGAAGAAAGATCTTGGGTTCCGGCCAGAGAGGTTCATGCGCAGAATTTGGTAAAGAGATTTCACAGAGAGAATCCTTTGAAACCCAGCTTGGAGGGTCCAGTGGCCCCTCCTCAGGGGGGGGGTAATGTTAGGCACTTACCTCGTCGCCGTCCCTGGTCCCGCGACGCGCTGTCGGGTGGTCCCCGGTTGGCTGCTGCCCGACGCTCCCCGGGTGTGCTGGCTCCTCAGCGCTGTTGTGGGGGTCGGGGGTCGGCGGCGCGGGATGGTGTCGGTGGCCGCGCCGCAGCCCGCTCTGCGCGGCTGCGCGGTCCCGCCGAGCTCCCTCGCGATGCGGCGCTTCCCCCTCCCGGCGGGGGCGCGCCCGATCCACAACGCGCGAGCACGTCTTCTTTATGCCTCCCGGCGGCGCTTTCCCCAGCGCGCCCGCCGGGGGCGAGTTTAAAGCACCCAATCCGTGACCTGATCCTAGAGTGAGCCCAGGGACTGGTCGGCCTGTCTGGCCTGGGCCGTCCAGCTCCTGGGACCACTCCCGTTTTAGTGTATGCACCAAACACAATTGTTCCCTCCGTTTTCCCTGTTCCCCACTGGCCAGTTCTCCCTATAAAGCTGCACTGCTCCAGTATCCCCTTGCCCGTTATAGCTTCTGGGTTCTGGATGTGCGTTGCTGTGACTTTGTGTACTTTTGGATTTTTGGACTTTGACTACTCTTGCTTGCTGCCTGCCCTGACCTCCTGCTTTGCCCGACTACGCCCTTGCCTGACCCTTCTGTACCGCGCTCTGTGACCTCCTGGATTTGACCTCGGCTAGCCTCGACCATCCCTTCGTTACCTCCTCTGGATACCACGCCCCGTGACCTCCTGGTTTGACCTCGGCCTGTAATTCGGACTCTGCCTTCCGGCATCCTCGTTCGGGATTCCCTGCCAAACATCTATCTGCACCTTAAGCTGGTATCCTTTGCGCCTTATAAGTCCTGGGGGCAACCGACTGGGAGAGGCATTACCCGCGTCTCCTACAAGCGGGGGCTTGTCTATAGGCGGAAGTGGCGGTGGAGATTGGGGGATACCAGTTCAAGACAGACGGGTGTTTGGTACAGTCCTGACAATGCGCAGGCATTCCATTTTTTAAAACAGAGCCCTTGGAGTATAAGTGTAGCCAAATAGCATAGGGGACCCTCTGGGGCAGTATTGGTGCCCCCATAAGATATTGTGGTCCCTTGGATGGCAACTTATATTAGTATGAGGCAGCAGTAATGGTAACGTCTGCCCATAGTGTTAGAAGTGGGAGGAATGTGTAGCCGCAGATTAGAAAAAAGGAGCATCTTTAGCTATGGGGGGCAGGGTGGTATGAGAGGATGAGAGGTATACGGTAAGTGGGATATGCATGATTATTAGGTTGTAGGAAAGGGCTCTTAGAGAATAAGCTGGCCCCATATTGTATGGGGCAAATTGTGTGGCTCATACCTATATATAGAGTGTCCTTGAATGATATGTATCAACCTCTAATAGCAAAGATCACCCTAGAGGAATTGGAAGAGGCCTCTTTGGCAGTATGAGTGGTCTCAGTAAGGTAAAGGCGTTCATTTTCTATGTGAAACACTTTAACGATATGGGAGCAGGGGGCAGAAAGAAAGGAGTTGAATCTAAAAGGTTCTTGAATGGGTATTTGTCTTCTCCCTTGAAGATTAAGAGTGGCCACATATGGGACACATATGATTTAGCCCTGGGTGAAAACAAAAAGTCACTTTAGGTAAACTTCTCTCACCTGGTGCTAAATTGACCCCATTGTTTATAAAGGGTTGTCCCAGCCCTTTTAAAAATTGGCTCTTGGATAATACGTGTCAGGCTTCAATGCTAAGCAGAAAAAGGAGCCGTAAAGAGGCAGTGTGGGTTGGCCGCAGGGTGTTAAGGGGTCACTTGGATCAAATGAGGCAACCATAGATGGTTTGGATGCAGCAAGGAGGGTAAGGGTGGCATCAATGGATTGTATGTGGCCTCCTTCAATGATATAACAGCAGCAGGCAACATCAAGCACAACACTCCTGTGTTTCTCTAAACACAATAGTATAGCATCAACTCAGAATGTGGTCCTGCCATGGCCTGTCCATGAATAATTTATCTCTGAAATTCAATTTCCAGTGGTCTTTTTTCCCCGTTTTTATAAACTAGTATTTGGCTGACAGACACAATGACCCCCTTAAAATTCACTCCTGGATGCACCTGTCTAGAACGCAAACTCCAAGAAAGCATATTCAAATGTTTGCAACAATGCTAATGATTACCTTTACCGCAATGTGAGGGCAAGCTATCTAAAGGCAGACATATCAAAGCCTTCCTCTGGCCTGCATTGGTAGGGCAACAGCAATGAGGAAATTGCTGTCACTTGTGCCCAAATTATAATACTGCTAAGAAAATAAAAGTCATACCTTCCATGTAATCTGACAGGAAGATGGTTTCAAATCATCTTGGTTATAATACATATGGGCAGGCATCATACTCAAAGTTTACTTTAGTTCCTATAGTGGAAGTTCTAAAGATTTAGCAAGGCCCTCGGTTTTTCATAAAGCCTCTCAGATCTTTATTTCTGTAAATCAGTCTTTTTTAGACTTTATTTTTGCAGTACTAGTAGTATTTAGTAGTTTTTTTAGTACATAAATTGGCATTTTCTTACCCTTGCAGATTCCTAGTCAATGGTGATCCTTTGGAACAACAAACAATGGCTAAGGTTATAGTTGGGTACATGAGCCTTATAATGGGTTAATCACCCAGACACATCATAAGGTTGCTCCCAATACCATTAAAGGTGAGCTCCACTCCATAGTTATGCTTTCTATATTGAATTGATCCATTGTCAAAGCTTTGTTTTCTGAACCAAGACTCCACTGGTGTCTCAGCCTTCTACTGTGTATTCAATCTACCCCCGGTGTCCACTCCCAGGACCAGCCCTCACTAAGTGCTGCTTTAAAATGGATGCCTGGACAATTAGCTCCTGCAAAAGAAAGTTCCATTCATAACCTTCTTAGTATAGTATCAATAAATTGGTATTTGCTCACCTTTGACCAAGCTTACAGATTTCTACTACAGGTGATCCTTTGGAACGACTAAGAGTTGCTTAAGTTGTACTTAAATCTAGTACATGAAAGTTATAGTAGGTTCTAGTATTCCCCAGATCACAAAACACATAATAAAGTTGCACCATACCATTGACAGCAAACCCCACGTCATATTATTTCTCTATACTGTCTATGAATCAGTGTCCCACTCTCATTTTTCTCTCAACTCCTCCCTGTGACACTCTAAAAGCTTTTTCACAGGCAATCCACCCAGGTCCATAATTAAAGCCAATAATTCCACCAGGTGTCAGTCAAATAAATATAGCGAGGCCTAGGTCTTTTGCTATAAGCCAACCTTTTCAGGCCAATGTGTGCCTTTAAAAAAAAAAACCTTCTCCTGTGAATCTAATCTAGCCTCACTAATTGATCCCTAGACCAGGGCTCCTCCAAATGGTAACTTGGAATGGCTGATTGGGCCAAGAGCTCCAGCAACAGGAAATTCCGATTTCCATCTCTAACTTTCTTAATGTACTCATTGCCTTATAAACTACATCTGGATCAGAACTACAGTACTACAACTGGTATAACCCTGTTCATTGCCTACCTTATCATGCAATGCCCCTAGAATATTACCTGTTGTACCTTTATATTTAATAACCCTATGTACTGAGCCAACCCGCCACAGGGAATTTTTTTATGTGCCTGGACATATATACTTGGCAAAACAGTAAAGCCTCTGATTAAGTCATTAGTCTTGGTACTGTATATACTTTAGATCCTCTTCAAGGCCCACAAACAGGCCAGGTTTTGCAGATCTCCACACAGTTGCACAGGTGTAGTAATGAGTGCTGCAATGGGGTTTTAGATCCAGCTACACCTGTGCATCTGTGTGGAGATCTGCAAATCCTGGCCTTTTGGGGGGCTTTGAGGATGGTTGGGGACCCCTGCTTTAGATCACAGGTCCCCAACCTGTAACTCAGAAGCCAAATGTGGTTTGTGGACCCTTGCTGTGTGGCTTGTGTCCTGCCTTGGGCCAAAGACATAGGCCAGGAGAGGTGTACCAGCTTACCTGTCTTTGCAGCTGAAGGTGAGCCAAGGGGTAAGCCAACACACTTCTTTACCTGCATGATGCTGCAATTTAACATTTTATCTGATAGAGGATTTGTGGAAAGCTTTTTTTGTGATGGAGGGTTTGCGTTGAATGTGGCTCAAGAACGTCTAACCCTGATGGAAGTGGCTCTCGTAGTGAGAAGGGTTGGGGACCCCTGTTTTAGATGTTTCCTCATCCTGAAAGTGGCTGATCCTGCTCTTCCTGCAGCAGGATGCCCATACACTAAAAGTGCCTGAAAACAAGCAGTATATTCACTCTGCCTTCCCACAGCTATCACCAAGCTAATTGCCATTGAACATTGTTGTCTACTGGTATGACATGTGTGGCAAGCAAACTCCATTATTTGCCTACGGTCATGATGACAGAGCACAGAAGGTAGTCAAACTGTTCAATGTTGGAAACAGAAGATAGTAGGTCCGCACTCCCTAAAACTTGAATCTTTAATGAAGTATCTTTAAAATCATCTCCATCCAATATACAATTAGCAGCACATAAAATCCAAATGAAGACCCAGACTGAAAAAAATGTAGGATCCTCTGACGCGTTTCGGGCAATGATCAGCCCTTAATCATAATCCTACTTTTTTGTCAGTCTGGGTCTTCATTTGGATTTTATGCGCTGCTAATTGTATATTGGATGGAGATGATTTTAAAGATACTTCATTAAAGATTCAAGTTTTAAGGAGTGCGGACCTACTATCTTCTGTTTGCTGCATATATGGGGTTTGGGATCACCCCTGGCCGAGCACCCTAATTGCCTATACTGCACCGGAGTGCGGATACTGCTTTTTTGTTCAATGTTGGCTATTAATTCACTATCATTGAATAAGGACCCCTAAGTTGTATGGAGAATGCAGTGGTGCATATAGTGTGCCCAGCTGTCATTGAGATACAGGTGCCATACTTTCTCGGCCTTTACACCCTGCAATGCTGGGAAGGCAGAGAGTGCATTATCCCCCTGTCTGTGTTTCCTGTTCTGTCATGAACTACAAATACAAAAAGAGACCATCAAATATACAGCATCAGTATCAAATTTGGACACACTTCTTTTCTGCATTTTAGATATTAAAAACCATGAAAGAACACACATGGAATTAAGTTTGCACACTTGTGACTTTCTTTTAATCAGAATCATGAGATGCAATTAAAAGGAATGCCTTGTCAAGTGTTTCATAATGTGTTTCAGGCCACCAGTTTTGTGCAGAGGAAGGAGTTCCATAAATTGTTTAGTTCTAGTTACTGTTTTTATCCACATTATGGATTATATATCCACATTATGGCACATTGAAGGAGGTGTATTGCGAAATTGTGTAATATTAAAAATCCATATAATGAGAGGAGGGGTTGTACAAGCTTGTAGTTTCCTTCTCCTGGTAGGAATACAATCCAGGTTTCCAGGTTTGAGTGTATCGGGGGAGACAGAGCCTGTCCCCCTGATTTCTTTATTTTTCCATTAAAAACAAAAACAAAAAAAACAAGCCTGGCTGGATATTTCTTGATACTGGGTGCATAAGTTCTGCCGCTATCCAGCATATTTAGATGGATTTTATTATTGGGCCATTTTTTCGCGATAGTGCTCCTTTAAGGCAAGGACCACACACCACATTCAATCATTTTCGAAAAGGAAAACTAATGAGAACTTTAGGGTGTCTATTCATAGTTTTCATGTCTCAAATTTCAATCTACAATGTAGTAAATGTAAAAGAAAAACAAGAAAAAAAAAAAAACATAAAATGAAAAGGTATATTGAAATTGGTACTGTATATATATTTATTATAGTATGATGAAAAGTTAAGCACGTGGAGCTCTTTCTGAAAAAGGACACCTAATATAAAATGAAAGGGGAATCAAAACAAAATTACCATAGCGCAGGGAATAATTAACCAAAATACTGAATAAATTAGTCCTTTTGGCCTGAAACAGAAATTTTCATTTGCAATTATAAAAAGGGGAAATGTTTTTCATGTAAAATGTGATGTGTTTTTCAGTCAAAACAAAGCGTAGTGCTCCATGTAATGAGTATTACACTGTACTCCAGATTACACAGCATTGTGGCTGCAGGAAGAAATGCAATACGCTGACTAGTCACTGTACTGTATCACACTTGTTCATGCCTGTTCATTGTTCATTGCCTGTTATGGCGTTCTTGGGGGTAGGCTCCTGCACACTGCCTGTTATGGGGTCCTTGGGGAGATTCTGTTCATTGTCTGTTAAGGGGTTCTTGGGAGTAGAGGTAGGATCCTGAAAACTGCCTGTTATGGGGTCCTTGGGGGGGGGGGTTCTGTTCATTGTCTATTATGGGGTTCTTGGGGGATTCTGCACACTGTCTGTTACGAGGTTCTTGGGGACGGGGTTTCTGTACATTGCCTTTTATGGGGTTCTTGGGGGTGGATTCTGCACACTCATTGTTTTGGGGTTCTTGGGTGGTTCTGTTCATTGTCTGTTATGGGAGTTTTGGGGGGATTCTGCACACATTCTTCCTGTTATGGGGTCCTTGGGAGGAAGGGGAGTTCTGTTCATTGCCTGTTATTGGGTTCTTGGGGGGATTCTGCCCAACTGTCTGTTATGGGGTTCTTGGGGCACAGGGGTTCTGTTCATTGCCTTTTATGGGGTTCTTGGGGGTGGATTCTGCACACTCATTGTTTTGGGGTTCTTGGGTGGTTCTGTTCATTGTCTGTTATGGGAGTTTTGGGAGGATTCTGCACACATTCTGCCTGTTATGGGGTCCTTGGGAGGAAGGGGAGTTCTGTTCATTGCCTGTTATGGGGTTCTTGGGGGGATTCTGCCCAACTGTCTGTTATGGGGTTCTTGGGGCACAGGGGTTCTGTTCATTGCCTTTTATGGGGTTCTTGGGGGTGGATTCTGCACACTCACTGTTATGAGGTTCTTGGGGGGACCAAAACACAGGATTTTGACTATACTGGCTTTTGGTCCTTTCCCACGACCGGGATGCCCCGCTGTGTGAAACCCCCAGGTCGCCAAGCGCAACTCACCTCTTCCCGGTCCTAAGGTGCATGTGCAGCCGCTCTTCCAATTAGCGCACTCTGAGCCGCTGAAGTCATATTGTCTAAGCCTTTGTCTAAGGTCAGTGGCTCGGAGTGCGCTGGCGGCCACATCCCCCACTTCCCTGCTAGAGGGATAGCAGGGATGCGCCCGCGGCTCACGCCGCTGGGACGAGGAGCAAGGTAAGTGTATGGGGCGACGTGGGCGGTTTCACACAGCAAGGCATCCCGATTTTGTATGTCCCATGGGAGGGAATCAATTGTCCTGGGAATTTTATAGATTCCCGGGCCGATCACGCTGGGTTTTGGTCCACTTTAAAAGACGAATGGTACATTCAAAATCCTGCTTTTCAGAAGAAAACCACAAGCTTGGTGGGATTTTTATTTGGGGGGGGGTTATAAGTAGCTCCTCCTCTCACTATCCAGCATGTTTATAAGCATTTTTCCATTAGACATTTTCACAGTAGAGCTCCTTTAATTGCCTATTGTTTTCCTCACTACAAAACAGACAAGATATTGAGGGTGATCCATTCTCTGTGTCTATCAATTCATATTAAACTTCTGACTATGGGTTTTTTCAGTCAATACTTCATTAAATGGAAGAGACTTGAGTGCTCGTTTATGACACTGATTTGATTGATTGACTGAATGAAAGAAACCATATGTAAGAATGTAATATGTCTAAATAGTGTGTGGTAAATCAATGCTTTCTTTAGTATGATCAACCAAGCATGATTGTATGAAGAATGCTACAGGGGTTGCATCTTAATGAAGGGATGAACATCTAACATGAATGTGGCCCAATAATCAGCTGTAATAAAAAAAAAAAGCTATGCATCATGATTTCTTCTGATTTGCTAAATGCTACACTTGCCAAAAAGGCAGGGGCCACTGGCACTTTACTTAAACTGGACCAACAGCCTGGCACAGTTGGAAAAGAGAAGTAGCGGCCATTTTGGAGCGTCCTCTCCCAAATGACATAACTGAAATGCACAGTAACAGGAAGCCCATCACGACTTCCTGTTTTCAGGTGGCCTGCAAACCCGTGAGCGTCCATCTTGTTTTTAAAGTGTATCCCAGTAGGCGTTAGAAAAAGGTAAATTAGTTTTTATGTGCAGCAATCTAAATTGCCCTGGGGAGGCGTGCATATGAGCACTGCTTGTTGTGTTGGCGTCATTTAATTAATTTTTGACTGTTGGTCCGCTTTAAGGGGAGCATCACGGGGCCCCGAGGGTTCAGGGGTCTGTAGCAGCCCAGGCCTGGTGGAGTCTCTTAAGTGCAGCATGGCCGCTGTTTGCATTAGGGGATTCTTAGCAGCAACAAGCAGCCAGGCATTGACATTTTTAACAAGAGAGAGCAGCATTCAAAGGAAAGCACTGACGAAGAAGAGGCAGTGGGAGATCTGGCACGGCAGCCAGAAATTCATGGAGCTCAGGCCACATCTCAGAAGAAGGAGGATGTCACAGTTTAGGAGGTGTGGGGAGTAGGTGCCTGGTCACAAAAAGTTTAGCAGCATCCCAGGAGCACCCAGAAAGTCATGCAGAATACCCCTCAATGTTCCTGCAGCAGTCACATCCTAATGTCCACCATGCAGAAGCCACACTTACTACCTGATCCCCCCCCCAGTTGGGTGCTCAACTGTAACTTATTGCATCATAAAATCAGACTTTTCAAGACCACCACCAATCATTGGGCTACAAGTTTCCAGATAAATAAAAAATTGGGATGTCCCACAGCGTGAAACCCCCTGGTGCACCCTTTGCTTACCTTGATCCAGCAATCCCACAGCACATATGCAGACCTTGCCCAGCATCCCTGCTGTGCACAGTTACTGCACTTGGCAGATTTGAATGGCTGCTGGAGTAAGCATGCAGGATGGAGTGAGTGGGATTGCCATGGTGTGCGGCTAAGCCGCACATGTTCCTTTGGGTACAAGGATAGAGATGAGTTTATGGGGACACCAGGGGTTTCACTAAATCCCAGACCAAGATGCCCAGGAGAGAGGCAACAGTTTTTTCCCTCTTTAACCCATGCTCTTAACTATCCTAACCTTCCTCTCACACCATCAGTGAGTCCTTCACTAGAGAGATACTCTCACTTTTCCGAGCTCCATCTGAAGTAGCTCAGAACACATGCAGCAGCCACACCTCCTCCAATAGGTGGCATGTTTCAATGTTCAGTTTTTCTCTGCCTAATTTTGGCTTTAACATCTAATTAACTTTAACTAGAAGGATATCTTAAATCAGGATTCCTTTGGAACGATTATTAAAGTGGACCAATACCCAGGCGGATCAGCCCAGGAATCGGTCCAATCCCTCCCAGCGGGGCATCCAAAATCAGGATGCCCCGCTGTGTGAAACCCCCCCAGGACGCCCCATTCACCTTACCTGCATCCCGATTCAACAGCGCATGAGCGGGCCGCATCTCTTTAGCATTTGTGAATGGCCGGCGCGGGCGCGCTCCCTCTTAGAGGGAAGCGCTAGATGCGCCCGCCAGCATGCTCGGAGCTGCTGTGGTAAGACGTCTCATTGACGCGCATACCACAGCTGCTCCGAGCGCGCTGATTGGACGAGCGGCCGCGCATGCGCCGTAGGAGCGGGGTGGGGTGAGTTTTTACTCGCGATCTGGGGGGTTTCACATAGCGGGGCACCCCATATCGGGGGGTGCCCGGGGAAGTGGACCAAGACCCAGGATAGTCAATATCCTGCGTGTTGGTCCACTTTAAAGTCTTTGACTGGAGGTCTGCTTTAATAAATTCAACCAGAATTGGTTTGGTTTTTGATTCAAAACAGATATTTAGTGATATTGGAATATTGGGGTGAAGCTCTATTTGTTATAAATAAAAAAAAAAACTTTAATACCAATAATAATAATTATTATATAATGACAGATACTTGCACTAAGAATGGTCCAAGATAAATAATTAAAAAATAATTAAATGATTAAAAAAATATAAAAATACAGAAAATAATGCATTAACAATGTTTCGATTGCTTAGCTAAATTATTTTAGAACACAGGTTCATTTCTGGCTCATTCATATTGCACTTATTACTCAAAAAATTACCAGGTGTACTCTATGATAACACTTAGGGGTGTTACTTTACTCCAAAGTGCACTTTTTTACACCTGGTGCTAAATCGACCCCTTAGTGTAGCTGTTTGGATTTAGGTTGGCCCACCTTTAACTGTCTCCTGAGTCTGCCTTATACTGAATGGGAAGCTTGCTTCTTTCTGATGCTTATTTGAATCCCTCCCTGGTCTTGGTCCTGCTCCTCACTGATGGATCTCTCTGTTATCTATCTGGCCATTGATAATATAAAATCATCCCAGGATTCTACATGCCTGCGGTCAGTCCATAACCAGGGTGCCTCCCAGCCAGTCAGCATTCCAAGGCTGAGGTTATAGCATTGTAGGGCTGGGGTTTTCATCGCTGGTAGGTACAGTGGAGCCAATCAGGATGGGCTGGGGGAAGTCTATGGAGGCAGGTTTAGGGATGTTTAAGGCAGCCTAACCAGCCAAAAAGAAGGACAGCCCACAAGGAATTCTTTCGTGTCTCCCTATGGCCATTCCGCTCCTGCATCTGGCCTTTCCTGTCATGGATGCCAGCAACTCAAGCTACTGCACACCAGTTACCCTCTAATAAGATGCATTGAGTGGCCCGGTCATCAGTGGTTTGGGATCCCGGCATTGCATGCAGAGGAGCACTCACTGTTGGGCTGGATGCAGTACTTTTAAGGTGGACCTACCCAGTACCACCCTTTGGGGAAAGTCTATATTCAGTGGTAGAGATAAATACAAATTAGGAAGTGGTACCCGGGATACAGCTGTGCTTCTTGATCTACAGGAAATATGTCATTCTGCTCTTTAAATCAACATCTGTCACACGGTGGGTTTTGTTTGGCCTCACTTTGGATAAATACCGCTAGCATCCAAAATAGGTTGACTCGGTAACTATACATTTGAAAATGTCATCACATATGGGAACGTTAGCTTGACTGGTCCTTTAAGAGAGACAAATGTTTCTATATGATAAATGGCACCATACACGAGACAGGGGAGCGGAATTAAAGTTGTGTATTTTCATTTTCTGTGTTTGGTTAAAAAAAAATAAGATAGGGGGAGACGAACACTCAAAGATGGTTTTCAATTACCATCCATTTCTCTCTTAAAAAGGAAGAAACACAGAGGAGGGGAAAACAGGTCAGGGCAGCCTGTGACAATGACAGTGTGATGGGCTGGGACCCCTGCGGTGTTTCCATCTGCTATCATTAAGGTGACTATTCACACATGATGAAATCCCTCTTGCTGTGCTGATAGGCAGACATCAAGAACTATGACAAGGCATTAAGACCGAGTCGGGGAGAGGGTTGTCATATTCGCAAACAGCAATGCCTCCAACAAAAACCCCAGCTATTTCACCGGAATTCTTTTTTTAATCTGTCACCTGGATGGGAGTTAACCCCTTTTGGGGCAATGTTCTGGAAAATGATATGAATAATCAAAGAAGGTTATTATGTTTCCTAACTGAAAGGTTTTTAATAGTCCCAAGCACTGTCGTTGAATGGTAACGCAAGATGACAAGCTAAATACATCAAGGTACTGCTAATACAGTCACACAACTGTGTCCCTCGGTGTCCCTTAACTTGCTCTCAAATGACCTTTTATGTACTGTATGGCTTCTAGAATATATGGCAGATTAGAAAGGCATCATCAAGCCTTTGGGCCAATACATAAGCAGCCATTGCATAGCTGGGGGCTGGAGGGCAAAAGCAAAACAATGGCAATGGAGCCACTTTGGAGCAGAGAAGATGGCAACCTACATACATACATAAAGAACCAATGGGTTAAAGAAGGAGACAGATCGAACTGGCACATGGGATTTCAACCTCTAGGAAAACACTACCTCGCCATCCTTCTAGAAGATATGGCAGCTTAGAAAGGCATCATTAAGCCTTTGGGCCAATACACAAACAGCCATTGCATAGCTCGTGCTGGAGGGAAAAAAGCAAAACAATGGCAATGGAGCCACTTTGGAGCAGAGAAGATGGCAACCTACATACATACATAAAGAACCAATGGGTTAAAGAAGGAGACAGATCGAACTGGCACATGGGATTTCAACCTCTAGGAAAACACTACCCCACCATCCTTCTGAACACATTTGTGGTATCTTGGTCTACCTAAACTCTCCAAGAGATGTCTTGAATTGCTGCCCGGACAGAAAGTTCCTCCAAGTGCTGCCTAGTAAGGCTGTCTGGGCACTGCTACAAGGGGATCTTTCCATTTTTAAACCGTCAACTGCAATACACTTAAAGCAGACCAACAGTCAAAAATGACTTAAACCAGACCAACATAACAAACAATGCTCATGTGCATCCCGCCCCAGGGCAATTTAGATTGCTGCAGATAATAGTTAGAAATACTTAGACTAGGTCCGGTACGGTCCAGTGTCAGGCACACCAACACCGGTGCCCCTCAAGGCTGTGTTCTGTCACCTCTCCTGTTCTCCATTTACACCAATGACTGCACCTCCTTGGCCAGCTCTGTGAGGATTGTGAAGGGCTTGATCAAGAACGGCAAAGAGGAAACCTACCGAGGAACAGTGGAGGAGCTTGTCAATTGGTGCACTAAACACAACCTGGTCATAAACTCTTCAAAAACCCTAGAGATGGTAGTGGACTTCAGGAAGAACCCGGCACCCATGTCACCCCTGACCATCAAGGGGGTGGAAATCAAAAGAGGAAGTGAGACGAAATTTCTGGGTGTGACCATCTCCAACAACCTCAGCTGGGAAAGGAACGCCATGGCTCTACTGAGGAAAGCACACCAGAGACTTTTCTTCCTGAGGCAACTGAAGAAGGCTGGGCTGTCGAAAAGGTTGCTAGTGCTCTTCTTCAATGCTGTCATTGGTTCTGTACTGCGTTTTTCTTTCTCTGTCTGGTTCGAGGGAGCTACAAAAAGGGACAAGTGTAGACTCCAAAGAACAATAAAGACAGCAGAAAGAATAATTGGAGCCCCCCTTACCATCCCTACAGGAACTGCACAACCGCAGAATCAAGACTCGGGCAGAAAAGATACTTTGGGATCCCTCTCATCCTGGACACGCCCTATTCCAGCACTTACCATCTGGGCGGCGTTTTGCGGTACCAGCATGCAGGACTTCTAGGTCTTCTTTCCTTTGGCTGTCCGCATACTCAACAATAGCCAGGCATTAAAGGCCCAGGCTCAATCCGGTATCACTTGCAGCTTGCACTTTGGAAGAGTATACATGCCTGTATCTCTGTTTCTATGTTCCCCTTCCTATGTTACTGTAACTGTAGTTAACTGTTAACTGTTTTTTTTGCACTGTTTTTTGCACTGTGTATATGCCAAAAATAATTGTTTATTTCACGATGTACTTGGCGAACAATAAATTGAATTGAATTGAATAAACATTCATTTACCTTTTTCTGACTCCTGCTGTAGTAAATTTTAGAAACAAAATGGCGGCTCATGCATTTACAGGCTATCTGCAAACAGGAAGTGTTGCTGGGCTTCCTGTTACTGTGCACTGTCAGTTATGTCAGTAGAATCCAGGCAGCAGCATGGCTGAGATGCTGGGAGAGGAAGCACCAAAATAGCCGCTACCTTACTTTTCCAACTGTGCCTGGCTGTTGGTCTGGTTTATTTGAGCTTTATACATCAGTACCAGTGATTCTTCTAAGTGCCCCCCCCGTTTGACTGCCTGAGCCGGCAGCTCCTGGTACAAAGAGGTCTTCCTAACCAATACTGTGGGCTAGCTTCGTTTAAGCTACATATTTCCCCCCCCCCCCTCCAGCTGCCCTGATCTTTAATATTTATGCCTGAAGATTTCCCATTCCAAAGCTCCTATATCATGTCTGTAGCAGGGCTGTTACCATCCCAGAGGCTCACTATCTGCACCAAAGCAGACATCGCAAAAGGTGGCCCTGGTGCGAACATGAAATGGGGCCCTTTCAAGGCCCATACAGTAAACTTTTTTTGTCTTCTTTTTTTATAAATTCTTATTTATGCTTTCAAATTGTACATTAAAATAATACAGTATTACCACTATTACACTACAAATGCCATTACAATTGTAACCACCCCACAACAACATACGTACATACACCAGCCATTATTCACACCACATTCACTCTCAGTCTCACCTGCTTAAATTGAGCTCATTTTGTGGTGGGTAGATTATAGCCCTGGAGGGTGAGCCACCGGTAGTCTCTAGCCACTAGTGGAGTTGGGGGCATTAAGCCACGCTCCCCAAACTTGCTCAAACTTGTCCGGACATCCCTTAGCCTGGTAGGTCATCTTATATAGAATCAGTTTACCATTTATTAAACTCCTCCAACCTGAAAGACTCGGTTTGTTTGGATGCTTCCAGCTTAAAAGAAGGCATTTCCTTGCATAAAACAGTAGACGCAACAGGATTTTGTGCGGGCCATCATCCAACATGGGTTCTACCACACTTAATAGACAGACGGACGCTGACTTCCTCACAGGGAGACCCATGGAGATTGAAATAAAGTTGGATACCCCGTCCCAAAATGCAGAAATAATCGGACACTCCCAGATCATATGCAGCAAAGAGCCGATGCCGGTGTTGCACCTAGGGCAAAGGTCTGTTTCTGCCAGGTCCATCCTTTTCAACTTAGCTGGGGTCATATATACCTGGTGAAGCCATTTGGCCTGGATCAGCCTATCTCTAGCATCTACAACAGAGGAGTACAGGTTATCTACCGCTTCTTCCCAGTCCTCCTGGTCCACACCTGGGATCAATTCTTCCCATATCCTCTGCGCTTTTTCTAAAGGGGATGGTTGGCTTAGAAGTAGGGCATTATATAACGTAGAGGTGGGTTTGCTTATATCCGCAGATCTTATCAGGGGCTCAATCGGTGATTTCACCAGCTGCAGTCCCACTACAGGGAACTGGGAATCTTAGGGCGTGCCGGAGCTGTAGGTACCGGAAGAAGTCTCTGGGCGACAGTGCGAACGCATGGCACAGCTGCTCGTAGGTCATCAGAGTCCCTCCAGTGAATAGCTGCGCTAAGGAGATTATTCCCCGCTTTTTCAAAAAAATCGTGTCAGGAAGAGCCCTCAGTTCTGGCAGATTAGGGTTATCCCAGAGAGGGGTATAGGGAGACCACTCAGAAGGGGATCGGGGGGGATTCCTCATAGCCTGCACCTTCTGCCACACATATAACGTCGCTCTCATACATGTAGTGGCACACGGTAGACCCCTTGTTCCCCTGTACACCAGATTCTGCAAAGGGAGCACTGGGCCCAATAGAGAGGACTCAAGAGCCACCACGCAGTGTATACCAACTGTGTGGCATAAAAATACAGCATCATGTGCGGTGTGGCCAAGCCACCCAATCCCGACGGGGCTTTAAGGATGGTCCTGTTCATTTTGGGGCGAGAGAACCCCCATATGAACCCGAATATGACGGAGTCTAAAAGTCGAAAGTGTGAGGCCGGCAGCACCACAGGCAACGCTTGGTACAAATATAGGAACTTAGGGAGAAAGATCATTTTAATTATGTTAATGCGACCAATGACTGATAGAGGGAGAGCTGCCCACTGGGCCACTTTTCTCCTGAGGGCGCCAACCATTGGGCAGATATTAAGTTCGATAAATTTAGAAGGGTCCACATGCATGACAATTCCCAAGTATTTAAAGTTGTCCACTCTCCGAAGCGAAGAGACCGGGGAGATTTGGGCTCCCCCCGGTTCATCCACTACATATAAGCTGGACTTCTCCCAGTTGATTTTTAGGCCTGAGAATGAACCAAATGTTGTTATTAATTCCAGTAGCGCCTCAAGAGAGCCCCTAGCATCAGCCAGGTAGACTAAAGTATCATCTGCATACATGGAGACCTTCTCGACCAACTGTCCCAGTCTCCACCCCTGAATCACAGCGGAGTCTCGGATTAGTGATGCCAGGGGCTCAATAGCCAGTGCAAACAGCAGCAGGGGAGAGTGGGCATCCCTGTCGTGTACCCCGACCCAGCGCCAACTCAGCCGTTATGACTGACCCTTGCCTTAGGATTCCTATAAAGCAATTGGATGTATTTGACATAGGTTGGGGGGAGGCCAAATTTCATTAACACTGCCCACAAATAGTGCCACTCAACAGAGTCGAAGGCCTTTTCATTATCGAGTGAGACCACCACTCTGCTCCCCGCATTGTCATGCCCAATTTGCAGATTGCTAAACAGCTGTCTTAGATTAATGCTCGTCGTTCGGCCTGGCATAAAGCCTGATCATTTCCAATGAGGGAGAGTATCACCTTATTTAAGCGGAGTGGCAGTATTTTGATGAGAATCTTGGCATCTTGATTTAAGAGAGAAATCGGTCTATAAGAACTGCAGGCATCCGGGGGTTTCCCATCTTTATATATAAGGGTGATAGTCGCCTGTGCGAAGGTTTCAGGAAGACACTCTGATTGCAAGGCCCCCAAGAAGACCTCCAGCAGCCTTGGCGCAATGGTTTCACTATTTTTCTTGTACCACTCGGAGGGCCCATCTGGCCTAGGTGCCTTCGGGTTAGACATTAGTGCTATTGCTTTCACTACTTCATCACAGGTAATTGGACTATCCAGCATTTCCCTGTCTGACTCCGAAAGAGAAGGGAGAGCTATAGGAGCAAGATAAGAATCCAGCTCTTCTAGATTGTAACTGACCTTGGAGGAGTAGAGGTAGCTGTAATAATCATAGAATTGCTCTGGAGAGGTATGCTAAGGTTCTCCCATTTTTATCCCCTTTCTCAAGAATTGTTTGCTGTTTAAATAATAAGCTCTTTCTTGTGGATTCTGTTAGTGCTAGATTATACTCCCTCTGTAGGGCATTAAGTAAGTCATGATCTGAGGGGCTAGTTGTCTCCAAAAATCTCTCTTCCGCTCTGGCTATTTTCTCTTCCAGCTCTCAGACGGTCCTCCCCCTCTTAACCCTGGCCCCTTTTATGGCACTGATGGCACTGCCTCTAACCACCGCCTTGAAAGCGTCCCATCGTATGTAAGTTGAGGTCTCCCCCCCTGTTGCACTGCCAGTATCTTTCCTGTTCACTAAACATTGTACCATAAACCTCTTCATCCTCCAACCATAGGGGGTTTAATGTCCAGGGCCTCAGACCCTCCCGATTCGCGGACATGCAAATTGTCACCATTAGCGGTGAGTGGTCCGAGACACCCCGCGGTAGGTACTCACAGGCCACTACTCTGGCCAGTAGGCACTTAGACCCAAAGGCCATATCTATGCGTGAGAGGGACTTATGAGGGATCGAGTGGCAGGAGAAGGCCCTCTCCGCAGGGTGTTTCCACCTCCATATTTCGATTAGGCCCAGGGCCTCCGCCCATCCCACTAGTGGAGTAGGCGGGCCTGTCCCGGGCGACAACCGGTCTAGAGCTCTATCAAGGATCATGTTAAAGTCACCGGTCAGCAATAGGGGATCTGACGGGAAGGTAGCCACTCTATCCATGATCTCTCGGAGGATCCCAATGTCAAATGGGGCGGGATGTACAATCCCACTATCAGGATCTTAACATCGTATATCTTTGCGTGTATGATAACAAATCGGCCTTTAGAGCCAGAGTGCACTGAAAGAAGAGCGAAGGGCAGATGTTTGGCTACTAGCACTGAAACGCCCCTGGCATCTTTTTTTGTCTTCTAACTTAATCGACTGCAGCTAGAAAACTAAACGCTGAAACACCAGAGACAAATGGTGCTTCTTTTCTCTAAATGATGCCAAGTGAGTACAAATATGATAAACAAGGTGGAGGAGCAACAATGATGGGACCCCTCTGACCTCCTGGGCCCCGATGCAGTTGCACTCCCTTGTACCTACTATAGTTATAGCAGACATCCAGTCAAAAAAAAGAAAGTTTAGTAAATTTCTTTCACTCTTATAATCAGTGGCATAAGCAGTCTGAGAGGGCTTAACCCCATGCAGTTATTGTGAAATGGCATAAAGACTAATCACTAATTATATGGGGGCCACACACCTGATAGTCCTGCATACACATGAGAATTTGGGGGGGGGGGTGCTGTGCCAGCAGCAATTCGCACCAAATTGAGAGAGATATGTGCCTCAATAACAAGGAGAAGCTTGCCTGTCATTTTTCACACACGCACACACTGAATAAACAGTGTAGCAAAAGCAAGCTGTGTGAGCGAAGCTGTTACAATGTATCTCTATGGCAGGCATGCTGCAAAAGCACTCAGGGGATACAATGTATACAATTTAGTTTATTCAAAGATGAGTCATTAAGGCTGAAGGCTTCCTACTTCTGGCTAGAAATAAGAGATGATTGCACAGAGCTATGAGGCAATTTTGACTGAAAAACTCTGGTTTTTCAGAATCAGCTTCTTCATGTGTGTGGCAAGATGGCTGCTGCCATGCACGTTTAAGAGTGCAGAATCTGCCTGCTATTCCAAACTTCTGCATGGTCTTAATTTTTATCAATACACGTATGTCATTGATTGCCAAATTGCATTTAGGGGAGCGATTTACTAAGCTTTGATTTTTTTTACTGGAGGTCCGCTTTATGTCCTTGAGCCTTATGATGGGTTAACACTGAGTGATTATCGAGCAAGAAATCACTAAAACGATTGCAATTTAGCGATATTCGCACCATGGAAACAGCTGCTGCGATCAACAAGAATTGGTTAATCGTTAACCGTCGTATAGTTTCAGCTGACCAAAAATTTCTAGTTCATCACTTGATGGTTGCAGTGTGTAAACAGAAGTTGCCCTCAAAACAATGTGTTTTTCCATCAGAACGAGTGACACGAGCAATCAGATTAGCGATCGATTGATCAACAGATCGTTGGCTTCTGAACACAGTCGCTGAATCGCAGAAGATTCGTATGGTCGCCTATGGAGCCTAGACCAGCACTCCCAGACACACTCCCATAGTGCATGCACGCACTACCAAAAGCCCATGTGCGCACTTCCTAAGCGCATACAAGCCCTCCCCATGATTGAGCTATGGGGGATGAGAGGCCTGGCTTATGGCCTGCACCACTAACAGTAGCCCTGATCCCCCTGCAGAAAACAGCATGGCTGGGATAAAAGCCCCTCATTGGCCTTGGCCCCCAGGGCAATCGCTCTGTTTGCTCTGCCCTAGAAACAGTTGAAAAGGCAGTGGTACTAAAGTTTAGTTGTGATTAAATATTTTACCTTACCTCACTTGAACATGAAACCAGTTAAATGATCAAGATCAGCACTGACTGTTCAAATATCTGGGTTCTTCTGCCAAATTCAGTGCTGCCAAGCAGGGTATGTGCATCGTACTATCAGTAATGGAGCTAGCTTCCTCTTTAAAAATGGAGGGGAAGCCAGGTAAGGGGAGTAGAAACCAGCTACGGCAGCAGAAGCCAAGTAGGGCAGCAGGTGCCAGATAGGGGAGCGGAAGCCAAGTAGAGGAGTGGAAGCCAGATAGGGGAACGGAAGCCAGATAGGGGAACGGAAGCCAGATAGGGGAACGGAAGCCAGATAGGGGAACGGAAGCCAGATAGGGGAACGGAAGCCAAGTAGGGGAGCAGAAGCCAGATAGGGGAGCGGAAGCCAGGTAGGGGAGTGGAAGCCAGGTAGGGGAGCGGAAGCCAGGTAAGGGAGCGGAAGCCAGATAGGGGAGCGGAAGCCAGATAGGGGAGTGGAAGCCAGATAGGGGAATGGAAGCCAGGTAGGGGAGTGGAAGCCAGATAGGGGAGTGGAAGCCAGATAGGGGAATGGAAGCCAGGTAGGGGAGCGGAAGCCAGGTAGGGGAGCGGAAGCCAGGTAGGGGAGTGGAAGCCAGATAGGGTAGTGGAAGCCAGATAGGGGAGTGGAAGCCAGATAGGGGAGTGGAAGCCAGGTAGGGGAGTGGAAGCCAGATAGGGGAATGGAAGCCAGGTAGGGGAGTGGAAGCCAGATAGGGGAATGGAAGCCAGATAGGGGAGCGGAAGCCAGGTAGGGGAGTGGAAGCCAGATAGGGGAATGGAAGCCAGGTAGGGGAGCGGAAGCCAGGTAGGGGAGCGGAAGCCAGGTAGGGGAGTGGAAGCCAGATAGGGTAGTGGAAGCCAGATAGGGGAATGGAAGCCAGATAGGGGAGTGGAAGCCAGATAGGGGAGTGGAAGCCAGGTAGGGGAGTGGAAGCCAGATAGGGGAGCGGAAGCCAGGTAGGGGAGTGGAAGCCAGATAGGGGAGTGGAAGCCAGATAGGGGAATGGAAGCCAGGTAGGGGAGCGGAAGCCAGGTAGGGGAGCGGAAGCCAGGTAGGGGAGTGTAAGCCAGATAGGGGAATGGAAGCCAGGTAGGGGAGTGGAAGCCAGATAGGGGAGTGGAAGCCAGATAGGGGAATGGAAGCCAGGTAGGGGAGCGGAAGCCAGATAGGGGAATGGAAGCCAGGTAGGGGAGTGGAAGCCAGATAGGGGAGTGGAAGCCAGATAGGGGAATGGAAGCCAGGTAGGGGAGCGGAAGCCAGGTAGGGGAGCGGAAGCCAGGTAGGGGAGTGGAAGCCAGATAGGGTAGTGGAAGCCAGATAGGGGAACGGAAGCCAGGTAACGGAGCGGAAGCCAGGTAGTGGAGCGGAAGCCAGGTAGGGGAGCGGAAGTCAGGTAGGGGAGTGGAAGCCAGATAGGGGAGCGGAAGCCAGATAGGGGAGTGGAACCCAGATAGGGGAACGGAAGCCAGATAGGGGAACGGAAGCCAGGTAGCGGAGCGGAAGCCAGATAGGGGAGCGGAAGCCAGGTAGGGGAGCGGAAGCCAGGTAGGGGAGTGGAAGCCAGATAGGGTAGTGGAAGCCAGATAGGGGAACAGAAGCCAGGTAACGGAGCGGAAGCCAGGTAGTGGAGCGGAAGCCAGGTAGGGGAGCGGAAGTCAGGTAGTGGAGCGGAAGTCAGGTAGGGGAGTGGAAGCCAGATAGGGGAGTGGAACCCAGATAGGGGAACGGAAGCCAGATAGGGGAACGGAAGCCAGGTAGCGGAGCGGAAGCCAGATAGGGGAGCGGAAGCCAGGTAGGGGAGCGGAAGTCAGGTAGGGGAGTGGAAGCCAGATAGGGGAGCGGAAGCCAGGTAGGGGAGTGGAAGCCAGGTAGAGTTTGGACTCATGGAGCCTAAGAGGGCAGAAGAACCTGTCTAATCAGACATTTTTCCTCAATGCTGGATAGAAATGGTTACTTATAGAAAAGGTTAACCATGCAATGCTTGTTTTTTCTATTGGAAGGAAGAAAAATAAGGGAAGGATTCACAGGGGAGGATTGCTAAATTTTAAAAAGCCTTTAACCATCATTCAATAATTTAGGCAAATTAGGCAGATTATTGGGTAATGAAATGAATCCCAATGGTCCGCACTTCCGATAAAAGATCCCATGTTATTGAAAAAGTCCAATACAGCATTCCAGAGCAAAACCATAAACGTGTTTCAGAGGCATCCATGTCCTTTTTCATATATGCATATATATTGGGAGAACTGCAGGGTTTCACACAGTGGGTTATTCCAAATTGGGATGCCCCATGGGAAAAGCTGTAACCTGCAATCTTTGGAACTCAAGAGCTGGGTTACATTGGTTACAGGAATTTTATCTTGCCATTGTCAATGCTTTTTAATGACTTCTGTGACAAGATAACATATTGCAACAAAAGCAGCAGGGTAGAAATTTAGTCAAGCATCCCAAATAGGGATACCCAGGTTGTGAGGGATGCAGCAACCATGGCTGAAGACTGGCTGGAGGTCCGCTTAAGAGAGGATAAAAAGCCATTTAACTTGGTCCATGCCTCAAGGGCACATATGCTCAGCCAGTGGCCTGGGGGCTATGGGGAAAGTGAAAGGGGTAAATAAACAGGTGTGTAAAGATAGTTAAATAGAGGCTCAGTAAGGAGGAGAGGTTGCAAAGAATGTCTTCTCTGCATATAGGTGCAGCAGTGGCTTGGAAAAACACACTGAAACTGATCATGCAACACAACCCATTGTTGGAATCTCTAGCACGATAACAGTTTTTTCTACATTTATTTTTATGTTTAAAGAGGACCAACACCCAGGGGTGATCGGCCCGGAAATCTATAAGATTCCCGGGCCGATCACCTCCCACCCCGCGGGACATCCGAGATCGGGATGTCCCGCGGGGTGAAACCCCCCAGAAACCCCAAAAACACCTTACCTGATCCGCCGCCGCTTCCGCCGCCGCCGCCTCCCGCGCACCCCTCCAGACGTGCGCGCGCCCGCGCCGGCCCTCTGTGAATGGCCGGCGGGGGCGCGCGCGCGCCGAGAGTGACGCGCGGGAGGCGGCGGCGGCGGAAGCGGCCTGGACGTTCCTGATCCCCGCCTGGACGTTGGCGGGGATTGGCTGCGGCGCTCACGTGGGAGCGTTGAGAGGTGAGTTTTTTGGGGTTTCTGGGGGGTTTCACACAGCGGGGCACCCCCGATCGGGGTGCCCCGCCGAAGTGGACCAAAACCCAGGATAGTCAAAATCCTGGGTGTTGGTCCACTTTAACATTGGTGGGCGTTTAGATGGGTTGAGTATTTGGAATACAGTTATGATTTGGCACTGATGGATAGATGGTCTTTATATATGGGTCCCAAATTTGGAGAGGTATATATGGGACCCATATATTTGGAGAGGTATACATGGGACCCATATATTTGGGGAGGTATATATGGGACCCATATATTTGGGGAGGTATATATGGGACCCATATATTTGGAGAGGTATATATGGGACCCATATATTTGGAGAGGTATATATGGGACCCATATATTTGGAGAGGTATATATGGGACCCATATATTTGGAGAGGTAAGGCAATCACATCATAGGTTTCAATAGCATGTGGGGATTGTTAGAAATAAATGTGGGGTGGTGTAGTAGAAGGACCTACGGGTGTAAGTAATTCACTCTAATGGAGTTTGCATAGACAGTGGATCTCCTGATTGTTATAGAACATCTTTGTTATGCTTTTCCAAAATGAAAAAAAATCTAAAAATATCCATTGTGGCTAATGACCAGTTTCCAAATTGCTTAAGTGGCCTGTGCTCTCCAAAAGGTTGAGAACCCCTGCTAGGGGGCAAGGCAATATCCTGTACTAGGAGCATCCCTAATTTGGTTTCTCTATAGTGTGAGACCCCCTGGTTTCCCCATATACTCACCTCAATCCTCAATGCCATGGTGCGTGTACATGTCTCTGGCAGCATCATCGTCGTGGATGTTTGCCGCAGGGCTGCAACCTAAATGTTAGGCCATGGAAGACGCGGAAGATTAACCACAGTCTTGGGATCAGGGTGAGTATATCATAAAACCAGGGGGTTTCACACTGTGCGGTATCCCAAATCAAAATGCCCCCAGGGAAATCTGGGCCAACTCATTAATACAAGTTTTGGTCTACTTAAAAATCAATTTACTCTACTGCCAAGATAGGGTACAACATTTTCTACCACTGCCCACTGCCTATAAACCCGGGGAGGCCGATTCATTAATAGCGTCAGGTAGCGACAGATGAGCGACTGTAGCAGTATTTTCAGAGCGCCCGCTAGTAGTCGCTGTGCTTGGCCGTTGTTCGGTTGTTTCCAGAGACTCAGTCGGTGTGCGGTAATGTTGAATATTGGGTGAGGAGTCGCTATTTGACAGGTTCCGCACTGTATGGGAGCGCATGATAGCGAATGGCCATAGCGAACGGCTCCCACCATATTCATTAACAAATCACGCTCCAAAAATTCTTGCGCTGTGAAATGCATGTTTAAACCCCAGAGCGCTGGCGGCGATGGGTTAAAAGTAGTTTTTTAACCCCCAAACAACCATATTTTTGGAAACCAAAAAAAAAAAGTTTATAAAAACATTTTGTAATATGAATACATTAATATCAGACCTGTAATATCAATTCTGCACAAATTTTTTTTTTTTTTTTTACCTTAAAAAAAATATCTTACATTGCAGAAGTGGTAACAGAATTTTTCACATTAAAAAAAAAAAAAAATTAATAACAATTATTTATGATTATTTATAGATTGTTCCATTGAAATGCATTGGAGAGCGCCAGGTAGCGAGAGGTCATACCTGTCGCTGTTCAAGGTCGCTCGCTGGCGCTGTGGGGTGAGGCTGGAATAATGATGAATGATTCGCTATCTGGCTCTCTCAGTCGCTAAGCAGGATCGGCTTGATAAATGTGTGATTGTGGTGGGGAGCCGGCGTTCTCGTGGCGGGGAGCGTCATTACCGTTCGCTCACCAGTCGCTACCTGGCGCTATCCCTTGTTAAATAAGGGCCTAAGTTTAGTCATGGAGCTCTGTATGACCAGGACACCTAAACCCTCTTCCCTGTCAGAAGCAACTCTAATAAGAAAAGGTAAGGTATCTCCCTAATGCAGGGCTCACTGAGAGTGTGAGGAGGTGGGTTAGGAAAGTTTAGTGTCCCTTTGTGGCAGAATCCCCTTTATTAAGAAAAAGACAATGTTTGATATGCTTACCTGAAGTCTTCCCCGCAGGAAACCCAAACATTTTGTTCATTCTGTAAAGACTGCGGGCTCTTAATTTCTTGACCCTGTTCATCATATAGTCGGGATACCCCCAGGCTTGTAGTAAAGTCGGAGGACCACTGTAGCTTTTGCTTAATAATAGCGAGTAGCTGGAACAAAGTGAAACAAAGTAAAAAAAAAATAGCCTAAGCAAAGCCAAAGCCCCTTCCCTGGGTTACAAACACATGATAATTAAATTCATATACAATGTTTAAGGGAGTGTGAAATGACGGCAATGTTTATCTCAGTGTAGAGTCACAAAATGAGCGCAGGCTTTTAACCAGCAGGGGGGGCAACAGGATTATGATTGAGCTCTGACCTGCCGGCACGGAGGCAGAAAGCTGATTTGACAGTTGTACAGAATGAGCACTCAGCTGAGTCTCGTTGTCGGACCCTCTGTAAAAGGTTATGTTTTCATCTGTTTCCCCCGCACTACGCGGCACATTTTTCTCGCCCGCTAGCTAATGGATTTTTTAAGGGTTTGCCTTACCAAACTGAGGACAAATTGGTACAGAGTTTCTAATCACCGCACACACCGGAGGGGGTTTTGGCAACGTACGTGTAGGTGCATTGAGGTGCAACCGCCATCAAGAATTAGAAGTCTTTAATCTCGGGCTGAATGGCAGTGGTGATGAGAAACATAGTCTTCTATTTAGATGATGAGTTTCTAAATGTATCCAAAAATAAAATAATTTGGAAGAACCTAAATCCAAATACTTAACTCTATGGATGCAAAATGTGTGGAGTGTTCTCTGGAAAGCAACCAAAGCTGCCAAAGACCCTGAACTTGGATGTGAAGTTCAACAAACATCCTAGAAATCAGGGAGGTACATAGACCTGATGGGGCCATGTAGCAGGGCCCCCATCACGGCCCTCATAAGCACCCCTCCCCCCCCCCCCCCCCCCGCTGGGTCCTGGAGAAAACCAGGCAGCACGCGTCTGCTGGAGGTTCGGGAGACATGCACGGAGGTGCATTCATAGAGGCGGGAGAAACACTCACGAGGGTGGGGTAGGTGAGCATGGGGGAGTAGTAGAGTGAGGCATGGCATGATGGGACATAACAAGCTGATGTGGAGGAAGAGGGCGGCATTGCTGGATAGGCAAATATGAAGCTCTGCTGCCACTGGCCTTAGGCGTACTTTCTGTAGAGGAGGCGGAGCTAGCTTGCAATGGCCCCCTTTTGCCACAGGCCCAGGGGCACCTGCCATCATTGTCTCTATGGTATGTACGCCCCTACTAGAAACATTAATAATAAAGGAGGAATATGAGACCGCACTGGACTATACAATTTTTTAGTGTGCAGTGTGCACAAAAGGGGTGACACAAGTTATACACTACGCGTTGCGTGAACGTCACAAGCGTCACTTCCTCAGGACGCTTGTGACGTCACGCAACGCGTAGACGTTGGCGCGGTGGGCTGGTGGTCGCTC
Organism: Gastrophryne carolinensis; assembly: GCA_027917425.1. Classification (NCBI taxonomy): domain Eukaryota; kingdom Metazoa; phylum Chordata; class Amphibia; order Anura; family Microhylidae; genus Gastrophryne; species Gastrophryne carolinensis. Next base: position 137,110,624 of record CM051241.1, on the reverse strand, counting down.
TTTATGTAAGATCTTTTTGATATTGGTAATTGTATTTCTTTTGTTCTACCCGGCTGGTCCTCACTGTTTTAATAGTATGCATTTGGTAGTCTGTATAGAGTAGGAGGGTATTTTATGTTAGCACTTGCACTTTCATCATAGTTTATAAGGTATTGAGATATTGATGTTTTCTTTTAAATAATTTTGTTTATATGCACAGTAGCACTTTCACTTTTATCAGCCAGGTAGCATAATTAATGTATATTTGTAATGTATATTCTCATTATGACCATGAATTAATACTGTACCATCTACCAGCCCCCTCCCCTCTTTTCTCCCTTTTTCCTTTCTTCCTTATCGAATTTATATGTGTCTTTTGTGTTTTTTAATGAGTCCTTAGTGAGTATAGATTTTTTATATTTTTGTAAATAAACATTTATTTGTGATAATAAATTGAGCAGTGGTGCCATATATTACAGTGGGTGGATTTGGAAGGTGTGGGACTTCCGGTTTCCTTTTTGTGCCTACTAGAAACATTGTGTTTTTTTAAGTCAGAGTTTCCCATTTAGTCAAATACTGTATTAGAGTGAAATAACAATCTTTGTTTAACACATTTGTGTATAATAAGTAATCAGCTATAAGGAAAATCAGCTATTATTTTGTGGGTGACAACAGAGGAGCAAGCAACTTTAGGGTGTAGAAATACCGTTTTAATTCCAGTATCTGTATATAACAGTGAAAGGACATTTTAGCCAAATTATGTATTTTTAGAGTTAAAGACGTAATAACTGCATTCACTATAGTAATACATCTGTAAAGGTAAGATAGAAAAGTGGGACATTTAGGTGTACCCAACGCTTTTGGGGGGACAGTGGGACAAAAAAATGGTACTGTCCTACCGAAAGTCCAACCTCTGGTCAGATTACTTTAAAGAGAGATTCTAGTTTTATTCTAAAATACAAGTATGTGTTGGGCGGGGGGGGTATTATACTATGGTTTAAGATGGCTGCTTCTACCTTCCTCTACTCATTTGTTTATTGAATTCATTTAAAGTGGACCACAACTGTGTGGCAGCCCTCCCCCAGGTGATTCCACTTCTTCCAAGGGGCATCCTGATTTGGGATGCCTGCAAAGTGAACAGAAAGCTATGGTATATATATATATATATATATATATATATATATATATAATGTATATATATAGACAGATTTATAGACATTGTACTGTAGATAGGTAGATAGTAATATGATGTATAGATGAATATATACTGTAGATGGAAATGATAGGAAAGATAGTAGATAAATATAAATAAATACATATATATATATATATATATATATATATATAAAGCAATTCTGTGAGTACTCCTGTAGAATTGTTTTTGTTCTTGCATGGCACGGCCTGCTTCGGTATTCATAACAGTTGGGTTATTCCGCCACAAGGTGGCACAGTGGTACTGCAGAAAGCTGTGGCATCTCCCAGCCCCCTATAAAAAGGGGGATCAACCATAGAGTTCCCAGCGTAGACAAGCAGTGAGACAAGAAGCCGGGAGAGAATAAAAGTAAAAAATGTAAGAAGGTAAAAAACCCCAATTAACTTGGAACAATCACCATAAGAGGAAAACAAGAATAATGATAACAAGGGTGGGTCGAAGCAGGCCGTGCCATGCAAGAACAAAAACAATTCTACAGGTGATTACTCACAGAATTGCTTTTTTCTTTATTGCATGGCACGGCCTGCTTCAGTATTCATAACAGTTGGGACATCCAAAACCAGTGTCCAAAAGTAGGGTGGGATCCCCAATAAGCAACAGCCGGCAGTTCAAGTCACTACAGCCTGAAGCACCTTGCGGCCAAAAGCAGCATCCGCTGAAGCCTTAACATCAACCTTGTAAAACTTGGAAAACAGAAGACCAAGTAGCGGCCTTGCAAACTTGTTCAACAGAAGCTTGGTGCTGAAAAGCCCAAGAGGCACCAATAGCAGGAGTGGAATGAGCAGTAATTCTAAAGGGAGGTTCCTTCCCCTTAGCAGAATAGGCTTGAACCACCACCTGATGGATCCACTTGCTGATAGTGGATTTAGCCGGAGGCAAACCCTTCCTAGGTCCAGAAGTGAGAACAAAAAGAGCATCAGATTTCCTGAAAGGCTCAGTAGCGACCAAATAAAACTTCAGAGCCCTGACCACATCCAGAGAATGCAGTGTCCGCTCCTTGGAATTAGCAGGATTAGGACACAATGAAGGCAAGACAATGTCCTGATTGAGATGAAACAATCTATAAAAGTGTTTGAAAAGTGCACTGCATCTATAGTACTAAGTAGGTGCCGGCCGTGAGGGTGACATGAATCTGAGAATACAAGATGAGGGAACCTAGACTGATCCCTCAAACCCCTAGGGATCAGTCTAGGTTCCCTCATCTTGTATTCTCTGATTGAGATGAAAGACAGACACCACCTTAGGCAAGAAATCCGGCTTAAGCCGAAACACCACCTTATTCTGAAAAGGCTAAAAAGGCTACCTTAAGAGTCAGAATGGGCAAAGCAGCCCCACGGATAGGCTCAAAGGGAGGACCCTGCAGAGCAGACAACACCAGATTCAAGTCCCAGACTGGTAGCAGTGGACGCACATGAGTAACACCCTGGAAAAAAGTTTCAACCAACCGGTGGTTAGCAAAGGATCTTTGGAAATCTTTGGAAAAAAATTGCCAGAGCTGAAACATGGCCCTTGAGGGTACTCAGTTGAAGGCCAGAATCCAAGCCATGTTGCAAAAATTCCAGAATCCTGGGAATGGAAAAATACAATTCTGTGAGTACTCACCTGTAGAATTGATTTTATAGTATACTGCACATCCTGTTTCACAAGTATTTTTTATGCTTGGGATATCCGCCACAAGGTGGCGCAGTGGACTGCAGAAGAGACTTGTGGCATCTCCCGGCCCCATAAAAGGACAGGAACCTCCCACAAATTCCCAGTGTTACAAAGCAGTTAAACAAGAAGCCGGGAGAATAAAAATGAAGGAACTCCAACCAAAAATTTGAACAAATCACCATACAGAGGTAACCAAGAAAAATGATAACAAGGGAGGGGTGAAACAGGACGTGCTGTATACTATAAAATCAATTCTACAGGTGAGTACTCACAGAATTGTATTTTTCCAAGTATACAGCACATCCTGTCTCACAAGTATTCTTTACGCTTGGGACGTCCAATAGCAGTGTCCGTAAAGTAGGGTGGGATCCCTAAGAACAACAACGGGCAGTTTAAACCACTGCTGCCTGAAGAACTTTGCGGCCAAAAGCAGCATCAGCTGAGGCCCTAACATCAACCTTGTAAAACTTGGAAAAAGTATGAACAGAAGACCAAGTTGCGGCCTTACAAACTTGTTAAACAGAAGCCTGGTGCTGAAAGGCCCAAGAGGCCCCAATAGCTTGAGTGGAATGAGCAGTAAGGCAGAAGGGAGGTTCCTTTCCCTTAGCAGAATAGGCTTGCACCACCGCCTGACGAATCCACTTGCTGATCGTGGACTTAGCCAGAGGCAAACCCTTCCTAGGACCAGAAGGAAGAACAAAAAGAGCATCAGTCTTCCTGAAACATTCAGTAGCTACCAAGTAAAATTTCAGAACCCTGACCACATCCAAAGAATGCAGAGTCCTCTACTTGGAATTAGCAGGATTAGGACACAAGGAAGGCAAGACAATGTCCTGATTGAGATGAAAAGCAGACACAACCTTAGGCAAGAAATCTGGTTTAAAATGAAACACCACCTTGTCCTGGTGTCGCTCAAAATAAGGAGGTTTGATGGAAAGCGCCGCCAACTCAGAAACACGCCTGACAGAAGTAATAGCCACCAAAAAGGCTACCTTGAGAGTCAAAATGGGCAAAGCAGCCTCACGGAGAGGCTCAAAAGGACGACCCTGCAGAGCAGATAACACCAGATTCAAATCCCAAACTGGTAACATAACGCACATGAGAAACCCCCTAGAAAAAAGTCTTAACCAAACGGTGACTGGCAAAAGATTTTTGGAAGAAAATTGCCAAAGCTGAAACATGACCTTTAAAGGTACTAAGTTGAAGGCCCAAATCCAAACCATGTTGCAAGAATTCCAGAATTCTGGGAACAGAAAACACCAGGCAATGTAAGCATGCCAGACCCTGTAGTAGATAAAGGACGAGGACTTCTTCCTAGCCCTAATCATGGTATCAACAACAGAGGCAGGCAAACCCTTTTCCATCAAGATGGAGGTTTCAGCAGCCAAGCCGTCAAAGCCAGCGTTTGTAAATTGGGATGGCACAGCTGCCCCTGAGTGAGCAGATCTGGATCCTTGGGCAGGACGTACTGATCTACTGCCAACTGCACGATGTCTGTGAACCACACCCTTCTTGGCCAACAGGGGGCCACCAGAATGGTTGGCACTCCTTCCTGGGCTACCTTGCGCAGCACCCTGCCCAACAGAGGAAACGGAGGGAACACATAGAGGAGCCGAAACCCCTTCCAAGGCATTGCCAGCGCATCCGTGGCAAAGGCCAGAGGATCCTGAGACAGAGAGACAAAGAATGGAAGGTTGTGATTGTGACATGAAGCAAACAGGCCCACATTCGGCAGACCCCAACGGTGGCACAGAGAGTGAAACACCCTTACGCTGAGGGACCACTCCCCCAGCCGAGTCATCCCCCTGCTCAGGGAGTCTGCCTCCAGGTTCTCCACTCCCGGGATGTAAACTGCTGATATGCAGGGAACATTCTCCTCCGCCCAGGACAGTATCAGGGCCACTTCCTCGAGGGCTCGCTTGCTCCGAGTCCCTCCCTGATGATTCATGTAGGCAACCGCCATCCGGTTGTCCGAGCGGATCTGAACAGCCCGACCCCAAAGGTGCGGAGTCAACTGGAAAAGAACCAATCTTATTGCCTGCAGTTCCAGAATGTTGATGAGAACATGGCCTCCTGAGGGCCCCACTGACCCTGGAACTTCCGAGACTTCCAAAAGCCCCCCCCAACCGGTCAGACTGGCATCTGTGGTGACAGTCTCCCAGCAAGGAGGCAGAAAGCTCCTGCCCACTAGGAGATTCCTTGAGTCCAGCCACCACGAGAGGGACTGACTGACCAGAGGGGACAGAACAAAGGTCTGATCCAGGGACACAGGGTCCCGATCCCAAACTGACAAGAGGTGCAACTGAAGAGGTCTCATGTGAAACTGAGCATAGGGAACTACCTTGAAGCATGACACCATCAGGCCCACCACCTGCATCCCCTGCCGAATGGAGGGATGAGGGCAAGAAATCAGAGACCGTGCCTGCGTCTGCAGGCCCTCCACCTTCTGCCGAGGCAGAAAAACCTTGACCTGAGATGTATCCAGGGTCATGCCCAGAAAGGACGTCACCAAGGACGGAGACAGAGAAGACTTGGGGTAGTTGATCACCCAACCGAAGGACTGGAGCGTGGAGACCACCATCTGGGTATCCAGCTCGGCTTGATGGAAGGACTGAGACGCAATCAGAATGTCGTCCAGATAAGGAAGGATGCGAATGCCCTGAGATCTCAACAGAGCCATCACCCCCGCCAGCGCCTTGGTGAAGACCCGAGGGGCTGAGATAAGACCGAAAGGTAAGGCCACAAACTGGTAGTGCTGATCCTCCAGAGCGAACCTGAGAAATCTCTGATGACCTGGATAGATAGGAACATGAAGGTAAGCATCCTTGATGTCTACAGAGGTCATGAAGTCGCCCGGGCGCAAGGTACTGACCGCCGAGTCTCCATGCGAAAATGCTTGAACTTGACAAATTTGTTGAGGCCTCAGGGACCCATCCTTTTTGGGAACAGTGAACAGATTGGAATAGAAACCCTTTCCGGGAAGGGCACCAGACAAATGACCCCCAAATCCAAAAGGTCTTTGGACCGCAAGCCACAAGCCCTGAGCTGACAAGAGATTTTGACCCATCCGGGACCTGATAAATCTGGGGGGGGTGGCCATGCTGCAAACTCTATCTTGTACCCAGAGGACACCACCTTCTGAATCCACTGGTCTGAGACGCGCAGTCTCCAAACGTGAGCAAAGAGCCGCACCCGGATGGGTGAGGGCGCCTCCTCATGCCTGAGGGGGCTTGGGGGAAGATTTGGACTTGGGACCTCATGAGAGACCAGGGCGACCACGGGCTCTACCCCGGCCCCAAGGGTCTCTACGTGCCCCCGCAAATGGTGCACCCCGACCGGTACGGAAGGAGGGGAGGGAAGAACCAGCCCCCCGAAAGGGCCGCGGCTGCCTCCTGCATTGAGGCAGCCTACCATCCTTGGCAAACAGATTCAGACGCTCCCCAAAGAGCCATAGCCCAGTAAAGGGGAAGCCAGTGAGAGCCTTCTTAGCAGCATTATCAGCCGCCCACTGACGCAGCCAAACAGAGCGGCGTATAGCCACCAAAAGGCCAGAAGTCTTACCACACATCCTGACCGCATCATCCATAGCAGAAAGAATAAATGCCACAAATTCATAGCAAAGCAGGAGGGATCTATACTCCTCCCCCCTATTGGCATCAGAGGCACTATCCAGAAGGCCCTTGAGTAACCCTTTAAAAGCAAGAGCCGTGATAGCAGAAGCGCACACAGGGCGCAGTGCAGTCCCTGCACAAGCAAATGCGTGACAGGCCAGCTGGTCAACACGCCAGTCCTCACCATCCCTCAGAGTATAAGTGTCAGGGGAATGCATGACCAAGGTATTGGACAACCCAATCACGAGAGCATCCACCTCGGGGGGACATGTCCGGCGCTTAACGACATTAGCTGGAAATGGATACCTCCTGTACCAACTCCTAGGCACCGCGGGCGATCTGCTAGGACGTTCCCACTCCTTGAGCACCAAATTATTGAAGTGGATCTGCTCAGGGAACTCCAAGCGTTGTTTAACAGAGTGAAAAAGCTCACCCTGCTTCCTTTTAGCCGGGACAGGAGGTGGAATACACAGTACTTCAAAAATGTGAGACAACAGCCTGTCTGAATCCTCAAGAGACCACGGGTCTTCTCCAAAAGGAGACCCAGTACCATCATAAACCTCCTGCTGCTCTTCAGAGGACTCAGAATCAGAGAAAAGTCCCCCCTCTTCTAGGGGGTAGAGACCAGGGAAAGAAAACTGTCCCTCATCCTCCTCAGGAAAAAGGGAGTTACATGCCACTTCTTGCCAGAAGCCTTACGGGGGACCGGCCCAGCCATATGCCTTTCCAGGCTGGCCACCCGCAAGGCCAAGTCATAGTTTGATTCCCCACTAGCATGCCCCTCACTAGGGGTCAAATGCAGGTGCGGGGGGGTAGGTGATGTAGAAGGGGGCGCAGAGCTGGGCAGCGTAGCAGACAAACCACACATAAAATCCCCATAATGTGGTGACAAGAGCACAACACAATCCCGAAGGTGACTCATGGACCAAGAAGCCGACCGCACAACCAGGCAGGCCAGCAGCGCGCCGCAGTACCGCAGGTCAGGAGAAGACACACTTCAAACAAAATGGCGCCCGCAAGGACCTTGAGGGGCGGGCCACAAAGGTTTGACGCAAAAAGCCAATAGGGGGCCACCAGGATGGCTTACACCCCCTCCTGAGCAATCTTGCGCATGACCCTACCCAGTAGAGGGAACGGAGGGAACACATAGGGAAGCCGAAAATCCGTCCAAGGCATTGCCAGTGCATCCATGGCGAAGGCCAGAGGATCCTGTGACAGAGAGACAAACCTGGGAAGTTTGTGATTGTGACAGGATGCAAACAGGCCCACATCCGGCTGACCCCAGTGGTGACACAGGGAGAGAAACACCTGGTAGTTGAGGGACCATTCCCCCAGACGAGACATCCCCCTGCTCAGGGAGTCCGCCACCTGGTTCTCCACCCCCGGGATATGTACCGCTGAGATGCAGGGGACATTCTGTTCCACCCAAGACAGTATCAGAGACACTTCCTTGAAGGCTCGCTTGCTCCGAGTCCCTCCCTGATGGTTGATGTAGGCAACCGCCGTCTGGTTGTCTGAGCGGATCTGAACAGCCTGACCCCGAAGGTGTGTGGTCAGGTGGGACGGAACCAACCTGATCACTCTCAGTTCCAGGACATTGATGGGAGCATGGGCCTCCTGGGGGCCCCAACGACCCTGGAACTGTAGGGACTTCCAAAAACCTCCCCAGCCCGTCAGACTGGCATTCGTGGTGACAGTCTCCCAGCACGGGGGCCAGAAGGTCTTGCCCACCATTCCTTGAGTCCAGCCACCACGAAAGGGACTGCCTGGCCAGGGGAGACAGAGCAAATTCCTGATCCAGGGACACAGGGTCCCGATCCCAAACGGACAAGAGGTGCAACTGAAGAGGTCTCATGTGAAACTTAGCAAAGGGGACCGCCTCGAAGCAGAACACCATCAGGCCCACCAACTGCATCCCCAGACGAATTGAGGGATGAGGACACAAGAGCAGAGCCCGTGCCTGCTTCTGAAGGCCCTCCACCTTCTGCTGAGGAAGGAACACCATGACCTGAGAGGTATCCAAAGTCATGCCCAGAAAGGACCTCACCAAGGACGGGGACAGTGAAGACTTGGGAAAATTGATCACCCAGCCAAAGGACTCCAGAGCGAAGATCACCACCTGGGTGTCCCGTTCGGCTTGATGAAATGACGGAGCCACAATGAGGATGTCGTCCAGGTAGGAAAGGATGCGAATGCCCCGGGTTCGCAGCAGAGCCATCACTCCCGCCAGCACATTGGTGAACACCCGAGGCGCCGAGGTGATACCGAATGGTAAGGCCATAAACTGGTAATGCTGATCCTCCAGCACGAGCCTCAGAAATCTCTGATGACCTGGGAAGACAGGTACATGAAGATAAGCATCCTTGATGTCCACGGTGGTCATGAAGTCGCCCGGGCGCCCTGTACCGACAGCAGAGCGTAGCGTCTCCATGCGAAAATGTTTGAATCTGACAAACTTGTTGAGGTCCTTCAAGTCCAGGATGGGCCTCAGAGAGCCGTCCTTTTTGGGGACCGTGAAGAGATTGGAATAGTACCCCTGACCCTGTTCTTGATGGGGCACCGGACAAATGACTCCTGACTCCAGCAGGCATTGAACCACTGAAAGTAACCCTTGAGCTGACAGGGGGTTTGAAGACATCCGGGATCTCATGAATCTTGGGGGCGGCCAGGCTGCAAACTCTATCTTGTAACCGGAGGACACCACCTCCTGAATCCACCGGTCTGAAACGTGGAGCCTCCAGCCGTGAGCAAAGAGCCAAAGCCGTCCCCCCACCCGGATGGGTGAGGGCGCCCCCTCATACCTGAGGGGCCTTGGGAGGAGGTTTGGGCTTGGAACCCAAGGACAGACCGGGACGTCCGCGGGATCTGCCACGTCCCCAAGAATGTCTGCGGCCACTAGAGAGGAGGGAGCCACGACCTCCTCTGGAAGAACGAAAGGAGGGAAGGGAGACGGAGGACCCCAGAAAAGGTCGGGGCTGCCTCCTACGCTGAGGCAGCCTGCCATCCTTGGCCAAAACATCAAGACACTCACCAAAGAGCCGCAGCCCCGCAAAGGGAAGCCCAGTGAAAGCCTTCTTAGCAGCAGCAGCAGCTGCCCACTGACGTAACCAAACAGAGCGGCGCATAGCCACCAAAAGTGCAGAGGTCCTACCGCCCAGCCTCACAGCATCATCCATGGCAGTAAGGATAAATGCAACAAAATCAGAGCAAAGAAAGAAGGCCCTATAATCATCCCTCCTCCTACCAGCCATAGCGCCATCACATAGACACTTGAGCAGTTTCTTAAGGGCAATAGCAGTAATGGCAGCAGCACAGGCCGGGCGCAGTCCAGCCCCCACACAAGTAAAAGCATGGCAGGCCAGCTGATCCATGCGCCGGTCCTCGCTGTCCTTCAGAGTGGTAGTGTCAGGAGAAGGCATGACCGAAGTATTAGACAGGCCTAGCACGGGAGCGTCCACCTCAGGGGGACATGACCAACGCTTTACTATATCAGCAGGAAAGGGATACCTCTTATCCAATCCCTTGGGCACAGCGGCCATTCTATTAGGACGTTCCCACTCCCCTAAGCACCATAGAATTAAAATGGCCCTGCTCAGGGAACTCCAGACGCTGTTTACCAGGACGAAAATGCTCTCCCTGCTTTCTCTTAGCCACCTCAGGGGGAGCAATGTGCAAGATTTTAAAATTTGTGACAGCAGATTATCAGTGTCCTCAGGGTACCATGATTCCTCCCCGGACGCAGACCCAGGGTCACTAATGCAACCCTTCTGCTGGTCCCCAGAGGAGTCAGAGTCCTGGAACAGTTCCCCTTCCTCTAGGGAATAAAGTCCCCCAGTGGCATCAAATTCCTCATACTCTTCAGTGGAGCGTGAGGGAGTGGAAGTCAGGTGCCACTTCTTGCCCGAGGCCTTCCTAGGAATAGGCCCGGCAAGCTGCTTCTCAATGTTGGCCACACGAAGTGCCAGATCAGACTGCTATCATCCCCCTCACTGGGAGCAAATTGCAGCAGTGGGGGGGTAGGTGATGCCGAAGGGGGCACAGAACTGGGAAGCGATGCAGGCAAACCAAGCTGGAGCGCAAGGACACTTTGAGCGCACGGCACGCACACCGTGACATCATTGCTGATAGGGGATACCCTGCACATGGAACACAGCCGGGATTGCCACGAAGGACCCCATAGCACGCTATCCCCAGAAGCCTCCATATGGTGATTAACACAGGCGCAATAGGCCAGCGCTGAGTAAAGGCTAATACAAAAGCCACCCGGGATGCCCTCCCACGGGATGCCCCCAGATAAGCAAAAATAGGTGGGGGGATGAGGGGGAGGAAGGAGTAGAGCCGGGAGAAACCACAACCCACTGGTATCCCACCTGAAAGACATAAGTAAAAACGACACATGAGCATCCCGCAGCACATGCCCAACAAGACCAATAAGAAAAAAAACGCCAAGGGGACTCACGGACCAAGGACACCGCAGGGTCACCAAAGCACAGACCGCAGGATGAAGCGACACACCGGAGGAAACAGCGCTGCAGCCCAGAAGGGAGAAATCCAGACGCGCAGCTAATCCAAAATGGCGCCGCCAGAGGTACCTCAAGGGGCTGGCCGCGGGGGGACCCCCGGACCCGCCCCCCCAAAGAGCGCAAAAACGGTGACCCCGCCGGCGCCATGACAAAGCAAAAAACGCCACAGGTTATAGCGCCCACAACCGCGGAGCGCAGTACAAAGCGGCGCAGCGGGCTAAAAACACCAAAAAACACACTGTAAACGCCAAAACACCACAACAAACACCACTCGCCGCTACCACCACCCCCCCTCCCCGAACAAAGTCAGAGAGGGGGAGGGGGGAGAGAGAGAGACGAGAAGCCAGCGGCGGGTATCCAGGCCCGGAGAGGGGGGGCCCTAAAGGTAAAGAAGGGGACACAGTCCCCAAAACACTTACCCCCGTAGTAGCCAGGACAGGAACCCCGCATCCCTAGTAGGCTCACCATAAAGCCTATGGCCGGCTACCCTTTGTGGAACAGGGTCTGCGGCTTGGAGAAGCGCTCCAGGAGCACTTGACTCTAGTTCTCTTCTACCCTCACCCGATCTGTCAGCCGAGGTTGGGAGTCAGTGAGGGTCTAGAAACGGGTGGAAATAGACTTGCAGGGCCGCAGGCTTGGTTGCCCCGCTCACCTGCGCAAGAGAGAGAGCCACCTTCTAACCTCGCAGTTTCACTGCAGAGGAAACACTGGGAACTCTATGGTTGATCCCCCTTTTTATAGGGTGCCGGGAGATGCCACAGCTTTCTGCAGTACCACTGCGCCACCTTGTGGCGGAATAACCCAACTGTTATGAATACCGAAGCAGGCCATGCCATGCAATAAAGAATATATATATATATATATATATATATATATATTGCATGCACTGTGGGACTGTCACAAAGGTGAATCTTGACAGCAAACAGTGGGGGTTGCCTGCTATGAGAAACCATTCCCGACGGTCCCACGGCACATGCACAGGCTCTCGTCCTATCAGCACTGTATGCTGTGTATAATAATACATTGTATACAGCTCTGTTTGGAAAGAAAGCTTAGATAAATAGGAGAAGCTGCATCCCTGGTATTCCTGCAGTCTGCAGCACACTCTCGCTACCAGCCTATCAGAATAGCTAGGTCCAGTAGCATGCCATGAGACGTGAGATGCCGGGATTGCATCCATGAGACGCGAATGCACACTAGGCCCTCTGGAAAGGTGAGGTATGATTGGTGAACTACGGGGTATGAGACATCTCAAATGGGGATGCCCCAGGGGTAAATAATTGGCTGGCTCTGGAGTCTTTGGTCTCCTACTTTTTAGAGACTTTTAAGGTTGGATCCTCTAGTCATTTGTAAATTAAAGAGACATACCCCTCCGACTCACCTCCTGCAGTGGTTGCTGTAACTCCTTCCTGCTGATATATACTATGATGCCACCAAAATCTTTTCCATTCTCAAAAACCTGAAATAAAGGAAACAGTGGGTCTTAAAGCTATTAAAGGGGACCTCCATCCAAACAATAACCCACATTGTCCCCACTAAAAGCCAATATGGCTTGTTAAAAAATTATACAAACCTGTTTCAACAGCCCAGCCCACTCGGACCTCTATAATTTGGATCCTGAGTGTCTCATTTATCCAAACACTGAGGGTATTTCATTAAGATGTGTGTGTTGAGTTGTTGAAGTGCATAGATATTTATCAGAGAATAGAGGTGCTCAGATCTAGATGTACTAGGTTTTGAGAACCTCTCCAACTCAACTCATGGAAGGCAATTTATTAACATTTGAAGGCTTTCAAAATAAAGTATAAGAGGTAAAAAAATCTCTGCAGCTGAATGTTTACATATTCTTATATAGGGGTTGTTTTATTAGCGTGTGAATATTACCATCAAGTCAGGGACTAAACTAAATGTGACCTAAAGTGGATTTTAAAGTCTTCTCTATTTGACATGTGTGAAATCCCCTGGTCCGCCCTAAAAACGCACATTTCCACTGGTACCATGGCACATGCCTGCTTGGAAAAGAGCGTTGGCATAGAAATAGGGAAGTGGGCACATTCCAGGTCTCCCAGCATTCCCGTTCCTAGTATATCTGAATGCCTGAGCACGGGAGTGCACCTCAGCCATGCAGATGCAAGGGATGGAACACAGGGTGTGGATTCCATGTTTGCCGGGCTGTCTTGGGGTGTTCACACAGCAGGATGTCCCAGGGGTACTTAGAGGGACAGTCAAGTATAAATGACACTTGTAGTTCATGGGAGCAACCATGATGGGGTTACTGCATCTGCCACCCCACTGACTTCAATAAAGGGGAGAAGGAAAGAGGGGGGTGCTTGGGGTGGTCCCATGAACCACAAAAATTATTTAGACTGGAGTGCATTGGCCAGCCCTGGAGCCTTTTAATCTTTTTTGACTTCAGGATCAACCCGAAATAAGGTCTTCTTTAAATAGTGGCCCTAGCATTGCCCATAGGGTAACCTTTTATCTGTCACATTCTGCCCTTGGGATAACAATTGTTGCCTATAGTAGACATAATTAGTCTTCTAAACACTTAAATAGTTTATACAAATAGTGTTTTTTTTTCTTTATGTGATGCCATGCAAGCAAAAAACAAATTGTTGGGGGAGAAACAAAGGTAGGGGCAGACTGGGGCAAAATATCAGCCCGTGACCAGCCCACAAGCTTCTCAGCCCCGCCCCCAAGGTCAGGCGATTAATGCAACTGCAGGGGGATATTATGGGCAGGGCTGGATATGGCCACCCTTGACAAAATTAAAATAAACCTTTATTATTGTGGGAGCAGATACTGTGTCAGGAGCGTTTAGTGGCCAAAACACGGTGTCTTGGCATCAGGGCACAATGAGGCCAGATATGGGGAGGGGTGTTAGGACCGAGTGCATTATGCCCACCTAGTTGGCTCCAAAACCCAGTGGGCCGCACTGTCCATCCACCCTGAACAAAGGTGGGATCCCCTCTCGCCCTGGGCATAGAATAACGTATTATCTAATATATATATATATATATATATATATATATATATATATATATATTCCTGTATATTAGGTATTGCTTTTCTATTCTAATATTTTTTTTCTAGTGTGACTTGCGGTTTGTGATTTTAAATATTTACTTTGCAAAGGGTTCTATATAGTATACATTTAAATAAAGCTATATATCTTTTAGACTTACTTTTCTGCAAAACCTCAATAAATTTCAGCAATATAAAGTAAAGATCAATGGAGTGTTTTCACCAAAGAACAGTCCCCTATAGAATTAACAGTACTTGTAGGGACCTTCCAAATTGTAATAATTTAAATTAAGCCCAGAGATAGGCTCTTTTTACACAATAGGCTTGATTTAGCATCATGCAAGAATGAATCTTTGCATTTTTATTTGCAGAAAATTCCAGAATTTGACGAGTCAGGAACCCTTTATTTTACGGATTTCATCCGCAAATAATTTTTAGGTGCGGATAAAATTTGCGGAAAAGGTACACATAAAAAACTCTCTTGAAGGCAAATTCAGGGTGTTTGCTTTTTACTTCCCGCTTTATGTTCGTGTCAAAATATGGCATGCTTTTGTCAGTGAAAAAAGCCATGCTGCAATGTTCACTGGAAATGACATGCTGTATCAGATGCCCTCCCCTACTTCAGCCAACCAGCCCAGGCACAGGCATAGGGGCTGATAACCCAGGGCTCAGGGGCCAAACATCCAGCTCCTGTTCCTGCCAGTTCACCAGCTCCTATACCCTTCGGTATGGGTCCATTGCTCCTCTGATTGGTACCATGATCTTCTGCACCCTCGGTGCCTTAAGAGGAGTAAGGGTAATCGGGTGGCGGTCCAAGCGGACAAAAAATGTTGATACCTGGCATGTCAAAATGTAGACAATTTTCCAATACAAGTTTTGGCTGGAGAAGACAATGCTCCTGCTATGGAGCAAAATGTGCTTGACATAAATGTTTCCAGGGAGAATTTTGGTATTGCCCAGTTGAGGGATCCCACCTTGGTCAATGCTCAAGAGGCCATTAAGGTTATGAATGGGGTGCCCCAGGACACAGAATCTGACCAACAATTTCAATATTTTGCCATAAATAATGATTTCTTATATCATTAAGAATAACAGTGACATTGTGGAGTAGCTTCTGGTGCCCAAAACATACAGACATATGGTACTTGATTTGGCCCATAGCAATCCCCTTGCTGGGCATTTGGGAACTGATAAAACCCAGGAGAGAATTCTACAGAATTCTAAAGATTCTTTTGGCCTGGTGTATATCAGGAGGTAAAAAACTATTGTGAGTCATGCCCCACCTGCCAAATAAGTGCCCCGCTGTCTCATTTCCACAGCCTTTTGGTTCCACTTCCAATTATCGAGGTGCCATTTGAGAGAATTGCAATGAACTTAGTGGGGACAGTGGTAAGGTCAGCTAGGAGTCACCAACACATTTTTGTTGTAATGGACTATACCCTATGTACCCTGAAAGGGTGCCTTTAAGGGTGCCTTTACATATTTTGCAATACAAGAATCCCATCTGAAATTTTCAAAGAAGAGGGGACCCCCTTTTTGCCCAAGGTTATGAAGTGTCATAGAGTATGTGGCTCAAATGCAGGACCGTATTGCTAAGAAATACCTGCAGAGGGCACAAGAGGCTCAGAGTCAGATCTATAATCGCTCCGCAAAGATCAGGAACTTTATCCTAGGGGTTAGGCTCCTGGTGTTAGTCTCCACAGTAGAGAGTAAATCCTTAGAAAAGTGGCAAGGCCCATATGAAATTGTTGAAAAGGTGGGTGAAGGAAATTACAAGGAACACCAACCTGATAGAAGGAAACCCTTTCAAATTTATAAACTTGCTAAAATCTTGGAAAGAGAGGGCATCACGAGCGGAAAGGTAAATGTCCAGCAATCGCTCCTGTTAAAAAAGGTGAGACCCTGTACGCTTCACAGAAACAGGAAGTTAAAGAGTTTCTGCAGGAAAATAGAGGCACATTTTCTGACTTACCAGGGCGTACACACCTCATCAAACATCACATAGAAACCGAGCCTGGGTGTAAGGCCAACCTTAAGCCGTACAGAATACCAGAGGTCAGCAGAGGCTGTATCCGCAGAGGTTAAAAGGATGTTAAAATTGTGGGTAATTGAGGAATCCCAAAGTCAGTGGGTAAGCCCAGTTGTCCTGGTCCCCAAACCTAATGATACTTTGAGGTTCTGCAATGACTTTAGAAAGTTAAATGAGGTGTAAAATTTTGAAGATTACCCCATGCCCAGAGTGGATGAACTGAACTGACTGAGAGTTTGGGAGGGACAAGGTTCATCACAACTCTGGATCTCACTAAGAGTTACTGGCAGATCCCCTTGACAGAGGAGGAAAAGCAGAAAACTGTCTTTTCAGTCCCAGATTGGACCACATGGTTCCCTTGCCACCTTTCAGAGGCTGATGGATCGGATCTTGCGACCACATTGGGACAGGGCAGCTGCCTACTTGGATGATGTGGTCAATTTCTGTTCAGATTGGAAAAGTCACCTCTGTAAGTGATGCAGGCCTTACAATCAATCCAAAGAAGTGTGCCCTGGGCCTTGAGAAGGCCAAATACCTGGGGTACATAATTGGTAGAGGCTTGGTTAAGCTCCAAATAAACAAAGTTGAGGCAATACAAAACTAGTCAGAGCCTTCCAAGGCATGTCTGAGTACTATCGCAGGTTTGTACTGAACTTTGCTTCAATTGCAGCCCCACTGACATCCATGATGGTAAAGAAGACCCCAGAAGCAGAAAAAGCCTTCCAAGATCTGAAGTATGTGTTGTGCCAACAGCCAGTGCTGGTCACTTCTGATTTTAGGAGAGAGTTCTTGGTACAAACGGATGCTTCAGATGCAGGTTTGGGAGCAGTACTGTCACGAGTCATGAATGAAAAGGTTCTCGTCTAGTATTTAAGCAGAAAGCGTTGTCCGGCTGAAAAGAACTACTTCATTGTGGAACGAGAGGCCTTAGCAGTAAAATGGACAATTGAATCTCTAAGGTATTACCACCTGGGTAGAAGGTTCCAACTGCTGTCCATGTGCCCTGGCATGGATTAGGCAGAATCAAGAGAGAAATGCAAGAGTGACCAGATGGTTCCTGTCACTCCAAAACTTTAATTTTACATTGGAGCATAGGCCAGGAAAGCTCCAAGCAAATACAGATGCTCTTTCTAGGGTACACTGCATGTTGGCTAGAGTTCCCCTACCCCAGAGTTAGGAGAAGAGGGGGGGATCTGTAGCTGGCTGTACGGTAGAGGGGGTGTATATTTCATCCAGGATGCTGGCCTGGGTCCAGGAGGCTCTTTTGTTTCCGTTTTTTTCAGAGGTTTTGTCTGGGCCTGGATTTCCATGGAATGGCAGGTAGGTTGGCTGCTGTTCCCCTCCTTCTGGGCTGGAGTTTACCTGCCCATCCCAGCCTGCACAGATGCCTGGGGCTAGCTCATCACAGGGCTACAAAAACTGCTAGGAAAGCAGTGACAGAGAGATGTCTTGCTGCATGCCCAAACTCTGGACCTACTAGTTTGGTGAGGAAACAGAATTATGTTAACGATAACTCCGGAAGTAAAGGACTATCCCCTCGATTCAAAGAGCAAAAGTTAATTGATTTCGTATCGAAAATCGTAAGTTTGGGTGGGTGTTAGTCATTTTTTCCTGTTTTTTTGGCCATTTCCGACTCGCACGAGCCTACGTACGAATGCGTATATGCTCTTACGATCAGCGGAAGTTCGTTCCTAAATTTTAGGATCAAAACGTAAAACTTAGGATCAAATCCTAAAACTTACGATCAAAACGTAAAACTTAGGATAATTGGATGTGTTTAGGTGTGATTCAGAGAAACCTCTAAACGCGTTTTAAAAGAAAGCCACAGCCGACACCTTTTAGCAGCCGGATTGCTGTTCGTGAACAGGTTTTTTGGCTATGTGGAGGAGTCTGCGCGTCTTGTGCTCCAATGAACTGCATGTATCAGCATGGCCGAGGCCATTAATTGTATGGCAATGCATGCCTGATTTAATACATTTCATGTATGCCTTATAAAAGCATTTTAATGTGGACCTTAATTAGTCCTTTGCATGTAAACCTTTATTTTGCAATATATTTGCGTTAATTAAAGAAACTTATGTCCTTTGTTATTTATTTTAAAATTGATGTACTAGAATAATATTTTTAGATTGCATTTATTGGTGTAGTTGTTTACCTTTGCTTTGTTTAATTATTTAAGCACATCTTTGGTCAGATGCATCACACTTACTGAGGAGAGGAGAGCGGGATAAAGTGCAGGATGTGGGTTACTGCTGTATTTTGCCCCCAGAGCTGGGGGCACGGACAGTCACAAGGCCCTTTCTGTTTGCAGGCTGCCCGAGAATACCTGAGTCGCCATCTTGGCTGTTTCTAGACTCATAACATGCAGAAGTTGCTGGGTGTTTTTTAATATTTGAGAGCAATCTGTATGTAGAGGGTGTGGGTAACCACACACAAAAAATTTAAGTTGTACCATTTGAAGCCAAAATATTAAAATTAAATCAACAAGTAAAAAATGCAAGTTAACTAAAAATTAAACAAAGTAAGATTTTATTATGCAAATGCATTCATTAATGGTTGGTTTCTACAAAATGAATGAAATAAAGAAAAATAAGACCAAATATTTAGAATGCACTTTAATGAGCTAAGTTTGTAGTGCGCAGCCGCAAGATCAGAAGGATTTACGTCCAGACAAAAAAGGAAAAAGGGCAAAACCAATGTTGCAACCTGAGAAATGAAACGGAAAATTCAGGATGGAAACTGACATAGGTCTGATTCCCGAACTGCCATACGAACGGACGTAAATTTTAGGATAGAAACGTATTTGCTTATAGAATCACTCGCAAGTTCATACGAACGCACGAGCGGACGGGAAAAATAGGATGATCGTGACCCAAATCCAAGCTGTTACATGTTTCTTTGAATCAACCCATATATGTTTTATTAACCCTGCACTCTGCTTGCTGGACGAAATGCAGTGAACATTTGTTGGACATATTGCCCAATAAACTGCATTTAATTTCACCATAACGGACTGCTTCCAAAGTTGTCATTGCCGTTGGCAAGTCTGATGCAGGCTTCTTATATATATAGATACATATATATAGTGTACATCCTATTATGATGGTATTTTACTGCTCTGGCCAGCCCATGACCAGCCCTCATCCGCTAAGCACTGCCCTGTCTACCTGCCTGTTAACAAATGCATTCATCAGGGGAAGCTACAGTATTGCAGGGACAGATAGGCAATAGTAAATTGGTGGGATTGCACTGAAGCTTTGGTATTGTAGAGGAAAGTAATGTGTCAGGAGTGGGTTTGCCCTCCTATATAGCATTGCAAAAGCAGAACATGGGCTGGGGTGCCTTGGCTGGAGGGTATATTAGAGTTGTGGAAAAGGTGGAAGGGGGGACTTGGGAAGGTAGGAAGGTGTTAGAAGAGGAATGAGTGAATTCTGGAACAGGTCCTGGGTAAGATTGACTGCATGCTTAGGGCTATGCCAAGCCCAGTGGTTCCCAAAGTTACATGTCCCTCAGGGAGTTTTCCCTGTATGACCAGTCCACCTCTGTGGCCATTCACTTCAGTCCCTGAGAAATGCTTGAATCTTGACTTTATTGCTCACCCTGCAGTATGGAGTATCGGCAGCCGCATCCATTCCCCAAGGGATCACCAGTAGCGAGTAGAGTTTAGCAAATAGCCATGAACATAAACAGGAACAACAAAATGAGTGTAATTTTATCGGCAACAGGGGGTTCAGTTTCTAGATTCCCTGCACTGCATACCACCCACAGAACCTGAAACTCACAGCCCCAATGCTCACCTCCTCTGTCATTTTTCAGTGCAGTGGTATACCGGAATGTGTAAGCAACAGCCGGGGGAATGGGCTTACCCAGCAATACTCGCCTCTACTGAGATCCTTCTATTGCAGTTGTAGACTAGCCAATCAGGCTCGTCAGGCCAGTAGTTGCACAGTAATATGCATGCCCCCCGGCAAGCCTCGCAGTTACACACATGGGACATAAATCTGCAAGATGTGAGTATCTGCAACCCTGCTCGATGAGGGTTCTGTTCTGTCATTTTTGATGGGACTTTAAAATATTGGCTTTGGGGGATCTCTTCTGTCTCTCTACCACCCAGGGCCAAAAACCATGGAAAAGCTTGGTTATGTTGGTGTCTATCAGCCATCTGCTGGTGGTGCATTTCTGACAAAGTTTGAGAGTTGACTGTCAGACTACCGGGTATGAACCCTGACTGTGGAGACTAAGAACCAGCTCACCTCTCGACCGGGAAGTCTGGAATCTAAGGACCAACCTGGTTTTCACTAGAGCCTCTAAAGGTGAAGATAGGCTGGGCTGCAGGAAGGCCCCAGGTCAGGCAACCTAGGAGTGGGTATTGCAAAGTTCTGGGTAGAAGACAGAGCAAAGCTGGACTGGAAACGTGGGACAAGCTGAAGTCGTGGCTGGCAGAACTGGATCCAAGTCTTACAAGCCGAGGTCGTGGGCAGGCAGAACTGGATCCAAGTTGTACAAGCCAAGGTTGTGGGCAGGCAGAACTGGAGCGAAGTCGTAAACAAGCCGAGGTCGTCAGGAAAGCAGGAGCGTATTCAGAATCAAGCCGGGTCAGTACACAGGAATGGAAGACTGGAACACAGAAACAGGACAGCTGGCCAACTGGCAATGCAGGTCAGGGCTCGCCAGTATTTAAAGGCCCCTGCGCATGCGCACAATCAATCGCATTTTCGCACGTTTGCAATGCAAATGCGTGCGCATTATTACACATGTGCACATTCTGTTAGATCACAACACCGCACGTATGCGCTCGCATAATCGCACCGCAACATCAGATTGTGCTGCTACAGCCGAAAGTGCATGTGAACACACTTACTGGCACTTCTATATCCAGTGCGCCAATGCAAGCGCACAGGAAACCTTGGCGCCCTCTGCTGGGAAACAAGAGCAGAACAGTCCTGGTTCTATGACATTGACACGCTTTTTTCAGCACTTTTGCTTTCCATATTCTACCTGTGCCAATTAAAAAATGCCAATGAATGTATTTTAAGTTTCTTTCAACGTTTTTTAAATATATTAGATGCAATTATATTAAGATGAATTAGTTAAAAGTAGATTTGTCCAAAGTCTTTCTGGATACTGACTAAATTCAATATGAACCAAACCAAACTGAATCTGTGAAATAATGGCAAATTTTAACTTTAACCAGAAGCTAAACAACAATACCAATATAGAATGTAGACAATGACATCCATGACCTACCTTTAAATGCAAGCCTGTAAGAGGAGAAGCCTGGCGAGGGAGGGGTTTGATGTGCTGGTAGACATAGGCAGCACCCAGCTCTTTCTCGGCCTGTATCTGTGGGGCAAGTCTGGTCAGTAGACGCTGGTGTTTCTCAATAGCCGCTTTCAGTTCCTCAATCAGCTCATTCTCCTAATCGCAAGAGGTTTTGGCACAATATCATTATACTTGTCAGACCATACAGCAGCCTGATAACAGCACGGCAATCATCTGAGTGGTATATACATAACTCCACTAAGGTCATTTTTTACTGTACTGTAGACTGGGGAAGTCAGCACCATTAAAGGAGCACGAAACAATAACCCAATGATAAAAATCCATATAAATATGCTGGATGGTGGGAGGAGGGGTCATTTACACAACCGGCATCAAGAGATA
Source organism: Gastrophryne carolinensis (assembly GCA_027917425.1). Lineage (NCBI taxonomy): Eukaryota > Metazoa > Chordata > Amphibia > Anura > Microhylidae > Gastrophryne > Gastrophryne carolinensis. The sequence continues at coordinate 137,088,928 of CM051241.1, read as the reverse complement.
TCCAGCCGGGATTGTTATTTTTTCTCTTAATGGAAGGAAAAGGACATCTGGGGTGACAGGCTCTGTCACCCCTGATAAACTAAACATGTCACCCCTGGATTTTGTTCCTACCATGAGAGAATAAACCACAAGCTTGGTGGGAGTTTTATTCAGTTCAGGTGCATAAGTGACCTCTCCTCACATTAGCTGACATGTTTATATGGATTTTTAATATCACACAATTTCATGAAAGTGCTCCTTAAAAATCCATGATTCTTTATCATTGATGCTATGCATGGTCAACAAGTGAGCCTTTGCCAAATCTTCATAAAAATATAACTCTGTGAAGTACTCACCTGTAGAGTTGATATTATATGCATACAGCACGTCCTGCTCCCGAATAGTCATAACATGTGGGTAGTCCTCCGCCTCCGGCGCCGTGCACTGCAGACATGTAGAAAACAAGCTCCTCCCGGCCCTACATATACTGGAGGACCTCCCACAAATCCCCAGCATAGAAAAGCAGTGAGAAGAGAGGCCAGAAGGAACCAACCACCCAGAATAACTGGTAGCAATATCTGAATGATAATAATCACCATACAGGGGATCCAGAATTAGTGAAACCAGGGTGGGGTGGAGCAGGACGTGCTGTATGCGTATAATATCAACTCTACAGGTGAGTACTTCACAGAGTTGTATTATTCTAAGCATACAGCACGTCCTGCTCCCGAATAGTCATAACATGTGGGACATCCAATAGCAGTGTCCATAAGCAGGGTGGGATCCCCAGAAAAAGCAAGGCACAGCGGACAGTAAAGGCCCTGTCACCTGCAAAACTTGCAACAGGCATGACAAGAGCATAGGCTCCAACATCAGTCTCAGAACAGAACCAATCAGGTATGAACAGAGACAGGCCATAAGGCAAGTAATTGAACTAACAGAGAAACAAAACCCTGGTGCTGAAAGGAACGTGATACCCAAGCACCCATGATAACAGAGTAAACAATAACGGGGAAGAAAAGCTCCCCTGAAGGAAAATAGGTCAGTGTAGTGACCCAACCAGCTCACAGGCAAGGAAGCCTTGTGGCAACTCTTGTAACACCCTCAAGGGGAACAAAAACAGGGCACCCGACCAAGGCGGGAATACAAACCCTTAAATACCAGGAAGCCAAGGCTTCCGCAGGATCAGAGAACATCCAGAAGGAGCGCTCCAAGGTGCAATGGCGCTGGAATAGATATCAGGCGCATACCTAAGGAGGCGCCCGTAGACTTCCAAGAACAGCAGTCCCCCAAAGGCCAAGGAGGCCAGCATGGGAAGAAGTGCAAAAACCTGAAGAGGGATGTAGGCCCTCACAATTAGTATATTAGTAATCAGCCCATGGCTATACAAAAGGGTCTGAACCAAGGGTCCAACAGACCACCTGGGCCAGAAGCCCAGGATAAAGGGAAACACCCCCAGGCATGGGGTACCTGTAGCCGCATATAGCCGTACATGTATATATGAGTATACATAGCGTCAGGGAATAATTAGCCAGAACCATCGTCTCAGGCCCAAGTCTGACGGAGTCAGGAGGCCCCAGAAGAGCGGTCTGGCCTCCAGGGCAGCCGATACCGTATCCAAGCAGGATCCCCAGGAAGTCCGCAGGGTAACAGGATGAAAGGTTTGATCCCCACAGGGACTTATGGAAACTACTGGGGAGGTGCAGTTAAGCAACCCAAAGAGAAAACTCTACAAGGGTGACAGAACCAGACTCCTGTAGGAAAGGCCAAGACAGTCCTACACCATCAGAGTCCCCAGATGGGGAGCCAACCCCAATTTAAGCTGTAATGGCTTCAAGGCCCTGGGGACCGATAACGCCTCACAGGGAAGAGACTAAGGCCCCTGCCAGTCGATATGGGAACCACCAAGCCATTATAGGTGGAATGAAGGGAAGCTGGGGAGCTGGCCCCCAAACCTCCACTCATACTAGGTCACCCAGAAGATGAGGCCCGCCCCCAAGGGGCGATTAGCAATCAACCCCCAGACAGGAGACCTTTGATTGGAACAGGAAGAGACCTGATAAGGACAGGACCGCACCCCAACTGGGATATCACAATTCCGCAGCCCTCGGCAGAGGCGTCTGCGAGCCATTACTCCCAAGGCCGTCTAGGCCATAGGTCCCATGGGACTCACTATCCGGCCAGCCGTGCGCAGAGCCCAAAGGTAGGTTGGTGAAAGGAAGGCATATGAAATAATAAGGCTAAGCCTAGATACTCAGGCCCACAACATGAACCAGAATATCCTGGGACAGTAGGGACAAGGGCAGAGGCCCTGTGTCAGAAGGGAGACTCCTCAGAGCCACGCTAGGCTCCCTGGGCAACCCGGGATGGCAAAACCTGCCACTAAGGGCATTCATAGAAGCGAATACTGCTGAGAAGCAGGGGGGGGGGTAGAACCCCACCCAGGCCAGGGACAGGGACCTTCCAGAGGTAGCAACCTGTCACAATCTTTAAACCAGCATTAAAAACATGCCATTGTCTTTCAACAGGCCAGGAATCCCTTCATGAACCGACCGGTCCTGAAGGAGGGGGAGGCCCGCCATAAAGAATCAAAGGGGGACTGCCGTTTCAGCGAGCCCAGCAGATAAGATGGACCCTCTAAGGGCCCAACCTAGAACCCCGTGGGTTGTGGGAGAGATTTGGCTCTCCCTTTCCAACCTGCTAGACTTGGTACCCCGGGGGACCATACTCTAGGAGATGCTAGTAAGGAAGGGAGGTGTCCCCCTGAGGGGGCCCTTGCATATGGGAAGTTCCAGATGAACCACCTTACCAAGAAGGCCTGAGCACAGACCCAGCAACGGGGTGCTGGGGCCTATGAAGGTTTAGTAACCTACTGCGCCGAAGAGCCCGGGGGCTCGGTGTATAAATGACGTCATCTTGATGTGCCACCGACAGGCCCACCAGCTGCCATCCCGCTTGGTGAAGGCAAGGCGCTAGCAGAAGGGGGCAGAGCCCCCGAAACCAGGGGTCCCCTAATGCCAGAGAAGAAGGCAGCAGGCCTGAACCGATTTCCCGGGACGGGAATAGTGGATAAGTGAGGGGATGGGTTATTTAAGCAACCATTCAGTAGCTTCCAGGGAACACTGTCGCCCAACCGACCCACATAGTCTGATGCAGAGGCTGGGGAGTAAGGAAGACGACCCGGTAGGTCCCAACGCCGAAGCCCCACCTCAGGCGTGTCCCCAGACCCGCCAGGCTAGTAGCCTGGGCACGAAGGGGGGTCTCTACTGCGCCTCAAGCTGCAGGGTTGATCCTGTGACACTGACTAGAATAGTCTTAGGCGTGCAGCAGACCCCAGAGAAGCTGAGAAGGGCTAGAGCTTCGCAAGATATGTCATATATGGATTACTTGCAAAGGTAGAATAGCTAGGCCTGCCATAGGCCCATGGGGTCCAGATTACATCGTACTGATGAGGGGGGAGGATGGAAAAAATGTATAGAGGCCATGGCCCCATACCGTTTAGGCAATTGAAAAGGCGCGCCCAAAACTGCAGGCCCTGTCCGGCCTGCGCCAGGTTCAGAAGGGAGAGCAGGGTCTAAAAACACTCTGACAGGAAACTGAGGGGGGGACCGCCAGCGAGAGCCCATCCTGAGCCCAGGTGGGTTACATCCCGGAACCGCCAGAAGGAGAAGGCATATTCCTGGATGTGAGACAGCTGTGCAGTCGCCCCCTCGCCCAAACGGGCGAGGGCGCCCCTTCATGCTTGCGAGGTTTTGGCAGATTTGGACTTGGTCCTGCCAGAAGGCCCAGGGCGCTGTCTGCCTGCGCCATGCTGGAAATCCACGCCGAACAACTGCAAACACACCTCAGATTCACGTTTCACACTAACGTAGGGAGGTGGAGGGGTGACCCTGCCTCGTGGAGGCCGGAGCGGCCTTCTGCGGAAGGGTGCTATAGCCTTTTTGCCAAAAAGGTCCAAACGGACCCCAAATAACCTCCGTCCTCTGAATGGAAGGCAAGTGAGAGCCTTTTTTGTAGCTCCATCGGCGCCCCACTGTCGCAGCCAGACCAGGCGGCGAATGGTTACCGCAAGTGCTGAGCTCCTAGCACACATCTTAATGGTGTCATCCAGTGCCGATAGAATAAACTTCACAAAGGCTTCGCAGTCTGATAGGGCACTAAACACCCCCCAAGGAAGAAGCTCAGGGCGGTGATCCAGTATTTTTCTGACAAGGGTCCTGGCGGCCACCGCACTGATGGCCGCGGCACAAACCGGGCGCAGGGCCGTCCCAGCACACGAGAAGGCGTGTGAGGCCAGTCTGTCAATGCGCCGGTCCTCAGCATCCTGAAGGGTATGATAAAAGGGGGCAGTCATAAAATGGGGGTTTGTGACCCCTATAACCGGCGCGTCCGCCACCAGGGGAGCTGACCATAAATTGACCACATCAGGGGGAAAAGGGTACTTCCATTCCCAGACCCCTGGAATCCCTTTAAGCTTCCCAGGCGATTCCCATTCCTGGGATATAATATTCTGGAAATGTTCCTGTTCTAGGAACTCCAAGCGCGGCGGCGCTGTATGGAAAGTCTCTTTTAGGCTTGGGGATCTCCCCAGGAGGAGAGATTGCCAAGACTTCAAAAATCTTGATCAGGATTTAATCCGTATCGCACAGACCCCAGGAGCCAGGCTCGGATTCCTCACGGCCCGCGGGCATCCCATGGGAGGAGCCCGAGTCTGAGAATAGCTCAGCTTCCTCAGAAGGTTCAGGGTCCTGCATATCAGCAGAATCGTCGGTATCGTTAGGGATCGGAGATCCTGGAGGCGTCAGGGACCGCTTTTTACCAGGGCCCATACGCTCCGCCAATCCAGAGAGCACCAGCTCCGCCGTGGGCAACGCTCGGGGTACCTCTTGCAAGTCATCCCCGCTGGAGTGGGACTCATCATGAGCGATGTTTGGGAGCGGGGAGACGGGTGTGAGGAAGGGAGGATCCTCTGTTAGCAATGCCTGTGCTGCACACTGTCCGCAGACCTGTGCCCTGTCAGCCTCAGCCAGGGGCTGGCCACACACTGCACACAGCCGGTCACGTCCCGGAGGGACCCCGGTTCCATAATTGTGAAATGCCTCCATATGGTGATTTTTTGCAGTATAACGCAGGGAATTATGCAATAGGCAACCCTGGATGCCCCAACCCGCTAGTTATGTGGGAGAATTTGTAAAGAGGACCCGTGTAATATATGTTAGGCCGGGGCCGGTAACGAAGTCTTGGCTTCTGAAAGACACAATGGGACAGGGGGAGAGGAGTCAGTGCCATGCTCTGTTTGAAAAAACCTAGAAATCATACCGCCCCGGAGGGCACTTACATGACCGAGGGAGGGGACGAGCCACACCCCGCGCACGCGGGAAGATAGAGAAAATGGCGCCAGCGAACCTCGAGGGGAGGGCCAGGCCAGGCTGTGACGCAAGGCGCGTCAGGCCGAGTCTCCGCCTCCCCCAAAGAGCGCAAAGCTCTAACTGACAGAAAGGGTAGAACAGAGTGGATGTATAAGTCTCATACTGACATGCTGAATGAAGCTGCAGAGCAGCAGATAGTTAGTAAAAAAGCCAGCGCACACTGTATAGCGAGGCGCGACACTGACCCCCTAACTCAGGAACCGAAGTCTAAAGGCGACATAGCGCTAGGGCTGCCACACATACCCCCCCCCCCTTCTTTTCCCCCAAGTTACGTGAGGAAGCGAGGGGGAAGCTGACGATGTCCATGGACTGATTTTGTGAGGGGCACGGGCAAAATTGCGGGAGGGGCATCCTCTAGAGGCTCACCATCGGCCTGACCGCCTACCCTATGGAGGGGGATTGCGGTGGAGCATGGCTCCATTCAGCACACCAGGTGCTACCTACCTTCACCCGACCCGCGCAGCCTAGGCTGGGAGGCATATTTCTTTTGAAGAGGACGGGTGGAAATAGTCCCACAGGACCTTGGGCCCGCTCGCCTGCGAGAGCGTGATACTTCATGTCTTCGCAGTTCCAGCACTGCAGAGAAATCTGGGGATTTGTGGGAGGTCCTCCAGTATATGTAGGGCCGGGAGGAGCTTGTTTTCTACATGTCTGCAGTGCACGGTGCCGGAGGCGGAGGAGTACCCACATGTTATGACTATTCGGGAGCAGGACGTGCTGTATGCTTAGAATAACACTAACAGGAAGGAGTGGAATGGCAGCCGTTTGGCTCCCCGTCAAACCAATAAAATCAGTTGCCTGACAGCGTACTTGATGCATTGTCAGTCTACGCTGTCTCTTTTCACCAGTCATGGAAGGGTACTTGATGCCTCCCCCCCCTCCATTCAGACCACAAATACAATCCTAAGACTCATGTAAGGCTCATGTAAGGTTGACACAACCTCTCTTATTGATAGACTAGAACAGAGCCCTTCACACTGTCAGTCAATCCTAGCTCACTCTAATGCAATGCACCCAGTGTGCTTGCATCACTCAGCCCTGCCACTCCTATTTCGGGGGCAGACTGGGGCCACAAATCAGCCTGGGAATTTACAGGCCCTGGCCTCTTTAGTAGCGCCACCAAGGGGATTTTTAACCAATTAACAAGTGTACTTATCTGCTGATGCAGGAACAGATCATATGAAGGGATGGATATGTGATAAGTCATGGTACTAATGCTTTACTTTTGTGGGGGCAGATATTGTGGCAGGGGTGAGTATGGTTCCTACAACCATGATGTTAGGGTTACAAGAGGGCCATGTATGGGGAGATGGGGTGTATGCTGTAGGCATGAAAATTGTAGCCCTGGGAATACTTTTGATTGTGCCTGGACAATAACTTTTTATTCACTAAAGAGTGACATGACATGACGAGCCCACCATTCGGTAAGGTGAAAATGTGGATCACTAGTCATCTGTAAATTAACTGCCCCTATAAGAGGCTGCTCTCATCAAACATCAAACCATATGCAGAAATAGGGGGAAGGCCAGGCTATGGACTGGGCATAGGAAACACATGGAAAATCCAGGTGGGCCAAACCGCTTTGGGACTGGCTCAGTTGGGTGTAGCCCCCACATAGCTACAGTTATTGTAGGCCCCCACCCCTGGTTTGGGACAACTCCTTTATGCAGCAAAACTTACCAATCCTGGGGCCACAACAAATCTGCACCTTCCTGGTGAGCCCCGTTGACCTAAGGAAAACACATAGGTACAAGGGCAGCACACGAGCCCAGACTAAGTAATTATTTCTACCTGATTTTCAGAGTTTCTTTGGGAATTTTAGTAGACTGCAATTTGGGGGTGAGGACCTTCTTTGGCTAGAGATCCACTTAGATATATCAAAGCCAAGTGCACCTAATTGTCCCAGAACCATGTTCCAGATCAGCAACTGCTCCACTTCTTACTTTTTCATTTAGACCCTAGACATGCACAAGTCTGTCCGCTGATGGTTCCAGGGTGCACTACTTTCTAATGAGTAATGAGAGACTAGACCTCCTCACTGATTGGAGGGGGGGGACCCTGGCTGACCATGCTGGGTGCTATTAGCGCTCTTTAGGTTTGGTGTAAAAGCACTGGAGCCTGCTGGGGGAGCACACATGAAGCCCAACTAATAAGGAGGAAGAGGAACTAGTGCTGTTCTGGATCATGTCTCTAAGTGGTTATTGTTGTGTAAAGGGGCATTAAAATATTACTTGCATGACACTGTCTATGTCTAAATAAAGCATTGTAATGATTTTGCTGTTGATTTGAATTAGTAAAATCAGTACAAAGCTTTATAATATTATAAACTTAAATTAAATTATCCAGTAATGTATTGTAGACATAGGTATATGTGTTTGCTTTAATTTTATAAACAAAAAATAATTGTTTTTTTCTTCTGTTTTTTTCTGTGTGTGTAGAGGTAAAAGGAGACCAAACTTGACCTGCAGTGATCCCGCCATTAATAGATCGACTCATAATTCAATGTATTTGTGTGCCGGGGCATCCATGTGGAAAGCTGTGAGCCAGGGCGACATAAAGACCCTCTCTTCAAACATTATCTGACCCTGGACACTCCATTCACAAAAGAGGGGCTTACCGAGGCCTGCCATGGAGACGAAAGCACATTGCCACTGAGGACTCTGTATACGCATTTCACTGTTCTAGTCTGAGTAGTAGCCTGGCATGGGGAGAATCTGAATTATGTCTGGAAATGTAGACAAAAAACTCTAGAGACCTGAGGAACCATGCAAACACTACAACTAGACAAGTATATACCACTGTGGTTCTCAGCCACCACCATTAGGAAAAATACCATTTTGTGATTACTCACCTGTAAAATGGTTATTACAAGTATGTCACACACCCCGCTTCCAAATATTCATGACACTTGGGTAACTGTCCTGTATTCCCCAGTATATGACAGCAGTAAAGAGACCAGGAAGAGCCAAATGTAAACAGCAAAGAAAAAAGGTTCACCATATAAAGGAACCCAGAAAACCAAAAAAGGGCGGGATGAAGCGGGGTGTGTGACAAACTTGTAATAACCATTTTACAGGTGAGTAATCACAAAATGGTATTATTCCCAGTATGTCACACACCCCGCTTCCGAATATTCATGACACTTGGGACATCCAATAGCAGTGTCCAAAATGGGTGGGGATCCCAAAAAGGCAATAATGCAAACTTAAACTACTGCAGCTTGCAGAACTTTGCAGCCAAAAACAGCATCCGCTGAGGCCCGCACATCAACCTTATAAAACTTAGAAAAAGTATGAACAGAAGACCAAGTAGCAGCCTTGCAAACTTGTTCAACAGAAGCCTGATGCTGAAAAGCCCAAGATGCTCCAACAGCACAAGTAGAATGAGCAGTAACACAAAAAGGGGGAACCTTCCCCTTGGCAGAATAGGCCCCAACAATGGCCTGTCAAATCCATTTACTAATGGAGGACTTAGCGGGCGCCAGACCTTTCCTGGGCCCGGAGGGCACCACGAAAAAGGCATCCGTCTTACGAAAAGGAGAAGTAGCCACCAAATAATATTTCACACATCGAACCACATCCAAAGAATGTAAGGTCCTCTCCTTGTCATTGCTAGGCTTAGGACACAAGGAAGGGAGAACTACATCCTGATTGAGGTGGAAGGCCGAAACCACCTTAGGAAGGAAATCCGGCTTAAAGCAGAAAACTACTCCAATGGGAGTGGCCATGAAATCCACACACCGGCCTCCCTATGAGGAGCACCAAAAATGTACCAATATTCAGTATTCAAAGTTTATTGTAGCATATAAAAAATACATACACTCAAAAAACACACACATAACAATTAAAAACCAATCATTGGGTCCCAATTCATCTTATTATTTAGAACTATCCACAAGCCCCAATACTGGGGAATCTTTATAAAGCCTATATTGTGCTGCAAACAAAACTCCTAAATATATATGTATAGACTGATGGGCAATGGAAATACCTATGTGTCACGGACCGGGTGCAGCGGACTCGGGTGTGGATCCGCTTTAACTGTGGAACCGATGGCGGGTACCGTGTCAGGGGAGCGGAGTCTAAAGGGCCACCGGTATTCACCAGAGCCCACCGCAAGGCAGGTTGGTCTTGTGCGGCGAGTGACCCCCAGGTCGCTACCCCCTAACAGCGGCCCAGTCCCACAGTCAGCCGAGGTTCAGTGAGGTACACAAGTGGCAGGCAAAAGGTGTAGTAAGTACAGGCAGAGATCGGGGCTGGCAGCACAGGTTCGCAGTAAAGGTGAGTAGCCGAGGTCGGGGCAGGCAGCAAAGGTTCAGAGTCGGGAACAGGCAGAGGTCGGTACACGGGTGAGCAATCCAAGAATGTCTGACTTTCAACAAGCATGGAGAGACCAAGATCCGGCACTGAAGGAAGGAAGTGCCTGTTTAAATAGGGGAAGATGATGCAGGATTGGATGACATAAACACCAATCAGTGCTGTAAAGGCCCTTTAAATCTCAGGGATCCTGTGCGCTCGCCCTCTAGTGGACGGAGACTTGTGCGCATGCAAGGAGGAAGCACTGGGGGAAGGGCGGCAGCTGGAAGCAGCCCCGAGGGAAGATGGATGACGGCTGCATGCAGCCATGGAGGTAGGTGAAATGCTGTGAGACGGGCGTGCAGCGCTCGCCCTAACACTATGTATATAATATCGGGATCTGTGCATGCAGAGGTGGAATACCCCTACAGTCACTGGTCCCGATATCCGTGCCGGCACCCTAAAGGTGAAACCTAGGATCTCTATTGGCTTCCACAATCCTATCCCCAATAACCATATCCAATATATTAAAAATATATATATAAATAATATAATTACAAAAATCCAACTGTTGAGCAAAAAATACTATATAATCTCTCTATATAAAGTGCAAAGTGCAATATCACACAACTAAAGTGCTAAGTGCTAAGAAATAGTGCTCATGGGCACATCCTATATGCCTCTGCTATATCTGAATAAACCATGACCTATAACTAGTCTAAATCCTGAGTGATGAAAAACCTATGTAAATAAAATAATGAACTTAGTGAAACCATACATATATAAACAATCATGCATAAAATACCAGGTAAGATATGGCAGGTAATATGGGATACACAAAGAACACAACGGCACAGATGAAATTAAAGCAGAAAACTACCTTGTCCAGGTGCCTCTCAAAGTAAGGAGCCGGAATAGACAAGGCCGCCAACTCAGAGACAAGCCGAACAGAGGTAATAGCCACCAAAAAGGCAACTTTCTGAGTGAGCAGAGAAAAAGCAATATCATGTACAGGCTCAAAAGGAGGCCCCTGGAGAGCCGACAGAACCAAGTTTAAATCCCAAACCGGCAGCAAGGGCTTTCTAGGAGGCCGCACATGAGTAACCCCCTGGAAAAATGTCTTAACCAGGGGATGAAGTGCAAAAGACCTTTGAAAGAAAACCGCCAGGGCAGAAACCTACCCTTTCAAAGTACTAAGCTGAAACCCCGAGTCCAGACCATGTTGAAGAAACTCCAGAATTCTGGGAATAGAAAACACCCTACAAGGCAAGGCCCTAGCCTCGCACCAGTTAATATAAGACCTCCAAGTCCTATAGTAGACGTTAGAGGAAGACCTCTTCCTATCTCTAACAAGAGTCTGAACCACCGCATCAGAAAGACCTTCCTCCTTTAAGATGGAGGTTTCAGCAGCGTGGCTGCGTGGCTGCTGAAACCTCCATCTTAAAGGAGGAAGGTCTTTCTGATGCGGTGGTTCAGACTCTTGTTAGAGATAGGAAGAGGTCTTCCTCTAACGTCTACTATAGGACTTGGAGGTCTTATATTAACTGGTGCGAGGCTAGGGTTGGTAAATTGGGGTAGCGTAGCTGACCCTGGGTGATAAGGTCCGGAAGAAGAGGCAGATAAAACTGATCTACTGCCAGCCGCACGACGAAGCCACCAGAATTGCTGGTGCCCCTTCTAGAGTTAGCTTGCGCACCACCTTGCCCACCATGGAGAAGGGAGGGAACAGGTACAGAAACCCCAGTTCCCTCCAAGCCAGGGACATGGCATCCACTGTCAGGGCCAGAGGATCCTGAGACAGAGACACAAAGGCAGGAAGCTTGTGATTGTGACGTGAGGCAAAGAGATCCACCTCCGGAGTCCCCCCACTTGTGACAAAGGGACTGGAATACCTTGGAACTGAGAGACCATTCTCCTCGGCGAGAGGATCTCCTGCTCAGGGAGTCCGCCTTCGTGTTCTCCACTCCCGGGATGTAAATGGCCGAGATGCATGGGACATTGCTCTCTGCCCAAACAAGGATCAGAGATACCTCCCTGAGGGCACTCCTGCTGCGAGTCCCTCCTTGGTGATTGATGTAAGCGACCGCAGTCCGATTGTCCGATCGGACTTGAACTGGCAATCCCTGCAAGAGAAGAGTCAAGCGAGACAGAACCAACCAAATGGTCCGCAGCTCCAAAACGTTGATGGGGGTATGAGCCTCCTGAGGCCCCCATAACCCCTGGAACTGATGTTCCCTACAGAAGCCCCCCCAGCCCGACAGGCTGGCGTCCGTGGTGACCGTTTCCCAACAAGGGGCCAGAAAGTATCTGCCCTTCAACAGATTGCTTGACACTAGCCACCACTGAAGGGACTGCTGAGCCGGGGAGACAGCAGACAAGACTAATCCAATGACAGCGGACACCTGTCCCAAGTCGCCAGAAGATGGAGCTGAAGCGTCCTCATGTGAAACTGGGCAAAGGGACTGCCTCGAAGGAAGCCACCATCAAACCTACCAATCTCATCCCTAGCCGGATAGACGGGCGAGGATTGGATAGTAGAAGCCGAATCAAATCTTGGATCAGAAGAATTTTGGGCCGAGGAAGGAACACCCTGGCCTGAAAGGCATCCAGAGTCATGCCCAGAAACGAAACCTCCCTGGACGGGGAGAGGGAAGACTTGGGATAGTTGATCACCCAGCCGGACCTCTCCAGCATGGATACCACAACTCTGGTGTCTGGCTCCGCTTGGCTGAGAGAGGAAGCCAAAATGAAAAGGTCATCCAGATATGGTACAATGCGAATGCCCTGAACTCTGAGGAGGGCCATCACCCCCGCCAGTACCTTGGTGAACACCCTCGGAGCCAAGGTAAGCCCGAATGGAAGGGCCACAAACTGAAAATGCTGATCTTCCACCATGAACCTGAGGAAGCTCTGGTGTGCCGGGAAGATAGGTACATGCAGATACACATCCTTGATGTCTATGGACGTCATGAAGTCCCCCTGACAAAGAGAATCGACGGCTGAACGCAAGGTTTCCATGCAAAACTTCCTGAAGCAGATAAACCGATTGAGGAGCTTCAGATCCAAAATGGGTCGAACGGAGCCGTCCTTCTTGGGCACCGTGAATAGATTGGAATAGAATCCCAAGCCCCTTTCCGCGGAAGGCACTGGGCAAATGACAGCCATGTCCAGCAGATAACTTACTGCCGCCCGGAGCCCCTGTGCGGCCAGTGGATCCGAAGGCACTCGAGACCTGAAGAATCTGGGAGGAGGCCGGATCTCGAATTCCAGCTTGTAACCGGAAGACACCACTTCCAGAATCCATTTGTCTGTACCTCCTGGTCCCAGACCTGGAAGAAGTGTCGCAGCCGTCCCCCCACCTGCAAGGGTGAGGGCGCCCCCTCATTGCTGAGCTGGCTTGACAGCGGGCTTGGGTTTGGAACTCCAATTGTGACCTGGACGGGCACGACTTCTGCCTCTACTCCAGGAATCACCTCTCAGGGTAGAGAAGGCCAAAACTCTGCCAGTTCTGGCACCACGAAAGGAAGGGTTAAATGAGGCCGCCCCCCGAATGGGACGACGTTGTCTCTTACGCTGAGGTAACTTCCCTCCTTTCGGGACTGAATGTAATCTTTCTCCAAAAATCCGCAACCCCACAAAGGGAAGTGCTGTAAGCGACTTTTTGGCCACAAAATCAGCCGCCCACTGGCGCAACCACGCCGACCGCCGAATAGCCACAAGCAAGGCCGAGGTTCTACCACACATGACCATGGTGTCATCCAGGGCGGCAAGCACAAAAGACATGAACAATTCACACCGCTTAAGGGCGGCGAACTCATCACTGGCCGGGTCAAGCTTGGAAAAACTCAACAGGTCCCTAACAACAGACCTGGTAGCCACTGCCGTAAGCGCCGAAGCACAAACAGGCTGTAAGGCTGAACCAACACTAGCAAAAGCGTGGCAAGCCATCTGATCAATGCGTTTATCCTCACCATCTTTGAGAGTGGTGGAGTCAAGAGAATGCAAAATAGAAGTATTAGATAACCCGAGCACCGGGGCATCCACCTCGGGAGGGGACGACCATCGTTTTACCACGTCCACCGGAAAGGGATACTTCTTATCCCAACCCTGAGGAATACCTGGAAGCCGAGTAGGCTTCTCCCATTCCTTAAGAATAATGCCATCAAAATGCTTTTGATTTGGGAATTCCAGGCGCGGCTTAGAAGTCCCAAAGAATTCCCCCTCTTGCGGAGTGGCCTCCTCTGGAGGAGAAATCCCCAGACCTTCGGGGTATCCACAGCATCCCCCTGCCCTTGCTCAGTATCAGCACCAACAAACTGCTGATTGTCAGAACCATCAGAATCCTCAAATAATTCCCCCTCTTCTAACGGGGAATAATCAGACCAGTCAAGAAAATCATAATCATCAAACTCAAAAGCAGGCACGGCTGGAGACAAATGCTTTCTCTTAGCCGAGGCCTTTCTGGCGACAGAGCCGGAAATACATTTCTCAATATTAGCCAATCTGGCACACACATCAGATTGCGACTCCCCGCCTGCGACAACATCACTAGGGGTACGGATAAGGCAGGGTGGGGAAGGAGAAGAGGCCGGGACCCCGGACCCAGACGCCTGGGCCCCCGACTGCTGCGTTATGGCCTGCTGAGCACAAGGTATGCAAACAAGTACATTATCCCCCGCAAGGGATGCCCCACAACCCACACACTGCCGGGGTTGCCCCGAGGGGAGCCCAAGCCCGGTATCCTGAGAAGCCTCCATATGGTGATTTTTAATGTAGTCGCAATGACAAGAGGGAATTTCGCTGCTAAAGCTACCCAGGATGCCCCTTCAAGTCCCAAGTGGGAGGATTATTTATTTTTTTATTTTTAGGAACCCTAAATTAAATTCTAAGGGACCCTAGGACCGGGGGAACCCCCTTTTTAAACATCAAAAGAAGGGATCCCACCTGGAAGACATGAGAACAGGGAGTACATAAGTGTCAACATGCACATCACCCAACAACATATATAAAAAGATAAAATGGGGAAATAAACAGAAATTAGTCACACCACAGCAAACGGCGACCGTCAACCCTCACAGCAGCGAGGGAATGAGAAGAGAGAGAGAGCAGCGAGGCCGGAAGAAGAGGGGCGGGCGCACAACGCACAACATGCACTGCGCCTGGCTCTGGCCCCGCCCCCTCCCCTCACGCAGGGCCCGGCCTCAGCCAGCACCAGAGCGCCTCAGTGGAGCCGACCTCGAGGGAGGGGGGGGCGGGCCGCGACGAACACGCCGAGCGCCCGGCCCCGCCCCCTCCTTAACTGCACCTGAGAGAAGCAACCGGCCCAGCCGCAAACAACGGCCGCCCAAACACACCACATGTACACACACATACACACACCTTTTCCCCCAAATAAAGTCAAACAACCCACGGGAAAAAAGGCCTCCCCCCCAAGGGGCACAGAGGGACACGGTAGGGGGGGGAAACCAAACCAATAGGTGAAAGGGCAAGAGGGATGGGGCATCCCAAGCCGGGCTCACCAACCCGGATACCGCCTACCCCTTTGTATGGGGTCTCACGGGGGAGCAAGCTCCCATATACACCACATGGTGCAGCCTACCATTGCCTGGACCTTCAGCCTAGGCTGGGAGGCATACTGCTATAGCTTAAATTAAAAAAGGTTCAGGCAGCAATAGAAACAAAAGGCAGGGGGGTTACCCCGGCTACCTGCAAGGAGGAGACAGCCATCTTCTGACTTGCTCGCCGACTGCAGAGACGAAAGACTGGGGAATGGTGGGAGGTCCCAGGTATTTATGGACCGGGAGGGGTTCCTTTTTTTCATGTCATCTCTGCAAGATCGCCCTCTACAGGACAGTTACCCAAGTGTCATAAATATTCGGAAGCGGGGTGTGTGACATACTGGGAATATCTAGGACCCATTCAACTGACCAACTGTACCTCCCCTACAATGACCCTCTAACCATCTATACCATCCAAGGACCATTCTGCCAACCAGGGGAGCAACCATAGTGCTTAAAGGTCTCATAATACAAGTTGGGCATCCTTTACACCTGGCCAAGTGGGCCATTTATACCACCCAAGAGCCTTCCTGGCATCCAGAAAATGAGTCCCACTAGTGCTCATGTGGTACTCAGCAAGGTTATAGACTGGCCTGTACTTTTACGCAACCCTGATTTGCTCAATGAGTACAAGCTGCTCCACAAGTTGATGTAAACTATTTATGCCCAATTTAACAATCTGTTTTGAGCATTTTTAAGGTTTGTAGTTCTAAAAGGGAGAGTGGTACTCAATGAAAATTGATGAGGAAGCCTGAAATAGACCATAATAATGCTCCCTGTAGTTGTTCATATGACGAGGTAAGTTAATGAATCATGTTTTTTTACATTTTGTCTTGGCAGTACCTTTTAAGGTTGCTTTATACAAGCTAGGCATCCTCAATAAAGATAAGTAAGATTTTTGAAGATTTTACTTTCTCTTTAAAACATACCAGTAGATAAGGTCTAGCCTTGTGCGTCGGACACAACAGTGGGTCAGGGGAGAATCTTCTAAACTGGGTATGCCTTTTTTCAGGACTACAGATGCCATTCAAACCCCATCCAAGAACGGCACACTCTATATCAGAAATTTAGCATGTACAAAAGTGTATCTTATAAGACAAGGGCAAAAAACCCTTTATAAAAGCCAAGAGAAGATCATCAGTATAAGTATACTTGAACACCAATTAGGGTCTACAATTGGGCACTCACACCACTAATGTTCGGGTTAAGTAATACATTTTTATTCAATGTGCTATATACAAGAATTAAAAACACACAAACATAAACAAAAAATGACAAGACCAATTAAAAAATGTATGGTACCTGGGAACAACTTGATATTAAATATATAAGCAGTAATCAAAGTTGGAAGACTATAAAGTGCAATATGCTCTAATCTCTCTGGCCCCCTTGATCTAAATAATTTATGGTATGGGAAATAAATGGGATATCTGTGTGTACTACTAATCAATGGTATGGGGTGTAATCTAACAACCACTCCAAAATTTCAAACAGTGCTAAAGTGGTCTATCCTTCTCACCAACTGCTAATATTAACAAATTTGAGGTAACAAAAGATGTCTTTCTATTTTGTAGGCGACTCCTCCTCAAAAAATACTTTGCAAATGTACAGCGTCGGAAGGACGGTATCGACTGGGACATGGAGGAACTCCAGATGCTATCTATACTAGAGGAATTACAAAGCCAGGGTGATGATTCAGGAAAGCGGACACTTCGAAAGAAGTCGACATTCACTCCACCGATGGCTACATGTCCAGCGATACAGATCTTCTTTGACCTGGTGAGTGAGGAGTTGAGGGATTTAACAGTACGAGGTAGGAAAAATAACATCACTAAAGGAGAAAGGAAGGCACTCATCAACCTGGAACAACGGCAGGATGTAATAATAAAAGAGGCCGACAAGGGGGGCAACATCGTTGTCCTCCCTGTCGGCCTCTATGTAGAGGAGGTTTTGCGGCAGCTCCAAGATCATAGATATTACGAGAAACTACCCTTTGATCCAATGTCTAAATATAAACGGGAGATGGATCAATTAATAGAACTAGCAGTAGCCACTAAGGCAATAGACCCCAAGGAAGCCGCACTCCTGAAGGTTGAGTGCCCCATAACTCCTACCTTTTATGTTCTACCAAAAGTCCATAAGGACAGGCATAGACCGCCGGGACGTCCGATCGTCTCGGGAATTGGATCCCTAACAGAACGACTATGCATGTGGCTAGACAGCTTTTTACAAGCCCATGTGTCGAGTTTAGATTCCTTTGTACGGGACTCTTCGGACCTCTTATCTAAATTGGACTCTCTATATCTTCCTCAGGGATGCCTACTGGTATCTTGTGATGTTGAGGCATTATACTCTAACATCACACATGACAATGCTATATTGGCAGTTAATTATTTTCTCAGTATGGAATCAAACACTCTGCCAACTCGCAGGACCTTCATATTGGAGACCCTGCGTTTCATTTTGGAACACAACTATTTTGTCTTCGATCGGTGTTTTTACAGGCAAAAGATGGGAGTGGCCATGGGCGCAAAATGCGCACCATCGATTGCCAACCTATTTCTTGGTTGGTGGGAACGGGAGACTGTCTTTAATGTGCCATTGGAAGAATACCATGACTATATAATAGCATGGTATAGATTTATTGATGACGTGTTGTTTTTCTGGGATGGCCCTCAATCAAAATGTGACGCCTTTTTGGCTTCATTAAATAATAATGATCTCAATATTAAACTGACCTCATGTTCCTCCACAGAAAGCATCACGTTCCTTGACCTACGGCTGTCATTAAGGGAAGATGGTGCCCTGGAGAGCTCCCTATATCGCAAAGATACGGCCACTAACAGCCTTTTACATTTCCAAAGCTCACATCCGGAGCACCTCAAGAAAGGTATCCCAGTTGGGCAGTTTTTACGAATAAAACGCAACTGTACTTCGGACGGTGAATTTGAATTACAGGCAAAGGATTTGAAAAAGAGGTTTCTACATCGTGGATATCCGAACAAAGTGTTGTCACCGGCAATTAATAGGGCACGTGTGATACAGCGAACAGATCTGTACCATAAAAAACGGAGGACTGATCGGAAACATATTGATGTGGTGACCAAATTCAATTCACAATGGTCAGACATAAGGGCCATTCTAGCACGTCACTGGAATATACTAAGGAGCGACAAGGACCTTATGGGTTGGATCGCGGATAAACCTAAGTTAGTGGCAAAAAGAGCTAGAAACATCAGAGACCAACTCTGCCATAGCCATTTTCGACGTACCGAAGGGACTTGGATATCGAGTCTCAGGGGCAGTGGGTCTACAGCATGTGGCTCCTGTTCGATTTGCATTCATATGGCCAAAACACAGGAGGTGAGCAATATCTTTACAGGCCGTACATACAGGCTCAGGGATTTTATAAATTGCAACACTAAATCCGTTATTTACCTCATTAGATGCCCCTGTTTAAAGTCCTATGTAGGAGAAACGCGAAATAAGTTGAAACTGAGGATTCAATCACATATGTCTAACATCCGGATGGCGGCGAGAGATCATGCAGCAGGTAAGACCCTCACACCGGTAGCTAAACATTTTCTCGTACATCACCACTCAAATCTACGAGATCTACAGGTCACAGGCCTACAAAGGGTTACAGTAGGCCCCCGGGGGGGAAACCTCAAGAACCGTCTCCTAAGAGAGGAGTTAAAGTGGATCTACAATCTGGACACAGCGAGCCCACGGGGTTTAAATGAGGATATTTCATACGCACCTTTTGTCTGAATCCACAGGGAGGCCCCAGCCACAGTCTTTTTCCCCCTTAATAATAGAGCACTTTATGGCTAGAGTTTAAGAGGGTTATCATTTAGTTTATAATATGGGTCACATTTAGTCTATTACGGTTTGTTACACATATATGTCTTCACATATGTTTGTGGGTTGCATATGTAACAAGAGATTTGGATTTATGGGATAAATGGGTTTGAGTATCTAATTTAGTTATGTGGTGATATTTTTATGTACAATATTATATATTTTTATGCATGTATGTCACATTATGTTTGTTTGTTTGTTTATTATTTCACTTTGTTTTGATCACAGAAATTCTGGGGACGACTGTTCCAAACACTGGGTAGTCCGCACCAGTATTGGTATGGGCTAAAGAGGATATGGGGTATGGAGACCGTGGATGGACAACAATAACAGCAGAGAATAAGCATGAGAAGCCCACCATACATATGGAGAAAAAGAAGGAGCCCAATGTAAATAGTGAAGAAAACAAGCATAGTGCAGATTCCTGAAGTGTACAGCGATCCCTGAAAAGAATTGCCCAGGGACACACCTGGGGTAAAAAGGGTTACCCCCACTAAGCAATTATATTGTGCCTACATTAGCCTTAATGATCTATATAAATCAAGTCTCTTATTTATGTATATAGAGGATGTATTTTTTGTAGCTAAATTTATGTAATAATACTGATTGTATTAGATAGTAAGTGCTAAGACAGATCGCAAAAAGAATGGAATGATCACAGCCGCCTGCCTCAGGTGACGGCACAGTGCGGTGCTCCCGCAGCTGTGCTCGCGCCGGCCGGGCGCGCCCCCTTGCTGCTTTGCATTTAGATGACGGCGGCCGGGTCATCGGGGGGCGTGCCCGGGCGGCTGGGAGCGCAGCAGCGGCCGCCATTGATGATGAGCGTATGATGCGCCGCACGTGGTGTCAGGTGAGCCAGGTATAAAAGAGCTGTTATTATGTGGACCTAATCACCCCGATCAGAAGCCGTGGGCGCACGGCGGAGCGCGTGGGGTATGCTGATGGTCCTGGGCGTTCATTGTAAATGGCGGTAATCTTTTATCATGTTGTACTGATATAATAATAGTTGCATGGATTTGTGCCCTCGCTGTCTCCCATGTCTAGCTGATACATAGCACTATTTGAAGTTTTGTTTATAATATATAAGATGAAATACACGCTAGACGGGAACAGCTTCTTTACTCATTGCATATAAGGGGAATGGGATCCAACAATAGTATATTAATAGGATAGAGATATTACTATCTTCAGCTTTGATCTTTTGTGATAGTGATGGGATTTTTTGCAAATGAATTTTTTCTTATTCTATGGATTGTTTTGATACACTATTCTTTATGTATTGTTAGGATAAATTTATAGATTAGGTTTTTAGCACTGAAGCACTTTATTGTTGTTATAATATTTGGCTCATTTATACATATATTCATATGTGCCCCATATGGATTGCTCTGATATATTATTTTTCATATATTATTAGGATATATTTATAGACTAGGTTTTCAGCACTGAAGCACTTTATTGTTGTCAAAATATTTTAAATAATATTTGGTTTATTTAATTATATATATATTTATATATTGTCAGCACTTTAGCACTGTTTGAAATTTTGGAGTGGTTGTTAGATTACACCCCATACCATTGATTAGTAGTACACACAGATATCCCATTTATTTCCCATACCATAAATTATTTAGATCAAGGGGGCCAGAGAGATTAGAGCATATTGCACTTTATAGTCTTCCAACTTTGATTACTGCTTATATATTTAATATCAAGTTGTTCCCAGGTACCATACATTTTTTAATTGGTCTTGTCATTTTTTGTTTATGTTTGTGTGTTTTTAATTCTTGTATATAGCACATTGAATAAAAATTTATTACTTAACCTGAACATTAGTGGTGTGAGTGCCCAATTGTAGACCCTAATTGGTGTTCAAGTATACTTAAACTGGTTGGTCTGGGGTTTATGGGAGCACCCACCTCCATATGTCATATATTTTCTAGGAATTGAAGTGGTGCCCTTACAGGTCAAATTTTGTTGTCAAGATCATCAGTATGATACAGCCTGAAACATCATGCTTCATCCTTCTCACAGTTGACTTGTAGCCTGTACTTACTGCATTAGCGTTTTTTTTTCCTTGACGTGCAAGTCGTGCAAACACCAAGAACGGAATCCTTTTATAGAAATAGTAGGTGTATACAAGGGGAGTACCCAACAGGACAAGGGCAGAAATATGCCAAGGCAGTTGTCATGAATGACTTACCTTCAGTCCGTGTCCGCAATGTCCTTAAAGTGGACCAACACCCAGGGGGGATCGGCCCGGAAATCTATAAGATTCCCGGACCGATCAGATCCCTCCCCGCGGGGCATCCGAAATCGGGATGTCCCGCGGGGAGGAACCCCCCAGGAGGCCCACAATCCTCACCTTACCGGCGATCCAACGGCGCATGCGCGAGACGCGGCCGCGTCTCTCGCTTCCCTCTAGCAGGGCGCGCTCCCGCGCCGGCCGTTTTGTGAATGGCCGGCGCAGGAGCGCTCCCTGTTAGAGGGAAGCGAGAGACGCGGCCAATGACAGCGCTCTGGTATGCGCGTCCAAGCAGCTTTGGACGCGCATACCAGAGCTGCTCTGAGCGCTGTCATTGGCCGGACGAGGTCACGTGGGAGCGGGGAGAGGTGAGTTTTTGCGGCGATCGGGGGGGTTTCAGACAGCGGGGCACCCCCGATCGGGGTGCCCCACCTAAGTGGACCAACACCCAGGATAGTCAAAATCCTGGGTGTTGGTCCACTTTAAACAGCTGTCCAGGGCTTCTCCTGCCCGGCAGCCGCTTCCGCCCCATGCGCCAGCTCCGGAGGCGCCGAGCACGCCCTCCTCCCTCATCCACTGTCATTCGGCTCGTGCTTGCACTTGAACACAGTCAGCTTATGTCCTCCGGCGACACTGCAGGAGCCAACCTTAGTAGGTCTAGTTCTGGGTGGTACGCCTTTAAAGTTCATATGGGGCAATCACCGCAGAGGTCTCCAAGTACACCAATCAACCCACAGATCCGAAGTGCACCAATCACAGTCACTGCCACCCTGTCCAATCAGGCCGGATCAGTCCAGCGTTTAGCTGGCTTTGCGATTTCACGTGTGTTTTCCTGAACTTCGTGACTGACCAATTTCTTGAATCTCGACTACGTCTCTCTTGTATCCCTTTGTACCGCACAGCTCTCTGACCTCCTGGTGTGACCCTTGGCTTGACGTTCGACCTCGCTTGAAATCTCCAGAGCACCCGAACTGTTCCAGTACTTACCTGCTCCTGAGCACCCGAACTGTTCCAGTACTTACCTGTTCCAGAGCACCCGAACTGTTCCAGTACTTACCTACTTCGCCCAGTCTGACCTTCGGTCTATCTGTCCTCACTCTCCATGAGCCTACAATCTTTAAGTCATCAAGTCCTGGGGGAAACCGTGTCCGGTGAGGCATGTATAGCATCCAGGCAAACAGGGGCTTGTCTATAGGTGAAGCTGGCTGTGGAGATTGGGGGTTGCAGGCTCACAATGAAGACAGGCATCCTCGGGGTCTGACAGCAGTAAGGTCAGACTACAAGAATAACATGGAGAAGAAGCTGCGCAAAAATTAAATGTTTGGCCTGAGCATAGCCAATGCTAAGCATGGTTTTCTCATTACAGCCGCTATGAGTTTTGGCATAGATCTGGTGCCCTTTCAGAAAAATACTAGGCCCAACAAGCATCTTTTGACAACGGGATGTGGATAATTGGATAGAGGCAGGAAGATGGCTTGTAGCCCCTAGCCTTTGAAATAGTATAGGGGCCCTTGGGACCCTATATGAGTTCACAATAAGGGTCAAAGTAGTAATTTTCACTACAGTAAAACAACAAGGAGGATACAGATTGAAGCATTGTGCTTTATCCATCTCATGACCCTAAATAGGTGCTAGCATCCCTTGGAAGCCAAACAACTGCCCTCTGGCCATGGCGGTATACCAGCCTCCATGTGTTTTGACATAGATCTGGTTCCCTTTCAGAAAAATACTAGGCCCAACAAGCTCTTCTTGACAACATGATGTGAATAATTGGGTGGAGGCAGGTAGGTGGCTTGTAACTACCCTTTGAACTGGAAAAAGGGTCCTTGGGACCCCCTATGAGTTCATAATTAGGGTCAAAGCAGTATTAGTTCGCACTACAAGAATACAATATGGAGGATAGAGATACACATTTTGCTTTATCCTTCTCATGGCCCTTGGCTTGTAAGATACTGTTGTAAATTGTATCTCACAGGACAAAGACCAAAAAACAAGTTGGTACACACAAGAAGACCATTAGGATACAACATGAAGCTTGAGTGATAAAAAAAACTCTTGGCCCAACTAGTGCCAGCACTATGAATGGCATCCTTGTTTTAAGAGGCAGTGGATATATACAACAGTGTATCTCACAGGACAAGGGCAAAAGATGCCAAGACAGTTCATACACACTACTAAAATATGGTACAATGATTATCAAAGAAACCTTCAAGATAACACTTACCTGTTTATAGAAAAAAAGACATTAAGGGCATGTTTTATTCATTAACTTCCCTCATTTTAAGCCTCTGATACTAATGGACCAAAATTGCAAATACCACTTTAACCAAAAATAAAAAAAATGTCCCCGTATCTCTGGAATCTGCATTCAATAATCATTTTTTTTCCAGGACCAATCTTGTGTGATTATTTCATTTATAAAACGCTCCTGTCAACTACTCAGCATGGGAGCTGGGAACGAGTCGATTTGATTTAACTCATTGCATTCCAATGGGGAATATGCTCTATTTTCAGCCCCCTTTTCCCTTGCACTGCAGGGGACGGAGTATCCCTTTTACATAATAGCAGCTCTACCCTTGCAAACTAATTGCAACACTTTGAAAAAAGTGAAAATAATAAGCCTCTCTATAAAGACAGCACAATACGCTTTAAAAAGCCTCGCGGCATGATACTGTTCTCATAATATTTTTTTCTCTAGTCATGCATTACTTTTCCCCCCTTGGTCTTTTCAACTTTAATCACACTTTTTAGCCAGGGATAAATCATAAAACACAGGACAGGGAAATTGCCAGTTAAGATCGATTTTCTGCCAAGGATACAAAAAACAAAATAAAATTCCGGCCGTGAATATGCGAATGGTGTAATGAACGTTAAGATGGCTCTTTAAATGTCAATGAACAATTCTCATAATTTTGGTTCAGTTGGTAAATGGAGAATAGATTGATCTTCAGCCTACCTCTTCGAGGGCCAAATAAAGTTCCTCTTCTGTCATGGACAATATTTCCTTTCTGCTGATTTCATCAGTCCGGCCGGTCATGTAATTTTCAACCTGAGAAATAAAAAAAAAAAAATCAAATAAGGGCAACTTTCAGTGAGGCCGTGCCGGATTTACAATAAAAGCAATCCAACTGATTTATAAGGAAGGCGTATGGACCAAAGTTTTCAGTGTCACCTCAAGCAGAAGACATAATGACCTCATTTTGGCTGCTGCCCATTTTACATGTATGCAATTTAAAAAGGGCAATACTAAAATACATCTAGATTTATATTTGCAAAAGGAGACTGAGATATTAATTTAATGTTTCTAATAAAATTACTAATTAATTGCCATAAACTATAAGACTAATAAATAACCTTGCTATATCTATTATATCTTTAGTATTATTATCTTTTGTCTGCTGCTTTGCACTTTATTGCATGATTGGTAATCTGAATTACCATACCACATATACACCCAGCGGTTCAAAGCTGTAACAGATAATTATTATTTGAAACACAACAAATTATCCTAATTTAACCCAGAATAATGACATAAATTAAAGGTTTCTTACCTATACATAGTGTACTAACGTTACTGGTAAATAAACATGGCTATACTAACTTTTTCTCTCATGCAGCTGGCTCTTCACAAGGGAAGAAAAGTCTAAATAAACTATTATTTTCGAACACTGGCAGCATGGTGGCACCCCAATCTGGGATGCCCCACTGCACATCACGACCATGCAATCCAGATACTGGGGCACTTAGTGACCGCTGCTGACTATTCAGGGTTGCTGGGCAAGGGTGCTCATTAGTGTTGGGCTTCGGATCCAGCCTGAAGCTGGATTCAACCAGGATCTTGCTGAAATGCTAAAAAAATACATATACAAAAAGAATCCCCTTTCGCCACCTCCTTCTTTCTGGTCCCAACCAAGCAGTGTCCTCTCTTGAGGTCCACCGAGTCAGGGGCTCCCCTCCTGGTCTGGTGCTGGCCTTCTGATGCCAGGGAGTAGCATCTGTACAAAGGAGGAACAGCTTCTCCTTCTTCCTTGGTGGCCCACCAAGCTAGTGCCAAGCCACCTGACCATTGACCAGGATAATGAAGATAAAAGAGGGTGGACATTTCAACAAGACAATGATCCCTAAACACAACCAAGGAAGCTCTTAATTGGTTTCAAAGAAAGAATATAAAGCTAATGGAATGGCCCAGCTATTTACCTGTCCTGAATACAGGTTATGGAATTAACTAAAGTTTATAGTTTATAGATGGAGCCCACGGACCCTTCATTATTTGAAGAGAGTTTGTGCGGAAGATTGGGCCAAAATCACACCTGAGCAACGTGTGCGACTAGTTTTTCTATACAGGCGGCGCCTTGAAGCTGTCATCACCAACAAAGGCTTTTGGACAAAGTATTAAATATATTTTAGCAAACGTGGTTAATACTTTTCCATATTACCGACATCTAGTGAGATTTTCGTGTCAGCAGCACCTTTAACAATATATTTACTTGGTGGTGTGTTCAATGCTTATTTTCATGCACTAACTATATATATATATATATATATATATATATATATATATATATCACAAAAAAGGTACAGCTTTGCCAGCAGAAAAAAGTCACGTCAGCTACTGAAGATAAGGTACCAATATTGTAACTTGAAGGTAATTCCGCCACCGCCAACGCGTTTCGTCGCCAAGGGCAACTTTAACTAGGCTTAGCCTAGCCTAGTTAAAGTTGCCCTTGGCGACGAAACGCGTTGGCGGTGGCGGAATTACCTTCAAGTTACAATATTGGTACCTTATCTTCAGTAGCTGACGTGACTTTTTTCTGCTGGCAAAGCTGCTTTATCCCAGGGCCGGTGAGACGAGTACTGCCATGATTGTGTTTGAAAGCTGATTTTAATTATATGTTTGTGAGTGTAAATTTTTAAAAACTACCTATTAAATCTTTGGGGTTTTTAATGGAGTTACACTAGATTCTGTTTTCATTATTTTTTGGTGACCGGCTCAATTGCTCCAATTTTCTGGACGTCGGTGAGCAATACAAGGAGGAACAGGGTCCATCAAGTACTTCTATGTGGACGTTTGAAGGTCTTATAATTTTTATTAGTCGGTAAGGATTTGCACGATTGGTGGTGGATTCACCGTGTGGAGGTGCATGTGCCGTGGGATAGAGATCATCTTCGGTACCATCTCACTTTGGAGGTTGCTCTGTGTTCTACATTACTTATATATATATATATATATATATATATAAATAATATGTTTAGGGGTGCACCAAGAGGGGGCAGTGTACCGCCCCCAAAACAGGTGTGTCAACTCACTGTGCCAAACTGTTTAAAAGACATATCCACATGAATAGAGTTAATTTATTTTTGCTCTTTCCCCCTTTTTCCTCCCTTTCTTCAGATCTCACTTTTTCTTCAGGCAAAAGCGAAATGGTTCCTTGACCGAAACTTGGGTTGAGCTTACATAGGCTCCTATGATTTGGAAGCACTCAGCCTGAAACTAACAAATGTTTTGTATTCAACTCAATATAATTATTGTTTGCAATTCCTTCCTCCAAAAGCACTAAAAATAAAAAGAAAATGTTTATTCCTACTTAAAGGCGATATGTTTCATTTTCAGCAAATAGATGCGGTGTAAATGAACTGTTAGTATTTGTAAAAACATAAAAATGTTAGGCACTCAAAAAATGTATAAATAACCAGCATTAGAGTGCACGAGTGGGGTAATAACAATATGCATACACTATGGGTCAAAGCGCTACCCTTGGACAGGGAACAATATGGCAGAAGGCATCCAGTTTGTGTTGTTATGAATATTGATGAAAGGCTTTAGTAAAAATAGAAACACAAGCTGTTTTAGGAGCGCTGGGCTGGAGATTGAAGGTGACAACGTAAACTTCATTCCGTAGGATCACTTTAAATCCTTTACAAATGAACAGGGCCAATTGTTTTAGTAAAAAGACACTTTCTTTCAATTTGCAATAGGATTTTCCAGTGAAATAGATTTATATAGTATTATTTGTGGACTGGGATTTTTGTTACTGAGCTCACAGAGGTGATGGCAAAGTTTTATAGTGGCATATGGTGCTGCTGGTGGGGTTAGTGATGATGGTAGTTGGTGATTTGATGGCCTACATTAGAAATAGTTGGATAAAACCTAAGGCCTATCAATCTCTGGTTTATTTTAATACAAGTATTTTGTTCCAGGACCGCCAGAAATGGCTTCCATCAACTGTAAACTGGGCAAGAGAACTCCTGTATTGCAGTCTGTCCAGCTTGGGCCACATGTCAGATGACTCCGCTATGGTTTTTGGCATAGGGCTGTCCAGAATATCCAACACCTTCCATTCAAGCCAGAAATGATTGCTGTCTGCGAACAAAAGTGAGGATTTGCCAACAAGACCAGAAATTTTTTGCATACAAGATGGGGGAAGAGGAGGAACAGACCACCACTACTCAACACTCTGTGATGCATAGGCAACGTTTTGTAAATGCTTGGGGGTAGTACTGCTTCACACCTAAATCCCCATCCCTGTCACTGGATTTGCTGTGGACAGTAACAGAGCATCACCGAATAACATTAACAAATTCTATTATTCCTGTCTATGTTAGGTGCTCCTGAGTCTTTTTCTGGGTTCCTGGGTAGTGAAAGAACTCCAGACCACGTGACACAATTTCACCAGATATGACAAAACTGGCTTTCGAGGGAGGAGGGGGTCGTGCCTTAATCCCCGCCCCTCCCTCGTGCTGAGCTCAGCTGCAATGAACACTCATTTTGTATTAAATAGTTGTAGGATTGTTTTAAAGCCGACTCATGCCATAAAAGTGAGCCAACGTATAGCCAGCTTGTGTTAGCCCTGAGCTTGTTCTAATGGCAAATTTTTTGAGACATCAAAGGGGGACAGCTTAAAGCAGTTTGTGGGTAATGGGGGTGGTTTAGGGGTGTGGCTTATTTACAGACTTTTTAGGAACAAATATGTGTGTACAGTATGTGAAGTATACTGAAGTTTCCTCATCCCCGGTCACATGCTCTAATAATCTTTGGTCCATAAAAGATGTTGGAACATATTGAGGAGACCTCAAAGGGGGACAGCTTAAAGCAGTTTGTGGGTAATGGGTGTGGTTTAGGGTTGTGGCTTATTTACAGACTTTTTAGGAACAAATATCTATGTTACTTGTGTGTATAGTATGTGAAGTAGAGTGAAGTATCCTCATCCCCGGTCACATGCTCTAATAATCTTTGGTCCATAAAAGAGGTTGGTAAATGAGCCTATGCTCAGCCAATCCATGCATTCCACTACCACCATTCAGCTAGATCATTCAGAGTCAGAGCATTTGTAAACCACTACACCCCTACATTCCGTGGGACAATCTTCCCCTTAATGTCACATTAATATGTCCCCAGAGTTTTCTGAAGGATAGTGGACCCCAAAGTGGGACTGTCCCATCTAAAGTGGGATATCTGGTCAGTTTAATATAAGAGGACAATTTCTGCAGGTCTACATGAAGCATAGAAATGAGCTTTCTGATTGGTTGAATATTGGAAGAAGAGGAAGCAATATCACAAAGATGCAACATTTCTAACTATAACAGAGCTATGTCACCTACCATCTTACAAACTATTGCATGCTAAGGTAAAGTAGGAGATCGGCCAAAATGGCAGGCCAATGGAAAAAAAAAACATGTTTCAATATTTGTACAATTTTTTAATTCATACTGCAACTTTACAGAAAAATTGATATTTGGCAGTAAAATAATAACATCGGCTTCAGCAATCAATAGAAATTTGCTGTGGAGTGAAGAAAAAAACATATCTTTATTAAAGGGATAGTCTAGGCAATGGGAGCAAAAGACTCACCTCATTCCTTACAGTGCGCTGTAGATGCTAAGGCGAACATGTAATAATGTTTGGAACGCGGTCATGAAAAAATGGAAAGCAAAGGAAACATGGGAAAAGCTTCAGATGAGCTCATTTCTGCCTAATGATTGAAACCATATATGGTCCTAAAGCTCCTAAAGTTCCCTGTCCCCCCAAAGTGGAGAATTTTTTTATGTTTTGAAAAAAGTGGGTGTGGCCGCTCTTCTGTACAATAGCAGGCAGCATGTTTCTATTCAAATACGCTGACACTTGCTGCAATCTATTGGCAACCATGAGGGGCAGAAAGTTATAGACCACCAGTCAGGTCCTATGATTGGTGCTCTACAGTTAAGAGAATGAGGGGGAGTGCCTGAAGTCAGTAGAAAAAACGAGGTAAGCTGCTGAATTACGTCTTTTACATTTTTAAAACATATAAGAATAGAAAACACATTCCAATCCCCACAGTGTGGCCAGGAAGTCAATATGCAATATGTGTTAAACAACATCCCCTGGCTAATAGGCACTTATAATGGCTGGGGTCAGTCCTCCTCCATTCCAGGTCAGCAATTTGATACTTTATATATTTATATTTTTGGGGGATTACTTATATACATTCCATGATGCTATCAGTTTAAGTGTGCTTGAGGCTTATGTCATTTATACAGTTAATACAATGGTCCCTATTTTCTTCAGCCATTTTTCACATGAATCCAGTGCTAGTACAGCAAATAACAAGAAGGGGATTAAAGGTTCAAAAGTAAGTTAAACAAGAGTGTCCTGTACATGCAGGGCTCACTTATCTCTTCTTGGCATACGTTGCCAATAGCAACAGATTACAGACAGTAAAAACTGATTCCATAAAACACACATTTCCTAACATAAGAAACAAATTTAAAAAATACTAAATCAGCTCAGCACCTTGCAAACGTTTTGGCACAAAAATATACACTTTTAAAAATAAACACTTACCCTTTAACTTGCTCATTTATTCCATGTTTTCATTTGAGAAATTAAATTAAGAAAATATAAATAAACTAGAAAATGTTCTAAACCTTGTGGTCAACATTGTATATATTTTTGTAGCGTCATTTGATATTTAATTTGTATTATTTAGTTATAGTTGGGTGAATATAACACACTATTATAATATATAATGCACTATTATAGCATATACTATATACCATATATACAGTATTTATTATAAAAGATATATATAGTGGCATATGTATGATTTGTAAATGCTTTTAATGCTGTGTACTATTACTTAATAAAAATATATTTTTCTATTACTTGTTTTATTAGCTTTTGATGAACTCTAAAGATACAAATAAAAGCTGAATCAGTGGGACAATGACTGAATTCAGGTATAGTTCAGCCAGTCTATAACAATAGAGAGAAAAAATGGTAAACTTCATATATATATAGTAAATAATTTAAAGCACTTTCCATAGGCCTGTTTTCTTTTAGTTTTGGTTTTGAAGAGTCCATTTTGATTTTGGAATTCAAGGAAAAAGCAAATAAAAAATATCCTTTGACATTAAAAGTTTTATGACAAATAGCACATGAAAGCTTCCAATGGGCTATTATATATTTTGCTTACAGCAGGGACTGCTTATACATTTATATTTACATGCATATACAGTATGTAAGTGTTTATGCCTGAATGCTCTAAAATGACTTCTTTGCGCTGGTTTACACGCCGGTGGAGGTGCGCTGAGTGTCTAAAACACATTAGCAGCACCTTCGTAGCCCATTCTCACCTTCTAATTGCATATCTCATTTTCCCATATTGCAACACATTACATTATTCAATATTTAAAGTAGATCTGAAAGTACTGTTACCAAGGTTATGCCTGAGATGACATCTGCTTTTTAACATGTCACAAACCGTGTTGTATTTGCACTTGGGGTTACTCCCCTTAGGCACAGTTCAGAATGACATGTATTCAACATGTAGAACATAAACTATAATATTTAATGTTATACATAAAATATAATAAAATGTTCCTTTTACAGAACTACAGAGGCGTACTGTATCTGTACCAATGTTTATCATGTAGAGGGACTATCATCTTTAGGAGCCTATTCACTTATTTCCCCGGTTGTCCTCATTGATCCTTCTTTCAGGTCTGCAGTAGAAACTTCTAAAGTTATTATTTATTGGCCTGCCCATGGTTTTTATGTTGCTTTCCATGTTACATCTTAACACTTATTTATCAAATATGTATGTACATTACTGGAGAACACCAAGGGTCGATATATCCTAGCAGTGTCCCTGTGCTCTTACCTCCATTTATGGATACCCCCAGCACTTACTGGTCTCAGCCCTGGAAGACCCTTTCTTATCCCACTACCAGTGTGTTAAAGCAGACCTTCAGCATGATTTAATGAAAAGCCCAAACCCTTAAAAATATAATCCCCAGCATCTAAAATTAATATATTTTAAGTCACATACTTATTATTCGTTCTCCCACCGGGCTGCAACTCTGTTCAGGACTCCAGGACACGGGCACCGCCATCTTGACTCAGAAGCATCACACATACTGAGGAGGGGAGAGCAGGATAAAGTGCAGGGGTGGGGTTATAGCTGTAATTTGCACAGACAGAGCAGGGTTGGGGTCAGGGAAAGGTCAGCAATCCCAGAATGCAGAGCGACACAGTCAGAAGACACTTCCTGTTTGCAGGCTGCCTGATGCTCCATCTTGGATATTTAAAGGCTCATAACATGCAGTAAATGCAGGTAGGATGATTTTTAATGTGGGCAATCTGTATGTACAGGGTGTGTGAAACATATGAGATATGGCCTTATTCAGGGTGAAGGTCTGCTTTAAGATACATTAAAATATGCTCCCTGTGCCCAATAGGGTCATAGACTGCAACAAGTCTATAAAAATGGTTATAACCCTTGCTTACTTGGTGTAACAAACACAACCCCAGGGGTCAATGGGGTGCGGCTGATAAGTTCCTCTAGGAGCTGGGGTGTCCCATGGGGAATGATGAGTTCATCTAGGCTCTGGGGTGTTCTTTGGGGAATGATGAGTTATTCTAGGCACTGGGGTGGCCCATGGGGAATGATGAGTTATTCTAGGTACTGGGGTGGCCCATGGGGAATGATGAGTTCTTCTAGGCACTGGGGTGGCCCATGGGGAATGATGAGTTCATCTAGGCACTGGGGTGTTTCATGGGGAATGATGAGTTCATCTAGGCACTGGGGTGTTCCATGGGGAATGATGAGATCTTCTAGGCACTGGGGTGTCCCATGGGGAATGATGAGTTCATCTAGGCATTGGGGAGTTTCATGGGGAATGATGAGTTCATCTAGGCACTGGGGTGTTGCATGGGGAATGATGAGATCTTCTAGGCACTGGGGTGTTCCATGGGGAATGATGAAATCTTCTAGGCACTGGGGTGTCCCATGGGGAATGATGAGTTCATCTAGGCACTGGGGTGTTCCATGGGGAATGATGAGATCTTCTAGGCACTGGGGTGTTCCATGGGGAATGATGAGATCTTCTAGGCACTGGGGTGGCCCATGGGGAATGATGAGTTCTTCTAGGCACTCGGGTGTCCCATGGGGAATTATGAGTTCATCTAGGCACTGGGGTGTTCCATGGGGAATGATGTGATCTTCTAGGCACTGGGGTGTTCCATGGGGAATGATGAGATCTTCTAGGCACTGGGATGTCCCATGGGGAATGATGAGTTCATCTAGGCACTGGGGTGTTCCATGGGGAATGATGAGTTCATCTAGGCACTGGGGTGTTCCATGGGGAATGATGAGTTCATCTAGGCACTGGGGTGTCCCATGGGGAATGATGAGTTCATCTAGGCACTGGGGTGTTTCATGGGGAATGATGAGTTCATCTAGGCACTGGGGTGTTCCATGGGGAATGATGAGATCTTCTAGGCACTGGGATGTCCCATGGGGAATGATGAGTTCATCTAGACACTGGGGTGTTCCATGGGGAATGATGAGTTCATCTAGGCACTGGGGTGTTCCATGGGGAATGATGAGTTCATCTAGGCACTGGGGTGTTCCATGGGGAATGATGAGTTCATCTAGGCACTGGGGTGTTTCATGGGGAATGATGAGTTCTTCTAGGCATTGGGGTGTTCCATGGGGAATGATGAGATCTTCTAGGCTCTGGGGTGTTCCATGAGGAATGATGAGTTCTTCTAGGCACTGGGTGGCCCATGAGGAATGATGAGATCTTCTAGGCACTGGAGTGTCCCATGGGGAATGATGAGTTCATCTAGGCACTGGGGTGTTCCATGGGGAATGATGAGATCTTCTAGGCACTGGGGTGTTCCATGGGGAATGATGTGATCTTCTAGGCACTGGGGTGTTCCATGGGGAATGATGAGATCTTCTAGGCACTGGGATGTCCCATGGGGAATGATGAGTTCATCTAGACACTGGGGTGTTCCATGGGGAATGATGAGTTCATCTAGGCACTGGGGTGTTCCATGGGGAATGATGAGTTCATCTAGGCACTGGGGTGTTCCATGGGGAATGATGAGTTCATCTAGGCACTGGGGTGTTTCATGGGGAATGATGAGTTCTTCTAGGCATTGGGGTGTTCCATGGGGAATGATGAGATCTTCTAGGCTCTGGGGTGTTCCATGAGGAATGATGAGTTCTTCTAGGCACTGGGTGGCCCATGAGGAATGATGAGTTATTTTAGGCACCGGGGTGTTCCATGGAGAATGATGAGTTTCTCTGATTGAGTGAGTTTTTATAGCGATTCAGCGGAATTTACTCATCGGGACATTCCAATTTGGAACTGTGCTTCTTTTCACATGAATGAAAACACAGTTAAAACAATCTGTCAAGGAAGAATTATTGACCTCATCACACAGTCCACTTTTTAGGTAGTGGGGGGAATCTATACCAATAAATGCTTGGATATTTGACTAAAAATAAACAAACTTTTTGGATGCCCCCCCCCCCCCGGATTTCTGATTTGGAATTACCC
This sequence comes from Gastrophryne carolinensis, assembly GCA_027917425.1. NCBI lineage: Eukaryota > Metazoa > Chordata > Amphibia > Anura > Microhylidae > Gastrophryne > Gastrophryne carolinensis. Next base: position 137,054,736 of record CM051241.1, on the reverse strand, counting down.
TCTATGTAAAAATAAGTAGGAATTGGGATTTAATACTTACATTTACATCGTCATATACTCTCGCTAACTGCAGGTACATTAACAATTGTCTGCCAGCTACCGATTGAGTTCCCCGGGCATTTGTGCACACTACGTGTGCTGGGCTGCACATAGCACCATGCATGTGTGCCTGGCAATCAGTGGTGCAGGAGCACAGATCTGGTAAACAATATAGCATGTATACAGGCTTCCACCATATTTTTAAAGGCCCATACCCAAATGCCCTGGAGGGGGCTTAAGTGAACTTAAATTCTTTATTACTTTAGGCAGACTTTAATTTAAATCAAATCCAACTGTAGTTATCCAACAGCTTTACAGCTAATCCAGAAGTTTTGGGGTGCTTTTTTGGCCTAGCTTCTTGAGGAACATTGCTGCAAACCTAAGGGAGTCAATATGCTTTCAACTACTACTGGTGATCCCACTGATGGGAATGTATATATGCAGGGGTGGTCTGATGCAGTGTCCACACTAGTCCATCAACCTAGAAGGTCCCGACTGGATGCCAGACTTATTTGGCAAGGTGTTTTTTTTATGTTGTTTGGTCTAGGTGGGGACACAGTTTGTTTGTTTCGGGAGGTATGAGGGGTTCATTGGGAGGGCTCCCAGAGAAGGGTGTGCTACCAATTCCAGATTACATTTTTGGGGGTCCATTGGTCTGATGTATTTGTTAGGGTTATAGGGCACATTTCAGTCCTTTCCTGAGGGGCAGCATCCAGCAGTCTTGCACAGGGCACCTTCTAACAGAAGACCGACCCTGTATATATGCCCCAGAGTAGGCCTCCTAACAGCCAACCAAAAATAAAGTCTCAAGTTATAGCTGGAATATAACTGGCCTTGCTTGGCCCATCAGGCTCTCTTAGTTGCATTCTCATACTTTTTGCTGCTAGGAACAAAGCCCAGCCTACACCAGAGGGCAGGGAGTAAGATTCATTGGGAAAGATGGGAGGACAGCCTCTCCAAAACAGAGCCCTCTACAATGCGGCACAATGAGTTATTGACTTGTTTATATATGGAGCCCCCTTACTTGCCACCCATGACTCTCACAGTCTGGACAAATGATTGATTCTGTGGCCCAGAGAATGGAAAGGGTGGCGTTCCAAACTCCACTGTCCACATTTGTTCATTGGGTGAATAGCACCCTATTAAAATGCACTTTTCAGAACTACCTGCAGCTGGCTTTTATACTGCATTTTGTATATATAAATCCCTAATTTGCTGACCCATTGTTTCCCTAACAGCCCCTCCAAGAGCCATTCAGCCAATGCAAGTGGCATGTGAAGGGGCATTGTGAGCATGTTTATTAATATGCGGATAGAACATAGAATAGAAGGGATCTTAGCCAGGGAAAATAGGCTCAGTGGTTGGACAGATGAATGTGTATTATTGAACAAAGTAAAAGTTTACTTACTCTGAAACAAAGTATTTGCCTAATAAAAGGATAAAATAAGAAACATGTAATGTAAAGTATAAGTGTAGTTAAAAGGAACTTTCCAGACACAGGGTTAAAAATTAGCTCACTTTCTGCTCCCTTAATGCTGAATGTCAGGGGCCACATCTTTCATTCGCCAACTGGCCCTAAACCCGTGTGGCCCACTGGCATTGTCCCAGGTCTCCCTATGGGCAGTCCCCCCCTGGGTAGACCCCTCTTCCTGCCCAGGAAGTGCTCTTTATGACATTTTAAAATTAAATACAACTACAATGTGCACTATCAAGGGCCTTTTTTTTAGAGTTGTGTGGGGGAACCCCATGCTTTTTTGAATTTTTAAGGGTTCAACGGTGTGGAGTCCTCCCTTCCTAGTAAAACCAGCCTGGTCACCAGCTATGAGGGCTGGTATACCAGGGTGCAGGGCCCCCAGCCCTGAAGGCTACCAGCCTGCATAGCCCTCATCGGCTGTGGGCAACTCTGCCCCCTTCCCCCCCGGGATTTGGGGAGGCAGGTAATGGGGCCGGTGTTTATGGCAAGTCACCCGCTTGCCTCATGGATGCTATTGAAGAGGCAGCACCAGGCTGCAGTTGTCAGCAGAGCACAGATAAAGAGGATCTATGACTAAAGAGATGCCGGAGATGCACAGGTTATGAAGCACAGCCAGGGAAACATGAAATCCTTACAGAAATGAATGAAAGACAAAAAGCGTGATTCTAAGCCTCTCCAGAATTGCTCTTTTTTTGTGTAAGCCAACTCGGAAACCGGGAAGTTGCAAGCACTCGTATTATTCTCAGCCGCGTTCCGAGATTTTCTTGGCCAGGTGTAAGCAATTGTAAGTGCTTCACGTAAGCTTTGTAATTACAGTTTTGGCCTGCGAACTAGCCTCGGAAGCCAAGTTTGTACCTGTTTTCAACCGTATGTTGCCGCAAAATCCTTAGATATTGATGCTCTGTGGTGATCTTGCTGGCATGCCAGCATACGCATACAAGGTTGTTTGTTTTTTTTCCCTCGCTACACCCCACCTTTGGGGTATCCCATGTTTGTGTGCATTCCTGTAAAGTGACTTTAGGGGCATCCCATGTAGTCTGCCACCCCGCACCCACCTTCTTCTTCCTTGTTCTAATCTGCTTCCCCCTAGTGGTTGCCGCCACCTTCCTCCACCCCCGCTTTACCTTCTGCACCTTGCATTAAGCCTGTTTGATGTACAAATCACACCACACTGCATTATTTTTTGGGTGGAACGTTAGTATTTTATTTAAAAAACGTTTTGTTTTTTTTTGTCCTTTGGGACTCCTTTTTTCTGTTTGTTATTTTGTCTAAAATGTCCTATAAAACGTTTTTGTTAAAAATGTAAAACTTTAAAACTGTTTAAAATTGAAATACATTAACATTTTGCCAATTGGGGGTCCCACCTTGGTGTTGTCCAGCAGATCAATGCATGTATTGGCCTATCTGTATGGGCTGGTGAGTAACCTGGCCAGTATGTGCATTTGCACCACTGGGTAGGTGCATGACACTACTCCAAACCAGCATGTGTCTAGGCATCTCCAAATCCAGCTCTCCCAGCTGCCATTACTGGCAGATTGGCCTCACTGACACACCTAGGCAACATCTGAGCCCCCCCCCCCCCCCCAGCATCCCCTACAAATAGGCAGGGGTGGTATATGTGGCTGGAGTGTATGACTGACAGCATGTTCACTAAGACACATGTGGTGTGGCACACTAATTGTGGTGGCCTGTTACACGTCTATCCCTTCTAGCTCTTCAACGGGGCACACAGGGTTATGGTCTGCACATTTTTGCATTCTCAAGTTGACCCACATCCTGTTTGTTTGTTTTTGAAAACCAGCCTGCCATGTGCCTAGGTTTGTATGCCTTCACTACAGTGGCCAGGCTGTCACCTGACCACCCATTTGCCTGCTTGTAACGCGCAAACATTTGTAGATCGAAGCATGGCATAACATGGGTACTTACCAGCATAATGTACTCCAGCTCATCACAGGCACCGATGCCCCAACGAATCCCAGAAGTGTGCTGGCCACCGTGCAGACACCCATGATGTTGTAGCCTCTAGGTTGCAAACGCCTGTGCTCACCTGGTGCCCAATTACCCACCCACTTGTGTATAAAAGCACACGCCTGACACCTGTACTTTGATGGCAGTTCTTACTCTGGCCACTACCATGCCACGAGGTCAATGCCACAGCAGCCCCCCAGAGCCCCAAAGCCAGGCATGGCAGATGGAAATGCAGCACCCGGCCAAGGCATTGCAGCCTAAGATTTTCATTGCCATTATACAGACAGTTTGCAGGCCAAACTAAAGGTAAGGTGCACTACAAGGACAAAAGAGTTAAACTAGAAACAGGGGGGAATGGGGATTGAAACTAGGGACATGAGCACACAATTATGGAGGGAGGGCAGGGAGACAAACAGGCATAGACAGACATATACATTCTATGAGGCCCAGCTGAGAACAACACCCAGCAATTTAAAAGCAAGGCTAATAATATCTTGGCTTACCTAGAAGCCATCCACCCAGATTACCAGTCTCAAAATGAGAACCGAGGCTCGAGCTGCGCAGGATGAAGGAGCCATTGCTCGAGCCGGCAAAGCCGGCCAGGATGTAGAGAAACTGTAGATCGGGACCCACCACACAGTGGACATTCAGAAAATGCCCCATCTTACGGTTTCTTGAAGAAATGGACAACAGACACAGGTTAATACACTAGCAACATTACAGTACCAGGCAAAGAGCAAGCAGATACATGGGCAACTTGGACACAGGGATCAGGAGGTCCAATGACCAACAAGGATTAGGGGAGAAGAATAAAGGCGAGCAAAAACCTCCGTTATTTACCGGTAGCGTCCTTTTTAGGAATCCTTCAGCTTGATCACGTGGATAGATTATGCTCCACCCCCTGGGAGGAAACATAAAACAGGAACAGAGTTTAAAAGCCCCACCCCTTCCTCCCCACTTCAGTTATAGAACAGTAACCGTACTCCAACCCTTGACTACTGGGCGGGTAATCAGCGGTCAAGCGGAAGGATTCCTAAAAAGGACGTTACCGGTAAGTAACGGAGGTTTTTCCAAGTCATCCTTCAGCTTGACCACGTGGAGAGGATTAGGCTAGTAATTATACCTTAGGGATGGGATGCTGCAAGGAGTACACTTCTTCCAAAGGACTGATATTTTGCAGACAGTAGGTCAAGTCTATAGTGTTTAAGGAAGGTGTGGGGCGAAGACCACATGGCAGCTTTACATATTTCATCAATAGAAGCACCAGATCTTTCTGCCCAGGATGCGGCCATAGCCCTTGTTGAGTGAGCTAAAACTTCAGGAGGCGTCACTCCCTTAATTTCATATGTTTTTGCAATAGTCTGTTTTATCCATCTCGCAATAGTTGCCTTAGAGGCTGCTGACCCCTAATTTTTCCCACTAAAAGTTACTAGCATTTGTTCTGCAAGTGCAAGTCTTTTGATCTTTCCAGATATATAACCAGTGCTCTTTTGACATCAAGCAGCGAAAGATCTTCCTCCTTCCCAGCTGCATTAGGCAGAACTATCTCTTGCAACCTGTTGTCTGAAGTTACTACTTTAGGTAAAAACATTGGATTGGGCCTAAGGATTACCTTATCTGGTAGTATAGCACAATAAGGTTCTTTGATAGATGGTGCTTGAAGCTCACTCACCCTTCTTGCAGATGTTATCAAGAAACAAAATTTTGTGGACAACCATTTTTCTGAAACCTCTTCTAGGGGTTCAAACGGAGGCTCCAACAAGCCTTTTAGAACTATCGACAAATCCCAGGTAGGAAAGCCTTTAAATGTAGCTGGCCTTTTATGTACAATAGATTTGAAAAAACGGTTAACAAGTTAATTTTGTCAAAGTTTACATTCCAGGAAAACTGATAACTGAGGCTTGACTCTTCAGGGTACTTATTGCCAGTCCCTTTGCAAATCCTTCTTGCAGAAATTCTAGCACTGAAGCTATATCCTTTCCCTTCAGATTGTTAATTTCACAAAAAGAAGAAAATGTTTTCCATACCTTTCCGTAAATCTTTCTTGTAGTTAACTTACAGCTTTGAAGTAACGTTTCTATTACTCTGTGTGAACATCCCTTTTTTCTCAGAAGTGCCCTTTCAGGATCCATGCTGTCATTTGAAGCTTCGTCGAGTTTGGGTGAAGTATTGATTGTTGATGTAGGATGTCTGGGACTTCCGGCAATTTCCAAGGACCTTTTACCGCCATTCTGGTCAATTCTGCAAACCATACTCTTCTTGGCCAGCATGGAGCTATGAGTATCACATTTGCTCTTTCTTGAGCCACCTTCCAGATCACTTGCGGCAGGATTCTGAAGGGTGGAAAAGCATAGGCAAGGTGAAAGTTCCAATTTTGAGCAAGTGCATCTATTGCTACTGCACCTTCCTCCTTCACTAGGGAGAAAAACCTTTGACATTTGGTATTCTCCTTGGTTGCAAACAGGTCTATTTGAGGTTGACCCCATACACTTGTGATCAAATCTTGCTTCAGACACCATTCCATTTGATGCACCTTTCCCCAACTTAGGGAGTCTGCTAGCGTGTTTAGAGTTCCCCTCAAATGAACTGCCGTCAGGGATTTTATTTGACTTTGCAAGGGAATCAACAGATCTAATGCTAGTGCTGCCAGTACCTTTGATTTTGCCCCCCCCCCCTTGATGGTTTAGGTAAGCCACTTTCGTTGTATTGTCTGATCTTACCTGTACCTCCTTTCCGCATATTTCCGTCTGAAAATGGTTTAGTGCTAGTTTTACAGCCAGAAGTTCCCTGAAGTTTGAGGACCTTCTTGAAATAACTTTTGACCATTTTCCCTGGGCTTGGTGAACCCCTAAATGGGCGCCCCAACCCCAGCTGCTTGCATCTGTGGTTAATACCACTGGATTAGTCTGTCTCCATTTTCTCCCTTTTGTTAGATTTGTGGTCTCTGTCCACCAGAGTAGTTCTCTCAGGACCGTTGAGTTTAACTTCACTAACTGGTCCAGTGACTTTTGATTTTTGTCCCACTTTTCTAATAGGAATCCCTGCAGTGTTCTCATCTGTAACTGAGCCCAGTTTACTGCTGGAATTGTTGCTGTCATTAACCCTAGCACCTTCATTGTTCCCCTTAGGGATGCCTTTGGTTCTTTTACCAATGTTATCACCTTGCTTTTTATCTTTAGAGCCTTTTCCTCTGGCAGAATTATCTTTCCCTGGGTACTGTCTATTAGGAACCCCAGAAACTTGCACTGCTGTGAGGGCACTAGACTGGATTTCTCCAGGTTTACTATCCACCCCAGATTTCTTAAGAAATTTATCGCTTTTTCCAAATGCACCAACAGAGTCTCTCTGGAATTGCTTAGAATCAGCAGATCGTCCAGGTATGGTCAGATGTTGATTCCTAATTGCCTCAGGAAGGCCATTGGCTCTCCTAGTATCTTTGTAAAAAGAGGATGACAGGCTGAAAGGAAGTGCCCTGTACTGGAGATACAAGGTTCTGTGGCCTAGCTGTACTGCAAACCTCAAGTATCTGTTTAATCTTTTCAGATTCAGAATCATCCTGTACTTTCCTGACGCCTTTATCACTAGAAAAACATGAGAGTAATAGCCCTCCAGAAATCGACTTGGTGGAACTATTTCTATCACCTCTTTCTGTAAGAGTTCCTGCAACACTAATGGGAAAGCACCCCTTTGTTTGGGATCTTTTGGTAACTTTGTCACTAAGAAGGCAAATGGGGTAAAGGAAGAAAATTCTAAATGATACCCTTCTTCCAGTGTTTTTAATACAAACTGATCTTGGGTAATGTCTTTCCAAGCAGGTACAAATCTGGAAAGTCTTTCCCTCACCTGAAGTGGGTTGTCAGGACTGCTGCCTAGGTCCTTCAGGAGCCTTGTTCACCAAGGAATATTTCCTTTGTGGCCTAGGCTGCACCCAGGGTTTCTTTGTGTCCGCCTTTCTGTGGGTCTGACTAGTAGTTGGTCTGCCCTTATTAGCTGACCTAAAGGAGTAAGTCTTCTTTTTAGTAGGAAACTTCTTTCCTGATTCTGTGGACCTTGACAGAATATTATCTTGGTCTTCCCCAAACAAGCGTCCTCCTTGAAAAGGGATTGCACATAGCCTATTTTTAGAACTATTGTCCCCAGACCAGGTTTTCAACCAAACTGCTCGGCGGGCACAGGCTATTAAAGCCGAAGTTCTGGCTAAGGCCCTGATGATTTCTTGACAAGCATGTGTTAGAAAAGACATAGCTCTGTATAATGTAGGAAGAGTTGCCATAACATCTTGCGGTGGAACTCTATTCCCAATATGAGCTTTAAGGTTGTCTATCCATTTGGACATACTTCTCAGGACTACATCTGATGCCATGGCTGGTTTAAATTGAAAAAAAGTAGCATCCCAAGCTCTTCTTAAAATATGCTCCCCTCTGCGATCCATAGGATCACATAGCGAACCCATGTCCTCAAAACTTAAATCTGAGGTTTTAGACATTTAACTAACAGGTGCATCCACTTTAGGGCATTTTGTTCAAAAATCCATAATGCGACCTTTAAAAGGGTATTTTCTTTTTAAGGCTCTAGGCAGAAAAAAATTTCCGGGTTATCCCATTCAGTCTTAACCATATCCTTTAAAGCCGAATGGACTGGAAAAGCTCTTTCTGATTTTTTAATCAATACTTCTCTATACATTTCATCCTGCTGTGAAAGGGTTGTCTCCTTCTGCGGGATGCCCCATGTATCATAAATATCTTTCAATAATAATTCTAAGTCCTCAGAAAGAGAGCTTGTACTAACATGTCCCCTCTCTGGCTGACTTTCCTCATCCAGTGAATCCAGAGAGGACTCTGGGTCTTCCCCTTCTTCCCTTGGATCTGAAGTAACTTCAATTTGTATAGGGGGTAAGGGAACAGTTTCATTATTTAACTCCACTAATGAAACCCCCCTATCTTGGCTCTCTGTACTGATATTAGGAATGGATGCAGTAGCAAGTGACCATTGATCATGGGTTACAAATCCCCTTTGGGCATTTTCCGTTGAAGCTAATCGTTGCTTCAAGGTAAAAATTTCCCTGAGGACAGAATCCGAATCATTTTCTCTTTTGGCTTTATCACACCCCATACACAGAGCCAACAGCTAAGAATCCGGAAGTGTGGTACTACAAACTTCACATCTTTTGGTTTTCTTGGTAGACTTAACATGCTTTTTATCTTCAGATTTATATTCTCTTTAACCCTTTAAATGCCAGTCACGTAAAATTTACATGTTTGCCTCTCCGTCACTTAAGTGCAAGCCACGTAAAATTTACGTGCCTGGCATTTACCCCTGCTAGCGACCAAAAAAAAATAAAAAAATACTCACCTGACCCCTCGTTGGATCCGGCCGGGTCTCCTCTTTAATTTGGTGCCATCCGATCCCCCGTGGGGGGAGAGCCCCCGGAATAGGCCGCCCCCCCGCTTCTGCAGTAGCAGCCGTTAACTGTAAAAAATAAATAAATAAATAAAAATGGCATTCACTTACCTGCGTGTGCGCTGGCTCCCGCTGTCCCTCCTCTTCACCTGGGGGGCCTCCGATCCCCCCCCCCCCAGGACTTACAGATCTTCAGGAGAGAGCCCGGAAGGCTCTCTCCCCTTTCATCCTCGATGGCGGCCCCTTGGGGGCGGGGCTAATGACGTCATCCCGGCCACGATCTCCGGCTTCAGCCTTCTCAGCTGTCAGATGCCGGTGATCGGTGGCGGGGAAGGAGGTGACAGGAGATCCTCTGATCTCCTGCCTCCCCCTTCTCTGGATGCCAATCACCGGCATCTGTCATCAGAGCGGCGAGGGACAAGAGCTTGCAATCGGAGGTAAGTACAGTAAAAAAAAAAATTTATTTTTTTTTTTTAATAAAATACTTTTTATTAACGTGTGTTTTTTTTTTTTTTTAACAGTTAACCCTTTGTGAGCTGGTAAGGGGTCCATGAGACCCCTTATACCAGCTCACAAGGCTCTGGGTCTGGCAAGTCACCTGCGGCTAGCGGGTGACTTGCCATTAACCCCTGGCACCCCTTTACCTGCCTCCCCAACGGCCAGGGGGGGCAGAAGGGCCCGGGCCACTTAGTGGCTATGTGGGCTAGTAGCCTGCAGGGCCAGGGGCCACCAACGCTGGCCCCTGCGCCCTGTTCTACAAGTCCCCATAGCTGGCCCGGTCGGTAATGCTGGGTAGGGGGACCCTACGTCATTTTTTGGGGGGATTTTTAAGGGGTTTTTTTTTTAATTAACCCTTTTGTGTTCTGTCATCCAGCAGCTATAAAAGGCTTCTAGCAAGTGAGCAGAAGCCAGTGATCGCCGAGGGACAGAGTGCTCCAGTATGGATGGGAGGTAAGTATTAAAAAATAAATAAATAAATAAAATATTTTTTCTCTTTGTGTGTCTGTGTTTTTTTTTTACATTTAACCCCTTGTGAACTGGTAAGGGGTCCATGAGACCCCTATACCAGTTCTCAAGGCTGGGGGGATGGCAAGTCACCTGCGCTAGCCGGTTACTTGCCATTAATCCCCGGCACCCCCATTACCTGCCTCCCCAAAGGCCGGGGGGGGGGGGCAGAAGAGCCTGTGGCCACGGGCTATGTGGGCTTGTAGCCTGCAGAGCCAGGGGCCACAAAAGCTGGCCCCTGCGCCCTGTTCCTACAAGCCCTGCATAGCTGGTCCCGGGCTGGTTACTTTGGGTAAGGGGGGCCCCACGTCATTTTTTTTTTGGATTTTTAAGGGTTTTTAACCCTTAAAAATAAAAAAAAATGCCCCCATCCCCCCTAGGAGGGGGGACCCTATGTCATTTTTTTTTCTCGATTTAACCCTTTGTAGTGTGGATGGTAGTTGTATTTTATTTGTAAATGTTAAAAATTACTTGTTTCAGTTAGGGGGGTCTCCTGGGCAGGAACAGGGGGCTACCGATAAATATGTGGTACCGTTCTAATCGGTAAAAATGGGGCTTTCACATGCAATATGGTTTTCCCTAATAAAATACATTTTTTATTTAAAATAAAGGAGGCAATTTTCTAAAAAAAATTTGTATTTATTTTTTTTTTACTTAATAATAAATAAAATTAATAATAAATAAAATTTACAAACAAGACATTTTATGTTAAAGCCTAAACTCTGCTGCAAAATATATATATATAATTTTCCTGAAAATTCCAGCAAAAATGTCGCAAAACATGGCGCAAAATGGGGAAAAATGACCTGTCAACAGAGGGTGACAAAATCTCAAGTAGGCTGGCAATTAAAAGGGTTAATAGTACCTCTGCATGTTGGGTATTGTTCTGTTCGGGGGACCTTGCGCTTTCAGACTTAGCTTGTTTTTTCTTGTTTGCTTATTTATATTTTAGGAAAAGGTGTTTTTTATTCAGCTTTTTTATACATTTTTTAGGGAAACCCTGCGCAACCAAAGAATTTTTTGAGGGATCAATTTCAGAAAGATGATCCCACTACAACAAGCTGGGTACGCTTAGAAAGCTTAACATGTGTACTTTCAGGGAATATATGGTTTATGGGGGATATTCCAAATGTAAATGGTTGTTTTGGTTGAAAAATCGCAAGGTGCGCACTTTGTCTGCAGAGCTGAAATTTTCAAGAAAAATTACCGTTATGCTCATGCTTTACTTTGGGGTGTTTGGCAACTCTTCCCTTGACAGTAGCTATGCATGTTGGGTATCGTTCTGTTCGGGGGATATTGCTTTTTCAGATTATACTTGTTTTTTCTTGTTTGTATATAGTTTTTTTAGGAAAATGTGGCTTTGATTCTGCTTTTTTATCCTTTTTTTAGGGAAACTCTTTGCAACCAAAGAATACATTGAGGAATTACTTCCAGAAAACTGTGGCCACATCAACAAGCCTGGTACAAATAGAAAGCCTGAGGTGTGTACTTCCAGAGAATATATAGTTTGTGAGGGGTATTTCAAATGTAAAGGGTTGTTTTCCTGGAAAAACTGCAAGCTGCGCATAGCGCATATCACAGTTGTATTATTTCTGAAAATCCCCTAAAGCTCTGTTTCAGTTTGGGGGAGTCTCCTGGGCAGGAAAGGGTGTCTATCAATACATATGTGGTACCGCTGTAACCGGGAGAAATTGGGATTTCACACGCAATAAGATTTTATTAACAAACTTACATTTTTTATTACAAAAAAACACTAAAAATTGTAAAAAATAGATTTTTTTTTTTTGCACATATTTCGCCAAAAAATATTGAGAATACACCTAAAAATTACAAACAAGACATTTCATGTTAAAGCTCAGACTCTGCTGAAAAAAACAATATATAATTTTCCTGGGAAATCCCTGGAAATCCCTTCAAAAATTACATTTGAACATGGGGAGCGCAAAATAGTGCAAAATGGTCTGGCAACAAAGGGTGACAAAAACTCCAGGTAGGCTGGCACTTAAAGGGTTAAAACATAAGTTAAAACAGCATATTTTAGCCGGACCCCTTCCACTGCAAGCATATATAAATATGCATAAATATCCACACATAATTATATATATATATATATATATATATATATATATATATATATATATATATATACATACCCATGTATATTCATAGATATGTAATATACAGTGATATAGTGAATAACATATAATGCATAAGGAAAAATATTTGTATGCATATGTACCAACATAAACATTAACTAAACAATACCTAAATATATATATATCCATACACATATATATACATATATACACATATGGTAAAAATGCATACTATCCCTGCATTATACACATACAATACATCACTATACATGCTGGCAGGTATCTCCTACTGAGTGCTGGCTTCCGTCGGGTGTCTCCGATAGGACTGCCTCCACTGCAGTGTCCTCCTCAGCGTTGGTTGGGTCCGTGGGAGCTCGGCTGGATGCTGCAGCTGCCGCTGTCCCTGAAAATAAACTGATCCGACACTACCTGCGCCGGTTCAGTTTAACCACACTGGCTGCATTTCCGGTTTCCGGCTTCCTGGCGAAAATCAGAAAACTATGCATATGACGTCACCGCCACACCTCCACTTTTGAAAAAATGGAGGAAAATAGTTTGCAAATAGCGAACTATTTCCCCAAACTGCAACCTTTCTCAGGGGTTACTCCCAGAGCGGCACATCACCCAGCGCACCTGCTTCCAATATGGAGCAGGATTTCAAAAGGTAATTTTGCACCTGTGCTATTCCCATAGACTATGAGGGATATAGCCCCAGGTGCATCCAGTCTCCAACAGGGTCTCCTGTGGGTTATATCTGGTGCAGCTGGCTAACTCCAAACTATGGAGGGTATAAAACAATAAACTAAAACAATAAACTGGACGTTTACTAAAAAACATCAGCACACACTCTGTCCCAAGGTTTCCCAGGGAGGAAACACAAAGAACTGAAGTGGGGAGGAAGGGGTGGGGCTTTTAAACTCTGTTCCTGTTTTGTGCCTCCTCCCAGGCGGTGGAGCATAATCTCCCCACGTGGTCAAGCTGAAGGATGACTTGGAAAAACAGAGGAGACTTTGCAAGCAGGAGAACCAGTAAGAACCTAAACATATCGCTACATATACTCCTGCGCCACAGGAGGCACCAACGCAATATACTTGCAGTCGATGGTGCCCATGTAATTTGCCATATTCATGATATCAAATAACCCAAGTTCACCGCGTTCCAGGCTGCCATGCTGTCAGGAAAAGAGATGTGTTTCTCCTGCAGGACAACCATCCCCAAATTTAGTCAGGGCGCGGCTCAGCGGAGACTGGGACTTGCCAACAGACAGTGCCCCAAGCCTCTGGAGGGAGCCATTCGCAAGAATTGAAGGCAGCCAACCAATTTGGTCATACCGCCAATTGCATGCCCCTTTCTTATGGCAGGGTAAACCATGGCTGCACCTCTGAGTAAAGCTTCTCAAGAGGAAGGTGGTTCAGTCAGGTCAATCTGAACACATATTGAGCAGACATCCGATCAACATCCAGACAACGGCAGGATGTGCCTATGTTCTGGAAGGTACAAAGTCAGCAGGCCACACCACTGCAGATGCTCATACTCTTCCACACCTTACCAGTTTCTGAGCACTGCTTCTCAGTCTCCTGATTCTTTCAGAAATTATTCCATTCCATAGGGGCGCCTCGTTTGTCCTGGGCTGCGTACCACCAAAGCCTTCACCCCAGCAGTGTAGACCTCTGTTCTCTGTTCCTCAACACAATTCTGATGCACCACCAACACACCCTGATGTCCCGCCCTACCAACGCTTTTATCCTAGGGTATGTCCCCCAGACTTACTTCTAACCCTCACTCAGTTAAAGGGAGGCCCACCCCTTCATCCTCTTATCAAAGGAAAGCTCCACCTGCTTTGTTCTGGTTATAAAGATACTCCTTTGAAAGTTGAAAGTTCTTCCTACTGTCAACCTGTTATGATTAAATTCCAACTTTTTTCGACCCCTGTCCCCTCTTGACCATCCAGATGGCAGACACCAGGCCGGCCCTCTACCGGGGCACCCACGACCTGGAGGGGCACCCCAAACCCGGGAGCATCAGGAAACCTTGATTTCCCGAAGCTGGAGAGACTGGAGTTGGGAGTGGGTGGATGAGTGGAGCTGGGATAGTGGTGTGGATGCGTGGAGCTGGAGTGGTAGAGTGGTGTGAAGTTGGGTAGGTGAGTGAAGCTGGGAGGTGGGGGTGGCAGTGATAGACAGCTTGGTGAGTGTTGCTGGAAGAGAGGAGGAGCTAGGTGAGGAGATGGAAGAATGGGGCTGGGTGTTTAAATGGAGCTGGGAAGGGCTACATTTTTACCAGGATGGCTGGGAACATCTGAAACATCCGCTACCATGGACCACTCCTGGACTATGTGCAAAAGTGTGGCTGGGGCCTACACAAATCCCGAGCACCTACCTAAGTCTCAGATCCCCACTTTCGTATTTAATCAGGAATTCTAATTGCCTACCCTTTAAACTGAACAGGAAACAGTAATGGCCATGGACACAGGCATGTCTGATTCCATGCAACATGGTAACACCAATAGCTGCAGGCAGAACACGTGGATGTGAATATTAAAATGTTGAGGAACAAGAAGAGACTCTCAACATATAAGTACCCCAAAGGGGGCTGTTATTTACAATTTTAAAAAATTCTATCTCTCTGAAAAATGTCTGCACTTCACCTGTAGACCTACAATCAGGTATAAGGGATTTAACCCATTAAAACATAAGTGATTATGTGAAATTAGGGGTCGTTCATTAGGCTTTGCAGAGGTTCTTTACATTTCTGTTAATTCATTTTACAAATTCATTTGTTTGAAGAGCCCTTTAAAGTTGAACAACAGACCTCTAATGGAACAGGTTCTGTTACACCCTCACCCCAGCTCTGCATATCATTTGGATGTGGGACATACTGATGCTTGTGTATAGAGGATAAGAGATAGGTCATTTTGCTGATTCTTTGTATCAGTCCACTTTGGAGTGCTATAAAAGGCGGTCTTGTAAAAATAGAATCCAGGGAAGGGGCAACAGAAAATTTTAACATCAACAGCTTTATTCAGCAGCACACTAGGATGATTCTTCTGCATGGCAGGTATGCAAACAATAATTTTACACTTAGTCTGGACAATCCCTTTGATATCCCACAGTGCCGGCAGATGAACCAGTGATTCTTAAGTGTGGCTAATCGCCAAGATCAACCACTGCTGAGATCAGCATCTTAGTGTGTTGGGTCTTGTAGTGCTTCCTCTTTCTAATCAGCAAAGGGGGGTTTGCCTGTGCTGGCAGTTGAAGAAAAGCTATAGATTAAGGACATGGATGGGTATTGCATTTCTTTTCTGCGCATACAGTATAAAAATATATATACAGCTAACGGTAATGTAAGAAGGTAATGTAGTATTTTTTGCTGTTGAAGATGTTGGCCCCTGATAACGAATGCAGCCCCCAAAGCTGATTTGTTTCCGAATCCAGCCTCCTAATAGATTAGGGTTTTGCTATACACATTTGCATTCAGGTAGTACATTTTGTATTACAATTTTAAATTTGATAAGCTTCATTTTTTCCCGTTCATGTTGATAAATAGTGCGCCTGGCTTTCCCGGCATGGCTCAGCAATCATTGGAAAACAGGCTAATAAGGGACTTTTTCCACGCTAGATGAAGAATCTACTCCTCTTAGCCCTTTCATTACGTCTACAAACAGCTTGCTATTACTATAAAACGTTTCACAAAACTAAAATCACCGGCCATTTCCACGGATCCCTCTGAGCCTATTTTAAGATAATAACTATTTCAATTGATTTAATTATGACTTCTCATTGTATTTCCATAAGACTTGAAATGAAACAAAAAGCAACAAAAGCCATTAAGTCTTTATGGAGCGCTATGGAAATGTTTGTACACATTTTATCAAATTGATGGATACGATTAAAAATCTGTAAAAACCCAAACAAAACAAAATAGGGTAGAAAAAAAAAGAGTTTCACCATTTGATTTTTTTTTACGCGATCTCACTGGCGAGCCTGGCCCAGCCTGTGTAGCTCCAAGTCGGCAGCTGTGATTGCAGTACAGATTTCACAGAGTGTAATTACTGCAGTGACACTAAGACTGAGAGGTACAAAGAAAAAGAAGAAAAAAAAAACTAAAAAAAAGAGAAAAATGAGGCCCTACAGGTTATTAGTGCTAAACACTGGGGGAAAAATGAAACGAAGAGTCAATGCGTAATTTCGAGGCTTATCAAGCCTCATCAGAAGCAGCAGGGAAGAGAGCCATGCATTTCATCATCTCACTCTCTGACTCTCGTCGAAAATTACAGTAATTAAAAAAGAGCTAAGTACATCTCAGGCACGGGGTCCTTTTCTTTACCCACCACCTTTTAGTTGACTGCTGATTTTGTCTGACCTTTTCCTTGGCTCTGTCTGTTGCAGTCAACACAGATTTCTCCTGAATGGCTCTCTCAAACCTAATTACTATCTACTGGGTGATGCAGTATTGATCAAAAAGGTGGCATAGCAAAACAAGAGTACCGACACCGTGGCCCCAGCAAT
The DNA here is from genome assembly GCA_027917425.1 of Gastrophryne carolinensis. Taxonomy (NCBI): domain Eukaryota; kingdom Metazoa; phylum Chordata; class Amphibia; order Anura; family Microhylidae; genus Gastrophryne; species Gastrophryne carolinensis. Next base: position 137,038,246 of record CM051241.1, on the reverse strand, counting down.
CGAAAACTAATTCCAGCCCCATACAAACCTCTCTCCCATCCCACTTATTAGAAACAGCTGTGAAGTTGTCCAATCGATACACGGCGCAGAATTGCTTCTTTGACTAAAACATTGTTTGTTTGGGATTTTGTTTCTGGAGTCCACGACAATCAGTGGCCTCTGACTTCTAAAGATGACGTGATAATGTTATATATCATTAAACCGATCCCGCGTGTTGGCGACGATTGCACTTAGGACAGCGAAAAGAGTCGGAAGAGTCTCTGGCAAAGCGCTCTTTGATCACAACATATCAATCATGTTTTGTAAGGTTGGAGAGTGGGGTCAAAAGGGAAAAAAGGGGTCATTAGCAAGTAAGTATTGCTTCTAGATTTGGGTGACTAAAATTCGAATGGTTAAGTATATATATATATTTTTTTTTCTTTGGTGATAGTATAAGGATTTTCACATGGGCTTTACTTAGGCAAATGTTACAAACAGGAGCAATACATATTATTAAAATACAATAAGTACAATTAAAGGGACACTGAAAACAAAATGTAACAAATGTCTAAATTCTCCCTTTATTCCATGCAGCAGAAGATGCAGTACATGGCTACTAAAAGAGGACCAACACCCCTTTTAGACAAAAAGGGTCAGTTTGGTTTAGGCACAAGGGGGATATGCATGGGGGTATGAGCAGACGGGATCCTGATGCTGGTGATGCCCCCACCGTGCATACACCACTGGTAAGCCTTGATATTTTTACCTGCTCCTTGTGCCCCTGGGGATCACCGACCACCAGTTGCAGGGCCCTTAAACAGAGAAATGAGGAGCAGATAAAAATACCAGGGCTTATGAAGGGTGTATGCCCCTGGACTGACACCCTTTTCTTCTTAAATTGATGTTGTTGCTCTTTAAAGCTGGATTTGAAGATTTTTTCATAGTGTGCAAGTGTACAGTGATTCTTCTGTTGCACATCCAATATTTGCTAGCAAACAAGTGAATGAAACGGCAGGTTCTGACCAGTATATTGCATGACCTGAACTCCAGATTCAGTGGGCTTGATTCATTAAAGGTCGAATTCAAATTTTCGCATGTTTGTTTTCAGAAAATTCTACGCGCGATTTAAACAAAGTTTTACTTTCGTTTTTGCTAATTCAATTCGAGTGAGAGAAAAAGCACTCGAAAATAATTCGATTTGCGAAAATAATTTACAAGCGAAAAACAATTCTAGTGATTCAGGTGCCATGGATTGGCTCCACACATGAGTTAAATTCAAGTGTTTCACGCGAATTTTTTACAGCAGCTTTCAGGAGGAGAAAAGTCTGTTTTCTGACTTTCACCATGGAGTCCTTCTATCCACTATACCTGCAAAAAAAGCCCATAGTACACCATAAGGAGGCCTATAAACATGACATTGTGTAAAATGTATTATTATATATAATATAACAATATTATTATATTTATTATATTTAATTAATAAATATTTAATATACACATATTAGCAAAAACATTTATATAAAATAAATCATGTGCAGTAATATGTGCAATGTTTTATTTACCACAACTTGATAAAAGTGATGTAAATAATACCTAACGCCATGACAACATAAATATAGCAGACAGAAAAATGACCATCCCAAAATATTTAAAAAACATTTAGGGGTTAAAGTGGCCCAAAACCCAGGATTTTTACTATATTGGGTTTTGGTCCTTTCCCCTGGGGCACCCCGATCGGGTGGGCCCCGCTGTGTAAAACCCCCTCCAGATCGCCGATGCCAACTCACTTGTTCCTGGTGCTCGGAGCCGCTGACGCCACCTTGTCTAAGTCTTTGTCTAATGCCAGAGACTCTGTGCGCGCTGGCGGCCGCATCCCCCGTTTCCCTCTAACAGGGAGCGTGCCCGCGCTGGCCATTCACAAATGCCTGGAAACAAGGTAAGTGTATGGGGCGACCTGGGGGGTTTCGCACAGCGGGGCATCCCGATTTTGGATGCCCCTGGGGGAGGGAATCACTTTAGGAAACGCTAAGGCCAGGTGTCAGGTGAATCTCAGGTCCCAGTGCAAAAGATGTATTTATCAAATCAAAAATCCAGAGCACCTGTGATAGTGCCAGGTAGTGTCCCATCTATCATCAGTGCCATGGCTGAGTTCCCTACAGTGACAGACCAGGCGCTTACCCTGCACTGTGTGGCCTTATCCCATACATTGCAATGGGCTGGGATTGTTATAATTATTTTGGCCACTTTAGTTAATTTTTTTTGTGGCTGGTGCATGTGCCACGGGATTCCTGGGCTGCTTGGAATTGTTTTTGGAAGTATTTTTTGTACTTTTGTGTTGCGCTGCAAACTTGTGATTTAGGCCGTGCCTGAGCGTGGGAGCGCACCACAGACTGCAAGGATATGCCGAGACCCATAAATCTGGCGTGGATCCACGGAAAGGTATTTGTGGGGGTTCCTAGGGTGTTTCACACAGGAGAACATCCCTAATAGGGATGCCCCGGGGGTTGTAAGTTGCCCGCGTGTATTTTAAGTGATCTTTTAGACCCCATGGCTGCCCAGGCGAATCTTCCTCTTTAAACTGGACCAGTCGCCACCATGGAAGGCCCTGGAGTCTAAAAGGCTCCCCAGTATTCCTGCTGATGTGTGCGCTCCCACACCCATCCATTCAGATAGTCCAAATGTATGGTAACGTGCACTCCACAGGGAAACCTGCTCCCTATGCCGACGCTGAATCCAAAACAACGGCTTTATGCCCTACATTAGTGTGTACGGCATAAATCACTGATTGGATAAGCTCATGCACTGTGGGAACAGCAGAAAGATGACTGGAGTGGGAGATCAGGGGGTTTGTAACAGCAGGACATCAGGATGTAGGGAAAGGATAATGAAAATCCTGGTGATTGGTCCACTTTAAAGTGGAACAAAACCCGCAATGCCCCATCGGTGAAACCCCCTCAGAATGTCGCTATTCACTCACCTCCTCCTCGTTCCAGCGGTGCATGCCCAGGTTTTCGTTCAATGACAGCTGTCTGCCATGTCTATGCGCGCTGATGCATCCCCAGTGGCACCCGCTCCTGTCTCAGCCTATATGATTGGCTAGGGCAGGAGCAAGTACATGCCACAGGGGGGATACGCCAGCATGCGCTCTCCATTGAAGTCAATGAGAGCCACGGCAGATGCCTCGCATTGGAGGAGAGCCTGCGCATGCGCCATAGGAGCGAGGCAGAGGTGAGTGAATAGTGATATTCTGGGGGGGGGGGGGCTTCACACAGCATGATATCCTAACTCAGGATGCCATGGGAGAAAGCCAGTGTACAGTGGAATATTTGAGATTGTTGTTAAAGTGGACCCAAACTCAGCTGGCTCTGCAGTCTAACAAACTCCTAATGCGGCCAAATCCCTATCCATGGGCCATCCCGCTGTGTAAAACCCTTAGGGATCACCTGTATACTCATCTTGCCTGTGGTCCCACAGCTCATCCCGGGTTTACCACAGTTTATGTTCGGGCGGGAGCTCAGACAGACAACCTGGGTGCTGGAGCACACACATCAGTCGGAGGGAAACCGGGGATGCTGTTCATTCCCTGCTCTCTATGCCGTGCTCTGTGGACAAACAGAATTCTATGCCCTGCATTAAAGTGGACCAGAAGCGGCCATGAAGTCTATAAGACTCCAGGGCCACCTGATTCCCTCTCCTTGGGGCCTCCAATTAATGATTTGTGAATAGCTGGCACAGGCATGCGCCCAGCTGGAAGCTAACAGGGATGCAGTTATCAGTGCACTCGCCTTCATCAGGGCCTTAGCCGATGAGACCTCTCAACAACTGAGCAAAGCAGAATGGAGCCAAGTGTACTGACTGCCTGCACACTTGCGCATGTGCCGTTGGGTTGGCAGTCAAGTATGTTTTACAGGCAAACCGGGGGGGGGGTTCACATAGTGGGTCATCCCAATTTGAGTACCAAAACCCAGAATATTTAAAATCCTGGGTTTTGGTGCACTGTAAAGTCGATCGATTCCCTCCCCACGGGGCATCCAAAATCGGGATGCCCCACTGTGTGAAATCCAGGTCGCCCATACACTTACCTTCTTTCTCGGTCCAACGACGCATGCGTGAGCTGCATTTCCGCTATCCCTCTAGCAGGGGGCGTTCCCGCGCCAGGCATCTGTGAATGGCCGACGCGGGCACGCTCCCTGTTAGAGGGTAGCAGGAGATGCGCATGTCAGTAAGCTCGGAGCCGCTTGCCTTAGACGGTGTGATGTCAGCAGATCCGAGCTCGCTGATTGGATGAGTGGCTGCGCATGCGCTGTAGGATCGGGAATAAGTGAGTTGGTTTCAGCGACCTGGGGGCAAGGACCAGAACCCAAGATAGCCAAAATCCTGGGTTTTTTTTTAATATGTGTGGTGAGTATACCGGTCATCCCAGGGGGATTCACAGAGCCGCACAAGTGACGTGACACAAGGGGCGCGCTGGGACTCTGGAGCTGGCCCTGGATGCAACAGAAACCTTTAATGTGGTTTGGAAATGTAAGTACATCAGGACTATATGGGGCGACCAAACCAATATCTATGCTAATGATGACACTCATGGCAGCACTCACATTCGTATATTAATGGATCCACAAAGCAAAGTCAAAACTAAGAACTGTTAATCTACAAACCACCCAAATAAATCGGTACAATAACAATAGATGTAAAGCAACGCAAAGCAACACTGCCAAAAGGGCACCTAAACCACCATCACCAAAAAATGATGCAGCGAACTAATGCAAAGTGCAAAATGAAACATAATTAAACATTAACAATGACATGTACTAGTCCACATCAATTAGAAAGTCCAGAAACACAAAGCAAAAAACAAAACAAAACAGAACAAAGAACAACAAGGGATCATACTGCTCTGCTGCAAATTAGGAAGTAGTAGAAAAAATTCTCTCACACAGCATTTGGGTATGGAAAATTCGTGCACTTTTTCACTGAGTTTTCCAGTTGTAAAGTGATTTTCAACTGCACACGAAAAAAATTCGCCCGCAAATTCGCACACACGAATTTAATTCAACTGCCTTTGTGAATCACTTTGCGAATTTATTTTCCAAGCGTTAATTTTTTTTTCTACCTTTAGTGAATCAAGGCCAGTATGTTGAAAAAAAAAACTGGACTGCTTTTGTGGGGGGGGGGGGGGAGGTGAAGTTTTTTTTTTAGCTTTAAAATCACTTTAAATAAACCTGTTGTTTAACAGTCCGTATGACATACAGTAGGATAGAGAATCCTGTCTGTATGACCTTGTAGTCCACTGGGACATGTAATGGAAACAACTGAGGGGACACTATATATATGGTCAGTTACAAGCTAGCTAGTTTGTTTCACCTGTGGGGAGTGACTCTGTGCGCTGATCAGACCAGTGGCAAACTGGCCATATGGAGAAATGGAGAAAATTCCCAGTTGGCCACACCGCTGGGGATGAGCTACTGCACCTTCAGGGTGTTGTGTCCTCCATACCTTAGGTGGCTGGCCTTGCCTTCCTGAAGGCATATGTCTGACTCTGTTCTTGTTACCTTCCCCATGGATATTTGCACTCCTGGTTCCAGCTTTACCATTTCTGGTCAGGTCCTGTTACCCCTGTATTTATCTTGGATGATTCCATTATTTCTGTGGACTGTTAGACAGCCTGTTATTCTACTCATGAGTGTGGGAACAGATAGAGTAGATGATTAGGACCAATGTTTTACAGTGACTGATATTTAAATACCAGTATTTAACAATATTCTAAGAGCATCTCTACCTAATCACATCTCTGTTTTTAATTTTTTCTGATTTCAGATTGGATATTGTGGTGGAAAAGTTCTCTCTAAGAAGGGCAATTGTATTTAATATAATGCGGGGAACTCTCTATGTGAATTACTTAGGTAAATGATCAAATAAGGTGGAGAACTTTGCAGCTGCTCAGTCCTTGCCCAGCAGGAGAAAGCATATCAGGCTCTGCAATCGAGTCCAGAGGCGCACAGACCCCTCCCATATAATTCACAAAAATAGTAAAGCTTAGTCATTATGAGTAAAATGACAATTTTTTAGATTTTAATCCACGATTTGTGAAGGATCTAGGCATATAAATGTGCTGGTTCCCACCATTAACACTCCCCACCACTCACCAGATCCTGTGGTCTATTTTAGTAAACAATAGCTAAATGCACTTACAGGCTGATTCATTATTAGCGGCAGGTAGCGACATATGAAAGTCTGTAGCAGGCATTTCAGAGCACCCGCTAGTAGTCGCTGTGCTCGGCCGTGGTTCGCTAGTTCTGAGCGCCTCAGTTGCTGTGCAGCATTGATGAATACATTGTGGGGAGTCGCTATATGACCAGTACAGAGCTGTATGGGAGCAAATGGTAGCGACTGGTCAGTGCGACCGACTCACACCATAATCATCAAAAAAACAGCCTTACACACCGCCGGCGCTCAAAAATGCTTTGCTGTAGCCCAGAGCGCCGGAGGCTGTGTGATTATCCACCAGTAACATAGCGAAAAGATATGGAATTACATTGTAATAACATTGTAACATGAACACATTAATGCCAGACCTGTAATGTCAATTCTGCATAAATATATACAAATTGAAAAAAAAAATTAAAAATGGCTTTTTCAAGGCCAGGAGAGATCCCAAGATTATTTGAGAATAAAATAAAAACACCCTGTTTAAAGAGAATTAAAAGAACGTCCATTGAAATGTATGGGAGAGCGTCAGGTAGCGAAAGGTAAGACGTGGCGCTCTGCAAGGCTGAACGCCGGCGCTGTATGCTGAGGCTGGGATAATGATGAATCGGACGCTACATGGCGTTGTTCCAGTCGCTCAAAAGATTCTGCTTGATAAATGTGTAATTGCGTGCCGTCTCCGGCGTTCACCTGCCGCTACCTGTCTTTTACAAGGCACTACCTGACGCTATCCCTTCATGAATAAGACCCTTAATGTCTGAGCCTCAACTCAGCAACAGACCTGACTTATAGTGCAAGTGCACTGGCTACAGGCACAGTGTCTGGAGCCTTCCCACTCCATTCATTGCACAGCCTGGCACACACCTCCTCCATGTTGCCAGTGAATGGAGGATTTGTATGCAAGCCATGGGACTCAATCTCAGGAACCTGGACTCTCATTTCATCCCCATCATACAATCAGCATGGTGACTGTGGGAGAGTTTCTGCGGGCTTCAGCCTTATTTTTATATATTAACCTCTTAACGTTATATGTTGATCGATCACTGTCATTGTTATGGTACTCATACTATCCATTTTCAGCTGAATATTGATTAATTGGCCCATATTGGTCCACTGTTTTAATGTTATTCATTTTTGATGATTAATATTTATTATCCAATGTTATCTTAAATGTTGCAAGTTGCACATCGGTTAGGTGGGTACCTAGGTTGCTTTGATCTAGTGCCCTCCTTAAATCTCTGTGACATCCCTGGGTCTGCATCCTTTTCACATAGCCTTTTATTGTCTTTGGATTTAGTTTCTATGGTGGTTTATCTTTATGCGAGTAAAGATATACATGCATTTGCAATTAATTCTAAATTTTTATCAGTTTTTAAGGTTCTTTGAGTGGTAACAGTATTTATCCACCAGTGCTCATATTATTCTCCTTTTTAATTCTTTATTAAATGTAATTTTTTTTAATATTTTACCTCGCCTCGCTCCTGACCCTATCTAGGTCCACATTGCTAGTTTTGCTTAGGGATTGGAAAGGATGTGTACAACCTGAGCCATGCTCCAGCCGGATCTACTCATTGGCCTATCCAACCTTTGAGAATGACCCTCCATAGTGTTGTTGAGAGTAGATCAGCGCAGAAATTGTAGCCGCACCTAGGTAAGGGAGAACCTATCCCTTAATTAATCCCTTAATTAATTTAATTGGTGTCCGCCTATTCCTGTGCACAGGAATTTAGGTGAAACTTGTAGGTGCGCTGGGGGAAGGAAGAGTGATTAATTGAAAATTCTGAAGTCAACCTTTCTAGGAGACAACATCAGCATCTACAGACGAAACGCGCATCGGTGAATCTCTCTACCTCACTCTGGATATTAGCTAAGCCGCCGTCGGCCACGCTACACTACCCCTCGCCTACGGGGTTTAAACTAAGGGCACCCAGCGAACTCTGGATATTAGCTAAGCCGCCGCCGGCCACGCTACACTACCCCTTGCCTACGGGGTTTAAACTAAGGGCACCCAGCGAACTCAGGATAGTAGCTAAGCCGCCGGCGGCCACGCTACACTACCCCTCGCCTACGGGGTTTAAACTAAGGGCACCCAGCGAACGGCACCTGCGGCAGACAGCTGCACTCTCCTCCGCTGGCCACGCTACATTGTATCCTGCCTACCGCAGGCATCTAGCAGACGACATTTGCAGCGAGCAGCCGCACACTCTCTCTCACTCCTCTCATTGATACTACCTCCATAAGCAGAGGCCATTTACCCCGACATAGCTTCCCTCCATTAAGCACCTGCCGCATATAGTAGGAAAGCGGTCCATTAACCCCTGCACCGCCTCCACCTACATTAGCAAGAGCTTATTATAGTTTAACAGTAAAGTGGACCCTAACCTCCTCACAGCAATTCATTCATAAACGATATCCATACCGTCTCTAATCAGGAGTTACCAACTGAAGCATCTACACCTCCTTCATTAATTTATACAACCCCAGTCCACTCTCAAGTATACAATAACAACATCTTATAGCCAAACTTCCAGCCACAACTCTCAGCTACAATTAATTCAAGAAATAAGCACCTCATTTCCTACAATAAGCACACAGAAGACATCTATACTCCAAAGAGGATCTACAACCAACAGGTGAGTCCTAAAGTGCACCTACAACTACAAGTGCACCCACGTTTAATTTATTAAGGCGCCTGTATAAAGTGCCCCATAGTGTGTCTTACACACTGGGCATTTTTCAATCTGTTTCACCATTAAGTTGGAGACACAGAGAGACTAAAAAACCACCACTAAACCTGGGGTTTTTTGAGGAGTAATCAACCAGAAGCAATAATACTGGTTGTTGCTGGCTTGATTAATTTGGTAGAAATACCGCCCTCAAACATTTCTAACCTTTTATTCCTTTCCAGCATTTATAACCGGAATCTTGAATGCATCACTAAAGACGAAGTTTTCTTCCTAGAAAGGTTGACTTCAGAATTTTCAACTAATCACTCTTCCTTCCCCCAGCGCACCTACAAGTTTCACCTAAATTCCTGTGCACAGGAATAGGCGGACACCACCAATGACCCTCCATAGACCGTCATCTCTGGGCTGTGACCTATGCTGGTGGTACCCGCTCTACCTCCATGCCAGCCTTTCATTTACTGGCTACCAAAACTTGACAGGCGACGTTCAGGCCGGGCGCCCCATGGCTGGCAATTCTTCTGGCTCCCAATATAAGGGGGACAGGCATCAGTGTGTAACCTGCCACTTGATAAAGAGGAATATCCCCAAAATGCACCATCAGGGATGGGGAATGGGAAAGTCTATCCCTACATGAGCACACTTTTTTCATGTTGAAAGCAGTAAAAGTAAAGTTTTATTCAGCTGTTTACAAGGGCAAAGTTGCCAGTGCTGGATCTCCCTTCCTTACTATTTGGATTTGGGGCCTACAGCAGCCTCCTCCATACATGGAATAGTTCCCTATTTTAGGAAATGAAGTGCACTTATTGATGTTTTGTAGGAACCAGTATGTGGACAAGGATGGGACAACTTGGGAAATCTAAAGGTTTCCATTATGGAGTCACATACAGACGAAATTGGCTCTAATCTATAACACTCCTAAAATTTTGAAAACCGCTCTTGTATAGAGTTTTGCATTTAAACAAATAAATAGTCCTCTATGTAGATTTTTTAAGAGCCTCAAAATCAACGTGCAAAAACACCATAAAAAAAACATATATATATATACATATCCACCTGAACCTGCCTGTCATACTCAGCAATCAGCACCTTGGAGGCATGTGTTACTCTCACGTTGCAACCTAAACATATGTCAGTAATATTTCAGCAATTAACAAACACAGGCTTTGGGTAGATTTTCATTTCAGGAGCAAATTAAATTAGGTTCAGTTTTTTATTGGGAATGACCATGTTATTGGAAATACAATAAACCAGAAGTTGTTGAGGAGAGAAAAAACGGGTACAGCATAATATAAAATAAAACATAAATCAGATGCAAAATAAATCAAAGATCACATTTTAGAAACAGATTACCCTGGCATAGGACAGGTAGTAAAGCACAATGGCACAGAGAGCAAATGACATTTCATCTGGCTGCTATCGCCTTAGTATCAATGTGCCAGGTTTGCCAGACCGCGGGCCCCTGAGGTCCCTGACCCACCAGACATCCCAAACTCGGATGCCTTTCTACTTTCAGCCCTCTTGTAATAGTTGGTGACCAGAAGTGCCATGGAAAATGCAAGGTAGGTGAGTAAATTGGCCTGTAATTTGTTTTTTTCAAAAAGGGATTGTAAATAAATGCTGTGAAATACAATGGTATAGGTCTGTTCCAAGGGGGAATATTTTTTAAAAAACTGAAAGAAGGAAAAGGCTACAGCACCTAGAACAATCTATGTAATGCTTACATTATTTCTAGGCTTTCATTTCTTATAGTCATATATTATGGAAATGTGGAAAGCTATATGTTCCATATGGAGGAACACCCCCCCCCCCCATTAAATGTGGTTAGCCCATTAATTAGATAACCAGTAAAGACTATTACTTATTAGCTAAATAAAAGCCTGGGAACCATCCAACCTGGCCGAGGACTACTATTTCATTGTTTCATTTTCACATTCGGTGCCATACATTTAAAAGAAATGTATTTGTATTAAATCTTGTGTCTATTTATATATAGCACCTTCTTCTTCTGTAACGCTGGACAAGTTAGTAATTACAAACAGGGTACAAATACAGCACATAGACTATTATAACTGAAATGCTACAGGGTTCAAAGTGAATGGTTTAAGATACAATATACAGTTATACAATATACAGTACAATATATAGTTACAAGATACAATAGGAGATCTTCTTTTACAACATTTTTATTGAAGTTTGCATAGAATATATATAGTACACATACTGAAAAAAGCATACTGGAATACATAGGTTGGATTCGAAATAACAAAGCTGGGGTATACAATACTTTTCTATGATAAAATTCTATATTCTTGTAAATTTAACATTGTGTCTAAGACATGTCATGTTGTCACATCTATCTTAACAACTTATTCAACTAGCATATCAGCGTACATTCTGGTTAAATGATCGTCTGCATGCCTATTAAATATTGTCATGAAGACAGAGGGTATACCTTCTACTTTTTTTTTATCTCCCAGGAGATCCAGCACACCTGCCTTGTCATGAGCAAATACTTCCATTTTAAGACAAGTATCGTAGGGTAGGGTGGAGGGGAGGGGAGTGAAGAAGACAGTTGGGGGGGGAGTGGGACTGGGTCGAGCAGCATTCAGTAATAAGGAACATGAGAGTCTGTTTCCAATCAAAAGGCATAAGATGCCGGTTAAATTGAAAATGAAGGGTCTGTTTGGTTGTTTATCAGCCTCATGTGCTCCGGCCATGGACTCCAGGTTTCATAGAACTTGTCGTATTGGTCGTTCACTACTGCTGTTATTTTCTCATTGCACATAATGTCTGATATTCTAGTTTGAATTTCAGGCCATGGTATGTTGGGGGATTTTCAGTTCCTATCTATAGTCACTCTCATAGCCGAGAGAATATGTTGGGTCAACCGCCACCCCAGCTTTGTATATTGACCAACTTTCAGCGATATAAGTGCTTCCCAGGGATCTCCTACCTGGGGTGTGTGTAAGATATCTGAGATTGTCTTATAGGTTCTGTTCCATATGGCACGCACGATTGGGCACCCCCTACCAAATGTGATGCATTGTCTCCCTCTCCTGGCATCCCCTAAAACATAGAAGGGAGTCCGAAGGATAGAATCTATGAATGCGGTCCAGGGTGTAATACCTACAATAGGAGATCTTACAATCTAAAGGTTAAAGGGTACAAACAAACGGGGGGGGGTCAAGTATTGGGTTTGGCGGCATGTTCCCGGTAAAGGGTAGCACCAGAATTGGAGGTGATATAAAGGTTATATGCTTGCCTGGAGAGTTTTGTGACCACTGGATAGTTGGGAATTGAAAAAATTAGCGGGGGGGGCATTTTACCGAAGTGGAGAGGTATATGAGAAGTCCTAGAGGCAGCAGTTATAGGACGTGACCAGGGTAGAGGACAGAAGAAGGCCAGAGAAAGAGCAGGAAGGTTGTGTCTGGGCTTCGATCACTGGCAGCCAGTGGTGGGACTGGCAAAGAGGAGAAGAACTGGAGAAGCAAGAGGTGGAGTACATGATACAACCAGCAGTTTGGAATATATTGGATGGTTGCCAGTCTGTACAGTATGTTGGTAAATCTAAAAGGAGGCTGTTGCATTAGTCTAGTCAGGATATGACCAGAGTATGCATTAACCCTTTGCAGTTTCATTGCAAAAGGAAAAGGAAATTGCAGGAGGTGTTTTTAAGTCGGAGACAATGAGAGGTGGCAAGGAAATGAATGTAAGATTTAAATGAAAGAATCAGTATGATGCATAGGTATCAAGCGTAGGGGGGGCAGGGGGTTGCAGTTACTGTATAATTGGTAATCGTGATTATTGTGTTTAATTTATTGCTAACTGCTATTCAGTTAGCAGTTTTGTTATGTCATTGTTTCCTTGTGTATACTTATTGTCGTCCTTATATTATTCACATGGATTTATAGGATTGTAGGACTATCATGGAGTAGCACTAAGAAAGCTTGGTTGTATTTAGGTGGAGTCATTTAGTGCATATAGAGGCTATTGAGAAACCCTGGGTCATCTACAGGATGAGAGGTAGCAACCCAGAAAAGCAAGCAAATATGGGTAGCCAAATTTAGGGTCACGAGCAATGGTTCATAGGTGTATTGTAATTTTCAATATGTATGGTATAGTATGCATTTATATAGGGAGGGGGGTTGAGCTTTTTCCACCTGCTTAGCTGGTATCAACTAAAGTTTGGAGGGCGCTCCAACCTAACATGAAATCAAGTAAAAAGAAAATGATCCATACACAATAAAGTTTTGAAGTCAATGATGTCACCAAGTGAGGTGTAGTCTTCCACATGCAAAAATGTAATTCATTAGAGAGGATATTTCTGATCTTCACCAAATTATAACTGTGAATGTTCTTAATCACCCGAATGTTGGTTTATACAGTATGTAGTAGTAAGTTGACAGAGATGGATTTGCTTCATGTTTCTTAAAGACATTTCACTAGTCATCTGACTTTCTTGGTTCAAAATAAAAAAAAGCAGAGTGGAGATTTTTAGGTCCCCTGTGGGTTAGAGCGAAGTGATGGGAAGCATTTTTTGTCAGTTTCCTTAATGACTCCATGTAATCCCAGGCCTCTTCTTGAAGCTTTTCTGCATTCATCTTTGGCCTAGCAGGCCTCTCCATGACCACCCTGGAGTCTGCTAGGAACCCTGAACCTTTCTGTCTTTGGCCTAGCAGACCTCATAATGACTATTAAAGTAGGTTGCTAGAAATAATTACCCTTGGGCGCTTGTCCTAGCAGGCCTTTTATTTGACCAGTCTTGAAGGCTGCTAGGAGTCTATGTTCTTGGTGATTTTTCCTGTACACGTACCTTGGAGCTCTCAGAATTCAGTGTCCAACTAGCTGCATGCTGTTTTAGTTAATTTTTAAAGTTATATTGTATCTTGTCTAGTATGTATTTTAGTTGTGTGCTTAATAAAATACTTTTGTTGTCACACAGGGCTCTGGGGCATCCAAGTCTGGTGGAGAGCCATATCTGTCGGGCTTTCCTTGCTTGACGGTAGGTGTGTCGGGATTGTAGGGCTCATGGGGAAGGGCAGGAGGTTCCATGCAGACCAGCACCCTGGGCAGGAAAACTTTAGGTCAGCTTTAAGAGTGGTGAATATATGTCAGGATACCACTGAGACCTGAAAGTGGTATTGCTCATCGTGTGGATGAGGTAGTCTTCTGCTATTGGTGCAATTAGTCAAAATTAGAGCCCGTGATGATGGAGGTGGCTGGCAGGTAGGCAGCTATAAAGAAACGTAGCCATAGAAGGTGCATGGTGAACTGAAGACCAAGGGCAAAATTGAGAAGACTAGTCAAAGGGCAATCCTGGTTACAACAAGAATATTCAAGCTCAACTACAAAAGGAAGCTGAACAAATGGAAGAGTGCCATAGCCAAGTTATGACCTTTATGCAGAGAGCGTGCACTAAGGAATATATGCACAACTATAATCAAATGGGCAGTGAAGAAATGCACAATGGCAGTGTTCTTGGTATGTCTGTTTGCTCCTCTGGGCATTCTGGCCTGATTATGCATTCATAATTACGATTTTTATATTCCATATCTTTTCTCCCACATTCCCTTCTGTATGATGTTATTGGTGAAATCCTCTTCCTCTAATATTAGTATTTTTCATTGCAGTTGGGTCATGCTGCTTATTTGATTATTGCAGAGACGGTAACAAGGTTCCAGGCAGCCTAACATCCAAGCATCATGGCACTGCCAGCAGAAACGTTAAATATACGCAAAAGGAACACATTAGCCATTAAGTACAGCAGCAAATGAATGCTCGCAGGGAATTAACAATAGAGTAAATCTGTGTGCGAGAGAGACGGGTGGAGGGAGAATGAGGGGGGAAAATAACTGGTAGCTGCATTAAAAAAGACAAGCTATTTTACAAGAATACCAGGTGTAATTTCATTTTGACACTGCATATTTTATATAAACTCTAGTGTATAATAGCAGATCTCTCTTTAAAATTGTGAATAGTGTCAGCATGATAACCTGCACCCCATCATCAGTCACTTCAGGCTTGGTGCGATTGCAGTTCACAGTCTCTTTATTGACACCATAGCAGGTGTTCGCTAAACATCCTCATTGTCTCTCTCTCCAAGTCGAATGCGAGCAGCGGTAAGCGCTAATCCCCTCCACAAGCCTCACCCGTATTCGGGGAATTTCACTCGCAAAACGCTTTGATATCTTTAGCATCTGAGTTCTGAGTCAATGGCATTGTGTTATAGAAGATTTAATTGGGACAGCAGTTGGTTTTTCATTTTCTTCAAGTTTTGAGTTGGGAGCTTTATTTGTTTTTTTTACACCTTAAAGAAAATGTTTCCAAGATTAGAGTTGAAGAGTTTATTAGGTTTTTGCACCTTGAAGGAATAGGAACATTTTAAAAAGAAGTGACAAAATTGCTAGGATCATTCCTGGAGGTGTTTGCACTATTCCTTCGCGATGAAAAACAGCTGTATATATGTTTTCTATATTAAAAATGTCTGTCCGGTCTCTTTTTAACCCTCCACACTCCATCTCTTCACTGAGGCAGAACAGGAGGGGGGTTACAGCGACAAAAAAACTTTACCTCAGCTCTGTCACCAGTGCACAGGTGGCGGCCGCACAGAGCTGCACCCCCCTATTCTGTGCGCAATCAACAATTCAAGTAAATGGGAAGACCCACACACAGAGCGGGTGATTGCCTTTTGCAAGATGGATGTGGCAAGCTTTGGAATCGCCAGGACAGTTGCGCTGGATTTTTTTTGAGACCCTCCCACCCTGCCTGGTTATGAAGACTGGACTTCCGATTTAATTATTTATTGAACAGTAGAATATTTAAAAATACATATTTGCCCTGAAATAAGTTTTTGTGCCATTTACCTTTGACATTTTTAACTTGTGATATAATTATTTATAAAACAGTATAGGTATGTGTGTGTACCTCCCACAACAGCGAAACTCTAGATCAGAGACATTTTCTGCTTATGATTGTTTTCCATATTGTTGCACCCACATAGGAATAAGAATAAGTTAAGTAATATTCTTTCCCTAAAATATGTTGCTTGACATTGTACAGTACTTAGTATATGAGAACTGTGTATTAATTGTATTTCTTTATTTGTCTTGCTATTCTATAAAGTCAGTTTGCTTTCACTAAACCTTTTGTGTGCATCACGGTTTATCCCACCATCTCTTTGAACGTCCTTGTATTGTTACAATACGCCCCTAAAAAGTGGCTGGCAGGTCATCTAGCTGTGCACATTATAGGTAACCCCCCTCCTTCCTTATGTAAGTGCAGAGGTGTGGAAAAGATAATGGCCTAAAGCATAGGTGCTCAACCTTCCTCCACAAGGGCCACCAACAGTCCAGTCTGTCTGAGGACTAATTACTACACATGTGCATCAGGAGATCTGCAAAAGCTGGCATGTTGGGAGCCATTGAGGATGAGGGTTGAGCACCTGCGGCCTAAAGGCTGACAGATGTGTATTCTTATTTGGCCCCTGAGGGCTTACAATTACCCCTAGACCTTATCCTAAAGCTTAGTCCAAACTCTAAAACTTTGCCTAACAACTTAACCTTACTTAGGAAGGGTGTACATAGGTCTGCCTCCCTAGCTCAGCAGTCACCTATACGCCTCTCGAAGTATCTCCCCAAGATATGGGAAATCACATTACATACATCTACACCATGCACATGTGATTAAACAGCTGGAAGAGATGTCAGTATTTTTAATTTGTTAAACATTTGTTTAGGTGTGCTTTCACCAGGAAATCTTGTAGGGTGACTAAATGAAATCTGAATGGAAAACACAAATGTGTGAAGGAACCCCCAGGTCACAAACAATGCAATTGATTCGGAAATGTGGAAAGATGCAAAGAAGTGCTAAAACATTTCTGTTATTAACAAAAAATAAATAATTTCCTAAAATATTTCCTTTAATTTACATGTCGATTGACACCTTTTTTAGGTGGCCCACTGGCCCATTGATATACACATTTAGTTGTGCTGTTATTTATATGCTTAATTATATCTTTATTTTGTTGCTGCATCTGGCTTGTATCAGTGTTAAAAATTTGGTCACCATGTTTTATTTTAGTTTTGGATGAAAAGCGTAAGGATTAAAATCCCCGGCACAATTTTATGTGTCCCCAAAACATAAAAATGTGTCCCCAAAACATAAAAACAACAGTCCTACATCCAGTACTATCTGACACCTCCTTAGGTAATCCTAACTGCATCCCTGAAGCTCAATATCAGGCGCAATGTACTATACTCACCCCTATGCACACTTTGTGGACCGTTATTGGCACCAGGAACACTTTGGCCACATAATCCAGCATCCAATAGGCTTCTCAAGTGCACATGTAACCCACAGAACCCATTGATCACTAGCAACCAAGGCAATGTGGAAGGAGGAGGAGTGAGTACACGGCCCATGTCACCCATTTCCAGGGATATCTGAATAGGGGTTGAGGGATGCTTTAACATACATTCCAAATCGGGTTTGTGGATCATATGAATTTAAACAAAGCCCCCAATATTAACTATATTCTGTCTACAATGGTATTTTAATGCTATATTTTGGCTTCTGACATATATTAAATAATCCTTCCCCCATTGAGACTAATGCTTAATTGAAAGTCAGACATTCTGAGTAGTAATTCAGAAGCACTGGAGGGAGGGGGCATAAGTACCTCTTCCCCAGTGTTTTACCTTGTCTCCCTCTTCTCAAAACCCTATGTGTTGGGTTTCCAGCTTTGTGTCACAGGTAAGCAACTATGTACCAGTGTTCAAGATCCTCGAGTCTATACTGGCCTTTGGTTGTCACATCCCATCACCACTTGTCAATCACTATTTTAGGCAATGTCTTCTTCAGAGCCATCACACCTAGAGTCTGTCTCTGCTACAATGAGCCTGGAGGCTTCTATCACTTTTATCCGCATTATCCACACTCCATAGCCAATGTCGCATGTAACCGGATATTGAAGCTTTTTTTGTTTTCTTACACTTTGTATCTCTTGTTAGACATCCGGACTCTTTGCCTGCAAGCTATAGGACGTTTCACTGTTTGCATTGTCTTGTTTATATTTCATATGCTCTATGTTATTCCATTGTCCTGCTAATCTTTCCTAATTCCCCAACTATTATTTATCTAACCCATCTCTGACCTATATGCATCATCAGTCTATTATGTACCTATTTGTTCTCTACAAAAATGCCATTGTATTCATTGCAGAGACAGTTTTGTATTATGCATTTTACCTGCTGCTGTATTTAGTAGTCTATGGCTTGCCAAGCTTTTCATTCTGGATAGATTCGGAAAGACCTTTAACCTATTATTGAAATAAAGGCTTACTTTCTTTTGGTAATTAGATGGGAAGTCACTTAATTATTATCATCATGGGGGAGTTTTTTTCATCTGGTACCTGTGACATCCACTGACTTTTCTTAGTCAGGAGAGGAGGTGAATTTGTAGTACCACACAGGAGACAAAAATGGCAAAATATGAAAGGGTTTAAACCCTTGCTCACTCTACGAGGAATTCGGAATCTGATCCTGCCATCTTTTTTGCCTTTCAGAATTTGAGTACACAAAGAAAAGCATCTGAGGTTTAATAGCCAACAGACAGCCGGGGCAAGCAAAACAAAACAAAGCAAACAAAGGTAAGGATAATGCAGGTAATGCTCTCAAGCACTAAGTCATGCCAGGGTTGTCAACAAGCAATCCGTACTACAAGCAGCAAAATGCAGGGGAGATAATAAATGTAGAGTTGGGAACAGTAAAGTATCTTAATTCAGACCAAATTCTAAAGGTCAGGTAGCATCTGAAGCCTCAAAGGCCAACAGACAACTGGAAGAGAACAGAATCAAGGATAACACAGGCAACAAAGGAGATATTCTCAAGGTGGATAATGATTGGGCAGTTGGTAATAGTCAAAGACAGGTTGCAGTATGCAAAGGGTCAGCAATTTAATATGGTTCCAACCTTCCATCACTGAGACATTCCAAAGTCATCCTATTATCTCTATGTGTTACTGTATTTATTTTCTCATATGCTAATTTGACTGGCTGTCTGTACCAGCACTTCTAGTATTTCCCTCTAATTAGTAGGTTCACCTCATTCCACTTGTGTCTTGTTGTTCTTATGTGTGAGTAATAAAAATCAATAAAATATGCCCTTATGGTACAGGTATACACATTTCATAAGCTTTTATTGATATATATTTTATTAATATAACTTTTATTGACAAATATCAAGTTCATTCAAAGACTCAACATTTAAACAGCTGACCCTTACAAGACTTCTTTAATTCACCCTTGCATGGTGGATATCAATTTCTAGGCCAAAATCTGACTGATGGCACCCATTCGGCCTTAATCAGTGCTTGTCACAATTTCTGTATTTGTCCACCTGCTTTTTGAGGACTGGCCACAGGTTCGTGGGATTGAAATCTGGGAAGTTGCCGGGTCACGTACCAATGTTTTGTTCGCCGGGCCACTCAGGAATCACTTTTGATTTGTGAGATGGAGCTCTATCATTTTTAAAAATGCATTTGTACATGACCAACTAGCTCTTGGATTGCTAGAAGTTGTCTTAGATACCATTCTTTTTTGGCATTGCTCTAAGCAGTGAGTCCCCTGCCTTAGATGATCCATGAAAGGTCTCAGGAAGTTGGCATGAAACAGGATTCATGATAGCACCCACCTTTTGTCCCAGACATTCATCTGCAGTCCTATCCCTAGACTTCTTGCAAAATGTCAGTCTGACTTTGGTGTTTTTAATGGATAGTGGGTTGTTTGCTACTTTTCTTGAAACCACGCCAGCTTCCAAAAGTCTTCACCTCACTGTATGTGCAGATGACTCCTGCCTGCTGCAATTCCCGGGCAATTTCTGCACTGTTGTTGAACCAGTTCTGTAATTGAATTCTCTTTAGGACATGTTCTCGTATTCATCCTGAAGCTTTATTCACAGAAAATGAACCTCTCTCCTTGAAGTTCTAGATGATCTGATAAATGGTTGATTTAGGACCAAAGCAGCAATGTTCTTATATAGGCATTTTTAATGAAAAGCAATGAAGACTGTACATGTTTTTTTACAGGTAACCATGATTAACAGAAGAAGACAATGATTAAAAGCAACAGTTGTCTCTTAGAATCCAATCAGCATGACAAAAGTGATATCCTGTCTTTAACACGACATTAGCAGGTTATTTATTGAAATTCATCTGAATACACTTCACAACAGTCTAGAGTTAATGCAGATTGTCAATATAAAACCTCAAGAAAAAACTTCATGAAAACCATTACATCACCCTCAAAACATTTACCCAAGAATAGGAGTCTGACTTGACAGTATGTATACAACCCATCACCTTAGGTTTTTCAGCAGGGTCTATAGCACACACAGGTAAGTCTTATTATGATGGTTTACAGAAGTTTTAACAATTGGGGTCTGTGAATATTGTCTAGTTTAAAAAAACAAACTACTTGTTTGTAGTTCCTTAAGAATTATTCAAAATTATCATGAAAAATACATGATGACCAATTGTTAATTAAAGCTGCCTACTGTTATATTATTTGGTGGCAGAAATTAGTCATAAAAAACATAGTGTCTATTTTGATTTTTGGAGGGATATTTCCTGTTCCATAGGTCCAATGAAAGTACTAAAAAAATACTATCTCTAATTATTTTCCAGTCATAAGTTGAAAATGCCCAAATATAAGCTTGATGAAAACCTGCTCCCCTATTTACATTATAGGAAATGCTTATAAAAAGAAAAATACTGACAAGCAACATTCCAATAAATAACCCAATTAGTTACCGATTAGATCTACCTTTGGTTACTGTTAACAATTAATATGTAACAAAAATAAGATAAGACTTTTACCAAATGTCTCCAGTTATTCCAGTCCTGAGTTATATTTGATAAAAAATATGTTTGATTAATACTAGCTATCCTTATTTTACCTGAATTTAAAAAAACAAATATTGACAAGCAGATTCAGTCCGGTATCAGCAAGTCATGAGAAAAATATTTTTTTTTACAAAAATGCATTTATAGCAAAAATAATAGTGCCTATTTAAACTCCTTAAACAATAGTACAAACAATTCAAATGATTTTCTAACAAAAAAGATTGCCAGTTTACAATGTTTAGTCAAAAAACTGTTCCACTCAGTTCTAATGCAAATATTAAAAGCAAAAATAAAGAGTAAACATTTAAAATTAATTAAACTTTAAAAAAATAGATACTGTCATTAATAATGCTCATTAAATAAAAAAATAGGATTACTATATTATCACTATTGCTAAAAAAAGCGTAACAAAAAAAGAATGGAACCTATTTAACAAGCTAAAAAAAAACTAAGCTGTGCTTAGTTTACTTGATGTAAAAAAGAATGCGTAACAAACACTGAAAGTTCCTAATTGTAAAACACAACAGTACTAATAAAAAATTATACCTAAAATAAAAAATAGAAAAAGTAACAAGAAATAATGCCGACAACTCTGTCCAGTCATTTCCATCGTCAGTAATGTTATTGACAATAACAACTCTTGGTCAATGGAATACTGTAGCTATTGTGATGAGTTTTTTTACTCACTGCAGTGAGCAGTATTGGATGCTCTAAGTTTTATAGATCGAAGTCACGTAGATGTCTAAAATGCCACATAAGCTACGCAGGCATAATTATTTTAAACCAACGCTAAATATAACTCATAAAAAGAAGTAAATCGCATTTTCATTTATTCCAGCCAACATGCTATGCTGTGTTTGGCAAAAATACAACTTGGCGTTATGATTGCCTTTTGTTTTATAAGAGAAGAAAAATCGCATCAGGATATTTTGATGCAAGGCTTTTCCTCCCCACTGGGTATTGACACATTTTTTTTTTTTTTTGCCCAAAGAAGTTCCAGCGACTTATCAATGCTCATTACTGGTTTGCTGCCTATACATCACGAACAGTAGGTAGGCACGACTGAGGACATCAACCAGAGTGAGAATGGTAGGACGGGAGGCTTCTAACTGCGAGCTTAATGACAAGGAAAAAGGCAATATCTCCAATGTTCTTTTTACGGTGTTAGCCAAGCTGTTCTCGGACTTGGACAAAGATGAATGCCACTTCTAGATAAACCGATCCAAAATTGTTCAGCTGAATCAAATGCTAAGTAATTTGTCTGCAGTGTGAATCAATAAATGGGGATCAATTCGATATCTTCCTAATAGTAGGTGAGATGAGAGAGAAAAACAAAGCCTTAAACAATTTGCTGTTCTTGTTTACAGAGACGTCAACCAATTTGGCAGCAGGGAAGCAGCCATTAAGCTTCGGCAATGCTGATGCCAACAAGGAAAGTGTTAAATGGTTTTACAGTTGTTACATACTAAATATAAAGTAGATGGGCTGAATAAGTGTATCTTGACATTATAGGTATATTTCCATAAGAACTGTAATTCTTTATAATATTTTGTAAGTAACCTGATAGATAAGGAAGGATCACAAAAGAGAGTGTAGAAGTAAAGAACATATATGGGGTGACAAAAGCTGGAAATATTGAAACTGCAGAAGTATGGGCACAGAGAATGGCAGAGTAATAACAGGAGGCATTGTTTAACCCCTCTTATTTATTCTCACAACTGTTAAAATAACATTTAGCTAAAAAGGAAGTACCGACTATACTTTCCCTTACTCAGCAGCATGGGGGAATTAGGTTTGGGGTGCCCTGCTTTTCTTTCCACGCGCCTCTTCCTCATTAGAAGAAAAGTCAATTACATAACCACCTTTCAGATTCATTGGCCTTGCACTTCACTGAACACCCGCCATCATGGTGAACTTAAATGGTTGCAAATGATCACATGATTGGCTGCCAACACTGGAACGGGTGAGTTTCACTGAGTTTCCGGGAGGAGAGGCACAGTGCAAAATCCAAAACGGAAATGCCCCTATGCTGCGTGGATGAGTGTGACTTCACTTTCTCTTTAAGATCCTGTCTTCACTCAGCTAGTGTTTCAGTACAGTGCAGTGTTTACCAATCATAACCAAACTACAATGAAAGTCACAATAGTTATTTTCTCTGGGACTGTCCACATCTATGTGACTTGCTGCAATTCAAGGCCTTCATCATTGGTGCTGCATTTCAAATCTATGAATGTTGCCAGTAATCAATTTCTTAGTCAAAGCTACTACTCAACAACTGCCCATGTACACACAATTCTCCTTTGCCTGCTAACATGTGCAATCCAGCAGTGCCACATGCACACCCAATGCACAAATGTCATGATGCAATCTGATCTTACTTCCCCCGGTTACCTCTGTTTTACCATATTGAACTTGGGTTGTTTGATTATGCTTTATCACTTCCAGCTTGATCCAGCTTGCCTAATGACCACAAACATGAGCTGCCTGCACTGACATTGTTGTGATATTCTATTAACAATCCAGACTTGCATGCTCCAACCCCAGCCTGGACCTCACTTTGACTCTTCTTCATTTAACTATAGTCTGTATACTTTGGCTCCTGTATAGGGTATATGGTGGATTCTAATACCTCACCACGGCAGTATTGCATGTATTTCATTCTAAGCCTCCGCAAGGCAACCCGAACCATTACCTAGATGTAACATTCAGCAAAAGCATCCCCAATCAATGGTCTGAAGAGTAATTCTTGTTAGACTCAGCACTTTTAGTCTCACGCTTGAGTGTGACAAATCAGCCTCAAACATATAGCATATGTGCTAGGAAAGTATGTCATATTAAGTAATGACATTGAGGACAAATTATAGGGTTATGTGCAAGTTCAAGAATATCCACAAAAATGCTCAATAAAAGTGATCACAGATTATTTGAAGTAAAAGTCCCTTAAGTTGAGAGATTCAAAGAGGTGTAAACAGCAGATGTGAGATCTAGGATGGGCTTTGTAACATTCTGGCCATTATTGTTTATGAGCCAAATCCCACCCCTGCCTCTTTCTTAAAGTGGACCAACACCCAGGATTTTGACTATCCTGGGTTTTGGTCCACTTCGGCGGGGCACCCCGATCGGGGGTGCCCCGCTGTGTGAAACCCCCCAGAAAGCCCCAAAATCTTACCTGTCCCCGCTCCCACGTGACTGGACGGTCCAATCCCCGCCAACGTCCAGGCGGGGATCAGGAACGTCCAAGCGGCTGCCGCCGCCGCCGCCGCCGCCGCCTCCCTCGCGTCACTTTCGGCGCGCGCGCGCCCCCGCCGGCCATTCGCAGACGGCCGGCGCGGGCGCGAGCACGCCTACAGGTGAGGGAGGCGGCGGCGGCCGGCCGCCGCCGAAGATCAGGTAAGAGATTTGGGGTGTCTGGCGGGGTGGGAGGTGATCGGCCCGGGAATCTTATAGATTTCCGGGCCGATCACCTCTCGGTGTTGGTCCACTTTAAAAAACTACCCGCTTCATGGACAATCTAAAGGATGGCAAAATTAATGCAGACTGTCTGGATCTATACACACAGTTGTCTATGTTATATGCTATTTGTCCTAGATCCAATAACTAGGGATGAGCAAACCCACTGAACTCGGCTAAACTTGCCTGAACTCGACCTGAGCCAAAGCCTGAACCCAGCTGCCAATCAAGGGGGAACACCAGGGCAATTGCCCTGCACAACATGGGCTAGGGAAAATACTCAAAATAATAACAGAAAACAAAAAATTAAAGAAATATATAAATAAAAAAATTAAAAATAAAAATGGGTGATGGAGGCCAATTTGGGGGGTAACACCGGGGTGATTGCCCTGCACAAAATGGGCTAGGAAAGTACAAACAATAACAAAAAAATAAAAAAATACATGCATAAAAAATATATATTTTTTATGGGTGTCAAGGGTCAAATATATACAGAAATAAATACACCAATCAATATAACCATAAATAAATAAATATTAACATTGATAAATAAATATACACATAAATAAATACATAAATAAAAACATCAATAAATAAATATATACATAAATATATACATTCATTAAAATATTATTTCTTAACAGATGTCAGAGGTCCAGGGACCTGGAGGTGGTGTAGGTGAAAAAGAGGAGAAGGAGGAGGTAGCAAACACTTTAACCACTCACTCAGGTGCTGGCACAGCCAAATCCCATGGAATCCACGCCTTGTTCATCTTAAGGAATGTAAGCATGTCCACGTTGGCTGCGGATAGGTGGATCCTCCTGTCGGTGATGATACCTCCTGCGGTGCTGAACACACTTGCGGCAGGGCAGGCCAGCACTTCCAAGGCATAGAGGGCAAGCTCTGGCCACATGTCCAGTTTACTGACCCAGAAATTGAATGTGGAGGGCCCATTGCTCAGTACCAGGAAATGCATTGACAGATAGTCATCCACCATACAAATCAAAGTCTGCCTCCTGGTTTGGGGCCATATCCGATGGTGGTATATGTGGTAGACAATTAAATAAGGTGTTCCACATTGTGGCAATGCTCACCCTCCCCTTTAAGGTGCTGCCGATGCCCCTGCAGCATAGGGGACTTGCTCCTCTATTTCGGCCTTTACTGAGCCCTCAAATTCAGCTGGGAACTCCGCCAATTGTGCGTACACCAGGGTGCATTCATAATCCCTCATCTTTCTATCCTACTCCAGTGCTCGAATCAAGGAGGTGATGCTGTTCGTATAGCAGGGATCCAGCAGGGTGGCCACCCAGTAATCAGCACTGGTGACTATGCAGGTAACCCTGCTGTCGTTGCACAGGCACTGAAGCATGTATTGGCTCATGTGAGTCAGGATGCCCCGAGTCAAGGAGAAGCTGTCCTCAGTGTCAGGTGTCTCCTTCTCCTCTTCCTGCTCTGCCCTCCGGCCACGCTCCAGTGACACCTGTAAGCTATGCTGGGTGCCACCCTGCTGTGAGAGAAAGTTCTCCTCCTCCTCTGAATGCTGAATCCTGGAGAGTGGCATGCCTGGCTGCTGTCGGCTAGCAACCCACCCTGCAAGAAATGTATGCACTGTCCTGAAGCCTGGAAAAATGGGCCTTCCTCCTCCTCTGCTTCCTCCTGTGGCACCATCACATCCTCCATTATGACCTGAAGGTTTTTTTGCAGCAGGCAAAGGATGGGGATGGTAGCGTTGACAATGACGTCATCAGCGCTGACCATATTGGTGGCATACTGGAAGCACTGCAGCATCACGCAGATGTCCCTCATGCAGGTCTACTCACTGGTGTGGGACGGTGTGGACACACTTTGTGATGGTAGTGATGCTGCTGGTGGTGGTGTCCCTTTGGGGGGAGACAGGTGGCCTTGTTGTTGGGGAGGCAGTGGTAGTGGCTAAGCTGTTCTAACTTGTTCTGGCCTCACCACTCTGGCAGTGGAATTGGGGCCTACAAAAACATGCTGCAAACCCTGGCGCCTTCTGGCACCAGAGGAAGGTTTAACAGGTACAGATGAGTCCCATCCTCTTCCTGCAGCATCAGCTCTATCACCCACAGCTGCAGAAGGAGCAGAACCACAGCCATGTCCCTGTTCCTTATTTGCTGCTTTCTGCATTGTTGGACACAGTGTATATGCTGCCTGTCTCAGTAAGTGCAATGTAGGTGGACAGAGTCGTTTTATCAAAGCTCATAAGGGTGTAATGCAAGATGTGCCAACAAGTAAGTTGGTTTAGCAAAGCCCAAAAGGGTCTAATGCAAGGTGTGCCAACAAGTAACTAGTTTTATCAAAGCGCCAAATAGGTATAATGCAAGGGATGACAAAAAGTGAGTAGTTTTATCAAAGCCCAAAAAAGGTAAAATGCTGGTGGTGCCCACAGATGACCTGTATTACATGCCCAGATCTGCCCCAGCAGCTGCTAATCCTCAGGGTGCAATGAGAACAGGCAGGTGCGCTGCTATGTCCCTCTCCCTAGCTGTCCCTCACTGATGCTGTCCGCTCTCCCTAGCCAGGTGCTCTAAGGACAGTTTGAGATGCAGCCAACCTCCCCCCCCCCCCCTCCTATGTGTCCTAAAAGGGACAACTGGGTTGATTTTTTTTTTTTATAAAGATGTCTAGTATGTCCCTCACTGAGCAGCAAACCTACTGCAGTGCAGATCGCTCTGAGGTTGGTGTGACGTGCGACCCTGCCTTCTTTACCTGTGGACACGTGTCCACATAAATTGGAGAATTGCTACAGGTCCAGAGGCAATTAACAAGTTTCCACCTCTCTTGGACCCCAAAACCAAAAATTCCTGCTCATTCACAATGTGGCTGTTGCCAACCCTTGTCATGCTTTGTCTTCATACAGTAAATGATTTCTAAACCACAGGTAACCTGCCTCATGCTGCCATACAGTCTAAATGCATAGGCCTAGCTGGGTGGTTCTCATGCTTATTCTGAAGA
Organism: Gastrophryne carolinensis; assembly: GCA_027917425.1. NCBI lineage: Eukaryota > Metazoa > Chordata > Amphibia > Anura > Microhylidae > Gastrophryne > Gastrophryne carolinensis. The sequence continues at coordinate 137,011,049 of CM051241.1, read as the reverse complement.
TACTCTGCACCTTTCACAACCGTGGCAGGGGGTTGAGGTAGCAACTGGATTTCAAGCGAGGTATGGGAATCGTTTACCAAAAAATACATGGAAACCCATCCAAATATACAAATGTTGGATTTGCCCCTAAAGAAGTTGAACTTACCCTACACATAAGTTTAAATTGACCTCTGTAGAATAATATGTACAATAAACATGCTTAATGAAGGACAATGGGTGATTTTTAAACTGTTACCCAAAATGTATAAAGTAAGGTTGCGACATGTTGGTGTCCACGGTGGGTCAAGTGATCTGCGAATGATGTCTATGAATTTTGATGCGTCCCTCTCGCTGTTACGGCCCATTGTGGTCCTTGCTCTTGTCGCCGGGTGAATGAAACACGGGCATCTCTGTACGGAGCTCTTTAAATACACCCAAAGTAATTTCCCTCCTGGGCTAGCAATTCAAGTCTTTTATTCTTCAAGGACTCTCCAGGAAATCAAATCCCGCTAAGAAGTGTTGAAGCATGTAATTCTGCAATGGCCAACTTTTCTGACTTTAGCACTTGTAGTCCTTCAGCTCCTGATTGTCTAACATGTTTATGAGTTGAAGAGCTTTGTGGTAGCTGATTAGGCATGAACGAATGAGCAAATTGCAACACTTTAATATAAATGGCACTCAAACCGCTCTTGAGTAACGACCTCAGTATGAGTACAATGTGAAAGCAGGGCTTTATATGGAAAACTCTCCATCAAATCATCCCTGAAAACTTCCAATTAAGTTTAATTAAAACGCATGGGCAACAACGGACGCATTTTCAATGGGTGCTAAAGCTGCAGATTTTAGTAAATATGTCCAAACAGTTTTAAAGAACAGTTTTTCTTTTAGGTTAAAATGGCATTATGTCGCTTTAGAGCACAATTAGCCATTTTAAATAAAGGTCCTTGTCGCTCAGGCCAATGTCATGTTGCAACAGGAGCCTATTGGTATATTTAAAAAGATGTACTCCCATGTGGTGCCAAGGGGAAACCGTAAGCTAGCTAAGCTAAAAGTTTAGCAAGCCCTACTGTTGGGCTAGAGGCATAAGGAGCAGGGTTAATTTCCTTAAAGGAGACACCTAGGCAAGTTATCACAGTGTAATAACCTGTCTGAATTTCTGGTTTAATAATATATTATATAATAATAACCCCAGGGTGGGGATCTTGAGCCTTTACAGAACCGTTCATTCCTCTCTAGGTGATAGACCCAATTTTGGTACTAAAAAAACAAAAGCAAGGGCCACATACCCCATATAAGGCACCCAGTCTCATGTTCTGCTGCTACAGGGGAGATTGACTTCTTTGTCAGCCAATCACTTAACAGAACTGATTTGCTGACTAAGCAGTAAATCACAGTCAGTGTGGGCAGCTTGGAACGCAGAAGCACTTTTTCTGCTGGGGATAAGCTGCTAGTGCAAGGCAGGCAAGTCCTTTTTCCTTTAAAATAGTCAGATCTAGTGCTGGGGAAGGTCTTTTCAGGCTCATCTTCCTCATTAAAGTGGACCTCCAGTTTAAACCCACAGCAGCAGCCCTTAACCCTTTAAATGCCAGCCACGTAAAATTTACGTGGTTGCCTCTCCGTCACTTAAGTGCCAGCCACGTAAAATTTACGTGCCTGGCATTTACCCCTGCTAGTGGGCAAAAAAAAAAAAAAAAATTACTCACCTGACCCCTCGTTGGATTCGGCCGGGTCTCCTCTTTAATTTGGTGCCATCCGATCCCCCGTGGGGGGTCGGATGGCTCCAGGAGAGCCCCCGGAATAGGCCGCCCCCCCCCCGCTTCTGCAGCAGCAGCTAACTGTAGAAAAAAAAAAAAAAAAAAAAAAATGACATTCACTTACCTGCGTGTGCGCTGGCTCCCGCTGTCCCTCCTCTTCACCTGGGGGGCCTCCGATCGCCCCCCAGGACTTACCGATCTTCAGGAGAGAGCCCGGGAGGCTCTCTCCTCTCTCCTCCTCGATGGCGGCCGCCATCTTGCCGCTAAGCCCCGCCCCCTTGGGGGCGAGGCTATGACGTCATCCCGGTCCGCCTTCGCGCTAAGCCCCGTCCCTTTTGGGGGCGGGGCTATGACGTCATCCCAGCCCCGATCACTTCAGGCTTCAGCGTTCTCAGCTGTCAGATGCCGGTGATCGGCAACGGGGAAGGAGGTGGCAGGAGATCCTCTGATCTCCTGCCTCCCCCTTCTCTGGATGCCGATCACCGGCATCTGTCAGCAGAGCGGCGCGGGACAAAGGAGCTTACAATCGGAGGTAAGTACAGTAAAAAAAATTTTTTTATTTTTTTAATAAAATACTTTTGTGTGGTGTTTTTTTTCATTTAACCCTTTGTGAACTGGTAAGGGGTCCATGAGACCCCTTATACCAGTTCACAAGGCTCTGGGTATGGCAGGTCACCTGCGGCATGCGGGTGACTTGCCATAACCCCCAGCCCCCCATTACCTGCCTCCCCAACGGCCAGGGGGGAACAGAAGGGCCCGGGCCACTTAGTGGCTATGTGGGCTAGTAGCCTGCAGGGCCAGGGGCCACCAACGCTGGCCCCTGCGCCCTGTTCTACAAGCCCCCATAGCTGGCCCGGGTCGGTAATGCTGGGTAGGGGGGACCCTACGTCATTTTTTGGGGGGATTTTTAAGGGTTTTTAACCCTTAAAATTCCCAAAAAAAATGGGGTCCCCCCCCCCTAGGAGGGGGAACCCTATGTCATTTTTTTTTTAATTAACCCTTTTGTTTTCTGTCATCCAGCAGCTATAAAAGGCTGAAAGAGTGCTCCACTATGGATGGGAGGTAAGTATTAAAAAAAAAATAATAAAATATTTTTTCTCTTTGTGTGTCTGTGTTTTTTTTTTTACATTTAACCCCTTGTGAACTGGTAAGGGGTCCATGACCCCTATACCAGTTCACAAGGCTGGGGGAGGTGGCAAGTCACCTGCGCTAGCCGGTGACTTGCCATTAACCCCCGGCACCCCCATTACCTGCCTCCCCAAAGCCCAGGGGGGGGGGGCAGAAGAGCCCGGGCCCACTGGCTATGCGGGCTTGTAGCCTGCAGGGCCAGGGGCCACAAAAGCTGGCCCCTGCGCCCTGTTCCTCCAAACCCTGCATAGCTGGTCCCGGGCTGGTTAGTTTGGGTAAGGGGGGGCCCATGTCATTTTTTTTTTATTTTTTAAGGATTTTTAACCCTTAAAAATCCCCCCAAAACATGGGCCCCCCCCCCTCCCGGGAGGGGGGACCCTATGTCATTTTTTTTCTCGATTTAACCCTTTGTAGTGTGGATGGTAGTTGTATTTTATTTGTAAATGTTAAAAATTACTTGTTTCAGTTAGAGGGGTCTCCTGGGCAGGAACAGGGGGCTACCGATAAATATGTGGTACCGTTCTAATCGGTAGAAATGGGGCTTTCACATGCAATATGGTTTTCCCTAATCAAATACATTTTTTATTTAAAATAAAGGAGGCAATTTTCTAAAAAAATTTTTTATTTATTTATTTTTTTTTACTTAATAATAAATAAAATTAATAATAAATAAAATTTACAAACAAGACATTTCATGTTAAAGCCTAAACTCTGCTGCAAAAAATATATATATAATTTTCCTGAAAATTTCAGCAAAAATGACGCAAAACATGGCGCAAAACATGGCGCAAAATGGGGAAAAATGACCTGTCAACAGAGGGTGACAAAATCTCAAGTAAGCTGGCAATTAAAAGGGTTAATAGTACCTCTGCATGTTGGGTATTGTTCTGTTCGGGGGACCTTGCGCTTTCAGACTTAGCTTGTTTTTTCTTGTTTGCATATTTATATTTTAGGAAAAGGTGTTTTTTATTCTGCTTTTTTATACATTTTTTAGGGAAACTCTGCGCAACCAAAGAGTTCTTTGAGGGATTAATTCCAGAAAGATGAGCCCACTACAACAAGCTGGGTATGCTTAGAAAGCTTAACATGTGTACTTTCAGGGAATATATGGTTTATGGGGGATATTCCAAATGTAAAGGGTTGTTTTGGTTGAAAAATCGCAAGGTGCGCACTTTGTCTGCAGAGCTGAAATTTTCAAGAAAAATTACCGTTATCCTCATGCTTTACTTTGGGGTGTTTGGCAACTCTTCCCTTGACAGTAGCAATGCATGTTGGGTATCGTTCTGTTCGGGGGATGTTGCTTTTTCAGATTATACTTGTTTTTTCTTGTTTGTATATAGTTTTTTTAGGAAAATGTGGCTTTGATTCTGCTTTTTTATCCTTTTTTTAGGGAAACTCTTTGCAACCAAAGAATACATTGAGGGATTACTTCTAGAAAACTGTGGCCACATCAACAAGCCTGGTACAAATAGAAAGCTTGAGGTGTGTACTTCCAGAGAATATATAGTTTGTTGGGGGTATTTCAAATGTAAAGGGTTGTTTTTCTGGAAAAACTGCAAGGTGCGCATAGCCCATATCACAGTTGTATTTTTTCTGAAAATCCCCTAAAGCTCTGTTTCAGTTTGGGGGAGTCTCCTGGGCAGGAAAAGGTGTCTACCTATACATATGTGGTACCGCTGTAACTGTGAGAAATTGGGGTTTCACACGCAATAAGATATTATTGACAAACTTACATTTTTTATTACAAAAAAACACTACAAATTGTAAAAAATAGATTTTTTTAATTTTTTTGCACATATTTCGCCAAAAAAATTTGAGAATACACCTAAAAAATGACAAACAAGACATTTCATGTTAAAGCTCAGACTCTGCTGAAAAAAACAATATATCATTTTCCTGGGAAATCCCTGGAAATCCCTTCAAAAATCACATTTGAACATGGGGAGCGCAAAATAGTGCAAAATGGTCTGGCAACAGAGTGTGAAAAAAACTCCAGGTAGGCTGGCACTTAAAGGGTTAAGGCCACTGCATCCACCACCCTGGGAAACCTCAAACAGTGATGTATGTCTGTATGTCTGCTAGAATTTAGCAGGATTACTAACCCAAGCTGTGCTCCTCAAGCACTCCCACACCCAATGTGACTGCTGTAGTCAAAGGAGGCACGCACCCCTGTCAGGCAAACACTATTTATCACAGGCAAAGGGGTGAATACTGTCCCACAACCCCCAGACTTCACAGGAGGAGCTCTTTGTTGCCTAATTTTGTCCTGTCTTGTGCTTAAAAGAGGATGGACATCCCAAATTAGAATGTCCAGAGGGTAGAGGTTAAAGGGGGCCCTAGGTGATTTTTGCATTAAAGAGAAACTCCTGTCGCCCTCGCCCTTGTCTCTGCACTGCATCATGGCTAGAAGGCGAGTGGGGGATGCGGCTGGTGGTGCACACAGCTTCCTTTGGTGCTGCTCCGGGTGGCTTAGCTGTTAGCAGAGCCGTAGGGAGCAAAGTGAAAGCAAGCACACTGATCAGCGCTCAGTGCACTTGCTCGCGCCCGAGTCTGCGTCGTGCGGGAGGTGAGGGAGGTCCTAATTCCGGATGCCCCCTGAGAGGATTGTGTGTTGTTCCTCTTTAAAGCTACACTTACCCACCCTAATCTCCAGCTAGATATCACAGACTATCTTTAAACATGCGTTGAGACAGAGATGTTCTTCACACCTTAGTTAAAACCAGTTGGAGATGTTTTCAATGAGATGAAGGCCTCCAAACTGCATTCAGCAGGCAAAATTACTACTACTACCTACTGTAGATATTTCATAGGCCCACCTGAATTTTCCAATGTAGTTATCCTGCTACATCCATATAAAAAGATAATCTGCTGTGGATGTAGGCCGAAAGCTTCATCACTCTGCAGGACAGATTTTACTTGGCTCCTCAAACCCTCTTCTGCCCCCCTCCCCCCATGTCTCCAGGGTGGTATATTTAACTCTTGCCATGGAGACCAGAAGTTACAGTCTAATGGAGAAGATGGCAGCCCTAGAGAAAGCTGCTACTTTCAGTCCCTAGCAGAGGCTGGTCTGGATGAAATGGGTATGGCTAACAGCAGGGTTGGAGATATGCTACCACAAGGATTTGTCCTCATACTCGTCTCAATCTACACTTTTAGTCTTGGTGAACCTAGGTTATATGTAACCCATGCTCGAATGTATCTCTGTGAAACAAATCTTCCTTTTCCCCTTATCCGGTTATTGAGATGTTTGCTCATTCTTGTATCTTCTTGAAGTGCATCATACAGAAGACATTTTCCACAATCTGATTCTGGGCTGCCATGGTGCTGGAGATCTATCACCCAATCACAGTGGCAGAAGCCCCACTACTGAACTGTACTGAATAGGAATCAAGGCCATCATTCATGAACTTCAGCTATGACAGCCGCTGCAGAGAGCTCTGCTTCTGCCATGGGAGTGGGCAAACAGTTGGGAGAGTTTATTCTTGTTTTCTTGTGTTAATCATGCTGAGCCTGAGGGGCAGAATGGGAAGGGTTCTTTTTAAAACCATTCTCCCCAATCTCATTTTAGTGTATGCCCTAATCCTATCCTGGCTACCAATATAACACCAAGGGGGTCTATAAACAAACAGACAGGCACCTTATCTACTCTTCACACTCTCCCATTCCTTGCTTTTCCAGTGCTGCTCATCAGTCCCTTTACAGGCTGCCTATATTACAAATAAAACAGTTATAGAGAAACAATGGCCTCCCTGGTGTCTTATAGGCCAATATCCCTGGGGCATTCCGATTAGGGATCCCTCATCATGTGAAAATTCACAGATTACCTACTATGTACACCTCGCCAGCAATCCCAAGGCACAAGCGCAGGTGAATCCATGGCTTATGCATGTACCTGTGCCAGGCATTTCTGAATGGCTGCTGGGGAGTGGCCAGCGGTTCGTGCTCCATTCAGTGTACTAGATGCTCTGATGTCAGATCAGCTTAATAAAATCTGAATGAAGCAGGAGGCATTGATTGGCTGGTGGCTGACACTTGCATAGTGTGATCACTGGAGAAGTACATAGGTAGTAGGTGATCACACGGGGGGAAGCCCTGCTGGAGAAGACCAATAACTGGGATAGTGAAAATATCAGGTGTTGTTCCTCATTAAAGCTGCTAACTTTGACTTACAAAGCTCTCCAAACCAAAGTCATTGGTACACATCCTTGCACATTCATAGATAGAAACGTAAACCTTAAAGCAGGACAAAACCTTATTTTCCTCAGCCCATATTCTAGCACTTTAGATTTTAAGGCTTGGTAAAATCCTGATTTAAGGATCCCAAATTGAAATGCTGCCAGTCTTGTAATCTCCGATCTCTTACCCCCCATAATGCTCCTATAGTGTATGCACAGGCCTTCCCTGCATAGCACAAAGCATTATCATGCCCCTGCACATATCTGCGGTCAGCCCTTCAAGGCTGCCTGGCATGCAAAGTGTAGAATGCAATATTGCACAGGAGACCTGCACATGTGTAGCAAGAGCAAGAAGGGAGGTAAAAGAGTGATTCCCAAGGCTTTTCCCACAGCAAAGCATGCCTGGGATGGGGGGGGGGGGCATCATCCCCGTGTTTTGTGTTCTGCCCATAGCTTTTCTCCTGTTGTTTCTCTAGCAGTGACAATTTTCTCCAAGACCTATCTTGTACATCTGTGCTTCTCTGGACCTCCCTTACCCAACCCTCAAAGCAGACCTACACCCACCCAGTCTGGTTACCCTTGTAAAAATGAACAGTTTACATAGACACAGTTGACCAATAGGTTTCAGATTCAGGACAGGCAAGGCCCTGTACACGCCTAGCCTGAGAAGCCAACTGGATGCTGGCAGGTCATGTGGGCAAGAGTAACAGCACTACAAAGGAGGGGTAAGTAAATTGAACCTACAAAGGCTAACTTAATGTTGGGGCTAATGATCGAGGTCACTGTAGATTCACCTAAACACATTTAAAAGTGTTACCCCTTATCCTTTTGATTGTAAGCTCAAAGGATCAGGTCTCCTGTTCATATTTTACCTTGCTATAAATGTTTAATCTCTGTATATCTTATTTTGCATTGCACTATTTGTTATGAATATCTTGTGCGCCACCACGGAATGGCATTAAAATATTAATACACATTGACAATAATTATGATAATAATGTTAAATATGTGGGTGGTTTGAAGGGGTCGAACTTGATTGCCAATTGCAGTCTGTTTTCTCCTCCCTTTTCTCCTTATTACTGCACACCCCAAATGTATACAAAACAAAGGTTATGATGACAACCACCACATATGACATCATTTTGACAAGTATTTAGAAAATAAGCCTTGACTTTTTGGGTGTTTTACTTTGGCAAAACAGCGCACAAGTGCTTGTGTGTTTTGTTCCTGCTCATCAAGCAACTGAATCCTTTTCTGATGCCAACTGGCAGATAAAAGACTTACTGTCCAAATTGCCCATCAAGCCTTCAAAAGCTGGAGGAGCTGGAAAAGAACATTTGCCATGAAGCACAAATAAATATGTTTCCATGAAAGGCAATGCAGCAGAGGATTAACACACTCTCCAATATGCCGGCATTACTCGGATTTCATATTTTGTCTTCTTGCGGCTTTGGAAAATGGTTGAAAATATAGGCGAAGGATGTCACATGGCACATACTAATTGTTGCGATTAGGTCTAATAAGCAGGCCTCCCTGCTGTTTAGAGAATGTCTGTGACTTTTGATCCTGACATGTGTATCTCACAGTGATTTCACTCTGCCCTGACATTCCTTCTGATGTTGATCCAGGAATTAATGGATTGTGAAAAAGCTGGCAGGATATCATTTAAAAAATTGAATTCTTGGTGTACAAGCGATAAAAAGATAGCAAGATTTACATACTTAGATTTGGATAATAAGGCTTTCACTTATTATTATGCCGTCCATTGGGGAACTTCTTTAGGCGATTTATTAGGTAGAAGATCAGACCACATCTATTAATAAGATGGGATAAAAAATGCAGAGTGGGGTGATATGTATATATATGTATATTATATATATATATATATATATATATATATATATATATATATATATATATATATATATTAAAATAAAATGTAGGTGTACATACATCACAGAATTTTACTGATGTGTATTTCCTACGCATTCAGTTGCTCTATGATGCTTTCTTTTTCCTGTCTGTGTTATGCACCATGTAAGGTGACATTGGCATTCATGTTCCAGTAAAGCTAGTACCAGTTATACCACTGATATCTATCTGGATTACAACTACGCTGCACCCAGAACTCATACTCTGCAACAGGTTATGGGCCCAATTAAGACACAGCAAACGGATAGATCCCAGTGACCAAGCGTGGCCCAGGCAGAGCAAGGCCCAGAACGGGAGACAGTGTGGCCGATGCAGAGATCGAAATAAAGAAGCTTCCACAGAGATATCTCCTGTATACAGGTAAGACTGTTTTTATATATAAGGAAGGAGCATGGCCAGCAGCTCAGCGCTTAAACTCTTAGAGGCCAAGCTGAACAATGACAATTATCAGCTATGTTTAAAGTGTAAATATTATTAACTAGAGATGACTTGTGGGAGGTTATCACTACAGAGAGGCCACAGGACAATAAGCAGGACTGGGACAGGAAAAACAGACAGTGACTTCTACTCTGGACACAGATTCATGGCTCATTCTACCAAAACTTCCAGACACTACAACAGTTTTTTCCCCTGGCCATCGGGGCTCTAGACAAAACCAGTGTGGGATGTTCTTAGTCTCTATCCGGACATGCAGTGTTGATAATTATGTGATATACAATTAACCTGTACTAAGCTTTAATTCCTGTTACTAATATGTTGTTGTACGCAATTGTTAGTAGCTCTCCTAGTGTATCTCCTTGCATTCCTTGTTTGTATCTTGTACTTACTTGGCGGAATAAACAAAGTATCTTAAGTATCTAAAGTAGAAGATGATCAGCTTATTCACATATGCAGAGAGAATACAGCAAAGGCATGTTAGATGTACAGAAAAGACTGCACGAGTGATCCAGTTTAAAAAGCAAGTCGTTTCTGCTAAGGAAACTTTACAAAACGAGGCTTAGCAGAGAGCAGGACATGTAGGAGCATATAAATGCCATGCTGGAAGTGATTGCACAACTCAGATAAGAATATAACAATACAACAATAACAAAATACCGGGGGTAGCAATGTGAGCCACTTATTTGCAGAACAGACTCTTTTCTAGAACAGTGGAGAAAATTCCAGATGAACTGTGGCACAATGAGAAACCAAGTTTATAACTTTCATCTTCATTTATCTACATTCCAGAGGAAAAGTGCACTAAATTCCATAACAGAGTGTCAGGGATCGCCGGACACCCTTCTTTCATAAGCCAAGCAATCCCCAATCTCCACCGCCTCTTGTGCCTATAGACAAGCCCCCGCTTGCTGGAGACACGGGTTATGCCTCTCCAGACTCGGTTGCCCCCAGGACTTACTGGCGCAAAGATTGCTGGCTTATGGTGAAGATAGGCGAACGGCGGGGTATCCCAAATCGGAAGTTCAAGCGGGCTGAGTCCGAAACGTTGAGTCCAGCAGGGTAGGCAAGAATGGTCGAGACGAGCAGGGGTCAAAGCCAGGTGGTCACAGGGCACGGTATCCAAGGGGTTAGACGGAGAATGGTCAAGACAGGCAGGGGTTAAAAGCCGGGTGGTCACCAAAGCGCGGTATCACAGGGGTAAAGCAGAGACGAGATCAGACAGGAAGATGGTCGGTGCGGGCAGCGGGCAGGAATGGTCAAAGACGGAGCCGGATCTAAACACACTAAACGCAAATCCAACAGCACACCCAAGCTAATAATGGCTATAACGGGCACCGGTGTATCGGGCAGGAATGTATTTAAAGGGGAACTGGCCAATGGGAAGGGGAATGTGGTGATTGGTGCAACTGTGAGGGTGATTGGTGCAACTTACAACCTGGTTCCCTATAGGAACAGCCCCAGGGACTGGACCACCCTGGCAGTCAGGCTGTCCAGTCCCTGGGTCTATCCCCAACCAGGCTTAGGACCTGACTGGTCCATTTAAACTTGCCCCCGGCGAATGCGCTGGGAGCAGCGCCACCGGGGGGCATATAGAGAACGTGTGCGCGAGCACGTGACTGGCAGGGCGCGCTCCCCGAGAGGAGAGGGGACGCCGCGCCGGCTGCAGAGGCGGAGGAGCCGCCAGCAGCAGAGGAGGGGACCCGCATGACGTTGCCGACCCCAGCCGCCGCCGCCGAGGCAGAGGAGGCGGCGGAGGCTGGGGCCCCAGCGCAGGAGGCGGAGGTGGCCGCCCGGCGCGGCCGCCGAAGACCAGAGCCGGGCTCCGCCGCGAAGAGGCGCCGTGGGACAGGACCAAGGGAGCAGGTAAGGATCTTACACAGAGCATTTGAAGGCATCTTTGTTGGATACAGTGACAATGTTAAAGGTTAGAGAACTTGAAATCCCATTACCATTATTGCCATTAGTAACAGCATAACTTTTGTTGAAGTCTGAGAGACAATGTGATGACAACTGAGGAAGTAAGAACAGAAAACTGACACTGATCGGCCATCACCTGTAACTTTGAACAAACAGCTGAAGTGAGCACAGAACCTACCAGTACTGAAGAGCAGACACAAGCAAGCTCAGACACAGAACCAAGATGCTCAACAAGAGAAAACAGAGGTAAACCACCTGTACGTCTTTCATAAAGGTTAAGCACTGCCAGTACCAATGAATCTGCAACTTGGAAAAACATATCTCAGCTTTCAGAAGTGTAAGCCAGTAAATGCATAAAGAATGCAAAGGAAGAGATAAAATTCATGCATGACACTAAAATATGGATGCTTACATAACTACCACCTGCAAGGAAAGCCATAGGTTTTCATGCACTGCACATCACTGCACTCCACATGCTTCACAAATACTAGACCAGCTGCTGCAAGTGCATGCGCAAATATGCATGCTTGCAGGCTGGCGCTGTTTTAGTGCACATTTGTAGCTACTTGGGAAACCTTGACGTCCTCTGGAGGGCGGGAATTACCCCATACCTGGAACAGAACTTTGGTGACCTTTGCTGGTGAATGGGTGGAACTGTCCGACTTCTGTGACAGTGACAGGTCCCTGCCTATGCTTACCTAGTCAAGTTTGTCTTAACTCACATGTTTTTAGACTGGACCTGGTGCCTAAATGCCAATAATTGTTGCAGTTGATTCAGTGCAGCTTGTGAAGCCATATCACAAATGTTCCAAAAATGTTTAAAATGTAAGGGTTTAGCTTATCTTCCCAGAAGCACATTGAGATTGGTTTGAGTCTTCAATACTAACCCATTTAGGAGATCTAAGTCCCAGCTTTATCAGCATCTTCTGATGGGAGGTCCCGGGGAATTGACACACACTTACCCAGTGAAATGCGGTGCATGTTGGAGAACAAAATCTGGGGGTCGGCCATGCACCTGGGTCCATCAGTAGAACTGACTTTGAGGGCTCAGCCCTTGGGCATTATTCAAAATCATCATCCTGCTCCATTTGATCAACAACCATCCTCCCAAGATCAATACCTAAATGGCCTGCTACAAAATGTGCATCCATCAGCATGTTCCCAAATGTTTAAACTTTTATCACTTACACCACAAAACAAATAAGCAATGTGTATGCAGATTCCCTCAGACCCTAAGCATGGATAGGCTGCAACTGTATTCCCCTACACCCCTAAAATGCAAGGATTCCCCAGTTGGAGTAGACAGATCTTGAGGGGAATCCTCATGGGTCCACTAGTGCTGGGGCTGAGCAATTTAGGACCCAAAGGTCTTTAGGAGATAGGGGCTCCTGATTTGAGGGCCACTCTACAGCATTGACCTGTTTCCCTGTGGGCCACTCTAAGCTTTCACACATGGAGACTGGGTCCAGATCTCCTGAATTGGTATGTATAGAAGACCCAGAGACAACACATTGTGCTGCAAGGGAGGTGAGGTGAGTATAAATATATAAATATTTAAACTGTTTTTGTGTCCCTTGTGCCCCTTTCTGACTCCCCATTGTAAGAAGGTTATTATTATTATTTATTAGTAAGTATACCACATAATGCTAATTTGCTCCCATCATATCCCCCCATGAGCCGGCGCATGTTGACACCTGAGTGTTTGTGTCAGTGTGCGCAGGTCCAAGAGGCAGTGATGGCACCGGAACCCAGAGTGGGGACAGTGAACAGCATTCATGAATGCTGATCACCACCCCCACTCTCGCTTCCAGCACCGCAAATGCCTCTCGGGTGTCAGCGCTCTGACTTCCGGTGCCGCCACCGCCTCTCGGGCCGGCACGCACCCGAGAGGCAGTGGCGGCTCCGGAAGGCGAGAGTGGAGACAGAGTTCATTTACCTGGCTGGCCTCCTGGTAGATGCGAGGCTCGCATTTATTTATGGGGGGTTGGGGTGATTCTGCCACATTGCTTAGGAGAATGGGAGGGGGGATGCCACACTTCCTATAGGGAATGGGAGGGGGGATGCCACACTGCCTATGGGGAATAGGAGGGGAATGCCACACTGCCTGTGGGGAATGGGAGGGGGATGCTACACTGCCTATGCGAATGCGAATGGGGAATGCCACATTGCCTATGGGGAATGGGAGGGGGGAATGCCACACTGCCTATAGGGGAATGGGAGGGGGGAATGCCACACTGCCTATGGGGAATGGGAGGGGGGAATGCCACACTGCCTATGGGGAATGGGAGGGGGGAATGCCACACTGCCTATGGGGAATGGGAGGGGGGATGCCACACTTCCTATAGGGAATGGGAGGGGGGATGCCACACTTCCTATAGGGAATGGGAGGGGGGATGCCACACTTCCTATAGGGAATGGGAGGGGGGATGCCACACTGCCTATGGGGAATAGGAGGGGAATGCCACACTGCCTGTGGGGAATGGGAGGGGGATGCTACACTGCCTATGCGAATGCGAATGGGGAATGCCACATTGCCTATGGGGAATGGGAGAGGGGAATGCCACACTGCCTATAGGGGAATGGGAGGGGGAATGCCACACTGCCTATGGGGAATGGGAGGGGGGAATGCCACACTGCCTATGGGGAATGGGAGGGGGGAATGCCACACTGCCTATGGGGAATGGGAGGGGGGAATGCCACACTGCCTATGGGGAATGGGAGGGGGAAATGCCACACTGCATATGAGAAGGGGGGAAACTGCCCATGGAGAATGGGGTGGGGGGGATGCCACACCGCTTTCAATGGGGTGTTTTAGCAAAACATTTGGTATAGATGAAATACAGAATACAGAGACTTCGGGCTCAACCTTTGAGAAAGCACTAAATCCTGGCCAGGTCCTTATACTAATTCTTTAGAAGAAGACAAGAAAAAGCTTGTCAGGCAATTCTCACAAGCTGCTGATCAAAAGCAAACCTACTGGCTAATCCTTAGAAGTAATATTTTTACAAGGGTGAATATTTGCAAATGTTTTTCTATATTTCTGGCCTAAACATCATAGACATTTAATACAATAATTAGGATAAATCTGGGCCACAGGACATGCTTGTGGTTTACAACCATGGCTATAAAGTACAGGTCTACACCCCAGAATTTCTCGGTATGTTATGTGGCCTGCTACACTGTAAGTCAGGCCAACAAGACTGCAAAAGGCAGAAGGAAGTTCCAATGGAAAAATACTAAAATGCTATTTGCACAATAGTAAATGTATATATCAAAACGAATGTAGAAAAGAAAAACCTGTTTAAAATTTCAACTTGATCGGACAGCTTTCTTTTCACCACAAAATCGTATTAATGCAAAGTAAACTTGTTACCAAGTTTGTATTAATTAATATCCATCATTCTATGGCCACCTCCATTGTTCTTCTAATCATTTGAAGGAGAAAAAAAAATGGTAGCTGTCAAGTTGCTTAAAACAAAAGAATCTTTGAAATGAAATTTTACACATCACAGAATATCGACAAGTATTTCACTACTGGTTAATTACTAGATGCCAAAGGAAATTTAACATAGCTCAGTCACTGACAGCAACGTGTGACAGGCAGCAGACAGTGGGACTTCAATACCTTTTTTTACTGGTGGAGGGACCACCACCGCGTTCCATCACGCCATAGGAGCCACCAAGACCCAGAGAAAAACCTGGGTAATTATTTGTGTCATTTATTCAAATGGAACGTTATTAGCAATTTTGAATCTTTGCACGTTTCAGCTGTTTTTAGACTTAAATGCAGCAAGTATTTGAAATAAAGTATGGAGTTTTTTAGACTTGATATTAAAGCAGAACAAAACACGGGTTTGTTTATATTCCCGGGTTTCATTGCGCTTCCCTGGGGCACCCCGAATCGGGATGCTCAGCTGTGTTAACCCCCCCAAATCACCCAATCTGCTTACCTCCGCCCCGGCAAGCGGCTCTGAGGGGGTGAATAGGAAGCACTTGCTTCCACATCCCCCGCATGCCCGGCAAGCATGCCTATCTGAATGGCTGGGGAGGGAGCGCTCAAACAACGCCAGGGATGCAGGGGATGTGGATGCCCCATTGTCAACAATCAGAGCCATTAGCCTAATCACGCCATTTGAGCAAGCGGCTCACGTGCGCCGTTGGACTGGGCAAAAGTGAGTATTTATTGGCGCTCTGGGGGTTTCCCGCATTGGGAAATAACGATTCGCGATGCCCCCCCAGGCCAGCCACTGCTGGGTTTTGTTCTGCTTTAAAGATAATCATGGATAAATTACAGATGATCAGCTCAAAGTTCACACTGCTTGAGTGAAAAAATTAAAAACATGGCTTTCTTTATTTTCAGAGCAGGACCATCTTGCCGATTCTTCATAGCTATAGCAATTGTCAACCTTCTCCGCCCTGCCTCAATATGAACAAGTCAAGGATGGATTATGGCCACTGTACCTGTCAGTACCCTTTACTAGTTTACAAGATATTATGTATGCATGTAACCAAGCAAAAGCCTGGATCCGATGCCAGACGGCAGCCTGCTTCCAGGTCTTCCCATAAGCATGTATCCATTAGGAATTCTGGATCCCATTCTGGCAGGCAGCCTGCTTCTAGGACTTTCCATATGCATGCTGCTATTTCAAAAGAGCCACCTGACATCATCATAGTACTGCCTGATCTTCAATGATTCCTAGTGTCCTGTATGTACTTGGTACCTAGTGATCTTCATCCATCCTGGTATTCCATGCACCCTGGTATCTTGTCTATTTCTGATCTTCTATGATCTCCTGTGCTCTGACCTGGTGTCATTGACTATTCCTTGGGTCTGTCCTTCCGGATTGATCACCCTTTATGACCCAGGATTGTCTGACTTTACCAGCTTATTAGGATTGATTACACAGTTTGAGCATTGGCCTGTTGACCCATTCTGCTCCTACACTTGTGACGAGTACCTAAGCTCCCTCCCCAGTTTGCCCTCCCTTGAGTGGGGCTCCAGCAAAGTCAAGGGTGCAGGGGCGTAACTTGAGGGTGTGCCACCTAACCACAGCCTGGAAGGTCAGGGGGCCCCATCATTGTTGCCCCTCCACCTTATCTATTATATTTGGTGCACTGACCAGAAGGAATGGGGATGCTGTGGTGTGTTGCTAAGCCTAGCTACAGCAAAGTGATTGAGGATCAAGGAGAGTAAAAGGGGTTTCACACTGCAGGACATCCCAAATTGGAAATAAAAGAGCCCACTCATTTTTATGTGTTTTGGTCCCCGTTAAAGAACATTATCATTGAGGAAAAAACGGTTACCAGAAGGTTCTGGGCAGCTGTTGGCCCCCCATTTAATATATTCACTTTTATTGTGGTGCTCTGCAGCATTATACAGTGCCTTGTATACTAAAAGTCTGAACCCTCTCATAGGGAAAGTGACTTAACCTTAAAAGTTCATCTAATATTAAAGTGGAGCAAAACCCAGGATTTTAACTATCCTGGGATTTGGTCCTTTCCCCTGGGGCACCCCCTCCGCTGTATGAAACCCCCCATATCGCCGAGCGCAACTCATCTCTTCCCGGTGCTATGGCGCACTTCCATCTAAGGCCAGCGGCTCCGAGCGCGGCTCGCGCATGCACCGTGAAGCAAGGTCATTGAACGGGATGACCTGGGGTGTTTCACACAGCGGGGCATCCCGGTTTTGGATGCCCCTGGGGGAGGGAATCAATCCTTTAGATTCCCAGGCCGATCACAGTGGGTTTTGGTCCACTTTAAACTGGACCTTCAGCCCAAATCTTTATAAAATGATTCCCCAGCATTTAAAATTAATATATTTTAAGTTTTTAGTAGCTTACTTATTATTCTTTCCCCCGCTGGGCTTCAACTCTGCTCGGGACTCAGGATATGGGTGCTGCCATCTTGCCTCAAAAACATCACATGTTGAGGAGAGGAGAGGGGTGAAAAATACGGGGGGGGGGGTTCAGGAAAAGGACAGCAATCCCAGAATGCAGAGCGGCACAGTCAAAAGACACTTCCTGTCTGTAGGCAGCCTGAGGCTCCACGGGCCACCATCTTGGATGTTAAAAGGCTCCAAAAAACGCACTGGATGTAGGCAGGATGCTTTTTAATGTGGGCAATCTGTATATACAGAGTGGGGGAAACATACAAAATAGGCTGTTATTCAGGGTGAAGGTCTGGTTTAAAAAATCAAGTGAAGAAAAAGCCCACCAAGCTTGTGGTTGTCTTCTACTGGTAGGAACAAAATCCTGGTAACTGGTTTTGAACATTCCATTCTGCTTTCTTGGGGGAGAGCTGCTCAACTCAAGTGGCCTTACTCTTGGCCTAATCAAAAAGCTTATTGGTATTGCAGTTCTTCTGATGTGTGTAGATCAGGGGTACTCAAATGGCGGACCGCGGTCCGAATCCGGACCGCAGACGCCATTTGTCCGGACCGCTGCCCAGGGCCGGACTGTGGCGATGGCCCCCGCCTGTGGTCCCCTGTTCGGGCGCCGCTTGATGACGCGCTGTCTCCTCCTCCCGCGGCTGCCCTGGACTCAATAGTCGGGCTGGCTGGATACTGCGCACGGTGAGAGCGCGCCGTTCGGTGGCTGGCTGGTTCGGTTTGCGCCCTGGTGTGAGCCATGTTCCGGAGCTCCTGGGTCGAGCCTGAGGTAATTCCCCGCCAATATGTGTATGAAAAGCGTGCGCCGCCATGGTTTGTTCTATATAGCCGCCGATTCCAGCGCTTGATGCGCCTGGGCGCGCTCGTCCTGTCCGGGCTGGCACTCTTACTTACACCACCCCCCCCCCCCGGACCTTCATCCCACGGCAGACCCTGGTAAGTGGACCTCCACTGAAAGTAGTTGAGTACCCCTGGTGTAGATGCTTTTACCCATCATTAAATGCTATGGAGGTACGCTGACTCAGGAGACATGTATTGGAATGGAGCTGATCACCCCTGTAATCCATTTAGCTTTTACAGGGGGAGATTTTCTACATTACAATACCTGTCTCCTAGGGCAGCCTGTGAGGAGCAGCAGTATTAAAGTGCTACACAAGACAAAGGTAATTGATACACCATTGCATCAGGCTACTTTTGGCACTGTCTTTAATTGTTTTCCATTTTTAAATTAAAGAAGAAATGGCCAAGATAGCGAGGTTTACAGGTTCAGCTTATGATTTTTCTTCTGAAAAAGTGGGCGTGGCCCTTGGATCTCTGCTGACAGCAATGTGATGAATCTGGAGGAGGAGGTGGAGGAAGAGGAGCAGGAGAAGAGACAGCAATCCTGTCCCACTCTGCTGAGCTGATTGGGGGACAGGATAAAAAAGAGAATGTCATCGGCTGAGCCTCTCTGCCATTTCTGCTTCAATTTAAAAATGAAAAACAGTTTAGGACAGTGCCAAATGTAGCCTGACACAATGGTGTAACCATTACTTTTGCCTGCTGTATCACATTAGTCACTCTGTCCAAAGCATTGCATAATGGCTAAGAGCACCCCCACACATCAGAAGAATTGCAATAGCAAAAGGCTGTTGTTCCAGCTCAAGGATGAGGTCTTTGGAGTTGAGTAGATTTCCCCCCGTGAAAGCAGAATGAAAGGTTCAAAACCTGTTACCCTGATTCTTCTTCCTTAAATTCTAAAAAAAGAAACTGGCTTGGCTGGATTTTTTTTCTATGTAGGGTGTATAATTAACCCCTGTTTTGCTATTTGTTAACAATTTATTATTATTGGTACATTTTTCAGGAAAGTGCTCCTTTAAGTGTAACCCCTTAGTGCTGCACCTATGTTGAATTTTCTTGTTCCATGATAGAACCTTACTGCACTTGAAAGCAGGTTTGTTCATTAATCTGGGTTATAGTGGACCAAAACTTAGGATTTTGACTATCTTGGCCCCGCTGCGTGAACCCTCCCAGGACCAGCTCACCTCTTCCTGGTCCCTGCTAAAGGGATAGCAGGATGTGGCCATTGCTCTTAGACGCGCCGTGGGACTGGGAAACGAGGTAAGTGAATGGGCCGACTTGGGGGGTTTCACACAGCGGGGCATTCCCGGGCCGGTCAACATGGGTTTCACCCTGTGTGAACCCCCCCAGATCAAAGGGCCAAAACCCAGGAAAGTCAAAATCCTGGGTTTTGGTCCACTTTAATACCCAACAAATCTAATCTGGATGAATAGATTGCAAGGGCACCTCATGCAAAGTTCTGGCTCTGTGTGCCTGCACCAGGCATTCAGATAGGCCTGGCTATGGAGGGGATATGCTTGAGTCACTGTGACTGACGGCAGGGATGGCTGTCCATCCAGGACGTCACCAGTGAATAGAGAACAGACCTGCATGTTGTGGTACTTTTCTGAGTGTGGGAATAGGACGGATCAGCTGCAGGTGTGTACGGCTTTTTTTTTTTACATTCTTGGACAGTCCCTTTAAATAAACCTCAATAGCGACTTTTAACACTCACCTGAAATCTTTTATACAGTACTGTCAGTACAAGAAAAACACGCTACAGAACTCATAAGGATATCCCATGGCTATATTGTTGCAAATGACAGGACGCATTTTACCATCAAAGAAGGAGAAACAGCAGCATGGCGTAGGCTCTGGATTATGCATATCCAAGAGTCACATGGAGGCCGTTTCCCCCCAGGATTGATGAACAGATACAAGCTAAGCAGAAGTGACAGGAAACAGATGACGAAGGTCTAATTTAATGTCATTTCCAGTAACAATATACCTTAAAGTGGCCTTGGGAAATTGCATGGGTCACTGGAAGGAGCAGCCATTCTGATAAGAACATACAGCACGCGGCACACAATGTCAGGACAATCCCTTATGTAACAAGCAAACGGTACACACGGGGGCTCCAATGTACTAAGGTGAGAACATTGCAGAGAAGTGCAACAACAAGTCATAGCGATAGGAATATAAAAAAAAAAAAAAGACATCTCATGCACTCATGCTCATCCCTTATCTGCATACATAAAGGAGCTCTATCGTGAAAACGTTTATTTTATATAAAGAAGCTAGATTACAAGAGGAGGGATTATTACTTCTACGCCCGACATCTAATAAATCCCACCAAGCTTGTTGTTTTCCATTACTGAAAGAAATGAAAACCAAGATTTTGGAATGTACCACTTTACTTTTACACGGGAGAGCTGCTTGATTATAACTGCGTGTCTCGTAAGCTAGCCTTTGGTAATGGTAGAATAAACCATTCTAATACCTGTCCTAAGCATTGCATGATGGGTGGAATCATCTACACACATCAGAATTCCAGCAGTAAGCTATTATTCCAGCGCAGGCGAGCTCAGAGGATGGTTCATTACAGTTAAAGTGGACCAAACCCAGGATTTTGACTATCCTGGGTTTTGGTCCACTTCGGTGGGGCACCCCGATCGGGGGTGTCCCGCTGTGTGAAACCCCCCAGAAAGCCCCGAAAACTCACCTCTCCCCGCTCCCACGTGACTGCTGCAGCCAATCCCCGCCGACGGACAAGCAGAGCGCATCCGCCGCCGCCGCCTCCCGCACGTCCCTCTTACAGGGAGCGCACCCGCGCCGGCCATTCACAAATGGGGCATGCAGCTGGCTGTATTATTTATTTTTATCATTCGAAAGAAAAAAGATTAGACTGCACTGCCCATGAAAAATAAACAGAATGGACATGTGCGAGCTGTGTGGGGGGTTTTACTCATTAAATGAACAACAAAAGCCCCCAAAAAACTCCACAGCAACAGAAAACACCTTGTATTGCTCAACACAATTAAAAAGAAAAAACATAGGACTGATTACAAGTCAAAGGACAGTAAAAAATCAGGCCATGGCCGGGGTAGTGTGGTCGGGGATGGGCTTATCATTTCTGGCGCCCCATGCAAAATGTGTCTGGGGTCCCTAATCCTAACCTAAAAGACAAAGTTTGTATAGAGAAATACAATATTACCGCACCTTGTTGGGGATGTAGCCCGTCCTGCTCATGCACTGTGGGAGCGCGCGAGTGAACCCCCGAGGATTTAACTCAGAGGGGCATCTTGGAATTGTCCATCAATGGCATAGGGAATTGTCTGGGAATTGCCCATATGGGCATCCAATTTCTACTCCCAGTGGTATCCCGAACTAGGATGCCCCACTGTGTGAAACCCCATTAAATTGCTGCACCCACTCACCTAACTCATTCCAATGGCATATGTGCAGGTCACAGCCTTGTTATACCTTTAGCTAGACACATAAAGGGGCAGCCATTTGTGATTGGCCAGCCCAGGCACAACCCCAGCTAGAGGTGAGGGGGGATGCAACTAGTAGCCCGCTCTGCTCCAATCAGCTTGCTAGCTGCTGTGATGTCACTGAATGGATCTGAGCACAGTGATTCTGCAGCAGCCGGCTCAGGTAAGTATACAGTGGTGTCCTATCTGCTGCACACTCTGTACTGTGTACTGTGTTAAACAGCCACCCTCACTCACCCCGACCGCCGTGTGCCAATATTTATTTATTTTTATTAAACAAAAAGTTGGCACTGATCAGACCCTGCCTCTGGGGGCCCCCTGGCAGGTGGGGGCCCCATGCATTTGCATGGTATGCTTGGTGGTTAGGTAGGCCACTGAGCGTGGCCATAGAGAGCATAGGGAGAATTCTAGGTGGGCCGCACTGCTTTGGGAGAGAATAAGCTTTTCCTCTTCCTAAAAGCTTCAGCTCCATGCCTCCCAAGTCTTCCTCCAATCCCTACCCCATACCTGGCCCATTGTACCCTCACAGTGACCATTCCCATCCCTGCCCATGATACAATACTTTGAAACACCTTATGCTTGTCTTTAAATGTGATTTACAGCAATGACAAGTTTTGACACTAGATGCAGCAATGACAAGTTATGACACTAGATGGAGCTGTTACCAATGTTTATCTGCAGTCTCTATTGTGCATTCTCTGCGTTGTATTTCCTGTCGGTTCCTGTTACACCCCTAATGTCTATCTGGACATGACTCGGCTGCACCCAGCACTTACACTCGGCAACACTGCTGAAAAACACACTAGTTGACCTTTTGAGAAGCACTGCGGGGGTCAAGCTAAGCAACTCATGGACTGGCCAAGGCCAATAAATTCCCAAGCGGATTCTTGCCCCAATCCTCCACTGCCCTGAATACCCTGCATACCCTGAACCCGTTTTCTCATACCCCTTAACTCATACCACAAGACCACTGGGGAGCAAATGCACGGTAAACCCTAATGTCCAACAGTGGTTATGTGGGGCATGATGGTATGAGCGTAGCGCAGAAGCAAGGACCCAGAGCATAGTTCTGTAGAATTTTGGGCTCCCTTTTGCAGTTTGGTTGCTTCTGGGGTGGAGGGATGTTGACTGGACCACCAGTCTTTTTTGCCTGAAGGTCCACTTTAAAAATGAACAACCTTTGAGCCAAAGTAGGCACTTGGTCCTTCCATGAGGCATGGTAGCCCTGCTGCATGGTGTGTCTATGCTGTGGGTCTGAGCATGGCTAAGCGGTGCATCATCCATATCTATGCTGGGCGTACGATGAGTTAAACTCGGCTCTGGAAAGTACATCATGCATAAGGATTTTATCAGATCCTCTGCCAGTGGATTGATCTTTATCCCTCTTGACAGGAACAATAAGCTTGCTTCTATGTAAGGTCTGTTGTTCACTGACATTTAAAGAAAACTCCAAGAACTAATCATGACCATGTAAGATAAATATATGCATGTATAAATAATGCCGCCAGACTATATCTTTGCTGAAGGGTGCTACTGATATGAGCACAACCGGAATAGGTAAAAATATCATTATTAATAATAATTGTAATATTAATATCATTTTCTGATTCATGAGAATGATGCTAAATAATAACTGGTGACGACTAATGCTAAATTAATATAATTATGGCCGACTAACATAATGACTATCTTCAACATTTCAGGTTATAATAAACAGGGGGGGTACATATTGCTTTTTACAGGCAAAGTAATCTTACATTTCTAATGAATATGTCTAACATAAGAAAGGCACACTCAAAAGTATTCCTATTGTGTAGACCCACATGCTGAGTAATAGTACAGTTTTACTTCTATATATTGATGATAGATTGGACTGGGAGTGTGGATAGCTCCATTTTAGCCTATCACTAACAAAGGAGGTGTTAACCTGACAGGAGCCTCAGGATTGAATAGGTGGTCATGATCAGGGGAAGGTGCTGGAGGCAGAAGAAGAAAGCTTTCCACTTTTTTTCTGTGACCAGAGCAAAGAGACAGCATGGAACTGATACTGCATTAGATATGCTGTCTGGCAAATAATTTTAAACTTTGACTGGTCAATCCCTTAAAAAAAAAAATATTTGAGTGACAGTCTCAGTTTCATTGTACTGAATGAGGAGTGCCGCTCCATATACTACAACAAAGGGAACACTGCCTGGACGTGCCTCCCCCCCATACATGATGGCAGGGGTGCACACTAAATTTTTTTAACCCAGATCTTCTGAAATTAAACTGAATCAGGATCAGTGCCATACACTAGTAGGGGGTAAGTATTGCACGGGAGGGGCTTGTCCAAATGTGGACTTTATTTAAAAAGTCTAAAATGTATGCGCTTTCTTGTGTTGACAGTTCTGGTCTTTAGGCACCGCCCCGTCCCCCCTACTGTCAAGATGGAGGAAGCCCGTCCCTGCACAAAGTGTGTTGAGTTGCACAATTCCACACTGGCTTTTAAGTAATAATACAGAAACCAGACTTTACTATTCCTGGGCTTCGGCAGATGCAGCCTGGAACTTTCCCTGCTGACAACCAGTTAGTTTTACACACGCCGGCCAAGCAAACCCTATTGGCCATAGGCAATCACCAGTCAGGTGGGATATAACAGCGCAGCCCAGGTGAATCATTCTGCCCAATTTCAGGCTTCCAGGGTCCCCGACACAACTTCTTTCCACCTTATCCCTCATGAAAACAGTATAAAATGAGATGTTGTGCCAGTCCCTGGCGTGCATATGAGGACGTTTTTGGTAGTTCCTGTGATGTGCCCCCTGCTGCCAGTGAAGCAGGGAGCCTGGTCCCATGTGACTGGCAGCAGTGATGTGCACCAAGGCTGGGCAGGGAGCCCACTGTCAGAATCAGAGGCTGCAAGCAAACTGCAGGGCTGACAGGTAACTGAGGTCTTATTGCCTGGACAAGGACTAATTTGGTATGGGTGTTAGTAAACCTAAGGTGTTTTTTTTTTTTACTTTAGGCCCACTTTAGTGATGGGGTTAAAGTGGACCTATAACCAGGATTTTTACTACCCTCACGACAGGTACTTGCCCATAGACCATCCCATGAGGCCACAGCCCTGGGAGTGGGAATCCCATGCGGCTACATCCATGGTCTCCCTGTAGCCTTCAGTGCGCTTCTGTCCCCAGCCTATCTGAAGTGCTGCCCATGGGTGCGTACCTCAGCCAGGAAATTCAGGGGGTTGTTGCATGACCAGGGCCAGTGCCAGCACAGGGCAAACCTGGGCAACTGCCAGGGCCCCTGGCA
The DNA here is from genome assembly GCA_027917425.1 of Gastrophryne carolinensis. Lineage (NCBI taxonomy): Eukaryota > Metazoa > Chordata > Amphibia > Anura > Microhylidae > Gastrophryne > Gastrophryne carolinensis. The sequence goes on along the minus strand of CM051241.1, from coordinate 136,986,238 downwards.
TCTTCAGGGGCCCACTTAGGCTCACACCTGGCAATGGTATTATTTAACAGTGGACCCAACCACCGAATGCCGGGTGCTGTGTGCAGACCTGCTCATGGCTGGCCTCAGCAACAATGGAGAAGGTGGCATGAAATGGAGGGCAATTGATGGAAGCTCAGAAGGTGAAGAGAACCAGGTGACAACTGACAAGGAACTGTGATCAGCAGCAGGAGAAGACCCATTTATGGTGACATCATGTGACTCCCTACTTTGGGGCCCATTAAGACTCTCTTTCCCGAGGGCCCCCACAAACCTGGAGCCAGCCCTGGCCATGGCCCCCAAATGGGCTATGGGACTGCCTGAGAGGTGAGTGTCTAAAGGTGATGAGCGGAGTTTCACACAGCAGGGCATCCCAAATTAGAATGCCCTGGGGGGGAGTTATTTGGCATTGATAATGCTGAAGGTTCCAATTTAAAACAGCAAAAGGAATATTACAGTGGTTCTAATTCCTTCCCTTTACTTCAGTAAAGCTGTTAATATATAATCTGGTTGGCCCTTTCCCTCTAGATCTAAAGTCTGCTCAGTTTGGTTGTAACAAGCTGTTATTAAAGACAAACTAAGCACATTTTCCAACTATGTCATAGATTGCTTGGAATTCACTAATTCACGTTACATTGCCTTCAGTTGCTCTTTATATTTGAGATGGGACTATAACCGATATAACCGACCAAAAGCCCCTCAATAAATCAATGGACAGTAGACGTTGATGGACATATCAAAAAGAGCCTCCATGTGGGCCCCTGTAGCAGGTGTTAGGAACCTAGGTCCTTTCAAAGGCAGAATGCAAGTTGCTGAAGGGTTAACAGGAATTCCAAGACCACAGCAGTGTATAATAGTAATCAATCCTGCCGGCAGTCTTTCAGCATGGTACAATGTGACTTCAATACATCAGAGCCTTCAAAAGGAGAGGAAGAACATTGATATTCCTGTCCATTCACAAATGGCTCTGGCTGAGCCTGATGGTGGGAGGTTCGGGATGGATGGGAAGGGCAGAGGCGGCTGACAAAACAGATAGGATGTCATAGGCTCTGCTTTTCCCTAACCAGTGCTTTCTAACAAATAGGACCTGTGGGTGTTTAGGCTGTTCAGGAAATTGATGGCATGTCTTCTGCCTTGCCAATCATTAGTATATATAGGCATTTTTAGACTTTTCAAAGAAGTGTCCCTGGGGTGTGGAGTTGTACATCCAGAAAGGACGCCCTTACTCAAATAGTCTAAAGAGCAGATTTGGAGTTGTGAGGAACACTATTGGCAAGTAGTTACAACTAAAAGATAAAGTAGACATCATTGTACAACATAGGGTGTAGCATAGATTAACTTAGGGGTTCCCACCTTGTAGCCATAGGTGGCTTTTACTGTATGTTGCATAGAAGCTGTCTGCTAGATCAGACCCCTTGTGGAGGTCTAGTACACCATTGAGTCTGGGGTAACATGGTGCCCAGGGCCAGGCAATGTCAAGACTATGGGGCTGATTAGGAGCCAGGTGAGAATTCTCACTCCTTTTTTTAACAGAGAAAACTGCCATTCACTTTCATTATCTACCTTGGAGCTGATTCAGAACCAGGGGAAAATGTACACCCGGTAGACAATGAAAGTAAATCTCTCCTAAAAAAGTGAAAATTCTTACCTGGCTGTAAATCGACCCTCTATGCATGGAGTTAATGCAGCTGGAGAAACATGCTGGCTTGGAGAAACATTGGAGAAACATGCTGGCCACTTGATTATCCAGCCCGGGCTGACCTAAGGTTACAAGTTGCCATGTGCAAGAATTTAGGATGGTGTCTATGAACAAATTCAAAAATCTGAATAAAACCCGTCAGGTGAAGGTATCCACTTGTGTGATTCAGACTAATAGAGTAATCCACCACCGTCTGAATAAAACTCTTACCAGAACAACTTCAGAGTAGAGCCAGAAACAGTATTCATAAAACAGCCAATACGCTGGAATGCAGAAGGGGAGCCCAATCGAATAGAACTTCACTCCCCAATCAGAAACAGGGAGGCTTAGTCCACTATTCCTGTGATCTTTAAATTACACTCCAGGTAGTTCTGGTACCTGCCCAATTCTGGGCTTCCTAAAGATGTTTCAATGGAGGTGTATCCCAATTTTAATAAGCTCTGTGCCTTTATAATGTGTTTTTTGAGTTGAGTCAAAAGGTTGGGATCCTTTTTGCACGTTGAGCTTGCTATTTGAGGCAGCGCGGTATCAATCTTTTGTAAAAATTTAGGATGGTGCTCCAAAACACACACACACACACACACACACACACACACACACACACACACACACACACACAACATTTCCACTAGGATTGTAGAGACAGTTGAAGGTAAAGTGGCAGAAGAACGTTGGAAAAATGAAGAAGATATGAAAGTGAGATAAGGTAAAGAAGAAAACAGAAAGGGTTCGAAGGAATGGTAAAAACAAAGAGAGAGAGAGAGAGAGGCGTGGAACACAGAAAAGTGGAAGAGAGTGAAACTGGGGGAACACAGAAAATAGGGAATGCTGAAAAGGGGAAAAGATAGAAGGAAATGTGGAAAATAAAGGAGGGGATGCGGAAAGGCAAGAAGGAGAAAATATGGGAAAGAGAGAAAAGGGAGGGAATGTTGAACATAGAGAGATAATGAAGGGATATGGAAAGGAGAAAATGTTGGGATGTAGGAAAGAGCAGAAGAAGAAGAGAAGACGTGGGAAATAGAGGGAAGTGTGGGAAATAGAGAAATAATGAGTGGATGTGGAATAGTGATAGAAGGTGGAAAGCTGAAAAGAGAGGAAGAGTGCAAAAAAAGATGAGAATGTACAAAATAGAGACAGAACAAAATTATGGAAGACAAGTTGGAGGAGCAATGGTGGAAAAAAGGAAGAGTTAAATGAAAGTGATAGGAAGTGGAAAAGAGCTGAAAATGTGGGGGAAATAAAGATGGCAGGATCACATAGAAGACAGAAAGGCAAAAAGATAGAAGTGGATTGAAAGAAAAGAAGAAAGGATAGAAAACAATGTCAGAGAAAGAGAGAGAGACAGAGAGAGGTGGTGGCAACAAACAAAAGATGGAAAGACTAGGAGGAAATGCAGAAATGAGAGACAGACCTGAGCCAGGTGAAGCCCAAATGGTTTCTCCTGGTGCCCACTTGCAGAGAGACTGGGATGGTGCCCTATGCGGCCACACAGTTTGCACATCACATAGTCCAACCATTTTCCCAGCCTCCCCGTGTAGTGTCTGGATTTCAATTCTGCCATTTAACCTGGGGCGGTGGAATTCGCTTGAGTGCAGTGAGTATGTTATGAGTCAGGGGGATCCACATACACTCTGCATATTAGATTTCGGGGACTGAGACAGATTTGCTAGCGCTGAGCTGTCATGTTTGATGCTTTGAGTATTTCACTGCATGACCGGTTACTTAGTAACCGGTTCTAAAAGGGCTTCTATATAACTTCATGTTGAATGTGGGTCCTAAGTATGTACCTGTCCTAGTCAGAAGATGGGGCCCCTGTGTAAACTAAAATGAAACTGCATAGAATGTAATAAGGGTGTTACTAAAAATGCACAGGGCACCACAGCAAAGGCCCAGGTACAACCTTTCACCTGCTACTACCCAAATAAAAAAAATCATTTTAAAACCAATTTTCTGAGGTTGTTTGTAGGCCATTACCCAAAATCATATACTTTCCGTTATGTGAATTTTCTTGACAAGTGAGAAGGATTGTAATTACTTTGGGCCTGAAAAGGAGCAAAATTCTAGACTATCTGCTTCTTCTACTACCAGCTTACCTGGGCCCCATATCAGCTCCATGGACTGCCCTAACTGTAGTCACACTTTGAGGATCTTGTTGGCAAGCAAGGTAGGTTGGTTTCTGCTTAAAGTGGACCAAAACTCATGGCGATCAGCCATAGAATCTTTAAGATTCCCGAGCCGATCGATCCCCCCCCCCCCCCCCCCGGGGAATCCAAAAGGCTCCCATACACTTACCTTCTTTCCTGGTCCAACGGCACATGCGCGAGCTGCGCCCGCATCCCCGCTATCCCTCTAGCAGGGAGTGTGCCTGCGCCAGGCATTTGTGAATGGCCGGAACAGGCACGCTCCCTGTTAGAGGGTAGCAGGGGATGCGCCGTCAGCGCACTCGGGGCCGCTGGTCTTAGATGAAGGTTTAGACGACGTGTCGTAAGTGGCTCCGAGTACGCTGATTGGATGAACGGCAGCGCATGCGTGAGAGGTGAGTTGGTTTTGGCGACCTGGGGGGTTTCACATAGCAGGTCACCCCCGATTGGGGTGCCACAGGGGCAAGGACCAAAACCCTGGATAGTCAAATTCCCGGGTTTTGGTACATTTTAAGATATACCTCACCAAAGTTTCGAGAAGATTATCTTCCTTGGTCTGTAAGAATCATAGTCAGGGGAGTAACTACAGGGGCAGCAGGGGTAGCAACCCTATTAGGGTTCATGGGGTTGGGGAGGGACAATAATTGTTACTCCACTACCTTATTTATCAGATTACTTTATTTAAAAGAAATGAATCACCATTTGTCTTGGTTTTAGTTGTTTTAGTTGTTGGTAGTCTAATTGTATCCAGTTAAACTGGACCAAAAGTCCCATTTGCTCTTGGTCCGGTATTCACGATTTCTGTGGAGCATCGCGATCTGGGATGCCCAGCAGTCAGAGTTGCTAATGAACTGAAATGACCAAGCCATGACCCACTGCTGAGGTCCAATGCAGCACAGGAAGTGCACACAATGGCCTCCCTTCCTCCCCTGCAGTTCATGCTCTCCATAGTCCCCTGGCATGAGAAGGAAAGCAGGGGATGCCGCTGCATTTACAGGTATACAGCAGTGAGTCACAGCCGGGGATAAACAGCAAATCTATGTGGTATTGCAAATCAGGAGGCCCCTTGGGAATTAGTAATACTAGACCAAATATCAAATATGACTTTTGGTCCAGTGTACCATTTAGTCTGAGAGAAGTTCCCAAAATATTTGGGCGTCAGGACTAAATCTGAACGCCATTAAAATCTGTAGGCTCGAATCAGATCCACTGTAAAAAAAAAAAAAACTCGGCTGGTTGCAAGATGCAACTCGCAAGTGAATTCTCACTTTCTCGGATGATTCAGGGACACAAGCGAGATCATCCAGTCTGGGCGAGAAGCATATGAGAAAGCCTGGAAAGAATTTGCACCTCTATCCGATATTTTACAACTCGCATGACAGGGAATCACTGTTGTGAGGTGTAAAAGTTGTGACTGACAGATTTTTATCAATGAAAACTATAGAGGGCAATTGTTTCTTTTTACTGTAGTTCTTTTTTTAAACCATGCCCCCCCCCCCCCCTGAAAAAAAAGGCAACAAGCCCGGGCACCAGGAATAAGGGCTGGTAACCCAAGGCTCAGACGACAAGCCAGTCGCCCCCTGGCACTGCCAGTTAACCAGCCCTTATGTACTTTATTATGGGTTTGTTTGGGGTTTGGGGCTTTTCCAGGGGTGCCAAGGGGCTAGTGCACCCTCTCTGAGCTCTGAGTTACCAGCACTTTTGCATGGGCTAGTTGCCTATAGGGGGGGGGGGGCGGCAGTCATTTTCATTGATAAAAATCAAGCTGGATATATATATATATATATATATATATTCAATGAAAAAAGGATGCCAGCCAGTGAAGCCGGCATTTCTCAGCAGCTTTTAACTGACCAGATCTAGCGGCAGTGAATAGCCCGGACTCGCATGAGTTCTTGCAAAAAAAAGAAAAACCTTGGTAAAAAAATGTTCTACTGAATTATAAGAGTGGGGAAAATGGAGAGAATGGGTTTTTCTCTCACATAGGTCTTGATTCAGTGCCTGCCGAGATTGCATCAAGGCCTATGGGGGGAAGTTACATAATAAGTGTATACATTGACTAGTCATTTTTGACTTGAGGTTTACTTTTATGAATCAACCTTTATACAGCTCTATAGAGCAATCCTAAAGGAGAAGACAAATGAAGGCATTAAAGGACAGAGGAAATTGGGTTCAAAAGAGAGAAAGTGCCTCCAAAGAGCTGGGAGTGATGGATGTGTGATATACAAAAAACCAAAATGTTATAAAACTAAAATGATCTATAAATAACCTGCATTAAAAAAAAGCTGACACGTAGCTGTAAATAGCAAGCTTTGGTGCCTCAGACGTTCCCGGAGACCTGCTCAGCCAGAAACTCTAGATGGCAATATTGCACTTGTTGTAGTGGCTGCACTCGTCTGCGAGAGGCCTTTCGTCTCCTCTTCTCTTTATCAGTATTTTATGTGCTGCAGATCCGTAGCCTCTTATTATAAGTTTAATGAAGCAGAAGTTATTGAAGCATTTTATTGATTGCTCAGATCACAAGTTTACTGTCATTCTGAATTGGCACCTCACTCTCTAAAGCAAACTGCTGACACCTTTTTAAAAAAGTGACAACTGCATCTATTTCATGACCAGAAATCCATTTTCATCTCTATCAAGACAAGAATACAATTTTCACTTCATTTAACTGATGTTAGGCCCGCGCCGGCTATGACATTTCAGAGCGACGCAAGTTTAAGGTTCCTAAAATAATGTACTTCACCTACGTAGGTGGCTGCTTGTTTGAGGGCATCATCGCTTTGCCCATCTGTTAAAGGAGAGCATTGCCTCCTTTCTCCAGAGCTTCCGGTCCAAGGAGCATCCTGTCACATATCCCACCGGGTATCAAAGACAACACTCGGGGGCGTCTGCTCAATCCCCAGCAATGTGGATGGACCTTATCATTACGAGGCTACCGGTGAGAAAATCAAAAAGGCATCAGATTTTGCTGTCTAAAATAGTTTCTTAAATTTGGAGAAGGTTTAAGACCAAATATGGCTCTCTAGTGGAATGTGTTTGCTTTGTTTTTTAAACAATCTATTTTTTTATGGTGAAGCCAACAGAAAACCAAAACTAATTTATGAATTCATTAAAACCTTTCATGTGGAATATGGTGAAAGTGACATAAAGTTCCTGTCCACACAACATAAAAAAATAACACATGGGAGCAGGCTCCCTACTTGATTACAAGCATTCCCCATGTGATATGTGCTTACAGTCAGTGCTTGTATGTGTGCTGGGGGCAGGTCGGGATCCCGCTTTCAACTTAGTGGAGAGCGCTACAACCAAACTGGCTCAGCCTGCAGGACTAGGAAGGCTGGCAAGGTGAGGTTGAGGTTTTAGTTGACCAGCCAGAGGGAAATATAAAAAGTTGGGGAGGGGCTGATCTCAGGGCTGTTGCTATTTTTTTTCTTGAAGATGTTTTGCTTCTTATCCGACTGGATTTCTCAACTGAGAATCCAGAAATCCAATCAATTGTCCAGTCAAACTTATAAAATAAGCCATACTTAGTTCTTTTGCCCAGCAACTTCTTCACAGAGGTCCAGTGGTGTGATACCTGTTCCCAAGTTCCAGTTCCACAGCATGCATGCACCAGGGGATTCCTTGAAGTTTCTGGGGATTTGCAAGTAAATTGGTGGATGAGTCTTGGTGCAGTCTGGCACCTGGAGGCATTAGGGGAACTGCTTACCTGCTACTGGCTCTGGCGTAGCACATCTCTCATCCGCCATAATGGTACGAGAAGCCAACTTGGCATGTGGGCGTGGGTCTGGAGAACTTCCCCTGACTTTAATAGGCCCCTCCGACTTCAAGAAAATACTGTAGGCCTAGAGGCTTTCTTTTACTGTTACATATATAAACCACCTAGTTGTAAACTTTCTAACTCAACATACAATCAAAAGCAAAAAAAATGCTTTAGTAAGTGACAACCATGAGAGGGATGCAACAGTTCTCTCTTCTCAATGCGTGACATACAGTTACTTCATCTGCAGGAGTTAATTCCCATAAGATTAAGAAATAGTATGTCATGCGGGAAAGTGATCACTGTGTCTAAGACCTGGTGATCAGGTGAAGATGGTTGCTGTCACTGACCAGCAGACTATCTCCCCTCTTTGCCGCCCCCCCCCCCCCCATAACAGCGATCACTGTGAGTGGCAGATATTCTGACCAGCAATCACAGTACCTAAAAAAAGATGACGGCGGTGGCGAGGGACAGACCTGCTGAGATGAAAGCGGGAGTGGCAGAAGCCCTGGAGCTGACAGCAGCTGAAGCCCTAGAGACAGCGGTGATCCCGGAAGGGGCTGTGCCGGCAGACCTGGGGGTTGCGGTGGAGACCTTGGAGCCGGAGGTGGATGGGGGGGGGCTGCACAGCAGAGAACAGTCTCATTGTGGACTGGGCTGTGTTATCCACAGGGAAGGGAGGGAAGGTGACAGCAGAAAAGATGCTGGGTGAGAACCTCATAAATGTCATTATGCAGGGCCCCATACAAGCCTAGGCCAGTGACCACAGGACATTACAATATTGGACCGTAAAACTGAAAAATGTATTTCTTTTATTTCATGGTCTAATGTTAAAAAGTTCTGTTAAATCCCTGTGAGCTTAGGATGCTCACTACACCCCCTTGATGAATTCTTTGAGGGGTTAAGTTTCCAAAATGTCACTTGTGGGGGGGTTTTGTTGTTTTGTTTCCTGTGGGGCTCTGTGATTGTGACATGGCATATGCAATGTATCCACATAGCCAGATCCACACTCCAAAAGTCCGATAGTGGTCCTTCCCTTGTGACCACATGAGTTTTTATCACATATGAAGTATTGCCACAATCGGCATAACAAAATTTAGGGTCTATTTTCTCATAGAACCCCCTGAAAAATATTTAATTTCTTTAGTCCACATTGTGGTAATTACTGTGGGGCACTTAAAGGCTTAACAAACTTTATGAAAGTTGTTTTAAATACACTGATGGGTGCTTGATCATGGGTTTTCTGATGTATAGGCCCCTTAAAGTTACTTCAAATGTACAGTGGTCCTTAAAAAAATAGGCTTTGTAAATTATGGTGAAGAAATAAAAAAATGCAAAATGTCTAAGCTTTCTAACATAGTAGCAAAATAAAACAACATTTAAAGCTTATGCTGATGTAAAGTAGATATATGGGGAATGTTATTTATTAACTTTTTTGTGTGTGCTATGGCTATCTGTTTTAAAGGCATAAAAATGCCAACTTTTTGGTCAAATTTTAGTTTCGTAAATAAATGCAAAACAAAAATGTACCACTAACATAAAGTACAATGTTTCTAAAAATACAATCCCAGAATCATTGGGATATGTAGTGAAATTTCATATAGGAACACGTGAGTTTAGCAAAATTTGGCCTGTTCTGGAACAACAAAACTGGATGTGGAAGGAAGGGGTTAAAGAACGAGCAGAGTCGGACTGGGGCCAAAAATCTGCTTGGATTTATACTGGCCCCCTGTCAGCCCAGTCTAGCTTTTTACGTGGTTTGTCTTCAAGCTTTGGAGTGTGTTATATAGCTAAGGCTATACTATCTTCATTCATAGGCAGTGGTGGATATGGTCACTCTTAAAGTGATGGTACTAAGGTTTAAGTATTGTAAGGGCAGACAATGTGGCAGGAGTAGGTATGCCCCCACAACCATAATGCTGAGGCTTTATCACTGCTAGGAAATATCATGAATGGAGGGGATATGGCCCATCTTAAAGTGGATCAACACTGAAAAAAAGTTTAAAATCACTGCCCAGTCAATAGATGTACCTTTTATTGCAACCTATTCCTTTGTTTGCCTAGCGTTTCTAAACTTAAACACTAGGCTCCACCATCTTTGTGCATCCAGGAGCTTATTTGCCAGCGTCCCCAGGTGCGCTTCAAAAACGTGCACATATGCTGTAGAAAACGTCCATCAGACTAAAGAGCTCCCTCCTTGTCCTCACTGCTGTCACTAGTATAGGTGCTACGACATGTCATTTTCCAAAGATCACCTAAATCTAGTCTACAAGCTTCTACAAATACTACCTCTGGTAAAGCAGCATTGATAACATCAGTATACATAGATCTCTTGTTAGGGGAGGTGTCCCAGCCAATCAACGGCGCCTATAAAGAATCAGCTCCTGGTCATATAGAAGGTACGCACCCTCCTATTGGTCTGTGAAACTGGACAGTCTGCCGCAAGTCCATCCACCCCCCCCCCCCCCCACCGCAAGTCTTGTGATAGGATGGACATGCGGTTGTAGGGGAAAAAATGGTTGCAGAGCATAGTAACTAGCTGCTATGGGCTGAAGTACTTGCTGATTCCGCAGAACACAGATGCAGAAGTGGCCAGACACAGATAGTAATTTAGGTAAAATAAAGTTTTACGTTTTTTCAGAGCACAGCAGTGGTTGGGGTTTTTATTAAAGTGTCTTTCTTTTTACACTGTTGGTCCATTCAAATATATTATTATAGTCAATGAGAGCCGTTTGCCGAAAGATGTAAACATAGCAAACATCTTTCATTGGCTGAGTGCCCAGGATGTAAGTTTAACTGGGCGAACTCCGGGGTTTCATACAGGGAACAAAGCCCAGGAAAGTCAAAATCCTCGGTTTTCAAACTTCAGTATTGTAGGGGCAGATACTGTGAGGTCGGTATGGCGGCCACAGCAATGATGCTGATGCTGAAGACTTGAACATGGACTGGGGGGTACCGTAAGGCACGGTATGGGGTAGAAGAAAAGACTTAGGAGGAAGGAGTGGAGTGTGTTTCGAAAGCAGCAGCATACAGGCAGGAGAGTGAATTCGGGCAAAGGCTCAGAGTAAGGGGCATCAAAGCAGTGGCTTTACATATGGCCTGTCCATCACCTCCTAGAAAGGAGATGTAGGTGGACATCCTAACAGGTTGTTTTACTTAAAATATATAAAAAAACTAATATTTTTAATTTAAAAATATAACAGGTAAAAGAGATTATGTGTCCTGAAGTGGCTCCTGTTAAACTTTGCACCAGGATAATCCTAATTGAGCTAACAGCAGAAGAGATCTCTTCTAACCCTGCTCTTCATCAATGCAGGGGAGCATAACCAGACTGAGTGCTCTTCTTAGTTCTGATAGTCAGGGACATGTTGGAGCCTGCGGGGGGAGCTCTTGTTATCAGGGACCTCCCTGATACCAATAAAAGGATCCATCTTTTGTTGTCAGTTCAAGTCTGGAGCAGCTGTCCCAGGGGTAAATTGAGCATAGGTTGCTTTAGTTTTTGCCTAGACATACCGTTGGTTCCATATGCAACATAACTATGCAACTATCCTAAAGCCTTTTGTCTGTAGAGAGCAACTGACAGCTACAATGACAGGAATTCTAACTGTACTCTTGCATTTCAGATCAGTGCCCTCCATACACAGAACAAGTATAACTGCACACATTGAATTCATTAGGTATTTTGCATTTCCTTGAGGGCCGACTGGGTAACTAATTGTGTTGCACGTCAAAACAGGACATTTTTAAAGTCCTTTAAATGGGGCGATGATGAATAACAAGTACTGTATGGCAGCCTGTTCTGGCCTTGCCTCCACTGGATTGCATTAGGCTGGTGAATGACAGCCTCCCTGCTTGAAACAGACTGAGACCGCGGCCTTCCTCATTCACTGACATGACTAGAGCCCTTTCACACGTTCCCCCCATAGCAGTGTTTGTCCCAAAACACTAGAAGAGAACACAATGACATTCCAGATTCAACACCCCCACCAACTGCAGAAATACAGAAGGAGAATGCTAATTAGCCAGAGCCCTCCCTGTTATTAAATGTGTTAAGTGCATTTTCAGGCCAACTTATTTGCTGATTTCCTTGCTACTAGTGTGTTAAAATATAGTATTCAGTTCACTGAAAAGGCGAAGCTTTTACAGGAAACGCCCTACTGCTGAGCTGTATGCCAGGCTTAATAAAGGTCAGCTCATGTTTTAGGGTTTTCGATTCTGAGAATGAGAATGGCGTGTAGAGTTCATCAGCTTGTGCCCCCCCATTCCTTCAAATAGTAAGAGAGGTTATGGAGACAAGGACAAAATACAAGGATCCATAGTTAAGATTTCGCCCAGAGGGTTGCTGTCCCCTCACATTGTTCTATCCTAAGGCCATCGAGTGCCTAATGAAAATACAGCCCAGGGTATAAATAGTAGCAGGTCTGGACTTAACATTTGGAAACAATAGTTGTGGACACGCTTGGTAATGGTAGTGGTGGTGGTCCCAAATCCTGCCTTTAGGGGGAGACAGGTGGCCTTGTTGTTACGGAGGTAGTGCTAGAGGCTGACACAACTGTGGCAACAGAGGGAGACTCAGGTGTTTGCATGTTTTTAGGTGTGTATGCCACTGCAGCTTATGTTTTTTTTGAAAATGCCTGGTCATGCAAGATGTGCTGAGATTATTAGCACTTTTCCTGCTTGTGAAATGGCACACTGGTGAGATCCTTTGAGGCAGCTTTGGAGTGCTCAGTCAGCTTGTAATCGCAACAGGCCGACCGCTTATGTTCACCTTCTGCTCCGCTGGCTGCCTGGGGCTGTGTGACCACCACCTCTTCCTCCGAACTCTGATGGCCTTCAGTACCCAATGTGTAGGATCTCGTCATCACCTCTGGCATCCTTTTCCACCCACTCCTCCCTGCTAGCCTCCCTCTCAGCCTCAACATTGCAGAAAACTGTAGCTGTCAGAACTAGGGTTTCATTATCATCGAGGGTGTCTTGTGATGGTCTTGTGGCCACGCCCTCACCCTGTTGGACATCTGGGTCTGCAACTGTGGCAGGTGAATCACCCACAGTATTCCAGCTAGAGTCATCATAGAGCATTAGTGACTCCATGACCTGTGGATGGGACGGCCTTGCTGATTTTAAGGGGGTGAGGTGGAGGGCTCAGCACTCTCGGAAGAAGTGGAGTGGATGGAAGACAACCCATGGAACTGATAGCACTGCACGCCATATAATCTACGACTGCCTCAACTTGTTCTGGCCTCACCACTCGCCAACAGTATTGGGACCTACAAAAATGTGCTCCAAATCTGAGCGCTTGATTGCACCAAAGGAAGGTGTAGCAGGCAAGAATGAAACGCATCCTTTCCTTGCAGCATCAGCTCCATTACCAGCAGCAGCAGAAGCACCACAACCACGTCCCTGTCCCTTATTTGATGCTTGTTAGACACCTGCCGTTACAGCTGCCCAAACTGGACAAATAAGAAAAAAAATAACAGAAAAAGTCTCGAACAAGTGGATACTCCGCTAACAATTGGTATTAAAGAGTAGTGACACACAAGTGGTTTGAGCAAGTGGTATTAAACAGTAGTGACACACAAGTTCCCCCGAACCAGTGGATACTCCACTAACAATTGGTATTAAAGAGCAGTGGCCCCCAAGTGGTCTGAACACTTTGTATTAAACAGTAGTGACACACAAGTGCCTTGAGCAAGTGGATACTTAACTAACAATTGGTATTAAAGAGTAGTGACACCCAAGTGGTTTGAGCAATTGAATACTCCACTGACAATTGGTATTAAAGAGTAGGGACATCCAAGTGGTTTGAGCAAGTGGTATTAAAGTGTAGTGACACCCTAGTGGTTTAGCAATTGGATACTCCACTAACAATTGGTATTAAACGGTAGTGACACACAAGTGCCCTGAGCAAGTGGATACTCCACTAACAATTGGTATTAAAGAGTAGTGACACCCAAGTGCCCTAAGCAAGTGGATACTCCACTAACAATTGGTATTAAAGAGCAATGACCCACCAAGTGGTCTGAGCAGGAGTATACCCCAGTATTACTTGATATTAAACTGGAGTGAAAGCCAACTGGCCTGAACCTGTGGACACTGAATTACTAGTTGTGAATGAGGAGAGAAAAAGGGCCTGAGCGCCTCACCTAAATGACCCTCACCCCAGTTGCTGTGCCTCAATAAATGTCCTGTGGATGAAAATAGCATGCTTATAAACAACCTATCTAGCCCTCACTCCAGCCACTGTCCCTGAATAAGCAACCATCTACTACAAAGCGCCAGTGAGTTAGCCGTATAAAAAGGCACCCTCGCTGGCCCATCTGGCCACACACAGCCAAGCCCAGAATGGGCAATTTAATATCCATGTTTGGGGACTTAAACTCGCAAAGTTTGTCACGTAACCGAACTTTGCGAAGCGGATCCGCTCAACCCTACCTACTGTACAAAGACTATAAAAACATGGAAGCTTGACAGCAGAAGGAAATCATATGGTCCATTTACTTATGCTCTTATGTGTGTATGTTCTCTTTATCTTAGGATAGATGAAGGCTTAACCCAGGCATGTTTACATTCACATATTGTTGATTTCCCGACTACCTCTGCTGTAAGTTCTAATGTTGCTTCTGATCTTCCCTCTGCCTAGCTTCAGGTTGTGCCCCCTTGTTCTATCATTAAGTTTCTTCTTAAAAACAATTCTTTCCTGAACCTTATTGAATCCTTTCACATATTTAAAGGTCTCAGTCATGTCCCCTCTCTCCCTTCTTCCCTTCAGGCTGTACACATTAAATTATTTAAGACTCTCCTGATAAGTTATATGTTTTAAGTCCTTCCACCATTTTTGTTGCCCACCTTTGGAACAGTTTTATATGAATAATGTATTTTTGCAGGTAATGTCCCCAGAAATGCACACAGTATTCTAGCTGTGGTCTCACCAGGGCTCTATGCAGCAGCATTACCACCACCCCTCTCCACCCCTCTTCCTACTGGTGATGCCTCGAGCTATGCAGCCAAGCATCCTGCTTGCTTTTCCTACTGCCTGGCTACACTTCACATATTCTCATCTTGCAGTTTCAGTAAGCAATATTCCTAAATCTCTCTCCTGACCAAAACATTACTGCCCATATTGTACTCGAAGCTGGGATTCCTTCTAACCAAGTGCATGATTTTACATTTAGAGACATTAAACTCCAGTTTTCGCTGTTTTTACAATTTATCCAGTAAAGCCAAATACGTTTCCATGTTGCAGACACCTCCAGGAATATCCACCCTATTACTTGCCTTTGTATCAGCGGCAAACAGGCAAACTTTACCTACCAAACCTTCTCTTATCACTTACAAAAATATAAGCAATCTGAAGAACATGCATACATGGGAGCAATGCCCATCATTGTTGGCCATGCATGATTTTATTAGTAGTGTTTGCAAAGAACATTCGGTACATAGAGGTACTGGCACATGATATTGACTATTATAAAGATGCAGCACTCTTAGTGACATGTATGTCTCAACACGAATGAGCCTATATTTCATTAGGCCAAAAAAACCCTCCCAAGATGAAGGCAGTAAACTTGGCCCAATGCAAAGGTATCTGGCCAGAACAGAAGCAGATGCTTAAGTCTCTGGTAGGCAAAACTGATGTTATTGACTTGATGGAAATGGGATACTATTGAATATACTATATAAATTACATCAATCTAGTAGGCAAAAATAATAATGGAACAGTGATCCTTTAAACTCAATGCCAGATCGAGTATCAGTATAAAAAATAGGACAGTGCTGCCCCAGGATGAAGGTAAAACTCAACAGGAAACTTGGTCCATTGCAAGAGTATTTGTCAGGAATGGGAGCAGAAGATGCCCATAGGCAAAATAGTACAGGCCTCAATCATCCAGACAAGCCTTTTTTCTAGTATTTGATTGCTGTGACCTCTCCCCCCCCCCCCCCCCCCCACCCAGTCTCACTTCCGCCTTGGTTTACAGGAAGTGAATTTCACAGACAGTGGAGTCGATTCAGAGCATTCACACAAGTGCCATTCACTTTCCTTGTCTACTGGGTGTAAATTTTCACTTTTTCTGTATCAGCCCCAAGGTGGACAATAAAAGTGAATGCCAATTTTCTCTTCTAAAAAAGTGAGTTTTCTCACCAGGCTCTGAATCACAGCCAATGTCTGGGCATTTTAGGAACAAAAAGATAGTAGTCAGCACATCATATGAGGGATACTCCTCCTATCCCAGTGACATCCATAGTTCATGGTCACCACAGAAAAGAAGTCAAAAACTTTTGACTTGTTAACCTTCTAAATGTAGATACATAATGCATGATGCTGTTAAATAAGAAGGTAGAGAAGTCCTGATTAGGCCTCCCCTATTGCTACATCTTTGGGTCTAATTGACTATTTCAGTAAAGAGTCTACACAACAGGTGTCTGGGCAATCTGTTGGAATGGTGATTGAAACGGAAAGTTTTGACTAGCTAGGGAAATGGGTACAAACATTTAGGTAATTTTGATTATTATAGTAGATTGCAGTTGCATTATTAGCAGTTGTGAGTATGGGAACCCTTTGGGGAGTAGGTGACATACTATGGGTGCAGTTTGGGGTTCACTGTAGTGTTGTGGGCACTGAACAAACCTGGAGCACATTACAGCAGAGGCATAAGCAAGGACCAAAAGCCGATTGTGGTGGAGGTTTGAGGTACCTTTGGGTCTTGTGGCCACAGAAGATTGCAGGTGCAGTTTAAGGTTAAGAGCTGTGGGAATAGAACTAACTTTCAGAGTTATATTACACTGGGAACAGAACGAAGGACCAAAAGCAGTGTATGTGTGATTGTTCAGGTCTTTGGGAAAAGAAATTACCCCCCAAATGGCCATGTTGCGTGACCATAAAATGTTTTGAATGCCATTTTGGTTTGTGAGTTGTAGGTCCAGAAGAAACTGTGTGTAAAGATTTAAGCATTGGGCTGTAGGTGGCATAAAGGCCTCAAAGGCAGAAACTAGTGAATTATGTAATGTTACCTGTAGAACTGTAAAAATCGTATATTATAGAGAAGAAATAAAACAAGACACGCATTGAATACCTTTGAGCGCCATCTCCAGCTCTCTTTGATCTACAGAAAACCTTAGCTGTTGCTAAGAGGGTGTGAAAGTTGGGCAGTTGGCTTTCTGCTCTTAAAGAGGAAATCCAAGCATTTTTAACACTTTACCTACCCCTTCCTCTCCATGTGTTAAGACCAATTTGGGTAAAAACATAAAAAATAACTCACTGACGGGCACTCTGCACTAAAGTTAAAGCTGGGATCTTGACTGACAGTTCACCCAATTCTGTCACTGGTCTGTCACACAAGTCTACAGCTGCCATGCAGAGCACCCCCCCCCCCCCCCCATGGCATCAGTGGAGGAGTCTGGCGATCAGGTAAGTTGATTTATTATTTAAATGCCCAAAATGGGTGTGGCACAGGGGGCTGGCTTATAAAAAGCTCGGCCTTCCTCTTTGATACCTCTCAAGAGCAATTAAGACTCACCTAGGGGTCGATTCAGCATGCATCCATTTCTCACTCTTTGGGGCACTTTTTACACCAATTAAGTAAAAAAAAAACTTGACCTACTCCAACAACCAACCAACTCTCTATTTCTGCCATTGAATTAACTACAACATAAAAATAATAACTACTTGTTATTTTGTTTTTACACCTCTTTGTAAATGAATTGTTGTAAAGATTTGTAGGCCCTCTAATCTTGCCACAGTGTGCTGCAAGCCAAATGCACCAACCCCCACAAAACACATACAATTATCTCTATTACTGATGCCTGGCTTTTAGATCCCATCAGTGTATCTTTGCGTCCTAATGGGTGGCAAAGCACAGTGTATAGATGTCACACCTCTTTATGACATGGTGCCAATCACTCAGATGGAAAAAAAATACAAAGAGCATAATATCTCACCTGGGTGCTGTAGCTTCTCGCTGACTTCAATCGTTGACGCAGGGCTGACAAAACACCTTGAATGTAAATCTTAACTCCTGTAGGGCTGAAGCCTTCTCCCTTAGAGAGCCAAACAGGTCCTCGCAAATAGGTGATGGAGTTCTGCAAGCATTTGTCAAGCAGGGGGACTAGAGATGAAAAAAAATTGTAATCAATAGAAAATAAAAAAATGACAAGATTTAAATCCAAAGCTTTGCATGGGAAGAGGACTAATCCCTAATATCAAGGATAAATGACCCAAGTTAAGCCTTTGAGTCAAGTGAGTGCTCCATGAATTGTAACCAGCAATGAAGACACATTTATAGTGATATACCCCCCTACGTTAGGCTCCTGAGCCGTGAGAGCACACCTGAATAGTTCTGAAGAGTCTAACTAACTGAACAGAGTGTCATGTTGTGCACTGATTGCCTTATCTTCTCATTTATCACAGATGAGTTGGAACAAACCCTGCTGAAATGTTCTTGCATTGTCCTGAAAAGACTACATGATATCGGCTGCCGGTTACCTTTCCAAAAAATTGAAATCCAGCTTGTGGAATATTTGAAGTGCTTAATTGGAGGAATTGGCTGTGTCAGAGAGCTGCGTCTAAGTACAGAAGTATAGCCAATTGTACTGATAAAACACAGACCAGTGTTGTTTGTGAAATGGATGTAAATAATATACTGTATAAGGTGATACATTTATTAATAGAGACACAAATTGTAATCTTGATTTTATCTCTCTCTCTATATATATATATATATATATATATATATATTCTTTGTAGCATGGGGCACGTTACAATCAGTATGGCAGAGTAAAAGATTTCAACTGGGCAAGGTGCTTTAGTAGGGACAAGTATGGGTAGGTGTTAGGGATCTTCCTGGATCAGGTACCACCGATCCAGCTAGCAATTCCAAGGCAATACTTTGAGGAGTCCTCAAAAGTAACTAGATGGGTAGTAGGCAGGAGGACTGGGGATGAGAGAATAGTAAGGGTAGGGTTAAGTGGATAGAAAAAGAGCCTCCACCCAGCCATCCACTCCAAGCTGTCACATAGTGGAGTCCTGGTTCATAAATGGAAGGATTAAGACATACTGTATGGGTTAGGATTACAATGGGACAATAAAGGTGGTCAGATTACTGGAGTAGTTAGGACACCTACACACTGGACATGCAAACAATCTTTGCTTCAAAGGAAAAAAGGGGAAGGGGGAATTAAGGAAAAAGTGTAATCATCTTTTGGCTCTTATCTTCCCTTTAGTGCTATTTTCAATAGCCTCTAATTGCTTCCAGTGGGAGATTGCAAGGAGGGGGCGGAGGGGGCTTAACAGCTAGTTTAGAAAAATGGTATCCGGTCAGAAACCTATGGCATATAAATGGCATACTTGGGGAAAATGGAAATCACTATAACAGGAATACCATGCAGCATGGAGGGCAGAAAACATCCAAACAGTAATGTACCTGGGGTGGGGGAGCAAAATAGATTGAGTTATTTTGGGGGGTTTTGGTCAGCTTTAAAATATGTAACCCGATTGGTTGTTCTGGGCAAGCAACTCTAATTTGCTCTTCCTTTGTTTGAACCTTGATAACCATTTTTAATTATGTTTACATGTTCTAATGTGTTAGAAGGACCCAGTCCATCTGAACGACTATTTTAAATGGCCAGTCCAGGCTAACTCTTATTGTTCTTGAGAGCAGCCATAATGAAATGACTGCTCAATGCTGCACCATTGTCTTCTATTGAGAGGAGAAGAGAGGGGTAGTGCTTTGTCTCATACATCTCAATAGAAGACAATGGTGCGACATGGCTGCTCCCATGAACAATGATAGTTAGTTAGACTGGACTGGACCTTTAAAAGCCTGGCTGTACACCTTGGTAAGTCCCATGACTTTCCCTACTTCTTCTGTAGCACTCTAAAACCATATCCTTACCTAATTATAATGTCTTAGCTATCTATCAGCAGTAGTTCAATGAGTAAATAGTCACTGAATGAATTGTCCCAGGTCAATTGTAATATTATATGAGAAGAATCCTCCAACAGAGTTGAGTATGGGCTTGGAGGGGCTGGGCTGTCTGGTCATGTGATTGTCCCCTAAAGATGTATATCTCTGGGTAAGTTTGGTGTCGGGTCATCTTTTCTAAGTCTTGAGTCAGCTTTGAATTGTATGTAGGTGTCTACAAACTATATTCCAAGAACCAGGCTCTCCTGCTATATTTGCTTATAAGTATGAACAATAATGATCTTGTTGATGGGTTAGTCTGAATAGGTTGCTTTGATCATCTTGGAATGGGGCTTTAGCATTTTTTTCAGTGCATCTAATGTATGTGCATGTGTTTGTATGCAAATGCAAGAGTCAATATAATATATCAATATATGCGTTCCTCTGCTCCAAACTGTTTAATTTTTACATGAGCATAGCAAATGGAAGTGTAAACCCTGTCTGGTGGGATGGTCAAAAAGATAATAAAACTGTGCAAATAGATTGAAACTGGAAATTCTATGCCACCAGCAGTGTGCACACCGCCGTCTCCTTTTCGGCCTACCACTCATCACCTTGCATGGTCAACTCATGGAAGAAAAAGAGCAGCACACTAAAAAGTTTATATGTCGTGAAGAAGGGTAAAAAATCCAGCCAATGTGTCAAGAGTCATGCAAGAATCAAGCCTGCTATCATGATGAAGTCTTTTACTGCTCAAAAATTTGGCTGGTGTTATCTTTCTGTATTATTTTTTTGAACATTTTGCATTCTGGGCTGTTTTGTTTATGATGCCACTGCAGCCTTTTCACTCACAGGAGCTACAATTTTAGAGTGCATTGGCTCTCTTAATTTGGGCTCCAGTTGTCACCCTAGCTCCTAACTTATCCTGCATGACTTCACAACACTGCTCCTTATGCAATCTACGCACCACCCTGCTATTTTGAACCTAACTTGATCCTCTTCATTCAGCAACTCTTTCTCTCCAAACTCCTAAGCAGTACAGCTAACACAATTTTTTATTTTGCACAGAAAAGCTTTAGCTTAGTGTATGTGTAGGCTTCTGTCAGATTGGGGCTAGGGTGGTTATTAAAAATATTGTAGATGCCCTTAGAAAATACAATTCTGTGATTATTCACCTGTAGAATTGGTATTATACGTATACAGCACATCCTGTTCCAGAAGATATTCCTTACTCTTGGGTTATACATCCAGTAGATGGCGCTGGACTGCAGAGACAGAAAAGTGGCTCCTCCCGGCCCCATATATACCAGGAACCTCCCACAAAATCCCAAGTATTGAAAAGCAGTTAAAATGAGACAGGGAGAACTATAACCATTATATAAAAATTGAACATAAGAACAATCACCATAAAGAGGAAACTAAAAATAATGATAACCAGGGTGGGTGGAACAGGATGTGCTGTATACGTATAATACCAATTCTACAGGTGAGTAATCACAGAATTGTATTATTCTAAGTATACAGCACGTCCTGTTCCAGAAGATATTCCTTACTCTTGGGACATCCAATAGCAGTGTCTGTAAGGTAGGGTGGGATCCCCAAAAGTAACAGCAGACAGTTTAAACCACTGCCGCCTGCAGAACTTTGCGACCAAAAGCAGCATCGGCTAAGGCCTTAACATCAACCTTGTAAAACTTAGAAAAAGTATGAACAGAAGACCAAGTGGCGGCCTTGCAAACTTGTTCAACAGAAGCTTGGTGCTGAAAGGCCCAAGAGGCACCAATAGCACAAGTAGAATGAGCAATAAGGTGGAAGGGAGGCTCCTTCCCCTTAGCAGAGTAGGCCTGTACCACAGCCTGGCATATCCACTTGCTGATAGTGGACTTAGCTGGAGCCAGACCCTTAGGTCCAAACGGGAGCACAAAAAAAGCATCAGTCTTCCTGAAGGGTTCAGCAGCCACCAGATAGAACTTCAGAGACCTAACCACATCCAGAGAGTGTTACTAGGATTATGACACAGAGAAGGCAAAACAAAGTCCTGATTGAGATGAAAGGCAGAAACAACCTTAGGCAGAAAATCTGGCTTAAAACGAAACACCATCTTGTCCTGGTGTCTCTCAAAATAAGGAGGTTTGATGGAAAGCACCGCCAACTCAGAAACACGCCTAACAGAAGTGATAGCCACCAAAAGGACTACCTTAAGCGTAAGAATGGGCAAGGGGGCCCCCTGCAAGGGCTCAAAGGGAGACCCCTGCAGGGCAGATAAGACCAAGTCCCAGACTGGTAACATAGGCTCATAGGCTTAAGTGAGGGGACGCACGTGAGTAACCCCCTGGAAGAAGGTCTTGACCAGGGGATGCTGAGCAAAGCATCTTTGGGAAAAAATGGCCAAGGCAGAAACATGACCTTTCAGAGTACTGAGCTGAAGACCCAGATCCAAAACATGTTGCAGAAACTCCAGAATTGTAGGAATAGAAAACACACGACAGGGAAGCGAGTTAGACTCACACCAGTCAATGTAAGTACGCCAAACCCTATAGTAGATGGAAGAAGAGGAACTTTTCCTAGCCCTGATCATGGTATTAACCACCGAGGCAGGCAGCCCCTTTTCCATCAAGATGGATGTTTCAGCAGCCAGGCCGTCAAAGCCAGCGTTTGTAAATTGGGGTGGCGTAGGTGCCCCTGAGTGAGCAGATCTGGAACCCGGGGCAGGGCGTACTGATCTACTGCCTGCGGCATGATTTTTGCGAACCACACCCTTCTTGCCCAACAGGGGGCCACAAGAATGGCTGACACCCCTTCCTGAGCTATCTTGCGCAGCACCCTGCCCAGCAGGGGAAACGGGGGAACACATACAGGAGCTGAAAACTCATCCAAGACATTGCCAAGGCATCCATGGCCAAGGCCAGAGGATCCTGGGACAGAGAGACAAAGACTGGAAGCTTGTGATTGTGACGGGACGCAAACAGATCCACATCCGGCTGACCCCAGAGCGAAACACCCTGCTGCTGAGGGACCATTCTCCCAGACGAGAAGTCCCCCTGCTCAGGGAGCCTGCCTCCAGATTCTCCACCCCCGGAATGTACACAGCTGAAATGCAGGGAACATTCACCTCCGCCCAGGACAGTATCAGGGACACTTCCTTGAGGGCCCTCTTGCTCCGGGTCCCTCCCTGATGATTGATGTAGGCAACCGCCGTCTGGTTGTCCGAGCGGACCTGAACAGCCCGACCCCGCAGGTGTGGGGTTAGGTGGGAGAGAACCAACCTGATCACCCTCAACTCCAGAATGTTGATAGGGGTATGGGCCTCCTGAGGGCCCCACTGACCCTGGAATTTCAGGGACTACCAAAAGCCCCCCCAACCTGTCAGACTGGCATCCGTGGTGACAGTCTCCCAACAAGGGTCCAGAAAGGATCTGCTCCCCAGCAGGTTCCTGGAGTCCCTCCACCACGACATAGACCGCCTGGCAACCCCAGAACTGGTGCATCCAACTCTGGAGGACATGACCAACGTTTAACCATCTCAGCGGGAAAGGGATACCTCTTATCCCAACTCTTTGGTACCCCGGGAAGCCGGCTAGGCTGTTCCCACTCTTTGAGCACCAGATTATTAAAGTGGACCAGCACCCAGGATTTTCACTATCCTGGGTGTTGGTCCACTTCTGCGGGGCACCCCGATCGGGGGACAAGCTGAGGCTGCCGCCACCTGTCGCACGTCCCTCTTACAGGGAGCACGCCCGCGCCGGCCATTCACAAACGGCCGGCGCGGGTGCGCGCCCTGCTAGAGGGACGCGCAAGAGGCGGCGGCGGCGGCCCACGCATGCGCCGTTGGAACGGGAGAAGGTAAGGTTTGTGGGCGTCCGGGGGGGGGTTTCACACCGTGGGGCATCCCGATTTCAGGGAGAAACCACAGAAAAGTTTGACCCGCCTGTAAGACATAAAGCAAAGAACCCGTAAGCATAATACAATGAAATACAAAGAAAAGCCAGCCCGCAGGGGCACTTATGGGCCGCGATAGGGAGACGCCAAACACACAGCACAGGAGCTCCAAAATGGTGCCCGCATATACCTCGAGGGGCGGGCCGCGGAGAAGTGATGCGAAAAATGTCATCCGCAAGGCCCGCCCCCCCCGAAGAGCGCGAAAATGCGCCCCCGTGACAAGGCCAGCAGCAGCGCTTGAGGCGATGTCGCCGCCATCCGCAGAGCGAAGTACAAGAGCGCGGCAGCGATAATAAAAACCAGTGCAACCAAGGCGGCATAGTTAATACATACACCCCCCCCCCCCCCCCCCCCCCCCCGAGATCTACCCAGGGAGAGCGAAGGGGAAACAGCGGTCGGCCTAGGAGGAGCCTAACTGAGGGGACAGGGGGCGAAGGGCAAACGGCCGCAGGAGGGACATCCCATAAGGCTCACCACGGGCCTGTACCGCCTACCCTTTGGTGGGGGACTGCGGTAGGAGCAGGGCTCCTTAGCACCTGACAGCGGTGCTGCCTACCATCACCCAACCAGCGCAGCCTAAGCTGGGAGGCAGTGAAAAGGAACGGGTGGGAATAGTCCTACAGGGCCGCAGGCTAATAAGCCCCGCTCACCTGCATGTAGAAAGAGCCATCTTCTAGTCATCGCAGCCCAGACTGCAGAGAAGAACTGGGGAATTAGTGGGAGGTCCCTGGTATATATGGGGCCGGGAGGAGCCACTTTTCTGTCTCTGCAGTCCAGCGCCATCTTGAGGATGTAAGCAAGGATTATTCTGGAACAGGACGTGCTGTATACTTAGAATATTGGCACAACGCTTGATAGGGTCAGGCAACCCTAAGGCAATCCCTGGGCAAGTCCTGAAATATTGCTTAAGTACCCAGCACTCAGTCCATTGTAAAAGAGATGGATAGTAAGGACACTGGCTCTGAATCAACCCCACTTTGTATGGGCATCAGTGAGCCTTACAGTGCGCCGACACATCAGGATAGGTGGTAGGGGCCCTGGGCAATTGTACAGTTTGCTTCCTTTTAATGTGTGTCCTGCCCCAAGGTGACAGTGCTTCCTTGCTTCTCTTACTCTTGTAAGTCTGTTTAGTAATCACAGTGATCATCTACAATAAAAATCTGTTAATAACCTGCCATCTGCCATTGTCTTATTGTCTCTGATGTTTTGTATACACATGATAACGCATGGTAAAATAATAGAAGAAAGTACGACCAGAAATCCTTAGGGACCATGCAACTCCCCAATTCAATCCTGTTAGGTGGTTGCATGATATTAAGTTCTGATCAATAATTCTTTTTTTTTGCGATGTGATGATTTGCCAAGTTTTATTTAAAACCGCTCTAACATCTGCTGTATATTTTTGTTTACACACCACTTGTCAGTTCTGATTGTCCCCAAGCTGTATAAAAGACATGTGTTAGCAGTCACTTCCTTAAATGCTAATGTCCATCTCGATGTTACATTTCTCCACCACTGAGCAAAATTTAAACAATGCAACTGCAAACTCATTTTTTTGGGAGATCCCATAGAAAGCAATGCACAGACCGGTGCAGACTGGTCATAGGGAGCACAGGGAGATCTCCTGTTCTGCCAGACTGACTGGGCTGCACGTAGCTCACACGGAGACCCTCACTTTTATGTGTCTCTCTGACATCTGTCAGCTGATAGTTGTCGGAAATGCTACTAGAGAGCAATGCGGCACTGTAGAATCCTGGAACAAAGTGAGTATACAGCAGGACCAATGGGGTTTCACACTGAGGCATCACAAAATAGGATGACGCCTAGGTAAGGGTTTAAACTGAGGGGGGGGGGGGGTGGTAAATAAAAGTGTTATGGTACTCTTTAAGTGTAATGTTAACCATTGCTAAATACTCTTTCCCCAGGGCACGGAAGGACTGGCCATAGGGAGATCTGGGAGAATCCTGGTGGGCTGCATTGCTTTAGGGTCGGTTGGGCTGCTGCTTCTAATACACCCATGGAATCTGTCGCCCCAGCTCCCTTGTACCTGGCTTCGCTGTAGCCCCCAAAGCCAAGAAACCCCATCCCATATTCTGCTTCAGCATCATGCTGAAGGGGGTTCATACCCACTCACTTATCTGCCCCTACTATACAAAAGCTTTGTTACCATTGCATTAAACTGATCAAAACCCTCCATCCAAAAGATTCCAGGGATGACTGCTAGACTACCCCGATACATCCTATACCGGAATGCCCTTTAGGGGCAGCTCCCGCGATGCTGTATCTGGCTGGCGGCCAGGGGGGTTCTCTGAGCTGTGCTCACTCCCACACCCAGCCATTCAGGTAGCACGATGGCATGGGAGAGCACACTCTTCTCAAGAAGACCAGGGATGCGGCCAGACGGCTGGTGCACATCACTTGGCAGCCTTGAGAACAGCCAATCGGTGATTTCAAACCTGCCAGGGTGTGGCTTCGGTGTTGGAGAAACATGCCAGCACCGAGCCGACCCAAAAATGGGTTACTATCCACCTTAAGAATGGCCATATCTACCCCTACCTTGATCTGTTCATGAAATGCTATAGCCTCACCAGTGGAAAACATATCGGGGATGTCGCGGGATGGTCATGGGCTAGCCATAGCCTGTAAAAATCCCAGACTGATTTTTGGTCCCAGCCCGACATTGCCAAAGGGCAAACTGATTTGGAATTCTCTTCTGGTTAAAAATCAATAGAAATCCCACATTTTGACAGTTGAATAACTTTCTGACTTCCCCCAGTGGCAGTGTTAACCCCCAGGGGCACGTTCCCCCTTCTGCAGGCAACCAATAGGGTTCACTGGGAAGGTGTGCATGTGTGGACCAGGTGAGTAATTCTACCTGATTCCAAGCTTGGATGTCAATGTCTTTCTACGTGTCTTTTTACTATTTCTTCAAAAAAATTAAGTAAATTCTACATTACTTGTTGTAATGTCTACAGTTCATTGTTCTAAGTATAGAGAAGGGGAGTCGACAAAGTGAGCTTACCAAAACTGAAAATACTTGTTCTGTTTTGCTACAGGTGAAAATACAGGCTTATGATCTATCAGGAACCGCTACCCTTTATGTATCATATCCCCTGACAAAAAGACGCCCTCAAGGTGCTGAGCTTATCTAGTATTTCTTTTTTATTTTTTGCATGTTAGCAAATGTGTTTTATGGAAGCAGTTTTCACTACCTGCACGGCTATTGGCAACCGTACATCAAGTCTGTACACCAAGCAGAGAGAAGCGAGTCCTGTACACAAAGAACACTGCAGTTATGGCCAATGCTGATATCAACAAGCTCCACTGAAGACATTCTACAGGCAGAAAAACGAAAACGCTATACGCTAAAACGCTCACATTTCATCCTTCGCAGGTGATGGTTGCTAGTCCGTTACTTTGACACTGGATTATGTGATCCAGTTCTGCACTGCCCACCACCACCTCCGCCACATCATCAAGTGGCTCTCCTCTGTGCAATAGCCAATGCATCTCCCCGAGCCAGTTATGGCGCAGGGTGGTCCATCGCAACTGCAAAGAGAGGAAAGCGACAAGACAATGCAGCGCCGCAGGACTGAATTAAATAATCCGATAAGTGTCTGAGTCCTAGACAAGCAGCAATTGTGTGCAGGGGATGAAAGGGGAGTATAGCTTTTTTCTGATTTTTGGCCTGCACAATGTCTTTAACCTTACACATAGCCAGCAGCAGTGTCCTGGGTGTACAGGGCCCAGATCTCTTTTCTTGTAGATAACACAATAGAAAAAAATCTAGATAAGCTCATCACCTCAAGGACATCCTTTTGACATACAAAAATAAAGGGCCTGAGTTATCAAGCACTTCTGCCAGACAGTGCCATATCGGTGCAAAGTAGAGTAGTAAAAAATATATAGATTTTTTTCACACTTTCGCATGTTGCTGCACTACAAGAAGCACATTTAATAAAATAGTAGCAGTGCAGCAACATACTGAAACATGTAAAAATCATATTTTGCACTACTCGAATTTGCACTGAAATGGCAGAAGTGCTTGATAAAGCAGGCCCATACACTTTCAAGAATGCCATTGAAAGTGGACTTTCCCTTCAAGTATAGAATCATCAAGAATGATTAAATTTTTTTCCTGGCTCCTTCTACTCCTATCTCAGCTGTGACACACAGGGATCACATGACATACAGCAGGGAGGCTGGCAGTAACATCTATTCAGATGTTTAACCCTTTGAACCCAACATTGGTAAGGATCTTTGGCTGGGGGGTGGTCGATAAATTCATTCTGCGGGCAATAAACGCTAGACTCACTTTTAACCCACCGCAGGTGACTGCTGCTAGTCCTTACCGGATCGCCGAATCCCAGTTCCATGACACATACTGTCACGAGTCATCGCCAAGCCGTTCTCTTCCATGCAACAGCCAATGGACAGTCCCACGTCATAGAAACTATGTTTACAAAAGCTTAAGCATAGAAACGCACAGCCCAATAGCATAAAAGGTGGGGGTGCTGGACCCGTCTGTGCCCGTCTAAACACCTAGCGAATACAATTTTGAGGGGGGCTTCTGGAAACCCCTCACAGGCCCTCAGATTGTCCGCACTCAACCCACAAAAATATTCCAAACAGACTATGTACTATAATAAAGTCTGATTTTATTTATGTGAAAAAGACTCCTAAGAGGGATTACACACACATTGACATAACAAGTGACATTTTAAAAAACATAAACACAATGACAAGAAATGGGGGGATTCCCCTGAACAGGCTTTAAATCTATGTATATATACGTCAATAAATGCCTTCCTGATCCTCAGAATACCTAATATAAATACTAAAATGATATTAAATGCCAGTGGAAACGTAAGGCAGGAAGGTATTGTTATAACTGCCTGCCCTTAATACACATCCAAATAACAGACTCCTGATATATAGAAAAGGTGCTATGTGAAATAGACAGTAAAGAGAAAAAGACAGTAAAGACTGTCTATTTCACATAGCACCTTTTCTATATATCAGGGGTCTGTTATTTGGATACGTATATATACATAGATTTAAAGCCTGTTCAGGGGACTCCCCCCATTTCTTGTCATTGTGTTTATGTCTTTTAAAATGTCACTTGTTATGTCAATGTGTGTGTATTCCCTCTTAGGAGTCTTTTTCACATAAATAAAATCAGACTTTATTATAGTACATAGTCTGTTTGGAATATTTTTGTGGGTTGAGTGCGGACAATCTGAGGGCCTGTGAGGGGTTTCCAGAAGCCCCCCTCAAAATTGTATTCGCCACGTCATAGAAACTATAGCATGCCCCCTATATTCACTGTAATGGAGTCAGTAACTTTTGAAGAATGTACTCATTTTTTTCCATCATTTTAGTGCATCTCAATTAACGTTATTTTGCACTTTAGGAAGCGTCTTGCTCAACACATTTCTCAATTAACAGCTTCTTCAGAGGCTAAATATCATTCATTTCTTTAAAATAAAAATTCAAATGCGATAATGAAATGTGTTTTTCATACAAGGTGTTTTTAGAGAAAATAAATGTAGGTGGAGTGCCTCTGCATTTAAATGAAAACCCTCATGAATGTAATGCCATTCCTCATTATATATTACTGGGTCTTTACATTTTAATTTGAAAAATTTACCGTATTTTTCGCCCTATAAGACGCACTTATTTTTCCCCAAAAGTGGGGGAAAAATGTCAGTGCGCCTTATCGGGCGAATGTAAAAAAAAAAAAAAAAAAAAATTAAAAAAAAAAAAAAAAACTCACCCGTCCCCGGCGCTCCCGCGTTGTCTGGCACACTGCGAGAGGCCAGAGGAGCGGCGGGGGCTCTGTCCCGGCCCCGCCGCTGCGATCGCTGTCTTTTCAGGCAGCGATGACAGCGGCGGGGCCAGAGACAGAGCCCCTGCCGCTCCTCCATCTGCTCCTCCACACGCGAGCACGAAGGTCCCGGCAGTGGGTGGGCGTGGCCTGCACCGGCGCAGGCCACGCCCACCCGCTGCCCGGACCTTCGTGATCGCATGTGGGGGGAGCAGATGGAGGAGCGGCAGGGGCTCTGTCTCTGGCCCCGCCGCTGTCATCGCTGCCTGAAAAGACAGCGATCGCAGCGGCGGGGCCGGGACAGAGCCAGCTCGTGAATGGGGTGGGCGTGGCCTGCGTCGACGCTGCGGCGCAGGCCACGCCCACCCCATTCACGGAGCCGGCCGTACAGCGCAGTGGTGTCAGCGGACAGGTGAGTTTAACTTTTTTTTTTTTATTACTATGGCGCCTGCCTATACTAACGGGGGGAGGGGGGTGGGAATGGGGGGATGGGGATGCCACACAGCCTAAGGGGATTGGGGGGGATGGGGATGCCACACAGCATTTGGGAATGGGGGGATGGGGATGCCACACAGCCTAAGGGGATTGGGGGGATGGGGATGCCACACAGCCTAAGGGGATTGGGGGGAGGGGGATGCCACACAGTATTTGGGAATGGGGGGATGGGGATGCCACACAGCCTAAGGGGATTGGGGGGATGGGGATGCCACACAGCCTATGGGAATGGGGGGAGGGGGATGCCACACAGCCTTTGGGAATGGGGGGAGGGGTATGCCACACAGCCTAAGGGGATTGGGGGGAGGGGGATGCCACACAGCATTTGGGAATGGGGGGATGGGGATGCCACACAGCCTAAGGGGATTGGGGGGATGGGGATGCCACACAGTATTTGGGAATGGGGGGATGGGGATGCCACACAGCCTAAGGGGATTGGGGGGATGGGGATGCCACACAGCCTATGGGAATGGGGGGAGGGGGATGCCACACAGCCTTTGGGAATGGGGGGAGGGGTATGCCACACAGCCTAGCCTATGGGAATGGGGGGAGGGGGATGCCACACAGCCTATGGGAATGGGGGGAGGGGGATGCCACACAGCCTAAGGGGATTGGGGGGAGGGGGATGCCACACAGCATTTGGGAATGGGGGGATGGGGATGCCACACAGCCTAAGGGGATTGGGGGGATGGGGATGCCACACAGCCTTTGGGAATGGGGGGAGGGGGATGCCACACAGCCTTTGGGAATGGGGGGAGGGGGATGCCACACAGCCTATGGGAATGGGGGGAGGGGGATGCCACACAGCCTTTGGGAACGGGGGGAGGGGGATGCCACACAGCCTTTGGGAATGGGGGGAGGGGTATGCCACACAGCCTATGGGAATGGGGGGAGGGGGATGCCACACAGCCTTTGGGAATGGGGGGAGGGGTATGCCACACAGCCTATGGGAATGGGGGGAGGGGGATGCCACACAGGCTATGGGAATGGGGATGCCACACAGGCTATGGGAATGGGGGGATGGGGATGCCACACAGCCTATGGGAATGGGGAGAGGGGGATGCCACACAGCCCATGGGAATGGGGGGAGAGGTGGATGCCACACAGCCTATGGGAATGTGGGGAGAGGGATGCCACACAGCCTATACTAATGGGGGGAGAGGGGGATGCCACACAGCCAATGGGTATATGGGGAATGGAAGGGGGGGATGCCACACTGGATATATGGGGAATGGGATGGGGGCATGCTACACTGTCTATGGAATGGGGGCATCCCACACGGCCTATGGGAATTGGATAGGGGAATGACACTGTCTGTAATGGTGCGTTTTTGATTGAAAATTTTTTTTTCTTATTTTCTTCCCCCAAATCCTAGGTGCGTCTTATGGGCAGGTGCGTCTTATAGGGCGAAAAATACGGTAATTTCTATCCATCATCTTACTGTGTCTACAATAACAATGTTCTGTTTTAGAAATGTTCTTGCCCAATGCCCTTTTCAGTAACCAACATCTTCTCCAGAAATGAGTATTGGTCTCTTATAATATAAAAACAATTCCAAACTCACTAATGCATTTTTAGATACAATACAGTAAATGTATTTAAAAAAAGAAAAAGACTGAGAGCCTGAATTTGAATGATTAATGTAATGTAACAACATCTTTAATTTTATAGAGAAAACAAGTCAGTCCAGCACTCAATGCATCCAGAAAAGTAATTATTAAAAATAAAACATTACTAACTAATTCTAAAAATTATTGTCCTTGTCTACAGGTGAAAGTGAGGTTCCGGTCCCCCGACCCAGTGGCAAGGTTTCTCAGGGAATGGCCTTGATTCACTAGGAGTTGAAAAAAATTCTCATTGTAGTAAAAAATTCAATTCATGAGAAAAAATCCAGAGAATGTCACTGGTAGTGAATCACCAGATAGGAAGACAATGGAAGTCAATTTACTCCCTTTTACCTGTAGTAAAAATTGTCATTGACTTTCATTGTCTTCCTATCTGGTGATTCACTAACAGTGACATTCTCAGGCTTTTTTCTCATTAATTGAATTTTTTACTAACACGAGAGTTTTTTTTCAACTCTTTGTGAATCAAGGCCATTCCCTCCTTAATCATGCTTTAGTGGAAATCCCTTACCGTGCTGGATCAGGGGACTGGGGCCTCACTTTCACCTAAAAACGCAGACAGTGGCCTCGATTCACAAAGAGTTGAAAAAAACTCTCATGACAGTAAAAAATTCAGTTAATGAGAAAAAAGCCTGAGAATTTCACTGTTAGTGAATCACCAGATAAGAAGACAGTGAAAGTCAATGGCACTTTTTACTACAGGTAAAAAGGGGTAAAAGTTCAATACTTTTTTCAGGAGTAAATCATTCCCATTGACTTTCTTTGTCTTCCTATCTGGTGATTCACTAACAGTGACATTTTCGGGTTTTTTTCCTCATAAATTTAATTGTTTACTACCATGTGAATTTTTGTCAACTCTTAGGCCCTTATTTAACAAGGGATAGCGCCAGGTAGCGACTGGTGAGCGAACGGTAATGACGGTCACCGCCACGAGAACGCCGGCTCCCCTCCGCAATCACACATTTATCAAGCCGATCCTGCTTAGCGACTGAGATAGCGCCAGATAGCGAATCATTCATCATTATTCCAGCCTCAGCCCACAGCGCCAGCGAGCGACCTTGAACAGCGACAGGTATGACCTCTCGCTACCTGGCGCTCTCCAATGCATTTCAATAGAACAATCTTTAAATATTCATAATTAATTGTTAATAATTTTTTTTTTTGTTTTTTATGTGAAAATTTCTGTTACCACTTCTGCCATGTATTTTTTTTAAGGTAAAAAAATAATAAAAAAAAAAAATTGTGCAGAATTGATATTACAGGTCTGATATTAATGTATTCATATTACAAAATGTTTTTATAAACTTGTTTTTTTTGGTTTCAAAAAATATGGTTGTTTGGGGGTTAAAAAACTACTTTTAACCCATCGCCGCCAGCGCTCTGGGGTTTAAACATGCATTTCACAGCGCGAGAATCTTTGGAGCGTGATTTGTTAATGAATATGGTGGGAGCCGTTCGCTATGGCCATTCGCTACCATGCGCACCCATACAGCGCGGAACCTGTCAAATAGCGACTCCTCACCCCTTATTCAACATTACTGCACACTGACTGAGTCGCTGTCAACAACCGAACAACGGCCAAGCACAGCGACTACTAGCGGGCACTGTGAAAATATTGCTACAGTCGCTCATCTGTCGCTACCTGGCGCTATTAATGAATCGCCCTCTTAGTGAATCAAGGCCAATGTTTTTAGTTTTGATTACTTTTCTGGATGTTTTGGGTGCTGGACCAGTTTGTAACTGTGTATTAGTAACTAGAGCTGCAGCTCTTCCATGCACCCGAGCCTGGTATTCAGTGGAGCTGTTCACCCTTTTATACTTGTTTATTCAAAGAATGGTCCTTTAAATGTTTATTTGAAACAAAATAAGGAGTTATCCAAATGATTTTGTTTTTTCCTGGCTGAGAAAAGCTGAGAAATAGTGAGAACTTTTCTCATTCTGCACACAATAAATTGGTATAAAAATATTTTCTTTTATATAAAATTCAAAATCCCCTGCACATGCGATGGGGCAGTTATATGGGTGAGGTTTGAACTATTTTTTTTATCAGGTAGGTATTTTATTTTGACAAACAAACTGAAAATGTGCCCCTCCAAATTAGTTTGGATTACTTATAGGCTGTGCTTTTTCTTAAAAAAAAAAATCTGCCCTATGAAAAATAATTTTCATCTGACTTGTAGAACTGCCCTATCACATGTGCAAGGGATCAGGATTTTTGCATTATTTCACTTTACTGTGGGCAGAGTGAGAAAAGCTCTAGGTCAGGGTCATGCTAAAAATCTGCAATGGGTGGGCTAAACTTTTTTACTTGAACAAACATAAAAATTCTTTAAAACGTTTATATTCCAATATTTCTCAAATATTTCTTCATTTGTCTAATGAGGTAAGGATTTTATTTTGAAAGTTTGGAAACATTAGCTCCCCTATGGACTATGAAGAACAATTATCCTTACACCAATTGTAGAAAGTTCATCACCTTCCTTTGTTAGCGATAGCATTTGCAGAGACTATTTATTACCACTAAGGCCCTTATTTAACAAGGGATAGCGACAGGTAGCGACTGGTGAGCGAGCGGTAATGACGGGCCCCGCCACGAGAACGCCGGCTCCCCACCACAATCACACATTTATCAAGCCAATCCTGCTTAGCGACTGAGATAGCGCCATATAGCGACTCATTCATCATTATTCCAGCCTCAGCCCACAGTGCCAGCGTCCGACCTTGAACAGCGACAGGTATGACCTCTCGCTACCTGGCGCGCTCCAATGCATTTCAATAAAACAATCTTTAAATATTAATAATTAATTGTTATTAATTATTTTTTTTTTTTTTTTAATGTGAAAAATTCTGTGACCACTTCTGCCATTTTAGATATTTTTTTTAAGGGAAAAAGAATTAAAAAAAAAATTGTACAGAATTGATATTACAGGTCTGATATTAATGTATTCATATTACTAAATTATTTAAAATACTTTTTTTTTTTTTGGTTTCCAAAAATATGGTGGTTTGGGGGTTAAAAAACTACTTTTAACACATCGCCGCCAGCGCTCTGGGGTTTAAACATGCATTTCACAGCGTTGAATTTTTTAAGCGTGATTTTTTCAATGAATATGGTGGAAGCCGGTCGCTCTGACCAGTCGCTATCATGCGCAACCATACATCGCGGAACCTGTCAAATAGCGACTCGTAACCTTGTATTCAACATTACGCCACACCGACTGAGTCGCTGTCAACAACCGAACAACGGCCAAGCACAGCGACTACTAGCGGGCGCTGTGAAAATACCGCTACAGTCGCTCAACTGTCGCTACATTTCGCTATTAATAAATCAGCCTCCCCGTCAGGGTCATGCTAAAAATCTGCTGAAGAAAGTTTACAATGGGTGGGCTGAACTTTTTTACTTGAACAAACATAAAAATTCTTTAAAACGTTTATATTCCAATATTTCTCAAATATTTCTTCTTTTGTCTAATGAGGTAAGGATTTTTTTTTTGAAAGTTTGGAAACATTAGCTCCCCTATGGACTATGAAGAACAATTTGGCAAATTCTTTAGACTAGCCCATAGGATGCTGTTTTTTAGATCTTAAAAAAATTATCCTTACACCAATTACACCAATTTTAGAAAGTTCATCACCTTCCTTTGTTAGCGATAGCGTTTGCAGAGACTATTTATTACCACTAAATGTACTGACCTTCTTCATTTTAACCTGCGCTTTGAAAAAACGTCCTTTAAATTTAAGTAAGTCATTTCGGAGTAAGAAAAACTTTCATGGCCTCTCCAGAGAAATCTAAAATCATCTGGGTAACCCCTGTGGTCATCATCTTAATGAGTTATAAATAAAACTCTCCACTATTATTTATTGCATTATTTTATTTCTTTATTTCTCACCTAACGCTTTCCCATTTAGCAAGCAAACAAGACAATTGTACCCTTATGAAAAAAATATCAAACTAAGAGATGATTTCTAAAATTAAAATAGGGAACCACCTAAATCGAATGACATCCTTATATTATATAGTACGACGATGCTCAAAAAATAAACAACAATAATAATAATATTACTAATTCAATGACTGGTACGTTCAATTTCCATTAAAAAAAAAAGGGATATTCAAATGATTTTTCGAAAGGCTAGGTGAGAAAAAATTTTGCAACGTCTAAAAACTTTAGAAAAATCCAAAATCATTTGGATTAACCCCATAGACTATTTCATCGTCTCATTTAGAATTTTTTCACCATTATTTTTTGAATTATTTTAGAACATTTCTCATTCAATCCCTCCCTAGTAATCAACTGCTTTTTCAGAGGTTCGGCATTGTACCCTTATAAAAAAATGTAAAACTTGATAATTGAACTCATATTTTGCCATATTTAGTTAATTTAATTAATTATTTATTTTTCACTTTTATTAATTGCATTATCTTAGAAAGTTTCTCACCCAATGCCTTTCTTAGTAATTAACTACTTCTTCAGAGGCTGAGCATTGCGCCCCTTATCAGATAATTCAATTTTGATATATTAATTGTATTTTTTCACAATAATTTGAATCTTTTTTAACTATTATTTATTGCATTATCTTAGAAAGTTTCTCACCCAATGCCTTTCTTAGTAATTAACTACTTCTTCAGAGGCTGAGCATTGCGCCCCTTATCAGATAATTCAATTTTGATATATTAATTGTATTTTTTAACAATAATTTGTATCATTTTTAACTATTATTTATTGCATTATCTTAGAAAGTTTCTCACCCAATGCCTTTCTTAGTAATTAACTACTTCTTCAGAGGCTGAGCATTGCGCCCCTTATCAGATAATTCAATTTTGATATATTAATTGTATTTTTTCACAATAATTTGAATCTTTTTTAACTATTATCTATTGCATTATTTTAGAACATTTCTTGCCCAATGCCTTTCTCAGTAATTAACCGCTTCCTCAGAGGCTGAGTATTGTGCCCTTATAAAAGAATTCAAACTTGACATATTAATTTTAGTTTTTTTGCAATAATTTAAAAGTATTTGTAACTATTATTTATTGCATTATCTTAGAAAGTTTCCCACCCAACGCCTTGCTCATTTATCAACTGCTTCCTCAGAGGCTGAGCATTGTACCCTACAAATCCAAACGTAATCATTTAATTTTTTTCCCCCAAACAGGTGATTTCTACATTAGAATAGGTAAGCACCTAAATGTGATAACATTCTTCATTCTTAACAGCTACCTACAATAACTGGTTCTTTAAATTTTCATTCGAAAAATGTCTTTTTTTTCCCATAATCTCATAGTCCGTATATAGAATAGCAAGTCCCCCTCCAGTTCCTTAAATACAAGTCATGTCTTCCCATAACCCGAACGAAGTAACCGAGCATTAAATATGCCTGACAATCTTTTGCTCGAACAAGTGGACCGAAACGGCGTGAAGTGTTAATGCTGTGCAGCTTTTGCTTCCCGGCTGGTGATTGATCATTTGTAAGTATATCTACTCCTTGTTCCATGAAATCAAGTTTGCCGTAATGGCTTCATCAGATTTTTGGGTTAAATTGAGAGTGAAGAGGTACTGTGTACTGAAATAAGACTTGCCATGTTCCGGGCTGGCCTGGAAACAGCATGGCTTCCAAAGGCGATATTCAAAACCACTTCACTTATCACACGCTTGCTGATTCTGAATAGGGTCCGGTGGCGGGGGACATTTGGGAGTTTTCCAATACACTTTAAATCTGTTGAGCTTCCACTGATGAGGCCGTCTCTTTGGAGTTAACAGGCGAGCATAACGCGTCAATGTATAGGGCTATGTTAATTAAATATCGCGGTGCATGAAATGGTGCACTTGAAAAGGTTTTTTTTTTTTTCTTTAATGTAATGGGGAGAATTGCCTCTATAGAAAAGGGAGCTTTCACTACGCACCCACCTACGCAGCACCATATATTTTTCTACCAATGCAATATGAGTTGTTTGGTGCCAAGCGCTTTGGAAAGGGCCAAGGAGCAGCTGCAATGGAGTGACCCTTATATTTGCGCTGTGCTGTTTAGTGTGTGTGGCATTTAAAAGATCTTCTGTGTGCTGTTGAAGCTCTTGAGAACAAAGGGAGGGACGGTTTGCTTGTATTGTTATGTTAAGAGCCTGAAATAGTTTTTTTTTTTTTTTTTCAAGGGATCACCCCAAGAAGAGGAATTGCAATGTGATTCTGGCTAATGTGGTGTAAATGAACACACATGAACTTTTGTTCTGCTTTGGAAATAGAGATGGAGAGTGAGTGCCACACTTACAGCTGTCTGGCCTCGCTTACCATCATTGTCACGCTCTAATGAATGAGCCTGCTCCCCCCCCCCTTCCTTTCCAGCCTGCAAGCAGCAGCTTAGACCAGTGGGGAAATGTGTTTTCAAAGAGAAAGAAGAAGCCCCCTTTAGCTTTAGAAGACTTCCCTATATAGCCAAGAAATAGCTTATCAGGCTGATTCATTACGCCAGGTAGAGACAGATGAACGTCTGTAGAACCGATTTCAGAGCGACCGCTAGTAGTCGCCATGGTTCTTTGTTTCAGAGCGCCTCAGTCGCTGTCCGGCATTGATGAATATGATGTGTGAGTCGCAGAACTACGCTGTTCGGGAGCGAACGGTAGCGCCAGCTCAGTGCGACCGACTCACACCACAATCAAAAAAATCAGCCTCAAACATCGCTGGTGCTCAAAATCGAGTCGTTGTAGCCCATAGCGCCAGAGGCGGTGTGTTTAAACCGGACCTTCAGCGTGATTTAATGAAAAGCCCAAACTCTTCAAAAACGAGTCAGCAGCATTTGAAACTAATATTTTTAACGTTTTTAGTCACTAACTTATTATTCTTTCCCCCACTGGGCTGCAACTCTGTTCAAGAATTTAGGATACGGGCGCCGCCATCTTGACTCAGAAGCATCACACTTACTGAGGAGAGTGGGATAAGATACAGGGGGGCGGGTTATAGCTGTGCTTTGCTCAGACAGAGCAGAGTTGGGGTCAGGTAAAGGTCAGCAGTCCCAGAATGCAGAGCAGCACAGTTAGAAGGCACTTCCTGTTTGCAGGCTGCCTGATAAGATGGCGGCTTCCATAATCCGCCATCTTGGATGTTTAAAGGCTCATAACATGCAGTAGATGCAGGTAGGATGATTTTTAATGTGGACAATCTGTATGTACAGGGTGTGGGAAACATATAAGATAGACTCTTATTCAGAGTGAAGGTCAGCTTTAAAGTCTGTTTTTGAACATGTATCCACTAGTAACAAAGTGAAAACATATGGAATGACAACTAATCCATGCACCACCTGTTTTAAGACTTAAACCAGACCTTTAACATGATTTAATGAAAAGCCCAAACCCTTAAAAAACTATTCCCCAGCATCTAAAATTAATAGATTTTAAGTTTTTAGTCACTTATTATTCTTTCCCCCACTGGGCTGCAACTCTGTTCAGGAATCTAGGATACGGGCGCCGCCATCTTGCCTCAAAAGCATCACACTTACTGAGGAGAGGAGAGCAGGATAAAGTACAGAGGGCGGGTTATAGCTGTGCTTTGCTCAAACAGAGCAGAGCTGGGGTCAGGGAAAGGACAGCAATCCCAGAATGTAGAGCAGCACAGTCAGAAGACACTTCCTGTTTGCAGGCTGCCTGATGCTCCATGAGCCGCCAGCTTGGATCTTTATAGGCTCATAACATGCAGTAGGTGCAGGTAGGATGTGAGCAATCTGTATGTACAGGGTGTGGGAAACATATAAGATATGATCTTCAGGGTGAATGTCCGGTTTAACAGTGGACATGTAGGTAACAAAAATCCCCTACCTCCCCGTCCGCAGTCTCCACCACTTGTATTCTTGGAGGCTGCAGCATTCCTATTTTGGCGCTAACACTGAGAACGTGCTCATTACAGTGAGACTGATGAGGGATGAGTGATGCCCAGTCAACAAGGGACATGACTGCCAACAGGGATGTGCACCAAGGCCAGACAGAGAGAGCGCTGTCAGCACCGGTGCCAACAGCACTGAAACTACTGCAGCTTGCCAGCCTCTGTGGCAGCGGCGGACTGGCGCCAAAAATCAGCCCTGGATTTTACCAGCCCCTAGCCAGCCCAGGATGTCCCTGCTGATGCTTGGGCTATAGCATTGGGGGCTGGGGTTCCTTTGTTGGTTGTGGATATAGCGGGGCTGGGTACAGGGGGCTGAGAGGGAGACTAAGGGTGCAAGGATTGAATGTGGGTGTTACAAGCAGCAGGGCAGCCCACCAGGCATTATCCCGGGTCTGCCTATGGCTAGTCCGCATGAAGGGAGGTAAGTGTACTTTTTTATGTGCATAGACAGGGCAAATACTAGGGAAGTACAGGGAAGCAAACTATCATCTTATGCCATCAGCAAGGCCTGACATGTGTCAGCTGCACCTCATGGTACATTCCAATGCACAGCTGTTTCCTGTCCCCCATCATACTGAATTTCGTGCCAGTTTTGGATACATTTTTATTTTTTTACATTTTTAATGCATAGATGGCCACTGTATGCTTGGGCACACATAGGAATTCGTCCTCCGCATTTAACCCATCCGTGCAGTACACATGTCCGGAGCGGTGGGCTGCCCTAATAACGGCGCCCGGGGAGCAGTTGGGGGGTTAGGTGCCTTGCTCAAGAGCACTTCAGTCATGTTCCAGGACCGGGATTCGAACCTGCCACCCTCCGGTGGCAAGTCCACTCCCTTACCTCTAGGCCACAACTGCGATACCTAAGGATCTTTAACTGTACCTCCAGTTTCGTGCCAGCTTTTGGATTCCTAAGGATCATTTACCGATCGGGGTTCTCCGCTGTGCGAAACCCCCCAGGGCGCATGCGCGAGCAGCAGCCACATTCCCGCTATCCCTTTAGCGGGGCACGTGCCCACGCCAGACATTTGTGAACTGCTGGCACTGGCACACTCCCTGTTAGAGGGTAGCGGGGGATGACAGCTGACAGGTAAGCCTACTCCCAATTTATCTATTGCACTGTATGCCCCAAAAAGGGGGCTCTCAGAGATTGGGATTAGAGTTTAGAGTTGGGACTGCACCACACAGAGGCACCTTGCCGCTTGGTGGTTCAGCTTAAGCATACTTCTACAGATGTGTGTGGACCTAGCCCTCTGTTTTCAACCAAATTTAGAGACAGATTTAGGTTGGTCAGCAAGCTAACAGGGTTGAGTGCTGTGGCTCCTTTAAGACTTATGTATCCTAATTGCCCTGCTAATGTGCACCTCCCAGGTTAGTTATAAAATGGTCTGAGCGGCTGCCACCCCTCCTTTGTTTCTTTTCATTTTGTGCAAGCACATGGGGTGTGGGGGTCTAGGCTGTACTGCGAGGTCTTCGACCCTTCCACCCCATGGGCTGCACTCAAGGTTATAGGGCAATCTCAGGTAAGCCTGCTCCCAATTTATCTATTGCAATGAATGTCCCAAAGGGGGCTCTCAGAGATTAGAGTTAGGACTGCACCCCACAGAGTCCTCTGTTTTTAACCAGATTTAGAGACAGATTATAGGTCTGTCTGCAAGCTAACAGGGTTGGGTGCTGTGGCTCCTTTAAGACTTGTGTATCAGCCATTCAGAGCCATTCGAAGTACAGGTGCGATTTAGTGGCGGCTGGGTGTTGGTGGATCTGCCACGCTACCTTGTTATGGGGGTATTTTGCTTGCTGTATATTATATGGGGAGGGGGGAGTCGGTCTGCTGCTTGTTTTTGGGGATAAGGGATTTGCCACACTACCCTGTTATGCAGCTGCTCTCGCTCCCTATTGAAGTCAATGAGAGGCCTTTTCCGAATGATATAAACACAAAGGCCTCTGATTGGATGAGAGCCCACGCATGCGCCTTTGGACTGAGTAGAGGTAAGTTGTATTAGGTGAACCTGGGGGTTTTAGACAGTGGGGTACCCCAATTTGGGATGCCCTGGCACACAGAAGAAAGCTCAGGATACTTATATACCGTATATACTCGAGTATAAGCCGAGTTTTTCAGCCCACTTTTTGGGCTGAAAAAAGCCGCCTCGGCTTATACTCGAGTCCAGGGGCGGACTGCCAGGGAAGGCCGCAACCCTGAACCCAACAGATGCTGGAAGGTGAGGGGCGGCCGCTGCGGGTCCCTGCTGTACCCGCTGCTGCCGCCGCCGCACTCATACACACAAACACGCACACACATTCACACACTGACCGGCACTTCCTGGCTGCTGCGCGCTGGTCGTCAATGGGCGGCGTCCAATTTTTCATTGGACGCCAGCCATATGGGGCACACCCACCGACGACCAGCGCGCAACAGCCAGGAAGTGCTGGTGTGTGTGTGAGAATGGCGGCGTCTGGCGGCTGCCAGGCGGAGCTGAATGGAGGGTGTTGTGTGCCGAGCGACCGGCAGGAGGAGGAGGGAAGGGGGACCCCGCTGCCCCTCTGCAGGGTAACCTCGGCCAAACCCTGACCCCTGACACCTGCGCGTCTGAGAGCGGCGACGGCGGCAGCAAGTACCCACAGTGTGTGTCTCTTTCTGTGTGTGTGTGTGTGTGTGTGTGTGTGTGTGTGTGTCTGAGTCAATAACTTGTTCCATTTTTTTGTGGTAAAATTAGGTGCCTCGGCTTATATTCGGGTCGGCCTATACTCGAGTATATACGGTAACCCTAAAAAACAATGAAAGTGTCCCTAAGGGTCCGTAAACCTAATGGCAATAATCAGGCACCAAGCAGCTCACCTGATGCCTGCCCCATGAGCCTGTCTGGGAAAGGGTAGAAGCCATAGCAGGGCTCCGAAGTTTGCCCTCCTTTCAATTTAATTCCTCCAGGAACACGCAAAAAAGGGGTCTAACAGCCTCTCTGTTTCTTGGGGCTCTCAGAGTGAGTGATCATGGCAAGCCCCAGTGGACCCGCACCTGTTTGTGACTGCAGCAACGCATGCTCACAACTCATAAAGCTGCACTATGACACGCCCTTCCCACTTCAACTACTGTATGACCCAGAAATTGAAGTGAAGGTAGCAGCATAATTAGAATACATATA
Source organism: Gastrophryne carolinensis (assembly GCA_027917425.1). Lineage (NCBI taxonomy): Eukaryota > Metazoa > Chordata > Amphibia > Anura > Microhylidae > Gastrophryne > Gastrophryne carolinensis. The sequence continues at coordinate 136,943,826 of CM051241.1, read as the reverse complement.
TTTTGAAATGACTCATTTTACACTGTACCCAAGCAGGATCATTTGAGAGAAACTTGGTCTGTGCCTGGACAGGGACTTTTAATGTCCTTATTTCCTTGTACCGGGTCATAATGGCCTCTCTCAGTCCAGGGATGTGGCCCATTGACTTGCTTAGCCATGGAATGCTTGTGAAAGTGCACACAGATAAAGATTCCACTTTAAATCTCTTCTCTATTGATGGAAAGAGTCTGATTACAAGCAAGTTTATTGACTTTCAACATCACGGCAAAAAGCACATTGAGGATAATTAGCTTGTGGCAATTACAAGTGTGGAACAAACATATTCATTATACAATGATCAAACACATTATCTGCTCAGCCGCTGATCCAGAGGAAATCGCCCGGCTCTGGGTCAAAGGCACCAAATGGAGTTCAGAGCCAATGTTTTAAAACTGTTCTGTAAGACTGTCACTATAATGCAGCTATACATTATACCTATCATGCATGGATAATTACCCCGGATAAATGGGACTTAACTAGATGAATTACAACTTTAGCACCACACTAAAGAATGCAAAGCTTTTCCGACCATTATGTATCATACCCGAGTGTCATCACATCTCATTTTAACTTGCTATATAAATGTAGACTCTAAGTAGGTATGCATACAGGGTTTTATTCGCACTATAAGACGCACTTCTTTTCCCCATGTTTGTTGTGTGTCTTAGGGCGAAGGTGACACCACCATCCCCTGATTCCTGACTGCTGCTTAGCCATTTAGTTAAAAAAAAAAACATGTCCGCAGCCAGCCGCTCTTTGCATTGATGAATCGGCAAGTGGCGGTTCATGACAGTGCAGAGAGCAGCGCGCCGATGTTAGTGATGCATTAGTGCGTGCTGGTGGGGGAGAGTGGGGGCCTATGGGTCGAAGTACTGGTGCAAAGTTTTTGTTTTTAAACTAACTTGAATCCGTGGCGGTTGAGCGTTGGTGGATAGGGCGAAGGTGACCCCCCCCCCCCCCCCCCCCCAATTCCTGACCACTGCTTAGCCATTTAGTTGAAAAAAAATGAAAAACATCTCCGCAGCCAGCCAGCGCCAATGCATGAATGACATCAGCACGCCGCTCTTTGCATTGATGAATCAGTGCACGCTGGCTTAGGAGAGTGCATGACAGTGCACCAATGCATCACTAACATCGCCGCATGCTGGCGGGGGAGAGTGGCAGCCTCCGGGTCGAAGTGTTGGTGGATCTGCCACGCTACCTTGTTATGGGGGTATTTTGCTTGCTGTATATTATATGGGGAGGGGGGAGTCAGTCTGCTGCTTGTTTTTGGGGATAAGGGATTTGCCACACTACCTTGTTATGGGGGTATTCTGCAAGCTGCCTGTTTTTGGGGATGGGAGGATCTGCCACACTACCTGTTATAGGAGTGATTGGGGGGATTCGACCATGTCCTGTTTGGTTCAAAATATTTATTTGCCTCTTCTAAATCCTAAGTGCGTCTTATAGGGTAAACAATAGGGTAAATATTCAAAGATAACTTACAACCTTACAGCTGCTGGCTTTCCCCCAGGGCAACCTAAATTGGGATCGCCGGTATCCACGTACCTTTTCCTGGTCCAACGGTGCATGCATAGGCTCTCATCCACTCAGAGCTGTTTGCTGTTCTGATGTCGGAAAGCGGCTTTGAGTCTTTACAATGGAGAGTGAGAGCTTGTGCTCCCCACTGAAGTCTATCAAAGCCGTTTGCCAAATGACATAGTCACGGCAAATGGCTCTGATTGGACAAGAGCCTACCCATGTGTCGTTGCAGCGGGAAGAGGTGAGTTTTCTGGTGGGTTTCACACAGCGGGACATCTCCATTCCGGATGCACCCGGGGCATGGAACAAAACTTGGGGTAGTCAAAATCCTGGGGTTTGTTCTGCTTTAAAACAGACATCCAGTGAAAAATGACTGGAGATCCACTCTCCCCAGCACCTCCAGATATCCCGATTTGGGAACGAAGCTTCTGGTAAAACGAAGACGGAAATTGTGCAGAAATACTTATTGGTGCCAGGTTCCATCACTGGCAGTGGGCAATCTTACACCTCACATGACATTGGCAACCAATCAATAAACCTGTTGCCCACCAGTAGCCAACTGGAATGCAAGACCAACTCAAAAGCGTTGACTTGGTAAGTAGTTCACAACAGATTTTTTAAGTTTAACTTTACTAGTAGCATGAGAGAACCTCCCCAATTTGGGTGCTCAAGGGGCTCCATGCCCCACAGGCTTAACCCTTTAAGTGCCAGCCTACCTGGAGTTTTTGTCACACTCTGTTGCCAGACCATGTTGCACTATTTTGCACTTCCCATGTTCAAATGTGATTTTTTAAGGGATTTCCAGGGATTTCCCAGGAAAATGATATATTGTTTTTTTCAGCAGAGTCTGAGCTTTAACATGAAATGTCTTGTTTGTCATTTTTTAGGTGTATTCTCAATATTTTTTGGCGAAATATGTGCAAAAAAATTTAAAAAAATCAATTTTTTACAATTTGTAGTGTTTTTTTGTAATAAAAAATGTAAGTTTGTCAATAAAATCTTATTGCGTGTGAAACCCCAATTTCTCACAGTTACAGCGGTACCACATATGTATAGGTAGACACCTTTTCCTGCCCAGGAGACTCCCCCAAACTGAAACAGAGCTTTAGGGGATTTTCTGAAAAAATACAACTGTGATATGCGCTATGCGCACCTTGCAGTTTTTCCAGAAAAACAACCCTTTACATTTGAAATACCCCCCACAAACTATATATTCTCTGGAAGTATACACCTCAGGCTTTCTATTTGTACCAGGCTTGTTGATGTGGCCACAGTTTTCTAGAAGTAATCCCTCAATGTATTCTTTGGTTGCAAAGAGTTTCCCTAAAAAAAGGATAAAAAAGCAGAAACAAAGCCACATTTTCCTAAAAAAACTATATACAAACAAGAAAAAACAAGTATGATCTGAAAAAGCAACATCCCCCGAACAGAACGATACCCAACAGGCATAGTTACTGTCAAGGAAAGAGTTGCCAAACACCCCAAAGTAAAGCGTGAGCATAACGGAAATTTTTCTTGAAAATTTCAGCTCTGCAGACAAAGTGCGCACCTTGCGATTTTTCAACCAAAACAACCCTTTACATTTGGAATATCCCCCATAAACCATATATTCCCTGAAAGTACACATGTTAAGCTTTCTAAGCGTACCCAGCTTGTTGTAGTGGGCTCATCTTTCTGGAATTAATCCCTCAAAGAACTCTTTGGTTGCGCAGAGTTTCCCTAAAAAATGTATAAAAAAGCTGAATAAAAAACACCTTTTACTAAAATATAAATATGCAAACCAGAAAAAACAAGCTAAGTCTGAAAGCGCAAGGTCCCCCGAACAGAACAATACCCAACATGCAGAGGTACTGTTAACCCTTTTAATTGCCAGCTTACTTGAGATTTTGTCACCCTCTGTTGACAGGTCATTTTTCCCCATTTTGCGCCATGTTTTGCGCCATGTTTTGCGTCATTTTTGCTGGAATTTTCAGGAAAATTATATATATATTTTTTATAAAATTTTTTTTTAGAAAATTGCCTCCTTTATTTTACATAAAAAATGTATTTTATTAAAGAAAACCATATTGCATGTGAAAGCCCCATTTCTACCGATTAGAACAGTACCACATATTTATCGGTAGCCCCATATTCCTGCCCAGGAGACCCCCCTAACTGAAACAAGTAATTTTTAACATTTACAAATAAAATACAACTACCATCCACACTACAAAGGGTTAAATCGAGAAAAAAAAATGACATAGGGTCCCCCCTCCCGGGAGGGGGGGCCCATTTTTTGGGGGGATTTTTAAGGGTTAAAAATCCTTAAAAATAAAAAAAAATGACATGGGCCCCCCCTTACCCAAAGTAACCAGCCCGGGACCAGCTATGTAGGGCTTGTAGGAACGGGGCGCAGGGGCCAGCTTTTGTGGCCCCTGGCCCTGCAGGCTACAAGCCCGCATAGCCACTGGGCTTTGGGGAGGCAGGTAATGGGGGTGCCGGGGGTTAATGGCAAGTCACCGGCTAGCGCAGGTGACTTGCCACCTCCCCCAGCCTTGTGAACTGGTATAGGGGTCATGGACCCCTTACCAGTTCACAAGGGGTTAAATGTAAAAATAAAACACAGACACACAAAGAGAAAAAATATTTTATTATTTTTTTTTTTTAATACTTACCTCCCATCCATAGTGGAGCACTCTTTCAGCCTTTTATAGCTGCTGGATGACAGAAAACAAAAGGGTTAATTAAAAAAAAAAATGACATAGGGTTCCCCCTCCTAGGGGGGGAGACCCCATTTTTTTTGGAATTTTAAGGGTTAAAAACCCTTAAAAATCCCCCAAAAAAATGACGTAGGGTCCCCCTTACCCAGCATTACCGACCCGGGCCAGCTATGGGGGCTTGTAGAACAGGGCGCAGGGGCCAGCGTTGGTGGCCCCTGGCCCTGCAGGCTACTAGCCCACATAGCCACTAAGTGGCCCGGGCCCTTCTGCCCCCCCCTGGCCGTTGGGGAGGCAGGTAATGGGGGGCTGGGGGTTAATGGCAAGCCACCCACTAGCTGCAGGTGACTTGCCATACCCAGAGCCTTGTGAACTGGTATAAGGGGTCTCATGGACCCCTTACCAGTTCACAAAGGGTTAAATGAAAAAAACGCCACACAAAAGTATTTTATTAAAAAAAAAAAAAAATTTTACTGTACTTACCTCCGATTGTAAGCTCCTTTGTCCCACGCCGCTCTGCTGACAGATGCCGGTGATCGGCATCAGAGAAGGGGGAGGCAGGAGATCAGAGGATCTCCTGCCACCTCCTTCCCCGTTGCCGATCACCGGCATCTGACCGCTGAGAACGCTGAAGCCGGTGATCGGTGATCGGGGCTGGGATGACGTCATAGCCCCGCCCCCAAAAGGGGCGGGGCTTGACGCTGCGACGGACCGGGATGACGTCATAGCTTAGGCTTAGCGGCAAGATGGCGGCCGCCATCGAAGAGGAGAGAGGAGAGAGCCTTCCGGGCTCTCTCCTGAAGATCGGTAAGTCCTGGGGGGCGATCGGAGGCCCCCCAGGTGAAGAGGAGGGACAGCGGGAGCCAGCGCACACACAGGTAAGTGAATGTCATTTTTATTTTTTTTTACAGTTAGCAGCTGCTGCTGCAGAAGCGGGGGGGGGGGGGGGGCGGCCTATTCCGGGGGCTCTCCTGGAGCCATCCGACCCCCCACGGGGGATCGGATGGCACCAAATTAAAGAGGAGACCCGGCCGGATCCAACGAGGGGTCAGGTGAGTATTTTTTTTTTTTTTTTTGCCCACTAGCAGGGGTAAATGCCAGGCACGTAAATTTTACGTGGCTGGCACTTAAGTGACGGAGAGGAAACCACGTAAATTTTACGTGGCTGGCATTTAAAGGGTTAATGAGGACCAAAACTCACCCTGGAGTCCATGGCAGACATAATCGCTCCCCTCCAGGGAAGCCCAGTCGGGGGTGCCCCACTGTGTGAAACCCCCCGGGTCGCCCGAAAACTCACCTTCGCTCCCAGTCCAATGGCGCATGTGCGAGCAGAGGCCGCATCCCTGCTATCCATTCAGCAGGACATGTGCCTCACCCCGGGGGCAAGCACCAGAACCCAGAAAAGTCAAAATCCTGGGATTTGGTCCACTTTAAAGTCCTGCAATGTGATCACCGATCTGCAGGGCCGCCATCTGGTATTTTCAGGCCCCATACAGCAGCAATTTCTTGGGCTCCCATAAACAATGTTTGATGGCTTGGCCCGTAGTTTAAGCCGAGCCTCTGGCCCAGGGCAACCAGGCTTACATCCAAATCCAGATAGACCAAATAGGAGACAAAAACTCTAGGGTCCGGCCACCACATTATAGGTTATGGAGGGCCCAGAACCGATACAGGCTGTATAGAGACTCTAACATTTGATGGTTGGGACCTTAGTTTGAACTGGACCCTGTCCCTAAGGCAGCCAGGCTTACCTTAATATTCAGGGCCATAATGGAAAGATGCCATCCCATTTTAGGTTATGATGGGCCCAGACACAATATAAGCCCTATAGATCCTGTCCCTCTCTCTAACCTACGTGCAATGGCTTGGCCCCTAGTTTGACCAGCCTGGGGCGGGGGGAGCAGGCATCCTCATTTATCATCAATACAAGGTGGCCATACGGGAGTCTTGGCTCTCCCATCAAGATTGCTGCCCTTCTGAGCTATATCAAGAAAATCAATGGCCTCATTAGAATCTCTGGAATTTCATAAAATAGAGATTAAGTAAATGGCAAATCCTTACTGTTTCTTAAATCTTCAACTTTCTCTCCATAGATGTCAAATATGCACTTTGCAGATGAGCCCAAGTTCACTTTGGAAGTACACAGATCTAAAAACTGAAAAAAATGACAGGCCTCAGTGAAGTATCAAAATAGAGCAAACCAATTAAATGTGTAGAATATGTTAGTTATAGTTTGTGAACATACAGATAGAAGTGTATACAGTATACAGGTTAAACACTCAATGAATAACGAGCAGCAAGCCCTGTGCCATTTCTCAGATAAGTATCAGGCTTGGGTTCATGAGAAGTGGTCTGTAGCCCTTTTCTGCCCCCCTACCTCCATCCTTCTATGCCTCCCTGGAACTAGGTAAGTAAAGGAGTGGCGCAGTGAGATAAGAAAGAGTTGGGATGGACAGTTTCTATGCCAAAGGGATGTTGCTAATGTTTTTTCAAATTTCCTCCTCTTTTTTACTACTTCCCTCCTTCTCTTTCTTTTTCTATACTCCCTCTTTTTTTAAAATTCCTCCTCATGTTTTATTACCCATTTCCTTCATCTCTCCTTTACACATTCCGTCCATCTCTTTCTCTTGTCAAACCCCCATTCGTTTTTTCACATTTTGTTTGTCTTTTTTTTTCAGAATTGCTTTCTTCTCGCACTATTTTGCACAGTCGCTCCCTTTTTTAAACCTTCTCTTCATCTCTCTCTTTCACATTCCTTCCATCTCTTTTTTCTTTTCACATTCGTTTCATTTTCCTTTTGAATTCCTCTTTTTTTCCTGTCTTTACTCTCTCTTATATATTCTAAATTTATGAATCTCTCTTTCTTTTCTACTCTACCTCAGTCTTTCACTTTTGTTCTCCACTTCTTTTAGTTTCTGCTGTCTCTTTCTCTTCTAAATGTACCGTAAATGTATGTGTGAGTTTGGGAGGGGGAGGGGCATCATCCTGAAATCTTGACATTTAAAGTGGACCAAAACCCAGCTCGATCGATCGATTCCCTCTTCCTGGGGCATCCAAAAAAACGGGATATGAAACCCCCCAGGTCGTCCCGTTCACTTACCTTACTTCCCGGTCCAACAGCGCATGCGTGGCCCATGGCCGCATCCCCGCTATCCCTCTAGCAGGGCGCGTACCTGCGCCAGCCATTTGTGAATGGGTGGTGCGGGCACGCTCTGTTAGAGGGAAGCAGGGGATGCGGCCGCCAGCGTCCTCAGAGCCGCTTGAAGCGTGATCAGAGCTGCTTGAAGCGTGATCAGAGTAGCTTGAAACCCAGGGGGGATCGGCCCGGGAATCTATAAGATTACCGGACCGATCAGATCCCTCCCTGCGGGGCATCCGAAATCGGAGGACGAACCCTTCAGGAGGCCCAGAAACCTTACCTCAGCCCCGTTCCATCGGCGCTTCCCTCTAGCAGGGCGCGCACCCGCGCCGGCCGTTTGTGAATGGCCGGCGCAGGCGCGCTCCCTGTTAGAGGGAAGCGCGAGACGCGGCCTCCAGCGCTCAGAGCCGCTGAGCTGCTATGCCTGCGGCCTTGGACGCGCATACCACAGCGGCTCTGAGCGCTGTGATTGGCTGGAGCGGTCACGTGGGAGCGTGGTGAGGTGAGTGTTTCTGGGCTTTCAGGGGGGTTTCAGACAGCAGGGCACCCCCGATTGGGGTGCCCCACCGAAGTGGACCAAAACCAAGGATAGTCAAAATCCTGGGTTATGGTCCACTTTAAAGGCTGGGCCTGATCTGACTCCCCTAACTATGGATGTATGGTTGGTAGGAAAGAAATTGACATACCTCTTCCATTTTCTTTCCAAATATTGCAGTGATGACATGACCATCTTTCCCGTTGCCATTTTCAAACACCAGAATTCTCCCAGTGTCACTGGTGAGGGCCTGGCTCACTTGCTTAGTCCTTTTCCCTGAGCTTGGACGCATCAGACCATTTATAGTCCATGTTACTTTCTCAGACAGGAGGGTATTGTCTGCAATATAAAAATATATTAACACTGCAGCATTTTCATAATAAAGTATTGAAAAGCGCTTCTGTGAAGGTTATATGTGTTAAATAGAATACAAGAAATGTCAATACATAGCTTAAAGTGGACCAACAGTCAGGAATGACTTAAACCAGATCAACACAGCAAACAGTGCTCCTCTACATCCCTCCTCAGGACAATTCAGATTGCTGCTCATAAAAATTAATTTACCTTTTTCTAACTCCTGCTGTAGTAAATTTAGAAACAAGATGGCGGCTCATGCATTTGCAGGCCACCTGCAAACAGGAATTGCTGCTGGACTTCCTGTTACTGTGCATTGTCAGTTATGTCAGTTGAATCCAGGCAGCAGCATGGCTGAGATGCTGGGAGAGGAAGCTCCAAAATGGCTGCTACCTTTCTTTTCCAACTGTGCCAGGCTGTTGGTCCGGTTTAAATCATGCTGCAGATTTCACAGTCAAATTGCCTGTGTTTATTTAGGGCCTTTTTTATAATATGCATCCTTTAGCATAATTTTTGTGGCTATAGCGCCAGTTCCAGAGCACCGGCATTCCTGTCTTATCTGACGCAGTGCTGTGTACTACATTGGCGCTAGTAGTCACTGCACCGAATCCTACTAATTAGCTTTGATTGTTGCACTAGGTATTGGCCGGCCTATGTCAGCGCCTGTTGGACCCACCGGGCAATTATCCCAGCCCCAGTGAGCGCCATTTTTTACTGCCATTATTCCCGCGCTCCTCGGCATATTTATGATTTTTTTTTCCTCCTAGAAAACTTTGGTTACAAAAAAACTGTTTCAAGAAATCACTGCTGGGGACAAACTATACAGTGTGTTTTGGCTGTGTTTTAATTGTTAGGCCTCGATTCAATAAGAGTTGAAAAAAATTCTCATGGTAGTAAAAGATTCAATTCATGAGAAAAAAGGCTGAGAATGTCAGTTTCTGAATCACCAGCTAAGAAAACAATGAAAGTCAATGGCACTTTTTTACTCCTAAGAAAAGTAGAGAACTGTTTACTCCTTTTTACACTGTAGTAAAAGCTGCCATTGACTTTTATTGTCTTTTTATCTAGTGATTCAGTAACAGTGACATTCTCAGGCTTTTTTCTCATGAATGAGAATTTTTTTCAACTCTTATTGAATCGAGGCCTTAGTGTCCATATTACACATTGATTTAAATAAATAAATAAATTGGGATCAGGAAAGGCATTTAAGGATCGTCCATAGAAATGTTAGGGAGTGCGCCAGGTAGCGAGAGGTAAGACGTGGCGCTCTGCAAAGCTGAACTCCAGCGCTGTACGCTGAGCCTGGGATAATGATGAATCGGACGCTACATGGCGTTGTTCCAGTCGCTCACCAGATTTGGCTTCATAAATGTGTAATTGTGTGCCATGTCCGGCGTTCACCTGCCGCTACCTGCCGCTTACAAGGCACTACCTGGCGCTAGAGCTTCATGAATAAGGCCTTAAGTATAATTTAGCATTTGATTCCACAAGCCTGGCTTCCTAGATGCCGATACAGCACATGTGCGGGCTCTTAGCCAAAGTGAGCGCTTTGACGCATTTACAACCTACAGCAAAGGGCTCTCATGGATTTTGATGGGGAGTAGCAGAGCGGTCACATGGTGGCGTTTATGCTCCCACTCAAGCCTATCTGAATGGCTAGGGCGGGAGCGTGCACACAGCCTGAGGATGCAGGGAATGTGGCTGCTTATGCTCCCCAATATAAACAATAAGAGCGTTAAACGAAAGACAAACAGCTCTGTTCGCACGAGAGCCCACACGTGTGCCATTGGACTGGGAAAGGTGAGTGATTACTGGTGCCCGATTTGGGAAGCCCCAGAGGGCAGCGGCAGGCCCAAAAATCTTTTAGATTCCAGGGCCGACTTCGCTGGGCTTTGTTCCATTTTACGTTAGTCCAGTTGTATCCAATGGGCAGGCTGATTCATTACTAACGGCAGGTAGCTATCTACCTGGCGCTATCCCTTCATGAATAAGGCCCTTAGTTAAAATAGGAAAACAGGAAAAAGGTTATGATGGGGCTCCATTCAATGTTTACACCAGGGCCGCTCACATTTAGACATGCCCCTGTATATATATATATATATATATATATATATATATATATATATATACACACACACACACAGTGGCGTAACTAAATAATAATAAAAAATATATATACACTAAAGATTTGTACAAGTAAGTTGTAAAGTGTTAGCCATCAATGTTACCGAAACAGAATGATCTGAAGTTAGAGTGAGTGCTTTCAAACCTCTTTAGGCTTCTTCTTCAGGCCTGGTGTAGACTGGGCCAATGTGTGGTCTACCGTGTTTCCCTGAAAATAAGCCCTTGTGTGATTTTTCTTCATTTTCACAAATGCTTTGAAATATAAGCCCCTTTCGGACCCTACAAACTCGCTTTGCACTGGTGGCACTGGTGGGGCTGACATATACCGACACGTAGTGTCAGTATGAAGTAGGATCTTTTCCCTTACTGAAGCACACATTTAATAGGGTTTATTTAATGTGGACCAAAACCCAGGATTTTGACTATCCTGGATTTTGTTCCTTTCCAGACCGGGGCACCCCGCTGCGTGAAACCCCCCAGATAACCCGAAGAAACTCACCTCTTCCTGGTCCTACGGCGCATGCGCATGCGCTCGTCCAATCAGCGCGCTCGGAGTCATGTCTTTCAGGTGTCCCCAATGCAATTCCCATTTAGGAAAAAAAACTAAAATCTCATGACCCTAAGAAATAAAAAATGGTGATTACAACAGGCGCTGTGTGCTTGGAATCCCATTTTTTGAGCGCCAAACCCTTAAAAAAAAAAAAACATTCTCCAGCATCTAAAATTAATATATTTTACGTTTAGTTACTTACTTTTTATTCTTTCCCCCACTGGGCTGCAAATCTGTTGAGGTCTCTAGGATACAGGTGCCGCCATCTTGTCTCAGCAGCATCACATACTGAGGAGATGGGGGGGGGGGGGCAAAAGTACAGGGGGTGGGTTATAGCTATAGCTTTGCACAGACACAGCAGAGATGGGGTCAGGAAAAGACAATTCTGTGAGTACTCACCTGTAGAATTGCTTTAACTATGCATGGCATTGCCTGCTTCAAGAAGTCCTTACGTATGGGTTATTCCGCCACAAGGTGGCGCAGTGTACTGCAGAAGAGCTGTGTCTCCTCCCGGTACCATATAAAAACAGGATCACCAATAGACTTATCCAGTGTTGACAAGCAGTTATTCAAGAAACCGGGAGATAATAAAAGTTAAAAAAAAGTAACAAACCCCAACTAACTTGGAACAATCACCATAAAGAGGCAACCAAGAATAACGATAACAAGGGTGGGGTGAAGCAGGCCGTGCCATGCATAGTAAAAGCAATTCTACAGGTGAGTACTCACAGAATTGTCTTTTTCCTATTGCATGGCATGGCCTGATTCCAGAAGTCCTTACGTATGGGATGTCCAACAGCAGTGTCCTTAAAGTAGGGTGGGATCCCCAAAAAGTAACAGGCAATTTAAACCACTACCGCCTGAAGCACCTTGCGGCCAAAAGCTGCATCGGCTGAGGCCCTAACATCAACCTTGTAAAACTTGGATAAGGTATGAACAGAAGACCAAGTTGCGGCCTTACAAACTCGTTCAACAGAAGCTTGGTGCTGAAAGGCCCAAGACGGACCAATAGCACGAGTGGAATGAGCAGTAACCCCAAAAGGAGGAACCTTCCCCCTGGCAGAGTAGGCCTGCTCCACCGCCTGATGGATCCACTTGCTGGTAGTGGATTTAGCAGGAGGTAAACCCTTCCTAGGTCCAGCAGGAAGAACAAAAAGAGCGTCAGATTTCCTGAAAGGCTCAGTAGCAACCAAATAAAACTTCAGAGCCCTGACAACATCCAAAGAATGAAGGGTCCGCTCCTTGGAATTATCAGGGTTAGGACACAAAGAAGGCAAAACAATGTCCTGATTGATATGAAAAGCAGACACAACCTTAGGCAAAAAATCCAGCTTAAGCCAAAACACCACCTTATCCTAATGCCGCTCAAAATAAGGAGGTTTGATGGAAAGCGCCGCCAGCTCAGAAACCTGCCTGACAGAAGTAATGGCCACCAAAAAGGCCACCTTAAGAGTCAGAATGGGCAAAGCAGCCCCACAGATAGGCTCAAAGGGAGGACCCTGCATAGCTGACACACCAGATTCAGGTCCCAAACCGGCAGCATAGGCTTACGTGGCGGACGCACGAGTAACTCCCTGGAAAAAGGTATTAACCAACCGGTGATTGGCAAATGATCTTTGGAAAAAAAATTGCCAGCGCTGACACCTGTCCCTTGAGGGTACTAAGTTGAAGGCCCGAATCCAAACCATGTTGCAAAAATTCCAGAATCCTAGGGATAGAAAATACCCGACAAGGAAAAGACTTGGACTCACACCAGGCAATGTAAGCATGCCAGATCCTGTAGTAGATAAAGGACGAGGACTTCTTCCTAGCCCTAATCAAGGTATCAACAACAGAAGCCGGCAACCCCTTATCCATCAAGATGGAGGTTTCAGCAGCCAAGCCGTTAAAGCCAGCGTTTGTAAATTGGGATGGCACAGTCATCCCTGAGTGAGCAGATCTGGATCCTTGGGCAAGACATACTGATCTACTGCCAACTGCACGACATCTGCGGACCACACCCTCCTTGGCCAACAGGGGGCCACCAGAATGGCTGGTACCCCTTCCTGGGATATCTTGCACAGCACCCTGCCCAGCAGAGGAAAGGGAGGGAACACATAAAGGAGCCGAAACTCCGTCCAAGGCATTGCTAGCGCATCCGTTGCGAAGGCCAGAGGATCCTGTGACAGGGAAACGCAAACAGGTCCACATCCGGCTGACCCCAGTGGTGACACAGGGAGTGAAACACCTTGTTGCTGAGGGACCATTCCCCCAGCCGAGACGCCCCCCTTCTCAGGGAGTCTGCCTCCTCCGGGAATGTAAACCGCCGAAATTCAAGGGACATTCTCTTCCGCCCAAGACAGTATCAGGGACACTTCTTTGAGGGCTCGCTTGCTCCGAGTCCCTCCCCGATGATTGATGTAGGCAACCGCCGTCTGGTTGTCCGACCAACCTGATCGCCCTCAGTTCCAGGACATTGATGGAAGCATGGGCCTCCTGGGGCCCCACCGACCCTGAAACTTCAGAGACTTCCAAAAGCCCCCCCCCCAACCGGTCAGACTGGCATCTGTGATGTCTCCCAGCATGTAGGCAGAAAGGTCCTGCCCACTAGAAGGTTCCTTGAGTCCAGCCACCACGAGAGGGACTGTCTGGCCCATGGGGACAGAGCAAATTCCTGATCCAGGGACACAGGGTCCCGATCCCAAACTGACAAGAGGTGCAACTGAAGAGGTCTCATGTGAAACTGAGCAAATGGGACCGCCTCGAAGCAGGACACCATCAGATCATCAGACCCACTAACTGCATCCCTTGCCAGATGGAGGGATGGGGACACAAGAGCAGAGCCCGTGCCTGCTTCTGAAGGCCCTCCACTTTCTGCTGAGGCAGGAATACCTTGACCTGAGAGGTATCCAGAGTCATGCCCAGAAAAGACCTCACCAAAGACGGAGACAGTGAAGACTTGGGATAGTTGATCAACCAGCCGAAGGACTCGAGGGTGGAGGTCACCACCTGAGTATCCTTCTCGGCCTGATGAAGAGACTAAGCCGCAATCAGAATATCGTCCAGGTAAGGTAAGATGCGAATGCCCTGATTCTGCAGCAGAGCCATCACGCCCACCAGCACCTTGGTGAACACCCGAGGCGCCGAGGTGATACCGAACGGTAAGGCCACAAACTGGTAATGCTGATCCTCTAGAGCGAACCTGAGAAATCTCTGATGACCTAGGAAGATTGGCACGTGAAGAAAGGCATCCTTGATGTCCACGGAGGACATGAAGTCGCCCGGGCGAAGGGTACTGACAGCCAGCGTAGCGACTCCATGCGAAAGTGCTTGAACCTGACAAACTTGTTGAGACCCTTCAAGTCCAGGATGGGCCTCAAGGACCCGTCTTTTTTGGGGACCGTGAAAAGATTGGAGTAGAACCCCTGTCCCCGTTCCTGGGAAGGCACCAGGCAAATGACTCCTGACTCCAATAGACGTTGAACCGCAAGGCGTAAACCCTGAGCTGACAGAGGGTTTTGAGACATCCGGGATCTGATGAATCTTGGGGGCGGCCAGGCTGCAAACTCTATCTTGTAACCGGAGGACACCACCTCCTGAATCCACCGGTCTGAGACGCGGAGCCTCCAGACGTGAGCAAAGAGCCGAAGCCGTCCCCCCACCGGATGGGTGAGGTTTCCTCCTCATGCCTGAGGGGGCTTGGGAGAAGGTTTGGGCTTGGGACCCCATGTGAGGCCGGGACGACCACGTGATCTGCCATGGCCCCAAGAATCTCTGCGGTACCCGAAAAGAGGGAGCCACGACCCCCTCTGGGAGCACGGAAGGAGGGGAGGGAAGCGGAGGACCCCCGAATCAGCGTAGGAGGCAGCCTACCATCCTTGGCTAGAACATCCAGACGCTCACCAAAGAGCCCCAGCCCCGTAAAGGGGAGCCCAGTGAGAGCCTTCTTAGCAGCAGCGTCAGCCGCCCACTGACGCAACCAAACAGAGCGGCGCATAGCCACCAAAAGGGCAGAGGCCCTACCACTCAGCTGTACTGCATCATCCATGGCAGTAAGGACAAAGGCAACAAAATCAGAGCAAAGCAAGGGCGCCATCAAGGAGACGCTTGAGCTGTTTCTTAAGGGCAATAGCTGTAATGGCAGCCGCACAGACCGGACGCAACACAGCCCCCGCAAATGTAAAAGCATGGCAGGCCAGCTGATCCATGCGCTGGTCCTCGCTGTCCGGCAGTGTAGTAGTGTCAGGGGAAGGCATGACCGAGGTGTTGGACAGCCCTAGAACGGGAGCATCCACCTCAGGGGGACACGACCATCGCTTGACCAGGTCAGCAGGGAAGGGATACCCCTTATCCAACCCCTTGGGCACCGCGTGCAATCTACTAGGACGTTCCCACTCCTTGAGCACCATATTAGTGAAATGGCCCTGCTCAGGGAACTCCAGATGCTGTTTATCAGGATGAAAGAGCTCACCCTGCTTCCTCTTAGCCACCTCAGGGGGGACAATGTGCAAGATTTCAAAAATGTGAGCCAATAGGTTATCAGTGTCATCAGGGAACCGGACGCAAACCCACGGTCACTGTCGTAACCCTCCTGCTGGTCCCCAGAGGAGTCAGAGTCCTGGAAAAGCTCCCCCCCCTCTAGGGAGTAACGGCCACCAAAAGCATCAATTCCCTCATCCTCCTCAGGAAAGAGGGAGGGCACGGGAGCAAGGTGCCGCTTCTTGCCAGAGGCCTTACGTGGAACAGGCCTGGCAAGCTGACTTTCAATGCTGGCACACAAAGTGCCAGATCAGATTGTGACCCACCCCCCCACTAGAATCCCCCTCACTGAGGGCTAAATGCCGGCGCGGAGGGGTAGGCGATGCCGAAGGGAGCGCAGAGCTGGGAAGCGAAGCGGGTAGCCCAGCCTGGGCCGCAACGATACCCTGGGCGCACGGCACGTACACCGCAGCACTGTTACTCAAAGGGGATACCCCACACATGGCACACAGCCGGGATTGCCCCGAAGGACCCCAGAGCACGCTATCCCCAGAAGCCTCCATATGGTGATTAACACAGGCGCAATAGGCCAGCACAGGGTAAGGGCTACTAAAAAAGCCACCCGGGATGCCCCCCCGAGGGATGCCCCCAGAGCCGGTAAAGGGGAGATGAGGGGGGGATAAGGAGCAGAACCGGGAGAAACCACAACCCACAGTTGTGCCGCCTGAAAGACATAAGTAACATGCACATAAGCATCCCGCAGCACATGCCCCAAGGAACCATAAAACCCCCAAAGGGGCTCACGGACCAAGTAGACCCGAAGGATCGCCAAGCCGCCAGGCCACAGGAGGAAGCGAGCCCAGGGAGGAAGAGGGGACGCGCAGCAGACTCAAGATGGCGCCAGCAGACTCAAGATGGCGCCAGCAGAGGAACCTCGAGGGACGGTCCGCGGGAAGACAACGCGTGACCGCGGCGGAGCCATCACAATGCAACAAACGCACTAGAGTTATACCGCCGACCCGCCGCGAGCGGAGTACAAGGGCGGCACCGGCGGCGAAAAACACAGTAAAAACACAATTAAAGACACAATAAAGAACACTCGCCGCTACCACCCGTCACCCCCCCCCCCCCGAACACACGTCGGGGAGAGGGAGGAAGGAGAGCGAGCAGGCAGCAGCGAGAGCCAGGCCAGGGACGGGGGAGGGGGGGCCCAGACACCAGAGAAATAGGGCTCATAGTCTCCAAAACACTCACCCCCTCAGAAGCTAGGATAGGAATTCCGCATCCCTCAGTAGGCTCACCATAAAGCCTATGGCCGGTACCCTTTGTGGTACAGGGTCTGCAGCTTGGAGCAGCGCTCCTTGAGCACCTGACCCTAGTGCTCCTCTACCTTCACCCGATCCATCAGCCGAGGCTGGGGGGCACAGAGGGTCCAGAAACGGATGGAAATAGAGATGCAGGGCCGCAGGCTTGGTTGCCCCACTCACCTGCGCAATATAAAGCGCCATCTTCTATCTTCGCAGAATCACTGCAGAGGAAACACTGGATTGGTCTATTGGTGATCCTGTTTTTATATGGTACCAGGAGGAGCCACAACTCTTCTGCAGTACACTGCGCCACCTTGTGGCGGAATAACCCATACGTAAGGACTTCTTGAAGCAGGCCGTGCCATGCAATAGGAAAAGGACAGCAATCCCAAAATGCAGAGCGGCACAGTCAGAAGACACTTCCTGTTTGCAGGCAGACTGAGAATCCATGGTCTGCCATCTTGGATGTTCAAGGGCTCAGAAAATGCAGTAGATGCAGGTAGGCTGATTTTTAATGTGGGCAATCTGTATGTACAGGGTGGGGGAAACATATAAGATAGGCTCTTATTCAGGGTGAAGGTGCGGATTAATGTGGGCAATCTGTATTTACAGGGTGGGGGAAACATATAAGATAGGCTCTTATTCAGGGTGAAGGTGCGGATTAATGTGGGCAATCTGTATTTACAGTGTGGGGGAAACTCTTATTTAGGCTGAAGGACCGGTTTAAATACTTTCAACTTGTGGCACTCCCGGTTGGCGCTGGTGTCGCTAGCGCATGAGCATATAAAAGCCGCGCACTGCAAACACTGCCTGCCCGTGAGTGCTACACAGGGGCGTGGCTAGGGGGGAGCAGGGAGGGAACGTGCCCCGGGTACAGCAGGTCAGGGGGCCTGTGTACAGGTGGGGGGGTGGCATTTCGAATTTTCGCCCCGGGTGCCAGAAAGCCTGGCTACTCCTCTGGTGCTACAGCTGATAGCGCCACCAGCCGTTGCAGTGTGGGCGCTGCTGAGCTTCTTGGGCGAGGCCCTCAAGTGCCACCCGCACCTTTAAAAAATAAATTAGCTTCTAAGTCATGGGGAAGTGACATGGACACAGTTATAATTATATAAGACCTGTCCTGAAAAGAAGTCCTACCACCTATTTCGGACCAAAAAAATTATTATAAGACCTGTCTTATTTTCAGGGAAACAAGGTAGTTGGTTTCACCCACTTCTTGGCATTATAGATGGGCAATCTAAACCTAACCTAAATACTAGTTGTTTAATACGTATCTAAACAATACTATATAATACAATGAAACCCCCCTAATTAAGTGCAACAATAAGCCGGCTAATTGCGAGGAAAGCGAGGAGCACTTCCAGTAGCTTGGCGCTGAGGGTGACATAAGCTGCACCAGGCTGTCTGCGCTGATAACCTGCATAAATCATCATTTCTGAAGGGAACAGATGTTCATGGTATGAAACAGTAATACAACAATTTAGTCATAATTAAAATTCACCTTAGCGCGCGGCTATCGCTGATCAAAGAACCATCCAGCGTCTCGTCAACGCAAAGACGTCAAGTTTCTCTTGGATTTGAAAGGATGACCTTTGTTTAGTGTGGATTTTAGTAACATTTTCAATGCATGGCTTTGTACATCACACCGGTTGGCTAAGTGACAGTTGATTAGTAAGTAGGTGTTTAACTTTGCCGTAGTGTTTTATTTCAGATAATCATGTATAGCAAAGAGATAATTAGGAATAAACAGCACACAGCAGGTTTCTGTTCCAACAGATTGTGCGTGGATTCAAAGAAAAGGCACTTATGGTCCTTAAAGCGGACCTTCACCCTGAATAAGAGCCTATCTTATATGTTTCCCCCACCCTGTACATACAGATTGCTCACATTAAAAATCATCCTACCTACATCTACTGCATGTTATGAGCCTTTAAAGTCAAGTTTAGAGTCAAGATGGCGTCTCCTGTATCCTAGAGTCCTGAACAGAGTTGCAGCTCAATGGAGAAAAAGAATAATAAGTAAGTGACTAAAAACGTAAAAAATGTATTAATTTTAGATGCTGGGGAATAGTTTTTTAAGGGTTTAGGCTTTTCATTAAATCATGCTCAAGGTCCGGTTTAAAGGGTAATTCTACTCGATGGCATTTTTAAAAGTTTCCATTATTGTGTGGCAAAATGATGTCTTGAATGTGCTGAGCTTATCTGTTATTTTACTTTTTATTTGCTATAAAAGAAAACAATTTTCCACAGTAACAATGTATTTACCTTAGCTATGTACACCAAAGTGGTGATTTCGAGTACATATCATACACTTACACACTCTAGCTTGCTAATCATCTGATTGGCTAAGGCGCGGGTGACTGGTTTAACTTATTCTGCTGAATTTCAGCTTCTTCAGTTTGCAAGGATCACAGTCTTGTGTTCCAGCAGCAAAAGGGTTAATGGCCGGGTTCTCAGATAGAGAGGTCATTGGGCTGCTTAGACTGAGCCAAAGCTGCCAAAGAGTTCACTTGTTACATTGAAAGAATTGTGAGACTTGTGGTCCATGTGTTTTACGCAAGACCATGAAAACCACTTCCACTGTTGCAAAACAGAGCCCCAGGAATATGAGAATCATGGACCCAGCATGTTGATAAGTAAATCACTGGTCTGGGGGCACAATCCTAACACAAATGATTATTTTACATTCCAAAAGAGGAAAAAAATAAGGCAGAACACCAAAAATATGCCAAAAT
Organism: Gastrophryne carolinensis; assembly: GCA_027917425.1. Taxonomy (NCBI): domain Eukaryota; kingdom Metazoa; phylum Chordata; class Amphibia; order Anura; family Microhylidae; genus Gastrophryne; species Gastrophryne carolinensis. The sequence continues at coordinate 136,924,372 of CM051241.1, read as the reverse complement.
GGTAGTTTCCCTTTAAAGTGGCTCGAAACCCACTCCCCAACGGCCCAGGAATCTATAAGTGGTGAAGTAGTAGTGAATTCCCCCCCCCCCCCGGACCATCCAGAATCAGGATGCTCTGATGTGTGAAACCCCCAGGTTGCCTGGAAACTCACCTTCTTTCCCGGTCCAACAGCACATGCCCTTGCCATGCAAAAAAATGTCCACAACAATTAAAGGTATATAAAAACTATATATTACTTTTACTATATATATAAACATATATATTACCATTTTATAAGACTAACACTACAAATAAATACAAAACAACAAAAAAAGCCCATTAGCTGTACAAATCATACTAATCCGCCACAACATTAACTAATTAGCAGACCACCCAGAATAGACGAATACATTGTGTAAAAATTAAAGTGTCCACAATAACAACATTAACAACCACGTGCTTACATAAGTAAAGTGGATACAAAAAACACTCCAAAAATGAGAAAAAAGAGAAAAACTAAACGAAATCTACCGTGGAAACATTATTTAATAGCAAAATAGAAAACAAAAATACCACCCCCCCAAAAAAATGTTATGCACACAAGATATGATATATATCCCCTCCCCCCCCCCCCAAAAAAAAAATTATATATGTATACTAAATACCCCAGTGTAATCAGAGGAAAACCCACCTGTCCCTATGGGGATAAAGGTCTTACTGAAACGAATAGTGACCAACACATGTGATGCAACAAGTTATGATAACTGCAATACATCTGAAAGCACTACAAGCTCAACTGCCATGATGTGGCAGTTTAGCTTGTAACTGAATGAATTAGCATATGACTGCCATTCTACATCATACTGCACCCTGTTAGTGTTTTGGTGAATATTGGGCAAAGGCTTTAGTGAAAAAAGAGACACAGTCTGTTTTGGGACACTGGGCTGGGAATAGGGGGTGAAATATGGGTAAAGGTACACTTTAACATACAGATCTGGGATGCCCATTCACTATGAAGTAAAATAAATGCAAAAATTTGGACTAAGCTACTGACTCCAGCCATGTTCCTATGACGTCCCACATGACCACTGGCAGCCAGTAGGGTTCATTGCACAGGCACCAATAAATTAAGGTGGGCCTAAAAAGAGGATAAGGCTCAGTAACCCCAATATTCAGGTTGTACCAGCCCCCATATTGTAGATTATATCGCCCAAGGGTCTGGAGTCGGCCCTGGTAGCCACATAGGTCTGTTTGCATCAGTGTGGGTTTCCAATAGGATTTGTCAAGATCACTGACCAAGTGAGCATTATGCCTTTTTCTTCAGTCTTCCTATTGGATTACATATTGGATGCCCAGGGGGTGGGGCAAGCAGTAGCCATATAGTAATTTTTCCACTGACCAGTTAATATATCTACTTTCTTGGAAAAAGGGCCCCACCCCCATTATTTGCATGAATATTTTTTTTGCTAAAAAGTCAGAGCAGCCTATGGATTCTGAAAGGAATTTTGTCATGTACAAAAGCCTTGAACTGTCATCCTGAGCCTTCCTAGTGATAGATTTACTTTAGTCTGGTTCTAACCTTCCCTACACTCTTAAAAAGCAAAAAACGATTTGAGTTTACATTGTAAAGCTACGTTACATCGTCCCTGGAAAGTTTAACCGGGAGGGTGTGGATCTGCGTTAATTATAACTTGCGCCCCCTCAGACCCTCATTCAACTATATTCTGTACTTTGGTCCATGTTAACCCACATTCAGCTATGTTGGAGAAACTATACAACAGGCTTAGTCTATGCAGGAGCGACTTTTGCTAGATTTACTGCAGTTTAAAGCTATGACACTAGATGGCACTGTGACCAATGCTCAACTGTAAAGTCTATGCATTTTACTGCTGTGTTGTATTCCCTGTGTTCAGTTGATCTATCACTGGTACGTCCTTCTTTTCCTGTCTGTGTTTAGCCACCATGTAAGGTGACATTCTCTTTCTGCATTCATGTTCCAGTAAAGCCAGTTGCTGTTACACCACTAATGTCTCTGCTTACTTACTTACTCCGCTAGACTTACTTTGTCCAGCACAGGTTCCTGTATGGTTGAAGACTAGAAGTCTCAGCACATACTTAGCAAGTAGCACCTCCTATTGGATGTAGATCCATTTTAACTTTCCAGCAGTTTTGCTCGAGCTGGGTTTGGGCAGTGAGAAAAGGAGCTCACAGTTTTGCATGAGCAAACAGCTGTCTCTAACCTCCCTCTGCTGCTGTGCCAGGACCTTGCACTCCTGTTCCCAAAAGCGGACTCTTTACCAGGAGCTGTCCTTGCTAATAAAGGCTGACAAGTAACATTTTTAGGACTGCTAGGGGGTTAAAGCGATGTATTAGCGATTTGACTGATATTAGATAGTCCATGTATATCCACCAGCCCAAGGATGGCTTTCAATGTGTGGCCTCATCTGAAGCAGCTGACATAGCTTGTAGTTTTTGCCCCAAGGAATACCTTCTTTACCTGCATTTAAATTAAACTGTTGAGACAAACAGGATCTAAAGGGTGTTTTACGAGCGTCGTGTTCCTATAGATAAGCCAACTTGTCATTATGTATGCGCCACTGCACCGCGGAGGGCACACCTTTACTGGTGCCATGTATCTGAACACACGTCAACACTGCAGATACTGATCTGGTCTCATTAAACACACCTTGATCTGGCCCAGAAGGCATTGCTCCTGCCAGGATCAGCTTCTTTGCGGCTACATAATGACGGCGGAAGGATTTTTTTTATAATTAGCTTGAACATTTATAGGTGCAGTTTTAAAGTGTAACTCACCTCTTCCTAAAACTGGACCACAGGAGCACTAAACTAAGCTACCCTACCCCCTACTACAACATTAGAGAGTGATAAACCTGGCCCGGATGTAGCATCTATAAGAATAAGATTTTTTTTTCTTACCTAGCCAGTGTTGCAGTCCATATGTTTTAGTTGGTGTTTCCTGCGTAGGAAGAGTCTCAAGAACCAAGGCATCAATTTAGTAAACTTTCCTTAAAATATCTTATGAAAATAAGGGCATCTCATGCTTCGTGTTCAAATAAGGTATGAGTTAAAATAATATGGTTTAAAGAAGAAATAATGAAAATACTGGACATCAGAGGAACAAAACCCAGGAATGTGAATGTCAGTTTTTGATTCTTTTAAAGAGGAACATCAGGGGAGGTTAAAACCTCCCCCAAACCTCACCGATCTGCTGCCCCTCTCTGGTTTTACCTTTGGGCACAAGGGCTGGATTATGAGAGGGGCACAAGGGGTGCCCACCAACCTTTGGGTTATGGTCTGGTCTTTTCAAGCTTTGGTCTGATGAAACACACCCCCCCCCCGTGCCTAGGCAAGCCTTGTTTTGTTTTTGCAAACTTGCAGCCAAAGCCACAACAGCACAGAGAGTCTAGAGCAGCAAAGCGGCCGTCAGTAACCCTACAGTGATGGGTGGGTACAGAGCTGCCAAATTGCGGCTGCTCACTGCACATAAGGCACCAAGCACAGAGGCTGGCAGCTCAATGCAGGAAACTGGTTTCTGCTGGACCAGCTGAGCGACTACACCCCCCCCCCCCCCCCCGCCCAGAATGGGGCAAAGCAGGAGTTTCCAAGCAGCATGCACCCGCACAAGGGTGGCACAAGGGACTCGATCTGATGTTCCAGTAATTAGGCGGGTGCCAGACAACCACCAATCAGTTACTTGGCTGGACTATTATTTAAAAGGAAGAAAATACTGTATCTGGGGCCTGCTCCAGATTTTGTGCCCAGAGGCCTCCACCACACTTAATTGGGCCCTGTTGGGCACTATTTACTAGGGGTGTCAGAAAAAATAGATTCTGTCAATTATCGCTATATTTCATTAGACGCTACTAGAATCTATTCTGTCTTTTAAGTATTGATTCTGACTTCAGTATAAGAAAAGTAAAAAAACACTCACCTGACCCCTCGTTCAATCCGGCCGGCTCTACTCCTCCGATCCCCCCGGATCTTCAGTCTTCAGGAGAAAGCCCAACAGGCCCTCTCCCCCTGCTTTCCCGATGAGTGCCACCATCTTCACGACTAGGCCCACCACTCCAGGGAGCGGGGCGAATGATGTCACCCCCGCAGGCGTCATCTGGCTCTCAGCGGTTCAGCTGTCAGATGCAATGATTTCGGGGAGAGGAGGACAGGAGATCCTCTGACCGCCTGCCTCCCCCCTCCTCTGGTCAAAGATCACCGCATCTGACAGTTGAACCACTGGGAGCCGGGATGACGCCCGCTGGGGTGATATCATTCGCCCCGCCCCTGGAGAGGTGGGCCTGAGGATGGAGGAGCTCATCGGAGAGGAGTAAAAAAAAAAACTTTATATTCTTTTAATAAAGACATTTTCTCTATGTGTGGTGGCACCATCAGGCACTGTGAGCGGCTCACACCTGCGCAGTGCCCATTAATTGGATGCAATGGGGCTGCCCAAATTCCCACAAGACTTTTTTTTTTACTGTGAACTTGTGAAGGGATCTATGTGACCCCTATACCAGTTCACAAGGCTCTGGGTCTGGCAAGTCCCCTGCGGCTAGCGGGTGACTTGCCATCAACCCCCGAGCCCCCCATTACCTGCCTCCCCAAAGGCCAAGGTGGTCAGAAGAGCCCCTGGCCATTAGGTTATGATGGCTTGTATCCTGCAGGGCCAGGGGCCAGCTTTGGTTCTACTAGCCCCTTAGCTGGTCCCGGGCTGGTTATGCTGGGTAAGGGGGACCTCATGCCATTTTTGGGGGGGATTTTTAAGGGAAGGGGGACCCTATGCAATTTAATAAAAAATGAAATCGGGATATATTGTATTGTCATATGTGGATCGCAATAAGTATCGTATCGCCAGATTCTTGCCAATTCACACCCCTACTATTTACTTACCTCGCAAAAGGGATCCATCTCCTAGGTCCCTCGGTTTCCGGGCGACCTTCTGATGGGTGGCACCATCTTGCATCCCAATAGGCACTGCGCGCTGCCCCCGATCTCACGCTTGCGCAATGCCTATGAATGGGATGCAATGGGGCTGCCCGAAATCCCGCGAGACTTCGATGAGCTACGAGATTGCTGTGGGACATTGAAGAGCATGGTCATTAACAGACAGCTAAGCAGATCAGGCAGCTGCGACATCCAAAGCTTGGAGAACAAAATGACAATACTAATACTAGCACATAATGTTAACGTAATTAGAATTTAGAATTCTTAATTTTGCCTAAAGTTGTTTTTTGCGTGGACAGCAGATTCTACCAAAGACATTATCATCATCATTTTGACTGTGGCTGCTAAAAAGGTTCAAAAATAGACAAACCTGTCTGCGATCTTGCTTAAACTTTCCTATGAACCTGCAGCTTTGCTGATGGCAATAAGGGCTAATGTCATGTCGAATTAGATCACCTGTCGGAATTACAATTGCAGCAATGTTTGGTAAATAGCTCGTGCCCTGGTCACATTCCTGCGCAAAGTTCCTACTCACCGTGTTCAGTGTGCAAGCTTTTTGTCTTTACTTGTTCCTGGGTGTCATCACAGACAGCCCAGGGAGAAATGGCCATCGTTAACTAATTATGACAGGCGCTGTCATTAACATTTCTAAGCAATAATATTATCCTGACATCAAATCTAAAGCACAGTATGTCTCGCCTTGCCATTTGATTAAAACTACTTACACCCTGTCTGGGCGTCAATCATATCGCCGTCACCTTCATGTGAACTTTCAGGTAAAATGTTTGTGAAAATAAAGAGGGATGATTTTACATTGCAGAAGTATTTGAATAAAAATGATGCCGGTGACGCATATTATTACAATAAACAAGGCGCTTACATGGGAACATTGGCTGGAAGCAAAATAACTCGGAGGCAAGTGCTAGACTTGCAATATATCATTACTGTGCGGATTGGGTATGGATTCAAGGTGAGGAGAAAGGAAGTTGAGGCTTGTTATACCCAACTGACTCCATCATGTTTGTTACATATTGTAGCTGCTGTGTTCTTTTTTTTTTTTTTTTTTTTAAGTATTTCGGTGCAGGGCTAACATCTGACCAATACAGCCTGAACCCTGTATTGGGCCTGGTTGCCCTGCCAACCTCCACTGCTTCAATGCTTTCAGGGAATCTGGATTCTCTCTACCCACTGCACAGGCCAGCACCAGGCATTCCTGAGCAAGAGCCGGGCCCCTGCTGTCTTCAAGGACACACTCGGGCTCCATCTGGGCAGTGGTTAGATTCTCCAGGACATCCCAACCACCAGACCAGTGAGTGGGTTGTCCCAAATGCAGACCTGCCCACAGCTGGGCTTAGGACCAGGACAGTCGGCAGTAACGGAGAAGATGGCAATGAATGGATGCCTATCAACAAGCAGCAGCAGGGGACTCTTCTGTGGTAGTGGAGAAGCTGGTGAGAAATAGCGACAAATGGTCGGCAGCTCAGTAGGTGGCAAGGAGCCAAAGGTCACATAGCAGTAGTAGTGGAACCTTCAGCAGAAGCAGAGATGGTGGTGAAGATGAAAGAACAATTGGCAGCAGTAGTCGACCCTTAGGATGTAGCAATTGATGCAGTCAAGGGCTAAGGGCAGCAGTGACAATGGTGTCAAGTACCAGAGGATGATCAGTGGCAGAGGAGAAAATGATGACCACCAAAGGGTGATTGGCAGCAATGGTGGTCCTTTTAGCAGCAGTGAGGGCAATGGGCAGCAATGGTAACGGCGACAAGGGCCAGAGAAGATGAGCAGTAGATGAGAAGTTGACGAGGAAAGGATGATTGGCAACAGTGGTGGGACCTTTAGTGGCAGCCAGGGTAATTGGCTGTAGTGGTGATAGCATACAAGGATCAGAGGACAATCAATGGCAGCAGAGAAGGTGGCAAGGACTAGAGGACAAATTAAGTGAAGAAGGCAATGAGGATTGCAGGGCAATCAATCCCAACTGAATGTAGATCAGCCTCTGTTCAGTGGCAGGAATATTGCCCTAGGATTGTGTAACACATTCTGATGCTCCTAAAACAAGAGGATCAGCTGATGCCACTTTAGGGGGTATCTTTCTTATTGGCATAAGTTCTGTGGCAGACATGAGCTTTTCTGGCTATGCACACAGCATGCAGCAGCTCCTCATTTCCATATCTATAGAAATCTATGTTGGAATAAGAAGGGGTCCTAGGGAGGCACTAACATTAAGGTGGCTTGGGACCCAAACATCGGGATACTGCCCTGCAGGGAGCTGATGCATATAGGTGTATTAGTTATGGTGAATATACCCCAGAGAACCAGTAGACACCCCCCCCCCCCCCTCCGTGTTTTACTTAGTCCAGTAGAGGAAAGAGGTAGAGACCTACATCTGCAGACACATACACACATGTACAACCTTGTACCTCCTGTGTATTATAAGTATATTATTTTATAAGGGTATAGTATATTATACCCTTTATATATATTTCATTTTGTACAGTACCATAGAAGATGATAGTGCTTTAGAAATCCACGCAATCCTGCCACTGCCCGATATAGAAGAGACAGTTTGGCCAGTGGTGTGTCACGCCATTAAACCGAACCTTCACCCTGAATAAGAGCCTATGTTATATGTTTCCTCCACCTTGTACATACAGATTGCCCACATTAAAAATCCTCCTACCTGCATCTACTGCATTTTCTGAGCCTTTAAACATCCAAGATATAGCACAGCTAAAACCTACCCCCTTGCAGTTTCCCCCCCTCCTCTCCTCAGTATGTGATGCTTCTGAGGCAAGATGACGGCTCCCATATCCTACAGTCCTGAACAGAGTTGCAGCAGGGGAAAGAATAATAAGTAAGTGACTAAAAATGTGGAATATATTAGTTTTAGATGCTGGGGAATATAAAATGATGCTGTAGGTCCGGTTTAATCCTCCCTGTTCATCCCATGGTCATGTTTTTTTGACCCATCCAATGCAAAGCAAGAATGACAGTTTGCCCTGGGCCCCCTTCTGCTAAGGGCCTGGTATCAGCTGCTTCCCCTGAATCTATGATATGTACACCCATGCTATCACCCCCTTACTCGGACTATCTAGATTTGGGATACCCAGCTACCTAACCATATCTTTGAAGCCCCTTTTCCTCCAGCAACCATTAGGGTTCACCGGACCAGCAGGCAACCCCAATTGATGGTCTCGTCAGCTGTTGATTTTGGTCTTCCAAGGTATGTTTAACTAAATTGAACTAGCAAGGCATCCCAAATTACCAGGGGTAGGAAAGTAGAGGACTCTCTGGTCATTTTGGACTTGAAGCAAATAGACAAAATTTGAGGTGAATTTTACATGACCACAAATCTAGGTTGCAGATTTTATCTCGTTTGCTTGATATAATGCGAGAATGATGGCGGTGATTGGTGAATAAGCCAGAGAAGCAACCATTATGGACCTCCTAATATAAGTGGCCCAACCTTTACCTGTACGTTGAATAACACAAGGTACAAAACACAACTTGTAGATTTTCTCTCTGTATTCACCCCCCTTCCTCCCCCATGAGATCATTCCAGTGTTATGGATGTAATAATATGAAGAAGATAATTAGCTATAAGCAATTGCAAAACAATAGATGTGCTGAAAATACTGACAAGTGCTAAAAAAACAAGTCGCACAACAACCCAGCTCGGCGAATTTCGTACATCCGCGTTTCTGCTCGTCAAGAAGATGGACATGAGCGTAACACAAGCCGATGTCTCGCTCACACTTGTATCGCTCAAGCATCAGAACAAACAACTTGCAAGATGCGATCCAATGTCTGGACAAATATTTAAATATAGAATACAATCATTTAAGTATTATTTTGTGTTCATTTAATAGTTTACTTATCTTTCTCTTCCTCTGTTTAAATTGAAAAAATGAAATCAAGACATTATGATCAGGCACAGTGGAAATTCTTAAAGAGAGTTAAAGTTGAACAAAACACTTTGAAGCCAACTTCAGGGCTGGCTGATTCCCAAACTTCAGGGCATACCAATTTGGGAACCACTGTGCCGAACCCTCTTCACGGCACACATGAAGCCCCGCCCAAGGAGATAGGCTGGCGCATGAGCACGCACGTGACCAATCAGTGCGACTGATGCGGGGGCTGCACGTGTGTCATGGTGCTTGTCCTAAAAGGTACTGGTGAACATAAATGCTGTGGGAAAAAACGAGTATGCACTTTTTATGTTTTGCCTAGTTAGTACTGAAACCCTTTAAAGGGGAACATTGGAGACCCTCCCCCAGGGAAATTCAGATTGCTGTACGTAAAAATGAAAAAAGCCCTATCACAAAATTGTGTAATATTAGAAATCCATATAAACATATCGACTAATGAGAGGAGAGGTCACTTATACACCTGAACTGAATAAAACTCCCGCCAAGCTTGTGGTTTATTCTCTAATGGTAGGAGTAAAATCCAGGGGTCAGAGGTTTAGTCTATCAGGGGTGACAGAGCCTGTCACCCAGGATGCCCTTTTTTTCTGTAAAAACAAGCCTGGCTGGATATTTCTTGATGCCGGGTGTATAAGTGACCCCTCCCTTCGCCATCCAGCATATTTATTTGGATTTTTATCATTGGGCCATTTTTTCGCAATAGTGCTCCTTTCATTTACTTTCTCCACCCCCACCCGCCGATTTGGCTCCTTACTTTGGTTTAACCCAGAGCTGGTTATAGGAGATGGGGACTTGCTGCCTCGTCATTGGGCGAAATATTTGTTTATTCGTTAATAGTATTGAGTTGTTAATGTATTCATTACCTACGTCTCCCCAGTTCCTCCCTAACCTCCCTCACTCTCGTCTGCCCCGCTAATTGCCCTAGGTATCTATATCTTTTTTCCCTTCTTCCTCCTCTTTTTTACCCTTTCTTTTTCATTTTCTTCCCCTTTTTTCTTTCCTTTCTCCCCTTTCCCCACTCCCTTTTCATTTTTTTCTCCCTTTTCTTTTCTTTTTCTTTCTACCCCATTTTCTTCCTCCTTTCCTCTTTTTTGCTCTCCCTCCCTTTTCTCATTTTCCTTCCCTTATTCTTGCTCTCTCTCTTCTTATTTGTCTTCCCCCTTCTGCCTGCCCTTTCCTTCCTTATTTCCTTTTCTCCTCTTTTCACCTACTCCTTTTCTTTTTTATTCTTTCTTTTTAATTTTTTCCCCTCTCTCCTCTACTTCACTCTTCTCTTCCCATCTGTTCTTTGTCTAACAGTCTTAGTGCTCTGTGCCAAATGTCGACAGTAGAATTTACTCTTTTTGAACTCTTGTTGTTGTCAAGATTAAAAATAAAATGGCGTCTTCTGGAGCTGCAGGCCACTTGCAAAAAGGGAAGTGCTGCTGGGTTTCCGGTTACTGTGCATTGTTTGTTATGTCAGTTGAATCCAGGCAGCAGCACAGCTGGGATACTGGGTAAGGAAGCTCCAGGAGAAAATCAGTGAGGTGGCATTTTAGCTTTGAGTGGGTGAAGGAGCAAATGTAAATTGAGTAAATGTAAGGGAGCAAATGTAAGGGAGTCTTGGGGAGGTTTCTTTTCCAACTGTGCCAGGCCATTGGTCTGGTTAATTATTGGGCAAAGGCTTTAGTAAAAAAAAGAAACACAGGCTGATTTGGGGCACTGGGCTGGGGAAGGAAAGTGACGCCATAAACGTCTTTCCTGGTTATAGGTGCACTATAAATGAAAATAAAATAAATACCATGACACGCTATCCAGAATCCTTTCTCTGATCCTTACAATGTAAATGCATTTTTATTCCAGCTGGAGATCTGCTTTATTCCATGATTGTTATATAAACATCATCTCAAATGTTGTTTATTGGCCCCTTAATTACCTCCAGCCCAGGGTGTGGGGGCACCCGGCCATGCGAGCCAGCTGGGCACGGGGTGAGCTCATGTGAAACTCCCAGTGCAATGGGAAGCCAGACTGGGGCAGGTGCGTGTAAGCTGGCGCGCTGCTAGAAACACGGGATGGCCAAGCTGGCAGCGGCATCACAAGGAGAGCCTATTGTAAACAGTTGGCACAGCCGCCTTCTGGGTGGAGGTTTTTCCTGGCATGGTCTCAGTTGTTTCATATATATATATAAAAGAGGACTCCAACTTCTCAGATAATCTGGATGGAAACACATTCTATTTTAGTATTGCATTGTTTCCCTCTTTGTTGGCTGATAGGCTGCCAATAACAGCGTATTTCACTTCTATAAATCCATCTAAAACCACTCAATACTGCTCATATACAGGACTGGCTTTAGACAAGTGTGACTCTGGGCTAAATTATAAGTGAGGCCTCAAATCTGCAAATTCCCTTCCCATCAACTGATACCCCAGATGGAGTCCTGCAATGCTCAGCATTCCTTATCCAGCAACATGAAATTAATTATTCATCCTGCTACCATCATCCACAAAAAAATAAATCAGACCAAAACCCTACACATTAGGCTCTAGAAGTGGTGGCACATTGGGCCCTAGGCATGGTGGCACATTGGGCCCTAGGAGTGCTGGCACATTGGGCCCTAGGAGTGCTGGCACATTGGGCCCTAGGGGTGCTGGCACATTGGGCTCTAGGGGTGGTGTTCCTCCCCTGGGGTATCACAATCTTCCAGCTGCCAGACTCACCTTAGTTAGGTCATCAGAAACCCAACAGGCTTTCACTATTACCACTGGTGGTACTCAAGGTCCTATTAGGTGATACTCAACAAGACCTGATCTGTACCACAGCCTGATCTGCTGCCATCAATATTTTGCCCAAGCTGGATTTTTTTCCCCATCCAGAAAAATTAAATCGGAACAAAACCCTGCACTTTGGGCCTTAGGGGTGGTGGCGGCACACTGGGTCCTAGGGGTGGTGGCCCTCCCCTGGGGTATCACAATCTTCCAGCTGTCAGACTTGCCTTAGTTAGGTCATCAGAAACCCAACAGTCTTTCATTATTACCACTGGTGGTACTCAAGGTCCTATTAGGTGATACTCAACAACACTGATCTGTATTACAACCTGATCTGCTGCCATCAATACTTTGCCCAAGCTGGATTTTTTCCTTAAAGTGGAAAAAAAAAATGGGATTTTCACTATCCCGGGTTTTGGTCCATCCCCCTAGGGCATCCTGATTTGGGATTCCCCGCTGTGCAAACCCCCCCCCACCCCCATTCGCCTGTCTCCCTTACCTTTCCACGAGCGCATGGTAAGGTGCAGCTCTCCTCCAATCTGCTTTTCTGGATGTGCATGTTAATGTGCGGCTGGAGAAGCAGAATGGAATCCCAACCTCACAAATGATCAGTGCATAGCATCATTCGCATACTTTGGCTGTGCGCGGCCACACCAACTATCCAGATATGGCAGGCACAGCCTAAGTAGGATTCAAGTGATGCTGCCACTGGCTGCGTTTGTGCTGTGGGCTTGTTGGCAAGGTTAGCTTATCAGGCGCATGGAGGGTTTACACAGCTCGGATGCCCTGGGGAGAGGGAATCAGCTGGCCCCGGAGTCTCATAGACCTCAGGGAAGTTTTGGTCAACTTAAAAGTGGACTAAAACCCAGGATTTTGAATATCCTGGGTTTTGGTAAAGAAGGTAAGTGTATGGGTGACCTGGGGGGATTCACACAGCAGGGCATCCTGATTTTGGATGCCCCAGAGAGAGGAAATCAATCGGCCTGGGATTCCCGATCGTGGTGGGTTTTGGTCCACTTTAAGTAAAAATTGTTTTTGGGTGACCCATACCTACCACCCAGGTATCGTAATTTGGGAAAAGAAAAGTGGTACTTGATTAAAAAAAGGTTGGGAACTCCTGGTCTAGAAATAAAATTAAAAATGAGCAGAAAAACAACCTATATAAACACTTGCAATTTTATTTTGAGAAAAACAAGGTATATAAGCAGGATTCAGTCTACGAATTAAAACACAGCATTCCAATTTGGGATGCCCAAAACATATAGTAAAGGATCTAAGCAGAAAAGAAAAAAAAGAACAGAAGTCATACTCATCTATTGCCCCTCTACAGCAATACATCGTACTGTTAAAAAAAACTTAAAGAGAGTGTGCCAGACCTTGCCATGCCCCCTCTGATAGAGAGAATGGCGTGGGCAGTCACTGCAACTGACACAGCGGGCAGGCATTGGGCCAGTTGTTGATCAGTGGACGACCAAGGATGTGGCAGGACTCTGAAAACTGGATGAAAGTGCTGCAGGGGACAAAAGGTGAATATGACTTTTTTTTGCCTAGTGCTGAGACAGGACAGGAGTTAAAAATCTTTTTTTCTTATGTATTTTTGTGAGAAAAAAATGAATTTTTTTCCTCGCTGCAGCTCAGAATCGTTTTTATCTGTGCAAATTATTCAAACATTTGCAAAGCTAAAATGCACCAAGGAAAACAATCGAGATAGCATGGTGCGGAATCATCCCTCTAGTATTGAATTGACCCTTATGTTACTAAATATTATATATTTAGATTTTTAACCACAATGGATTTCAAATACTAAAATACGTTAAAATGACATCATCCTTTTTCTTTCATAATAGCTAACCTTCTATTTAGCGCACTCGCCCTAAGCTTTGCCTAGTTTGGATGGGTTTCATCTTAGTATACTCTCATTTTTTTCTCTACCAAATAATTGGCATGAGCTGATGGAAATTTCACACAGCTTCTTGATGGATCAGCAAGCTTAACCTACCGAAATCTGGTGCCGCGCGGTGCTTGCAACTGATAATCAATCTTTTCGCTGTGCGACAGTTGTTACAGGGACACAGGCTAGAGGAAGCGGCAGATGCAGGGAGTCTTTTGAGAGAAGGGGCTGTAGGTATTCTGGGGGAAAAAAGTAACAAGTCGTGCATATCCAAGTTTGTGCCGGTCTCGGGAGCCAAGAGATTCATCTACAATGTCAGCACTGTCATTTATGATTTCATTTTTCAAGTAATATAAACACTGAGCCTCTGTAGTTGTCCGCGTGCCGCCCATTGGTTTTTAACTGATATGGGGGACTAGCTGGTCTCTATTGGAGGGGGCTGACCTGCATTCTAATTGGAATAAAGCTAACCTAATTTTCCACTTTAGTTCATTGGTGGAGTATGAATTCTACCCATAAACAATAGTGTTTGAAGAGGACCCCAAGCCAAAATTCAGCTTGACCCCTCCTTGGGTCAATTTAAACCATTTAAAAATCCGTAGGAATCCCAAAATGAAGCTTTTTCAATTCTTCAATTCAGAAACCACGGCGGCCGTGCATGAATGCCTAGCAAACCTGATTGGTTGCCAATGGTCACGTGGATGTGGGAGCGCTGACTGGTTGCATAATTATATAAGTAAATATCAGTCATTATAACATTGTCTCCCCCTGACCTCTGGCCCTAAGGCAGGATGGGGGGGGGGGGGGGTTAAAAATAAAGCATGATACCCGGTCCCTGAATACAGTGATGTCCACTGGCACCATGGCTGGCTGATGTAGAGAGGCAGCATATGGGGGCATCACCACTCTGCGCTTCTGACCCTTATTCAAGTTAATGGCCCAGCGGGTGCATGCACAGAGCGCTCTGCAATGAAGATGGCTGCACCCATGGCAGGAAACACCAGAGGACAGTACTGGAGGGTCCCTTCACCCTCGCCTCCTGGTGCTGGGTCACTACACCACCACCTTCTGATCTGGTGCTCTTTCCACCACCATCTCCTGGTGCTGGGTCCCTCCACCACTGCCTTCAGATCCTGGGTTCCTCCACCACCGCCACCTCCTGATGCTGGGTCCCTCCGCTACCACCTCCAGATATTTGGTTCCTCCACCACCATCTCCTGATGCTGGGCCCCCCCGCCACCACCTCCAGATGCTGGGTTTCTCCACCACCACCTCCTAAAGCTGGGTCCCTCAGTCACCAACTTCTGATCCAGTGCTCCCTCCACCACCACCTCCTGATGCTGGGTCCCTCTGCCATTGCCTCCAGATTCTGGGTTCCTCCACCACCACCTCCTGATGCTGGGTTCCTCCGCTACCACCTCCAGATCCTGGGTTCCTCCACCACCACCTCCTAATGCTGGATCCCTCAGTCATCACCTTCTGACCCAGTGCTCCCTCCACCACCATCTCCTGATGCTGGGTCCCACTGTCACCGCCTCCAGATGCTGGGTTCCACTACCACCACCACCTCCTAATGCTGGGTTCTTCAGTCACCACCTTCTGATCCAGTGCTCCCTCCACCACCACCTCCTGAAGCTGGGACCCACCGCTGCCACCTCCTGAGTCCCCACTGCAGCCGCTGCCTCCTGATGCCGGGGGCCTCAGCCACCTCCCTCTTTTGAAGCTGGTTCCCTCCACCACCGCCTTCTGATGCCAGGTGCCACCAGCACCAAGAACTAGGAAAGCTGCAGGGTGGCTTATGAGGCTGCCTGCTAATTTAAGAACAGGACAGTACACAAAAGTGCAATATGGTGTGAAAGGGCACATACAATTGATACTAAAGGGAAAGGTAAGTAGTAAAGTCAGAGAGGAAACACTGCTATTGGTAAATATAAAAATATATACCTCCATGGGTGTATGAAACAAAAGTCTAAAACCAACTTTTCACCATCACCATAACATTTTATCTTTCATTGCTTCATCCCAACATGTTTCACCTCCAAACCATTAAAATACAACATAATAGACAAAGATACAATTATCGCGTTTAGTTAATTGTTCAGTTTGAGCTTTTTCTGAAACGTTAAAAGAATGTTCTTACTTTTCGAATGCGTTTTCAAAGCCCTAATATAAACAAGCCTAAGACCTTATTGTGAGCCTGCGTTATTTCTCACTGGCTTCCTATTCCCCCAGTGCGGATTTCTCTGTACTCAGCACATCAGCATGTTAGCAGACCCGCAGGGCACGCACACACCACTATCATTCTTATGGTGATTCCGTACACTTCACTGGACATTAAAATGAATATCAGAATTCATCAAGTAAATGTCCTGCACTCACTGTCTCTGCTTGTATTTGTCCCTGTCTCCTGGATTCCACCAAGCACGGCTCTAAGTAAATGTACAGAAAGGACTGTAGGTGAATCTCCTGTATTATAGTGTGCTGTTACTATTAAACATATACAGGACCACTATTAGACCATGTATGGGCCCTCCATCACCTATGTGTGATGGCTGGGCCGCAAGGCAAATGGGCTTCTTTTTCCTGGGGTCCAAATCAAACTAGGGGCCCAGCCATAACCACCTTTGGGGTGTGCAAGTTGTGTGGTCGCACAAGGAACCAACTCAAAATTTTTGTAAGGGGGGCCTCTCTTTTCCAAATTTTCCTCATCTCTCCTACCGTTATGGGCATGTTCCTCCATTCGTGTCTCTCCCTTATTCATTAGCATTTTCCTTTTTTTCTTACTCTTCCATTCCCCTTTTTCCTCCTTCTTGCCTTTCCCTCCATCTCGCTCTGTTTAAAGAGGAACAACACACCAAATTTTCACTTTTTGGGAGGTTGTTCCTCTCCAATTCGGGGTGCCCCGCTGTGTGTATGAACCTAGGTCACTCACCTTCCTGTCGCTCCCATGTCACAGACGAGAACGAGAGCGCTGATTGGCTGAGCGGCCCGTTGAACCAATCAGCATGCTCGCTTTCACTTGGTTCCCTTCAACTCTACTGACAGCTAAGCCGTCGGGACAGCTAAGCCGCCGAGCAGCGCCGAAGGGAGCCGAGTGTGCCGCCGGCCACAACCTCGGCTGACCTCCTAGCCATCTCGAGCCTGCGCCACCTATTCAGAAAGGCTGAGTACGAGTTGGCACACGGCTATAGGTAAGCCAGGATGTGGCCGCAGTTCTGCCCCATGGCGAGGGCTCTGGGACAAGGTGAGTGAAACGAGGCTTCTGGAGGGTTTTACACAGTGGGGTAACCCAATTCAGGATGCACCAAGGAGTGGAACTCGGATGGCCCTGGCATCTTTTAGACAATCAGTAGTGTCATAAGCTGTTTGAGAGGGCCTGATTTCCCTTTTGCACACTAGACAGATGCAAGAAAAGTCGCCCCCGGTGGGATCAGTATGGCAAGGTATGTGTGTAGGGTGACAGGTGGCATACCAAGTTCAAGCCCAAGTGAACTCTCTTTCTTTTGCTGGGTCTCTCTTGCTAGGATGATTTATGTATCGCCTCTGCTGCTGTCTGAATGTATCTCGATAGGGGAATGTGAATTCAAACAGGGGACCCTGAATCAGCAGAGAGACTCTATTTCAATAGGGTTTATCAGGGAGTGCAAAATGCTGGTGAATAAAAGATGCAGCCCTGACAGCCAGCATGGGATATGCAGCAAGCAGGCTTATATAACCTTTTCCTGGAATGATGGTTTTCCTCTGCACCTGTACAAGTATCTTTCAACAAGGTGGAAAATGTTTTTAGCATTAGAAAGTAAATGCAATCTGATTTACAAATTTGTAGGTGGGTGCATGGCCCGGGGCATCCCAAGCCCCTATTGTAAGCCATAAAAACAGTTGAAGTCCATTTAAAAAATAGCATTA
Organism: Gastrophryne carolinensis; assembly: GCA_027917425.1. Classification (NCBI taxonomy): domain Eukaryota; kingdom Metazoa; phylum Chordata; class Amphibia; order Anura; family Microhylidae; genus Gastrophryne; species Gastrophryne carolinensis. Next base: position 136,906,966 of record CM051241.1, on the reverse strand, counting down.
CAAAACAGCCATAAAAATACGTTACCAGACCCCGACAGCAGTCCTCAATAGTGCAGCTCTTACGCGTTTCAGACGCCACCTGGTCCTTAAAGTGGAGCAACACCGAGGATTTTCACTATCCTGGGTGTTGGTCCACTTCCGCGGGGCACCCCGATTGGGGGTGCCTCGCTGTGTGAAACCCCCCAGAAAGCCCCTAAAATCTTACCTTACCGGCGACGGATAAGCCACCGCCGCCTCTCGCGTGTCCCTCTTACAGGGCGTGCGCCCGCGTCGGCCATTCACAAACGGCCGGAGCAGGTGCGCGCCCTGCTAGAGAGACGCGCGGGAGGCGGCAGCGGCTTATCCGTCGCTTGTCCGTCGCCGATAAGGTACCTTTTTTTCAAGGGCTTTCTGGGGGGTTTCACACAGCGGGGCATCCTGATTTCGAGTGCCCCGCGGGGAGGGAGCTGATAAGGGGTGGGTGTTGGTCCACTTTAATCATAGATAGCTGGCAATATACATATGAACATTTATATATAAAAATAATAAATGAAGAAACTTACCTCATAGGAGCAGTGCCAAAACCAGCATCCGGGTTCGCGGGCCGCTGGAGGAGTAGTGACGTCATCGCCCCCACCGACGCAAGCGCCAATGGGGAGCGAGAACCACAAGCCAATCAGGGCGGGGATTGGTAAATGTTTTTAACATAGAAACATAGAAGGTTGATGGCAGAAGGAGACCATATGGTCCATCTAGTCTGCCCTTTTGTGTATACTGTATGTTCTCTTTATCATAGGATAGATGGATACTTATCCCAGGCATGTTTAAAATGGACCAAAACCCAAGATTTTGACTATCCTGGGTTTTGGACCTTTCCAGATCACCCAAAGGCACTCACCTCTTCCCGGTCCTACGGCGCATGCGTGGCTGCTCATCCAATTAGCACACTCCGAGCAGCTGACGTCACGCCATCTAAGATGGTGTCTAGGGCCAGTGGCCGCATCCCCTGCTTCCCTCTAACAGGGAGCATGCATTTGGTGGCCTCACCAGGGCTCTATACAGCAGCATCACAACCTCCCTCTTCCTACTGGTGATGCCTCAACTTTGCAGCTAAGCATCCTGCTCCCAATGGGCATTCAATAAGGCACATATAGTGGCCATAGTCCATATAGTCCCCACTTTATAAGTCTGAGAGGCGAAAGCTAATTGGCTGCAGTAAATAGCTGCACTGTGCATGCCCCCATTGCTCTCTGCTTTGCTTTATTAAATAAGTCAGCTCACACGGCAAACTGTGAAATGAGCTGTCCCCTTCAGCAGCCAAATGTTATGTGAGCTTGTGTGCAAGAGACAGACAGCTCCGGAGCTCCTGGAAGTGAGAAGTGAGGATTCCTTAAATGATTGTAAGTAAATGTTAGTACAAGACTCGTCTACATGTGTGGCATTTTTCAAATGTGTCCGCAGGTAACACACAAATATTTTTTTTCCAGCTAATTGAAGAAATTCACAAGTGCAAAGCTGACATTAAGAAACCATTTACCTTACAGGCAATGCTATATCTGCTTCAGCATGAGTGGGGGTGGAAAGGAAAGTATGTGGATTTGTAGCTATATAGTGTTGGAATGGCCCTCCAGAGCACCAGAGGATCCTCCGGTGGGCCCCAGTCACAGACCCAAGGCCACTATGAAAGCAGTACAGGAGGTCCAAGGGTTGCCTGAAGTGTTCAATATATGTGTTTTTTTTCTATTCAGTAAGTAAGTTCATAAAACATCTCACATCCGCAACAACATGATTAAGATTGGTCTTGCATTATTATTATATAGCCGAAAGGTGGGCCCCAAACCTAATTGGCTCGGGCAGGCCCCAATATTGATTTTCTCTGGTGAACTTTAAGAATGATTTCCTCTGGTGGGCCCCAAGAATTATTTTCTGTAGTGGGCACCAAAAAGGATTTCCTCTGGTGGGCTTCAAGAACGATTTCCTTTTAAGGACACCAAGAATGATTTCCCAAGGTGCCCCCCAAAAATTATTTCCTCTGGTGGGCCCCAAAAATAATTTCCTATAATGGATACCAAGAATGATTTCCTCTGGTGGGCCCCAAGAATGATTTCCTGTAGTGGATACCAAGAATGGTTTCCTCTGATGGGCCCCAAGAATGATTTCCTGTTGTGGACACCAAGAATGTTTTCCAAGGTGGCCCCCAAGAATGATTTCCCAAGGTGGCCCCCAAGAATGATTTCCTCTGGTGGGCTCCAAGAAATATTTCCTGTAGCCAACACTAAGAATGAATAACTGACACCAACAAGGATTTCCCAAGGTGGGCCCCAAGAATGATTTCCTCTAGTGGACCCCAAGAATGATTTGATGTTGTGGACTCCAAGAATGATTTCCCATGGTGGGCCCCAAGAATGATTTCCTGTATTGGGTACCAACAATGATTTCCTCTGGCAGGCTCCAAGAATTATATCCTGTAGCGGGCACCAAGAATGATATCCCAAGGTGGGCACCAAGACTGATTTCCTCTGGTGGGCCCCAAGAATTATTTCCTGTAGTAGGCACCAAGAATAATCCCCTCTGGCGGGTCCCAAGATTGGTTTCCTCTAGCAGGCCCCAAGAATGATTCCCTCTGGCAGGCACCAAGAATGAGTCCCTCTGGCAGGCCCCAAGAATTAATCCTTCTGGCAGACCCAAAGAATGAGTCCCTCTGGTGGGCCCCAGGAATAAGCCCCCCTGGCGGGTCCCAAGAATAATTTCCTCTAGTGGGCCCCAGGTACTCCAGTCCGGCGATATATATATATATATATATATATATATATAGTTACAGTATGGTCACTACTTGAGGTCGCCAGGCATAGTTGGGTATGTGGGATTAAAATGTAACATAGTAGGAGAACAAGAACTAGCCAGGCCTTGTGCCAAGAACTGAAGGCTTAGCCCTGATAGCAGAACTGGTGAGCAACCAAACTTTCAGGGGGCTGGAGATGACATGGACACGCAGGAAGTGTGATGCAATGATCCGGCAGGAAGCCAGGGTTACACATATACCTTTATAGGGAAGACAGGGGAAGGAATTGCAAATATCTGTGGGAGGACAGGGAACACTAGACACCACAGTAGAGCTAGAAATACTCAAATGTCAAACAACACACAGCTGCTGACCACACGTTGTCAGTCCTCACATTATTTCTGTGTGAAAATCTGCAAAAACTTGGCCTGTTCTCATGAGGAGAGGATTGGAGAACACTGGTCTAAAGCAGGTTCCCAACAAGTGGTGCTAGTACCACTGGTGGTATTTGAGGTCCAATGAGGTGGTACTCAACAAGGCCACAAACTGACCTGTACCCCAACCTATATGTTGCTCACATCATTTGCACAAAACTGCTCCAAAATGTATTACAAATTATTTATGAAAGTTTTTGTTCATTTCATGTGCTTTAAAGTGGACCAAAACCCGACGGGCCTGGAATCTATGATATCACAGGTCTGCTAGATTCCCTCCCCCGGGGGCATGAAGAATCCGGATGCCCCACTGTGTGAAACCCCCCAGGTTGGCCGGAAACTCACCTTATTCCCTGGTTCAAGGGCACAAGCACGAGACGCGACGCATCCCCACTATCCCTTTAGCAGGGCGGGTGCCCACACCAGGCATTTGTGAATGGCTGGCATGGGCAAGCTCCCTGTTAGAGGGTAGCGGGGGGTGTGGCTGCCAGCACGCTCAGTTTCCTCAAGCAAGCTCTAAGACGAAGGGGAGGGAGCGGATCTGAGCGTGCTGATTGACCGAGAGGCCGCACTTGAACCGTAGGACTGGGAAAAGGTAAATTAGATCAGGCGGCCTGGGGGGGGGGTTTCACACAGCAGGGCATCCCCGATCATGCTACCCTGGGGGCAAGGTTCAAAACCCAGGTTAGTCAAAATCCTGAGTTTTGTCCCACTTTAAATGGTGGCTTTAGGTGATTGTGGCAACCAGGGGTGGACTGGCCATAGGGAGATCTGGAAGAAACCCAGTTTGGCCGTAGTTTTTTAGGGGCCTGTTGGGCCACTGCTTCTAACACCCACATCCAATGCCTGCTTCACTAGTCTTCCCTCAGCCCCCATGTTCTCAGCCCCACTGTGCCCCAAAGCCAAAAAACTACAGTCCATGTTCTGCCTCCAAAGCTACATCATCAACCTTGTGTATACTTGATAACCAACTAGAAAGTTGATAGGGATGTTACTGGCTGGTCATACGCTGGCCAGGGGGTCACAGGGGCAAATCTAGGGGGGATCAGGTCACGGCCCCGGGTGCAGCAGGTCAGAGGGGCGCCAAAGGGGGGCCTAAGAACAGGTGGGAGGGAACCATTTTGAATCTTTGCACCTGGTGCCAGAAAGCCTAGCTACTCCTCTGAGGGGTCAGTATAATCCCGTGCTGATTTTTGACACCCCCAACCCATACCCACCATTCTGGTGGTACCTGAGATAATTAGGAAATGGAAAGTGGTTCTTGATTGAAAAAAAGTTGGGAACCCCTGGTCTAGAAAACGAAATCCACATAGGTGGTTTCTACATGAATAGCTCTGTCAGCTTCAAGGAAGGCCATTTCTGCCACCTGATTGGGTGGTTGAAATGATGGATCTCAGTGTATGCACTATAATGTTAGCATTCGTTAAAGGAGCCGTATCGCGAATTTTTCTTGGTGACATATTTAAATGGTACTTTGAATATAGGTAAGTGTTGGAGTAAGAATTACAAATGTAGAAAAAAATGATGTCTGTGTTGTGCAGCTGGAGACTAATAGCTCATGTTTATGTCTTCTGAGTGTCGGGACCGACACTCTGGCCTGTTCCACGCTGAGGAGAGGGGGAAACAATGTAATAAAGTATCAGCTGTTCAGTGTTGGCAGCCGTCCAGCATAAGATAACAACATTGCAACATTCTGGGCGCCCATTCATAGAAAGGACGCTCTGACTCTGGAAAGGGTGCAAAGGAGAGCCACCAAACTAATAAAGGGAATGAAAGATCTTAGTTATGAGGAAAGATTACAAGAATTAAATCTGTTTAGTCTTGAGAGGAGGCGATTGAGGGGGGACATGATTAACTTGTATAAATATATAAATGGACCATACAAAAAATATGGGGGAACACTATTTCACGTAAAATCCTCTCTAAGGACAAGGGGGCACTGCCTTCGATTGGAAAAAAAGAAATTTAGTCTCCGGAGGCGACAATCGTTTTTTACCATAAGAACTATAAATCTATGGAATAGCCTCCCACAGAAGCTTGTTACAGCATCAACCGCTGACAGCTTCAAAAAAGGATTAGATGCTTATTTTGAAGAAAATAACATTAACAGTTACTATTAGTGGTTATCAATAAAAAAAAAAAAAATAAAGACAAAAAATAAAATAAATAGCTTCCCCTATGAAATAAAAAATAACTTCCCCGACCCCAACACCCTTGGTTGAACTTGATGGACATATGTCTTTTTTCAACCGTATTAACTATGTAACTATGTAACATTGCCTGGCCAGAACTTATATATCTAAAACAGAGAGAAAAGCTCTAGAAGTCATTTAGCTGATTTTGATAGTTTTCCCTTCATGTTGGCTCTGCTGCAGAATCTTTCAGTTTACCATTTTCTCTCTTTTCTCAACACATTTTTCCATAGGATCTTTCTTTCAGCTTTGTGTGTTTTGGCCGACTTGGTATGCTCTGATATGTGAAATCCCCAAGTTCGCCTGTGAAAACGTACCTGTCCCTGTCCCACAGCGCATGCGCGGGCTCTCGTCCAATCAGCTCTGTTTGCACGCAGATGGGGAGCCTGAGCAGTAACCTTCCTGGCCGCCCGGCCTGTCTAAATGACTATCTGCGTGAGCGCTCCAGAAAAACAGGGGGGATCTGTGGTTATCCAGGGGTTGTTTCACACAGTGGGCATCCTGATTTAGAATGCCCAAGGGGGAAGGTCAATGGCCGGGTCTTATAGACTTCAGGGTCGGCAACTCAGGGTTTTGTTCCACTTTAATACCTTTAGATTTTCCTGCACAGTTATTCAAAGAAGAATTTCAGTTATTTTCAGTCAGTTTAGTTTATTTTGTATAGATTTTACACATTTGAGTCACTTGGTCTCATAACAAAAGCAGCACCTCACACACACACAGCCGTTACCACTGATTACAGTGTCAGCCTCTGAGGTAAAGTGTTGCTAGGAGACCAGTGGGCTAAATGAAGCAGCTCACTAAATACAACCCAGCAGATCCCCCTATTCAGCAAATGGACTGAGCCATTGTCATTATACAATTTAAAAGGCAGATATTTTTTCCTTTTTCTATCGCCACATTATTTATACACAGGTTAGAAGCTATTGTGTGGCTATTTAATTATTTATCTTTTTTAATGCAAATTTCGCGATACTGCTCCTTTAATTATGCAATAGTTTTACTTCAGTCCTGTTAAAACATTCACTCCACAGATTGGAACTGGAAGTGGGAGATGAGCCAGTCAAATCTGACATACGTACCAGTAAATGCAATTTTTATCTTATTCAAATAGAAATGCTGATATGGTGAAATTACCTTTGAACGATTTACTTATAACATTTGATGCATTTTACTTTGTGGATAATAACGTCTATTTAGCAAAATTCTTTTAGAGCCTGCATAAATATAGGTTCCAAGCATTATTCTTTCAAAATACAGCATAACTCATACATCAAATGACTCTCCCGACCGTCTGGAGCTTACATCATTTGTGTTTATTCACATTATTTTCACCTTTCTGGGCGCCCCATGAGCATGGAAAACTTATTCTGTCATTAATATTAAAAGAAAAGTCACAACATCGGCAGAATAGCCTGAACTGAAAATAGAGGAGAATATAGAATATTCATGGCAGACGGTGAGGGATGGCATCAAATTATTTTATGGAGATGACATGTAGTTTTCTTGGTGGGAAGCAATAACAGAGATAGGTTGGGGTGGAGATTTGCACTTAAAACAGTCTGCTGCATCCAGCAATATGGAGTGCATAGGGAACTATAGGCCTGAAGGCTATATGGGGCTCTACCATATAATCTACCCTGACTAGGCCCATCACCATAATTGTATGTACTAGGTATACAAAATTCTACCAGGTAACTGAGCACTCAACCCTGCATCTCACCAATTCCACCAACCCATTCTATCTGCGGAATACATAAGGGGCTGCGGAACAATGTAGATCATACCTGTCCCTAGGCATCACTAGCATCACTCTCTGGGTGGCCAAAGTGTGCATGGAACCCAGGGAAACCACCCAAAAACTACAATGGTGCACTCTCTTCTCAATAACTGTTATTGTTTCAAAAGTTGTTATACATTCAGAGTTTTAAAATAGAATAAGCTTCCGCATATCTTTCAGGCAATGATGAAGTAGAGAGGAAAGCGTGAACAAACCTCACCTGCCCCTCCGGTTTTACAATTGGGCATTATTTACTCACCTCGCCGGGGGATCCATCTTTTAGGTCCCTCAGATTGCGGGCGAATTTCCGACGGGTGGCGCAATCTTGCATCCCATCAGGCACTGCGTGCGGCCCCCGAACTCGCGCCTGTGCAGTGCCCATGAATGGGATGCAATGGAGCCGGCCGAAATCCTGCAAGACTTGGCTGAGCGGGAAGGGACTTTGAAGAGCAGCGCTAAAGCTGTGCTGTCCCTTACAGGTGGCTAAGCCGGCTGGGGGGGTGAGGATCGGATCCTGAAGCAGCCCGATGTCCGAGGTAAGTGGGGGCTGATGGGGGGGATCAGCTCCTTTTTATTTTAGGTCCGATGTTGCTCTTTAACAATGTGTAATTTGGAGCCAACAACTAAAACGCAACCTAAACGCACTGTAAAGCTTGTCCCCAACAATTACTTCTTGTAACTGTAATGAGGAAACACCAGAAAAATACAGCACCAAAGATTTCAAGGTGGGAAAAAAATAATGAATTTGCTGGGGAGCGCCGGAATAATGGCCATACAAAGTGTCGCTATCTGGCGCTGGGATAATCGGCCGGCGGGGTCCAACAGGCGCTGACATAGACTGGCCAATACCTAGTGCAACAATCAAAGCTAATTAGTAGCGTTCTGCGAAGCGACTGCTAGCACCAATGTAGTACACAGCACAGCGCAGATCCAGAGAAGACAAAAATGCTGGCACTCTGGAACTGGCGCTATAGCTACAAAACATATGCAAAGGGCGCACATCATAAATTATGCTCGTAGAAAGCAGATATAATGTACCCACTGTTATACATTTAGTGGCCCTTTAAATAGCGCTAGGCACACAATTAATACCAACAACATTCCTCACATATACATAGTCAGTAAAACAACCATATGGAAAAAATCACAGATTATAAAGGGTATTCCAGCTTTACAAGTGGAATAATAATTCAATTACATGTACGAATAAATGCTTTGTTTTACTTGATGGGTTTGTAAGTGACAGGTATACCAAAAGGTATTGGATTTCTGCCAAATGAAATTAACATCAGCCATTTAAGCCCCATTTTTAGAGGCTAATCTTGTCCGAGATGCTCGGCAGCACCCACAATGCAATGTTGGCTTCAGGCTGGCGGCGCTGTCAGCTGTAGCGCTCCCAGCCAGGCAGTGTTCACAGCGCACAGCTTTTACATGCCTATGCGCTAGCGACACCTAGCGCCGGCCGGGAGCGCCGCAAGCTGAATATATTTATTCCAAAAATATATAGTGCTCCCAATGGCGCTCAAAAATGGATTTCAGGTACACAGCGCCTGTTGGAATCTCTGGATTCTCATGGCCCAAAACACAAGTTTGCAGCGCAACACAAAAGTTCTAAAAATTAATCTAAAAATAATCCCAACCAGCCCAGGGATCCCATGGCACATGCACCAGCCCAAAGAAAATGCCTAAATAATAATAACCATTCCAACCCATTGGAATGTATGGGATAAGGCCACACAGTGAGGGTGGGCACCTGGTCCTATCTGGCACTGTAGGCAGCTCAGTGCCGGCACTCATCCCATCGCTGGAGCTGTTGAAAGAAGGGACACTACCTGGCACTAGCACAGGCGCTGTGCATTTATGACTTGATAAATACACCTTTTGCACTGGGACCTGACACCACCTGGCACCGTGGGGCTTTAGCGTTCCTTAAATAACCCCCTTAATCTACACAGAAAAAGCTGGTTTATCGGGAAACTCAAGGTTTTTATTGGCTGAATCTCTTTTAGAGTTAAAGTGGTAGCATTGATGAAAGATTCCCCAACAACTGACACATTTTGCATAATATAAATGTATTTATGTTCGTAATGAATGCAGAATGTGCACTCCCTCTGTCAGTGCTGCTGAAATCGTGAGGGTCCAGCATTTACTAACAGAGCCATGCTGCTGGGGGATTTCTCTTCTTTCACCTCTTTGGTGAGGAAAGATAGGGAGGAAGTTGTTACAGAGTGGTATCCCCCGCTCTGTGTTTCCTTGTTCCAGAACCCAGCACGATTGGCCCAGGAATCTTATGGATTCCCTCCCCATGGGGCATCCTAAATCGCTGTGTGAAACCCCCCAGAGCGTTCGCTTAGCTTGCTTTCCCCGTCCAACAGCGCATGCGTGAGCTACGGCTGCATCCCTGCTATTCCCCTAGCGTGAGAGAATGGCCGACGCTCCCTGTTAGAGGGAGGCGTGTGCGTTGGGATTGGGAAGAGGTGAGCTGCGCTCGGTGATTTGGGGGGTTTCACACAGCGGGGCACCCCCGACCAAAGGACCAAAACCCAGGATAATCAAGTTCCTAAGTTTTGGTCCACTTTAACATGCACTTATACTCAGAGGGAAATGTATGTGGTCACCTTCCATCCACAGCCCAGTGCCCCAAAACAGCCAGTGTTTCTTTTTACTTTACTAAAGCCTTAACCCAATATTGATAAAAACACTACCAGGGAGTAGTATTATGGTGAATGGCAGCCATATGTTAATGGTTAATGGTAGTAAGTTAAAGTACTCCCCAATGTTGAGCTGTGTGTATTGTAACTGACTGTATTATCACTGGGGGTGGGGCTGCTCCAGAAGCAATATGGGCGACTGCATCCAGTTTGTGTTGTTATGAATATTGGGCAAAGACTTGGGGTACTGGGGATCAAAGATGATGACATAAACTTCCCTCTGAGTATAGGTGCACTTTAACTTTAATCTTTATAGCACCCCCCCCCCCGCTCTTACTCAGCACCACGGCGGGGGGGGGGGGGGAATTAGACTATAGGGTCACTTTAAGGCAAGTTTACTGAAGCAAGGCCTTGGAGTCTGATTGGGGCTGAATGTGACAGGAAAATTTACTGTATCAGCACTGGAAACCCATTTCCTGTCTGCACCAGGGCCTGGTCACATTTAGTTATAACTCATAACCCATTTTTGTACCACTTACATAAAATCATATTTTGGGGGTTTTATTCTTATAAGCGAATCTATAATTTATCTGCATTACTCTCCCTATTGCCGCAAGAACTGTGGATTAATCTCGCTGCTATGTAGACCATTTTTGATCACCCTTGTCCTGCCTCAGTGTTGGAGCGGGGAGGGGGATTAGACTATAGGGTCACTTTAACGTAGTCCAACAGTCAAAAGTCACTTAAACCAGACCAACACAACAAACAGTGCTCATATGCCCCCCTCCCTGGGATATTTAGATTGCTGCACATAAAAATTCACTTACCTTTTTCTAACTCCTGCTGTGGTGAATTTTAAAAACAAAACAACACCTTATGCATCTGCAGGCTGCCTGCAAACAGGAAGTGCTGCTGGGTTTCCTGTTACTGTGCATTGTCAGTTATGTTAGTTGAATCCAGGCAGCAGAATGGCTGAGATGCTGGGAGAGGAAGCTCCGAAATGGCCGCTACCACTAGAAAACCGACAAGCCGGTGTTTCAGCTTTGAGTGGATGCAGGAGCAAGTGCTGACAATGCTTCAGTATCATGCATGCAGATGGGGCAAGTGAGTTTTGGGGAGTTTTCTTTTCCAACTGTGCAAGGCTGTCCTTCTAGTCTAAGTGGACCTAATTTAGTTAAAAAATAGCATCCTGGGCACTGAATGTGACAGGAAAATCTACTGTATGAGTGATACTGGGGCCCATTTCATGTCTGCACCAGGGTCACTTCACGGTAAGTTACGCCATTGCTTTTTATTATCACTTATATAAAAACGGCAGATGTTTCAGTTTTATTCCTATTGCTTGTATTTGCTTATGTATCATTCATCTGCCTTACTCTTCTAATCGGCTGTGTATGTCCGGCGTGATTAGAACGAAACAGCAACATCAATATTTATTTCATTTATTACATTTTTTACCTAAATATTTATTTCATTTATTACATTTTACCTCAAAATTTATTTTATTTATGACATTTTTTACCTCAATATTTATTTCATTTATTATATTTTACCTCAATATTTATTTTATTTAGGACATTTTGTACCTCAATATTTATTTAATTTATGACACTTTTTTACCCCAATATTTATTTTATTTATTACATTTTTTACCTCAATATTTATTTCATTTATGACATTTTTTACCTCAATATTTATTTCATTTATTATATTTTACCTCAATATTTATTTTATTTATGACATTTTGTACCTCAATATTTATTTAATTTATGACATTTTTTTACCCCAATATTTATTTTATTTATGACATTTTTTACCTCAATATTTATTTCATTTATTATATTTTACCTCAATATTTATTTTATTTATGACATTTTGTACCTCAATATTTCTTTAATTTATGACATTTTTTTACCCCAATATTTATTTTATTTATGACATTTTGTACCTCAATATTTAATTTATGACTTTTCTTTACCCCAATATTTATTTTATTTATGAAATTTTTTACCTCAATATTTATTTTATTTATGACATTTTTTACCTCAATATTTATTTCATTTATGACATTTTTTACCTCAATATTTATTTCGTTTTTGACATTTTTATCTCAATATTTATTTACTTTTTTACCATTTACCCCCTGCAGGCTCCCTAATGTCTAATGTCAGAGCTCAGTGGCATGTCTTGCCACCAAGCAACCCATGCAATTGCATGGGGCCCCCACGTCTCAGGGGCCCCCAGAACCCTGCCCAGTGAACGATGCAAGCAGCTGGTGTGTAATACTGGTGTAATACTGGTGATGCTGTCAGGGGCGAGGCAATATTTGTTCCTCTTTAACATTGCATTTTGTTAAATAAAAATGCCTTTGATTAGGGTCCCCCAGACACAACGTTGCATGGGGCCCCAGAATTTATAAGCACGCCCCTGCAGGCGCTAATGAGAGGCAGTAAGCGAGGCTGCCTGTCATTAGGCGCATTACTCTGACTGAGCTGTAAAAGCATAAACATTCATTATGTTAAACCAAGCAAAAGACAGACTGAATTATAACCCTAAAGCCATTCTGTACCTTTCACATTTTTCAGAGGATCTTTGAACGGCTCTCCAGAGGAAACATAAATGTCAGAATCTCGAGGAACATCTTTGGGTTCAAAAACTTCGCTACCGTCGGATAGGAATATACAACGGGCGGCCATGTTCATCTTCAGCTTCTCGGTGCATTGCTCCAGTAACTGCGACATACAAAGGTAAGAAGTGGGTCATTCTATTCATGAATAAACACGATTACATATAACTCAGTCATTAATAAGATTGGCACAGGCTCTCTATATTTATTAGAACTTCTTTAATATTTTAAGAGGACTGAGACATTTAGTGCCTGGCCCCAGAGTCTAACAGGCTGATTCATTACTAACGCCAGGTAGCGACAGATGAGCGTCTGTAGAGCGGATTTCAGAGCGCCCACTAGTAGTCGCTGTGCTCGGCCATGGATCATTGTTTCAGAGCGCCTCAGTCGCTGTCTGGCATTGATGAATATGATATGTGAGTCGCTATACTACGCTGTATGTGAACGAACCGTAACACCAGCTCAGTGCGACTGACTCACACCACATTCATCAACAAAAAGCCACAAACATCGCCGGCACTCAAAATCATGTATTTGTAGGCTGTTTTTTAACATGTATCCACTAGTAACAAAGCGAAAAAAACATGGAATTACATTTTATAACATTGTAACATGAACACTTTAATACCAGACATGTAAGGACAATTCTGCATAAAAATATTATTAATCCAGAAAAGTTGTCAAAAATGTCATTTTCTTGCCCAGAAAACATGTCAGAAGGTTTGTGTTTTTTTAGGGAAAAAAATCAGGACAGGGATTTAAGGATCATCCATTGAAATGTATAGGAGAGCGCCAGGTAACGACAGGTTAGACGTGGCGGTCTGCAAGGCTGAACGCAGGCGCTGTACGCTGAGCCTGGGATAATGAGGAATCGGACGCTACATGGCGTTGTTCTAGTCACTCACCAGATTCGGCTTCATAAATGTGTAATTGCGTGCCGTCTCCGGCGTTCACCTGCCGCTACCTGCCACTGTACAGGCACTACCTGGCGCTATACCTTCATGAATAAGGCCACAAAAGACTCAAGAGCCAAGCATTTACCTGTCCTAGGGGCATCCTGACCTGGAATGGGCCACATTGTGAACCCTTAACACACCTCAGTGTCCCTTTAAGCTCACCTCAATCCTCGCTCCCACTCTGCACTATGGTTCATGTATCCAAGTGACTATAACTTGGTTTTACATAGATGGGCACCCCAAAACAGGATGCACCTAGGGGGATGTTTTCCTGGGTTTTGTTCCTCTTTAATAAATGCATATTCACCAAGTTGCAACTCCATACACATTTTTGAATCACCGTCACATGATTGGGTGTTGTGATGCGTTCCATAGGTAAGGAGCAGTATTTTTTTTCACTTAGCTAAAAGTAATGGTAATAAACTTAAAAACACATCTCGAATGTGCTTAATTTATATTTATTTACACGAAAAAAGAAGGGCAGTAGCACATAACCAGTGAGTAATTCTGCCCAAATGGTGTTTAAAGCGGTAGTCCAGTCATCCCCTAAACCTCCCCTGTGGCTGAGGCAGGGCGGGGGGGTCACAAAGAAAAAACCTGTACCTCATCCATGGTCCAGCACAGCTCTCCCGGGCATGTACAGATGCCGTACAGACTGGACACAAAGTGGCATCCCCAGCTATGTGCGCGCACACATAGCAGGAGGATTCCTGTCTAGGATGGTGGTGGACAGGACCGGGCACACCAGGAGAACAGCACTGGGCCACCAGGGAAGCATGGCAGGGTGGGGTTAGGGGGTGACTGGATTTCCAATTTAACTGGAGGGGCATCCCACATCTAGGTGTGTCATGGGTTTTTATTTTTTATTTCAGAAGCTAAAAAAAAGGATTAAAAAAAATTATCTCTTGTGTTCATTGACAACCATCATTCATAACATATATTAATGCAAATAGTAAATATTCCTACTAATAATAATAATAACAAAATATATGCACCTTTATACCTTATATACTGAATGTCAATGACCGGGTGTGGCGGCACAGGTGTGGATCCGCTGTGACCGCGTTACTGCTAGCGAGTGCCGCGTTAGGGGAGGCCACCGGTATTCACCAGAGCCCGCCGCAAAGCAGGTTGGTCTTGTAGCGGCGAGTGACCCCCAGGTCGCTACCCCCCAACAACGGCTCAGCCACACAGTCAGCCGAGGTAATGCGTGGTACAAAGGAGGCAGGCAAAAGGCGATGTAAAAGTTCAAGCAGAGGTCAGGGCTGGCAGCACAGGTTCAGAGTCGGGGACAGGCAAACGTCGATACACGGGTGAGCAATACTGAAAACAACAGACTTTCTGCATACAAAGGAAGACCAAGATCTGGCACTGATGGAAAAGGAAGTGCCCCTTAAATAGGAGCAGCACTCACCAGGGCAGCGGGAGCAGCAACGGAGGTGAGGGGAGTGCTGCGAGATGGGCCCGCAGCCCTCGCCCTAACACTGTGTTATGTATATATTATACTATTACATTATTCCTACTACTTTTTTTATTATTAATAATAATAATAATAATCATAATAATCATACACTTATCACTGTTAAAACTCTAATTATGTATCCAGTTTTATTTAATAAAAATAGTGAGTGGGTAATTCACTGTTTAACTGGAGGGACTGCTAGGTTTGTCTAAATGTGCTTATAATAATAATAATAATAATAGTTGAAATATATACTGATATATAGAGTAAATATGGTTATTACTTTTAGTAGGAATATTTACTGATGTATACAGTATACATGGTTGTTGTTATACTTTTAATAGTAGGAATATTTAGCATAGCCTAAAGGGTGTTTTTGTTTTCAAACATTAAAAAAAAATATTCTCATTGGAAGAATGATGCCCTTCACCTATAAAAAATTAGAACAAACATTTTTATTGCACTTTTTGGGGAGTTAAAATGGAAAAGCTCACCGAGACACTGGCTTCAATTTACACCCGAATGTGCACCCAAGAGTTGAACTTGCTTTACTATAGGTCCGATTCAACATCGCGAGAATTTGAATTTTCGCAGTTTTTTTGCATTTCCGCAAATTTACAGAGCAAATTCAGCACAATTTTTCCTTTGCAAATTTTTATTTTTGCGAATCAAGTGTGAACATGCGTTTGCACATCAGCAAATATATTGGCATGTGAATATGTGCATGCATGCGAACGCATGATCGCATAATTCAAAGTTACCTGAACTTTCCATGCGATAAAAAAAACATCGAGGTATGCGGAAATTGCCCTCCACCATTTACCTGGTGAGTGTGGCCTTTTCTCATGCGAAAATAGACTTTTACACACGTTCGTTGGGCAAGGTCGGTCATGTGTCAGGGGCCTATTGGCAGGCAGCACAGCCAATATACCTGTCCCGTTTTGCAGGGCAGGACTGTCACTAACCATGTGATGTGACACAAGGGGCTCACTGAGACTCTGTCGCCCAGGGGCCCACAAAACCCTGGAGCCAGTCCTGCTCAAATGACCAGGTAAGTAGCTACGGAGCAAAAAACCTTCAAACTCCTAGGTTAGGCACACATTGCAAGCAAGGGCGCTACTTACACAAACACATGCTTACATGTAAACGCACACCTGCAGCTGCCTTTTTTGTGTTTGTGTGTGTATAGTTATATTCTTATATTTTATTTATATTGTACATAAAGGGGATCCATTCTGTACCAGGAGAAAAAGTGCACTACTATTTTAGATGAGAAAACTGTTATTGACTTGAATGTGAATGACAGTTTCCTCTCCTAAAAGGCATTCCTGTATTCATACATACAGATCTGCCATTTTCATAAGAATATATATTTGCATGGTGCTGAATCGGCACTATACCATCCATAGGCATCACAGCTTGGACCTGTTCGGATAGCTTGAAAACCCTCACACACTTGCAATGATTTTTCACGTGTAGGCAGATATTCGCATGCATGCAAAAACAATTTTCAAGTGTGTGCAATAGATTTTTTCTGCACTGCTGAATTGCCCCTGCATTAAAATTGAAGCTGCATGCAAATATATATTTGCACCATAAGAATATATATTCACATGATGCTGAATCGGCCCTTAAAGTGGACCAATCACTCTAAAAGATTCCAGGACCGGGGCATCCTACACTGGATTATGTGTTCCCGTCAGGTCTTCGCCGCAGCTGCTTTCAGATAGGCCATGCGCGCAGGAGCTGGGGATGCGGCCACCGGCGAACCTATGTCAGTACGAAGTTCAAGTCAGCATCTTTATGCCATGCATTAGTATGTGCTGCATAAAGCACTGATTGAACAAGCGCCTGCACGAGCCGTGTGCACGGAGGAAAGGTAAGTGACAATGGGCGACTTGTTGGGTTTTACACAGGGGGGCATCATACATTGGGATGCCCCTGAGGCAAGGACCAGTCACCAGGATAGTCAAAAAAGCAATTCTGTGAGTACTCACCTGTAGAATTGTTTTTGTTCTTGCATGGCACGGCCTGCTTCAGTATTCATAACAGTTGGTTTATTCCGCCACAAGGTGGCGCAGTGGTACTGCAGAAAGCTGTGGCATCTCCCGGCCCCTATAAAAAGGGGGAGCAAACATAGAGTTCCCAGCATAGACAAACAGTGAGACAAGAAGCCGGGAGAGAATAAAAGTAAAAAATTTAAAAAGGGTAAAAAAAAAAAACAATTAACTTGGAACAATCACCATAAAGAGGCAACCAAGAATAACGATAACAAGGGTGGGTCGAAGCAGGCCGTGCCATGCAAGAACAAAAACAATTCTACAGGTGAGTACTCACAGAATTGCTTTTTTCTTTATTGCATGGCACGGCCTGCTTCGGTATTCATAAAAGTTGGGGCATCCAAAAGCAGTGTCCAAAAGTAGGGTGGGATCCCCAATAAGCAACAGCCGGTAGTTCAAGTCCCTACAGCCTGAAGCACCTTGCAGCCAAAAGAAGCATCCGCTGAGGCCTTAACATCAACCTTGTAAAACTTGGAAAAAGTATGAACAGAAGACCAAGTAGCAGCCAAGAGGCACCAATAGCACGAGTGGAATGAGCAGTAATTCTAAAGGGAGGTTCCTTCCCCTTAGCAGAATAGGCTTGAACCACCGCCTGACGGATCCACTTGCTGATAGTGGATTTAGCCGCAGACAAACTCTTCCTAGGTCCAGAAGTGAGAACAAAAAGAGCATCAGATTTTCTGAAAGGCTCAGTAGCGACCAAATAAAACTTCAGAGCCCTGACCACATCCAGAGAATGCAGTGTCCACTCCTTGGAATTAGCAGGATTAGGACACAATGAAGGCAGGACAATGTCCTGATTGAGATGAAAAGCAGACACCACCTTAGGCAAGAAATCTGGCTTAAGCCGAAACACCACCTTATCCTGATGCATCTCAAAATAGGGAGGTTTGATGGAAAGCGCCGCCAGCTCAGAAACTCGCCTTACAGGAGTGATAGCCATCAAGAAGGCTACCTTAAGAGTCAGAATGGGCAAAGCAGCCCCACGGATAGGCTCAAAGGGAGGACCCTGCAGAGCAGACAACACCAGATTCAAGTCCCAGACTGGTAGCATAGGCTTACGAGGTGGACGCACAAGGGTAACACCCTGGAAAAAAGTTTTAAACAACCGGTGGTTGCCAAAGGATCTTTGAAAAAAAATTGCCAGAGCTGAAACATGGCCCTTGAGGGTACTCAGTTGAAGGCCAGAATCCAAACCATGTTGCAAAAATTCCGGAATCCTGGGAATGGAAAAAACCCGACAGGGAAGAGACTTGGACGCACACCAGGCAATGTAAGCATACCAGACCCTGTAATAGATAAAGGACGAGGACTTCTTCCTAGCCCGAATCATGGCATCCACAACAGAGGCAGGCAAACCCCTTCTCTGTCAAGATGTAGGTTTCAGCAGCCAAGCCGTTAAAGCCAGCGTTTGTATGCAATTGGGATGGCATAGCCGTCCCTGAGTGAGAAGATCTGGATCCCTGGGCAAGACGTACTGGTCTACTGCCAACTGCACGACATCTGCGAACCACACCCTTCTTGGCCAACAGGGGGCCACCAGGATGGCTGACACCCCCTCCTGAGCAATCTTGCGCATGACCCTGCCCAGTAGAGGGAACGGAGGGAACACATAGGGAAGCCGAAAATCCGTCCAAGGAATTGCCAGTGCATCCGTGGCAAAGGCCAGAGGATCCTGTGACAGAGAGACAAACCTGGGAAGTTTGTGATTGTGACGGGACGCAAACAGGCCCACATCCGGCTGACCCCAGTGGTGACACAGGGAGAGAAACACCTGGTAGTTGAGGGACCATTCCCCCAGACGAGACGTCCCCCTGCTCAGGGAGTCCGCCACCTGGTTCTCCACCCCAGGAATGTATACCGCTGAGATGCAGGGGACATTCTGTTCTGCCCAAGACAGTATCAGAGACACTTCCTTGAAGGCTCGCTTGCTCCGAGTCCCTCCCTGATGGTTGATGTAGGCAAGGTTGTCTGAGCGGATCTGAACAGCCCAACCCCGAAGGTGTGTGGTCAGGTGGGACAGAAGCAACTTGATCGCCCTCAGTTCCAGGATATTGATGGAAGCATGGGCCTCCTGGGGGCCCCAACGACCCTGGAACTGTAGGGACTTCCAAAAACCTCCCCAGCCCGTCAGACTGGTATCCGTGGTGACAGTCTCCCAGCATGGGGGCCGGAAGTTCCTGCCCACCAGAAGATTCCTTGAGTCCAGCCACCATGAAAGGGACTGCCTGGCCAGGGATGACAGAGCAAATTCCTGATCCAGGGACACAGGGTCCCGATCCCAAACAGACAAGAGGTGCAACTGAAGAGGTCTCATGTGAAACTGAGCAAAGGGGACCACCTCGAAGCAGGACACCATCAGGGCCACCAACTGCATCCCCAGACGAATTGAGGGATGAGACAAAGAGCAGAGCCCGTGCCTGCTTCTGAAGGCCCTCCACCTTCTGCTGAGGAAGGAACACCTTGACCTGAGAGGTATCCAGAGTCATGCCCAGAAAGGACCTCACCAAGGACTGGGACAGTGAAGACTTGGGAAAATTGATCACCCAGCCGAAGGACTCCATAGTGGAGATCACCACCTGGGTGTCCATTTAGGCCTGATGAAAGGACTGAGCCACAATGAGGATGTCATCCAGGTAGGGAAGGATGCGAATGCCCTGGGTTCGCAGCAGAGCCATCACCCCCACCAGCACCTGGGTGAACACCCGAGGCGCCGAGGTGATACCGAATGGTAAGGCCACAAACTGGTAATGCTGATCCTCCAGCACGAACCTCAGAAATCTCTGATGACCTGGGAAGATAGGCACATGAAGATAGGCATCCTTGATGTCCACGGTGGTCATGAAGTCGCCCGGGTGAAGGGTACCGACAGCAGAGCGTAGCGTCTCCATGTGAAAATGTTTGAATCTGACAAACTTGTTGAGGCCCTTCAAGTCCAGGATGGGCCTCAGAGAGCCGTCCTTTTTGGGGACCGTGAAGAGATTGGAATAGTACCCCTGAGCCTTTTCTTGATGGGGCACCAGACAAATAACCCCTGACTCCAGCAGGCATTGAACCGCCGAAAGTAACCCTTGAGCTGACAGGGGGTTTAAAGACATCCGGGATCTGATGAATCTTGGGGGCGGCCAGGCTGCAAACTCTATCTTGTAACCGGAGGACACCACCTCCTGAATCCACCGGTCTGAAACCTGGAGCCTCCAGATGTGAGCAAAGAGCCGAAGCCATTCCCCCACCCGGATGGGTGAGGGCGCTCCCTCATGCCTGGGGGGCCTTGGGAGGAGGTTTGGGCTTGGAACCCCAGGAGAGACCAGGACGTCCACAGGATCTGCCACGTCCCCAAGACTCTGTGCGGCTACCTGAGAAGAGGGAAGAACGAAAGGAGGGAAGGGAGACGGAGGACCCCCGAAAAGGTCGGGGCTGCCTCCTACGCTAAGGCAGCCTGCCATCCTTGGCCAAAACATCAAGACGCTCACCAAAGAGCCGTATCCCCGCAAAGGGGAGTCCAGTGAGAGCCTTCTTAGCAGCAGCAGCAGCAGCAGCTGCCCACTGACATAACCAAACAGAGCGGCGCATAGCCACCAAAATTGCAGAGGCCCTACCGCCCAGCCTCACAGCATCATCCATGGCAGTAAGGAAAAATGCAACAAAATCAGAGCAAAGCAAGAGGGCCGTATAATCCTCCCTCCTCCTACCAGCCGTAGCACCATCACATAGATGCTTGAGCAGTTTCTTAAGGGCAATAGCAGTAATGACAGCAGCACAGGCCGGGTGCAGTCCAGCCCCCACACAAGTAAAAGCATGGCAGGCCAGCTGATCCATGCGCCGGTCCTCGCTGACCTTCAGAGTGGTAGTGTCAGGAGAAGGCATGACCGAAGAATTGGACAAGCCTAGCACGGGAGCGTCCACCTCAGGGGGACATGACCAACGCTTTACTATATCAGCAGGAAAGGCATACCTCTTATCCAATCCCTTGGGCACAGCGGCTATTCTATTAGGACGTTCCCACTCCCTAAGCACCATAGAAGTAAAATGGCCCTGCTCAGGGAACTCCAGACGCTGTTTTTACCAGGATGAAAAAGCTCACCCTGCTTTCTCTTAGCCACCTCAGGGGGTACAATGTGCAAGATTTCAAAAATTTGTGACAGCAGATTATCAGTGTCCTCAGGGTACCATGATTCCTCCCCGGAGGCAGACCCAGGGTCACTAATGCAACCCTCCTGCTGGTCCCCAGAGGAGTCAGAGTCCTCGAGCAGTTCCCCTTCCTCTAGGGAATAAAGTCCCCCAGTGGCATCAAACTCCTCATACTCCTCAGTGGAGCGTGAGGGAGTGGAAGTCAGGTGCCACTTCTTGCCCGAGGCCTTCCTAGGAATAGGCCCGGCAAGCTGCTTCTCAATGTTGGCCACACGAAGTGCCAGATCAGACTGTGACCCCCTGCTAGCATCCCCCTCACTGGAGCTAATTGCAGCAGTGGGGGGGGGGGATAGGTGATGCCGAAGGGGGCACATAACTGGGAAGCAATGCAGGCAAACCAAGCTGGAGAGCAGGGACACTTTGAGCGCACGGCACGCACACCGTGACATCATTGCTGATAGGGGATACCCTGCACATGGAACACAGCCGGGATTGCCCCGAAGGACCCCCGAGCACGCTATCCCCAGAAGCCTCCATATGGTGATTAACAAAGGCGCAATAGGCCAGCGCTGGGTAAAGGCTAATACAAAAGCCACCCGGGATGCCCTCCCACGGGATGCCCCCAGATAAGCAAAAATGGGTGGGGGGATGAGGGGAAGGAAGAAGTAGAGCCGGGAGAAACCACAACCCACTGGTATCCCGCCTGAAAGACATAAGTATAAACTACACATGAGCATCCCGCAGCACATGCCCAATGAGACCAATAAGAACCCCCCCAAGGGGGACTCACGGACCAAGGATACCGCAGGGTCACCAAGGCACAGACCGCAGGATGAAGCGACACCCTGGAGGAAACAGCGCTGCAGCCCAGAAGGGAGAAATCCAGACGCGCAGCTAATCCAAAATGGCGCCGGCAGAGGTACCTCAAGGGGCGGGCCGTGGAGGGACGACGCTATACACGTCATCCCCCGCCCGCCCCAGAGGAGCGCGAAAACGGCGCCCACGTGACCCCGCTGGCGCCATGACAAAGCAAAAACGCCACAGGTTATAGCATCCACAGCCGCGGAGCATAGTACAAAGCGGCGCAGCGGGCTAAAAACACAAAAAAATACACTGTAAACGCCAGAAACACCACAACAAACACCACTCGCCGCTACCCCCCCCCCCCCTCCCCGAACAAAGTCAGAGAAGGGGAGGGGGGAGAGAGAGAGAGACGAAAAGCCAGCGGCGAGTATCCAGGCCAGGAGGGGGTGGGGGGGGGGCCTGAAGGAAAAGAAGGGGACACAGTCCCCAAAACACTCACCCCCTCAGAAGCCAGGACAGGAACTCCGCATCCCTAGTAGGCTCACCATAAAACCTATGGCCGGCTACCCTTTGTGTTACAGGGTCTGCGGCTTGGAGCAGCACTCCAGGAGCACTTGACCCTAGTGCTCTTCTACCCTCACCCGATCTGTCAGCCAAGGCTGGGAAGCAGTGAGGGTCCAGAAACAGGTGGAAATAGACTTGCAGGGCCGCAGGCTTGGTTGCCCCGCTCACCTGCGCAAGAGAGCCCCACCTTCTAACTTTGCAGTTTCACTGCAGAAGAAACACTGGGAACTCTATGGTTGATCCCCCTTTTTATAGGGGGCCAGGAGATGCCACAGCTTTCTGCAGTGCCACTGCACCACCTTGTGGCGGAATAACCCAACTGTTATGAATACCGAAGCAGGCCGTGCCATGCATAAAGAAAATCCTGGTAATCGTCCCACTTTAATCTCTAGGATGACCCACACCGTGTTATATGTTCTTAGTGCAGTTGGCCGCTGTATACTTTATATTAATTTTCTTAAACTGGACCTTCACCCTGAATAAGAGCCTATCTTATATGTTTCCCACACCCTGTACATACCGATTGGCCACATTAAAAATCATCCTACCTGCATCTCCTGCATTTTCTGAGCTTTTAAAAATCCAAGATGGAGGCTCATGGGGTCTCAGGCTGTCTTCTGACTGTGCCACTCTGAATTCTGGGATTGCTGTCCTTTTCCCGACTCCATCTCTGCTCTGTCTGAATAAAGCACAGCTATAACCCGCCCCCTGTACTTTTGCCCCCTCTCCTCAGTATGTGATACTTCTGAGGCAAGATGGACATTCCCCCTAAATAAGAGCCTATCTTATATGTTTCCCACAACCTGTACATACAGATTGCTCACATATAAAGCATCCTACTTGCATCTACTGAGTTTTCTGAGCTTTTAACCATCCAAGAGGTACATGGAGTCTCAGTCTTCTGACTGTGCCGCTTGGAATTCTGGGATTGCTGTCCTTCTTCTGACCCCAGCTCTGCTCTGTCTGAGAAAAGCACAGCTATAACCCTGCCCCCTCTCCTCGGTATGTGATGCTGCTTCTGAGGCAAGATGGCGGTGCCCGTAACCTAGAGTCCTGAACAGAGTTGCAGCCCAGTGGGGGAAAAGAATAATAAGTGAATAAAAACTTAAATATATTAATTTTAGATGCTGGGGAATAGTTTAAGGGTTTGGACTTTTCATTAAATGATGCTGAAGGTTTGGTTTAAGTTTTTTTGTATGTTTGCTACAAAGCAACAAACATATACACAGTAAGCTCTATGCTTAGAAATTACCAGTGGGATTGTTGGAGCGGAGACTTTAACGGGTACAGTGTGCTCGCCATTTTTGTAAGCCGTGGCTCGGATCACCCAGGGCTGACGCTGAAAGATCGGCACGGCCCCGTATCCAGATCCGTGGTGTTTTTCCCTCGCATACCTGAAGAGAAATCAGAATACAGCGTTATCTGCGATCTTTCACTGTCACACACTATTTACACACACACACACACACACATGAGGGAACAATATAACAACCTGACGCTCTTATGAGATGGAAGACGGGTCATCTCGTAGTTTTGATGACAAGTAACTTCATTGTGAAATTATCAGGAAGCTGTGATTTCAGGTTCTAAGGCAGTCTCTGTGTTTTACGATATTTCATGTGGTAAGATGATGGCAGTCGAAAGTAGCCAGAGCTGTTCATTAGGACTAATATTTTTACTCCAGCTCATGTCTATGGCTGCCAGAAATGTGGCCAGTAGTGTTAAAGCGGACCAAAACCCACTGAATTTGTGAAATACATTTGACCAAATCCCCTGCCGATACTCTCTTCGGAAACTAGACTAGACTAGAAACTAGAAATGGATATTTTCGCTTATCAAATCGCCCTGGAACACTTTTTTTTTTTTTTTTACACTCCCTGTATGTAGGATTGCAGTTGATTAGTCATTGCATTAGTGTGGCAATGACATCATCGCATTAGTGTGGCAATGACATCATCGCATTAGTGTGGCAATGACATCATCACATTAGTGTGGCAATGACATCATCACATTAGTGTGGCAATGACATCATCGCATTAGTGTGGCAATGACATCATCGCATTAGTGTGGCAATGACATCATGGCATTAGTGTGGCAATGACATCATTGCATTAGTGTGGCAATGACATCATCGCATTAGTGTGGCAATGACATCATGGCATTAGTGTAGCAATGACATCATTGCATTAGTGTGGCAATGACATCATCGCATTAGTGTGGCAATGACATCATGGCATTAGTGTAGCAATGACATCATTGCATTAGTGTGGCAATGACATCATCGCATTAGTGTGGCAATGACATCATTGCAACAGAGAGCAGTGGAAATGAATGGAGGAGGCAGAGCTTTACAGGCGCCATTATTTGGGATTAAAGCAAAAACAGAGTGGACGTGCACTAAGGCACACCTTTCGCTAAAGAAGAAGCACCACTACATCAATTATCACAATATACAAAAACTTTATTGATACACAATTGGGCTAAAAAACACATACCACAAGACATATTAAAAAACCAACCACTTTGACCAAATTTAGTACTGTATATGGTGCCCAAAAGGGCATAACCAATCAATACCACGTGGAACCTGACCCACAATATCGTCACCCCAAGAAACCCTTTTTGTGCCGGCACAAAAAAATCCTATTTATATAGATACTCAAATATTTTATATATATATATATATATATATATATATATATATATATATATATATATATCATAATATATACTAAAAGCCTAAAAATAAAATGCTATAGTGCAAAAATGTATATATACAATTATATACATACAATATATACAATTACATATATACACACACCGTGATACAATAAACATATATAAACCACTACTATTGTGAATAACAACAATGAATGAATAAATAAATGTAATGAATAATAAATAACAAGCAAAATATATATATGTGTGTGAATTAAATACAATTACAATTATCTAACTAACTAATAATATATGTACATGACAGATATAAATGTGTACGTGTATATGCAAACCACCAGTAATCCTATATACCTGTGATAATCCTAATCTACTCTATAAAAATATTCCTAATCAGAAATCTTATGTTGCACAAAAAACCATACCAAATGGACATGAAATATACATGATTAGATCACAATAATGTAGTAACAAATGCAGGCAACAAAAAGACAGTCAATCTCACGTATACTGGGCCACCAAAGGTATATACATCAGGGGCAAAAGTGGTGAAAAACACCCGCGCCCGCAGCTCCCATGCTGCTTCAAGGGTGAGGGTAATCTAAATGCCTATACTGCCCCCCTTAAGTACTCACAAAAAACGCCAGGATGCAACACCCCCCACCTTTGATGGCATTTTTGAAAGTTTCCATTATCGTGTGCCAATAGGATGTAATCAATGTACTAAGCGTATCTGTTAATTTTTCGTTTTCTATTTGTTTGCAACTCTGTATTATAAAACAGTTTTCCCTAGCAACAATGCGTTTACCTTAGCTATGCACATCAAAGTGCTGTGTTAAAAGTACAGATCAGACACTTCTTGATTCTAGCTTGCTAATCATCTGATGGCAGATACAAGAGTACTAACCCCTTCTGCTCTAATTCAACCTCTTCAGACGGGAGGAAAACAATCTTGTGTTCCGGGAGATAAATGGTTACTGGCAGCGTTTTCAGCTGGAGAGATGATTGCAGCTGCTAATGAGCTCACCGGTTACAGCAGAATAATTATGGGAGTTGTAGTCAGAAAAGGATACTTTTAAGGTTAAGAAAGATTAAGGGTAAGAAAGCCACTCGTACTTTACCAAGACAGAGTCAGAGGAATATAAGAAACCTGGAAACAGCATGATCACAGGTCTGGGGGGCACAATCCTAACATCCCAGAAGAGGAAAACAATAAGGCACAACATCAAAAACCTGACAAAAATGGAGTCTTCCTTTAAAGAGGAGTTTAAAAGGCTACAGGGCCTTCTGATATCCAGTCCTTAGGGCTCCGCTGTGTGATGCCCCCCCTCCCCCCAAGCCCCCAGGAACACTCACCCTCTCCCGGAGCCCTCGCCATGTCTGTGCTTTCCACCTGTATCCCCGCTCACCCTTAGCCTGGGGCTGCCAGGTGGGCGGGGGATGCGGCTAGGGGGCGTCGCTTGGCTGCTTAGCCGCCCAGACGGCTTAGCTGTTCTCGGTGTGGAGCCAAGTGACAGCAGGCGCGCTGATTGGCTGAGTCTGTGCCGTGGGAGAGAAAGATAGGTGAGTGAAACAGGGCAACCTGGGGGGGGGTACACACAGCGGGGCATCCCTATTGGTGATGCTGCCGCAGAGAGGAACAACATACAGGAAAATCAAATTCATGTGTGTTGTTCCTCTTTAAACCAGACAAACAGCCTGGCACAGTTGAAAAAGAAAGGTAGCGGCCATTTTGGAGCTTCCTCTTCCAGCATCTCAGCCATGCTGCTGCCTGGATTCAACTGATATAACGGACAATGCACAGCAGGAAGCCCAGCAGCACTTCCTGTTTGCAGGTGGCCTGCAAATGCATGAGCCGCCATCTTGTTTCTAAAGTTTACTACAGCAGGAGTTAGAAAAGGGATTTTTTATGTGCAGCATCTAAATTGTCCTGGGGAGGGGGCATATGAGCACTGTGTGTTGTGTTGGACTGCTTTAAGCCATTTTTGACTGTTGGTCCGCTTTAAGTTTAAAAGGTAAGTCTACTGCCAATGGAATTTTTTAAAGCGTATATCATTTTGTTGTGCAAAAAGGATGTCCTCAAGGTGCTGAGCGGATGTCATATTTTTAATGTTTTCTTATGTTAGCAAATGTGTGTTTTATAGAAGCAGTTTTCACTACCTGCAATGTGTTGCTATTGGCAACGTACACCAAGTCTGTACACCAAGAAGAGAGAAGTGAGTCCTGTACACACAGAACACTGCTGCCATGGCTGCTACTGAGGTGAGGGAGCTCATTCCAGCTTACACAGGCCCGGGAGCAGGGTTCTGTGCAACTGCACTTGGAGGCCGATTCATTAATAGCGCCAGGTAGCGACAGATGAGCGACAGTAGCGTGATTTTCACAGCGCCCGCTAGTATTCGCTGTGCTTGGCCGTTGTTCGGTTGTTGACAGCGACTCAGTCGGTGTGCGGTAATGTTGAATACGGGGTTAGGAGTCGCTGTTTGACAGGTTCCGCGCTGTATGGGAGCGCATGACAGCGAACGGCCATAGCGAACGGCTCCCAGCAGATTCATTAACAAATCACGCTCAAAAAATTCTCGCACTGTGAAATGCTTGTTTAAACCCCAGAGCGCTGGCAGCGATGTGTTAAAAGTAGATTTTTAACCCCCAAACAACCATATTTTTGAAAAAAAATAATAAACAAGTTTTTATAAACATTTTGTAATATGAATACATTAATATCAGACCTGTAATATCAATTCTGCACAAATTTTTTTTATTTTTTTTTTACCTTAAAAAAATATCTAACATTGCAGAAGTGGTCACAGAATTTTTGACATTTAAAAAAAAAAAAAAAAAAACATTAATAGCAATTAATTAAGAATATTTAAAGATTGTTCCATTGAAATGCATTGGAGAGCGCCAGGGAGCGAGAGGTCATACCTGGCGCTGTGATGGGATTAGCAGCGGTGCTGTTCGCTGAAGTCTGCAACATGATGAATCCCGCGCTAGCTGACGCTCTCGCCGGCGCTAGCCTCATTTAGCGTGATACATGCGTGATTGTGTTCGCCGCCTGGCGTTCTGGAGTCGGTAGCCGCCGATAGCTGGCGCTACCTGGCGCTAGTGAGACACTACCTGGCGCTATCCCTTGATAAATAAGGGCCTTGGTGTACGTTGCCGATAGCAACAGATGAAAACTGCTTCCTTAAAGTGGACCAACACCCAGGATTTTGACTATCCTGGGTGTTGGTCCACTTAGGGGTGCCCCGCTGTGTGAAACCCCCCCGATCGCCGCAAAAACTCACCTCTCCCCGCTCCCACGTGACCTCGTCCGGCCAATGACAGCGCTCAGAGCCGCTCTGGTATGCGCGTCCAAAGCCGCTTGGACGCGCATTCCAGAGCGCTGTCATTGGCTGCGTCTCTCGCTTCCCTCTAACAGGGAGCGCGCCTGCGCCGGCCATTCACAAAACGGCCGGTGCGGGAGCGCGCCCTGCTAGAGGGAAGCGAGAGACGCGGCCGCGTCTCGCGCATGCGCCGTTGGATCGCCGGTAAGGTGAGGATTGTGGGCCTCCTGGGGGGTTCTTATAGATTCCCGGGCCGATCCCCCCTGGGTGTTGGTCCACTTTAAAAACACACATTTGCTAACGTTAAAATTTTTTTTAAAATACTAGCTCAGCTCAGCGCCTTGAAAACATAATTTTGGCGCACAAAAATATACACTTTACAATATTAAGTGGACTTTAAAGGTCGAAGAGGCGCTGCTGTAGATTATACGTGGCTGGCATTTAAAGGGTTAAACAAAATGGGTGCTGTTCTGGGAGTAGGGAGGCATCCCAATTGCGGATGGTCCCCTGCACATTAAAGGCGACAAACAGGAGAAATCTTACTGTTCTCCTCGGTCCCCCGGAGATATCCGGCACTGTGATTGGCCACTGTGGTCATGTGGTTGCCGGCACTTTGTGACAAATGGGTGTTGTTCTGGTTCCCGCTAACTTCCTCCCACGTGATCCCTCTTTGCAACAGTTTACAATAAGAGATTTCAAAGCATCTCAGGCTATGGATGTACATCCCTCGTGTATTTTAAGTGGAGTCACTTTCTTAGTTCAATGTCTGGGTCATAGCTGAACAGGAAGGGGCTTGTCATGGTGCAGCTAAAAGGAAAACTCCCCTTTTTGTCGGGTTTTTGGTGTTCTGCCTTATTGTTTTCCTCTTTTGAAATGTAAATTAAATATGTGTGTTCAGATTGAGCCCCCAGACCTGTGATCTACTTATCAGCATACATGTTTTTTATATTCCTGCGGCTCTGTTTGGCTACAGTGGGAGTGGTTTTCCTGGTCTTAAGTAAAAACTACTGACTGCAAGTCACTGTAACAGGTGAGCTCATCAGCAGTTTGGCAAGTCAAGCAACAGTAGTTACCTCCCCAGATGAGAACACTGCCCGTAACCCTTTAGCTACTGAAATACAAGATTGTAAACCCCCCCTATCTGAAGATGTTGAAATACGGTAGAAGGGGTTAAATCTGTCATCTTTTCCTTTGCCAATAAGATGATTAGCAAGCCAGAGAGAGGAAGTCTCTGATCCAATAAGCTTAGCATACTGAAGACATCATTTTGGCACACAATAAAGGAGACTTTAAAAAATGCCATTTAAAGTGGAATATCCCTTTAATGAGTTTTTAGCTGCTGTGATCAGAGACAGCTGCAGGCCACTGTGACTTGCAATGCTCGCTCACACGGAGAGCCCCTGAGGCTATTTTTGTGCGGTCCTGGAGACATAAAATTGAAAGGAGGGCAGATTTTTTAGTAAGCTGCGCTGTAGTAAATAGATGATTCACCGATGATTCATTCAATTACAAGCTATACTGCTACATGAGGTATATGTGGCGGTTTAGCTTGTAGTGTTTTCAGATTTATACTGCAGTTATTATAACTGATAATGCTGACCCTCAATGCTAGACTGTGTATAACTAAATGCATCATCGCTGCAAAGCACCCGGGGATGCTGCTGCATAGCCAGAGAGCTATACAGCCGTCATTCGAACATCAGACTGCATCCATGTTTTTATGAACATTGAGCAAAGGCTTTAGTAAAAGAAAGAAAACGCAGGCTGTTTTGGGGCACTGGGCTGGGGATAGACGGTGATGACATTAATGTTCTTTTTGGGTATAGGTGCACTTTATTATGCACTGCAAAGAACAGTTATTGGAAATGCACACGCACATGCGACAGAGAGGTAAGAGTACTGATGAACCTGAAGTTTTCACACAGCGGCATCCCTAATTGGAAAAGTTAAAATTCACAGTTAACTTGTTAACCCTTTAACTGCCAGCCTACCTAGAGATTTTGCCACCCTCCATTGCCAGACTATTTTTAAGTTCTTTGCACTATACATGTTTAACTGTGATTTTTGCAGGGATTTCCAGGAGGACTTTATAGTTTGGGCTTTAGCATGAAAAGTCTTGTTTGTAATTTTTTTCAGTGCTTTCTTAATTTCTTGGGGTCAAATATGCCATAAACACAGCCGTTTGCTGAGCTTCAAATATGCTCGGCAAACGGGTCCAATTGGATGAGAGCCTGCACTTGCGCTATAGGACTGGGGGGGAGGTGAGTTGTATAGGCAATCTGGGGAGTTTCACACAGCAGGGTATCCCAAATCAGGATTCCTCCAGGGGTAAGGACCAAAACCTGGATAGTCACCTGGATAGTCAAAGTCCCGGGTTTTGTTCCTCTTTAAGTTGAAAAGGCCATGTTCAGCACTAAATGTTGATTTAGCACCGTATTTTTGTACTCACATTTTTTGGAGATAAAATGCATTTTCTCTTTTTTTCCTTGCTACAATTCAAGACCCTATTTAGCTGTGTATTTTTTGAA
Source organism: Gastrophryne carolinensis (assembly GCA_027917425.1). Lineage (NCBI taxonomy): Eukaryota > Metazoa > Chordata > Amphibia > Anura > Microhylidae > Gastrophryne > Gastrophryne carolinensis. Next base: position 136,876,015 of record CM051241.1, on the reverse strand, counting down.
TTTGCACAGCTAAGTATGGTGCTAGATTGCACCAAGGGAAAGAATCATGACAAAAAGTGGGAGTCAACCCTAATAACTGAGATTTAGAGGATTTAAGCATTCGCACTAGTGCCACGTAGTGCCAGATGGGCATCAGGTGTGTGGCCTTATCCCATAGATTTCAATAGGTTGGGTTGGTTATATTTTTTTGGCCACTTTTTTTTTTTTTGAGGGGGGCTGGTGCATTGTGCCACGGGATTCCTGGGCTGTTTTTTTCACTCTTGTGTTGTACTTAAAACTTGTGATTTGGCCAATGCAAAACCTGTATCATATAATTCCAGAGTCCACAATGTTTTTCCTGGTGTTTGCGTCTTGTAAATGTGCTGGGGGGGGGGGGGTTATTCAAATTGATTTTAATGGTTTCTTTTGCAACTAAAAACGCGGTTTGTCGGTTTTTGGTAGCTCTAATGATAAAAGGCTGACCAGCGCTGGAAAAATACAGCATATATACAGAAATAAAAGGAATGAGGGGCCTGCTCGAAAGCTTACAATCTAAGGAAAATGGGGGTGACACAAAAGGTAATAAGTGCTAGCTTTATACCATGGTTCAGCCACCAAAATAAGAGAGAGTTTATACATCTGTATGGCCCAACCACCAGCTGACTTTTTATGTGCAGAGGGTGTATTGGAGAGTGTTTGATGATGGATCAGGATCAGAAACATTATGTTGAAAATGTCACGCTCGGGGTAACTCTAGCCCTCTTGATAAGCTCACAACCCCCAATCTCCACAGCCAGCTTCACCTGTAGGAGCCCCTGCTTGCCGGGACGCAAGAAACGCCTACCCGGGATCGGTTGCCCCCAGGACTTAATGGCTCAAAGGATGTAAGCTTATATGTGGGAGGTCTGGAGAACCAATAGCAAGAGCGTGGGTGACGAAAGTCCAGAGACAGGCCAGAGGTCGACAACAGAAAGGCTGAGATCGTAGCGGCACCAAGGGTCAGGCAGAACGTAGTCGGAGTACAGGCAAGGTCGGCAACTAGGGTTCAGATCGAGAGGAGTCAGTTCAGGCAGAGGTCGGCAACAAGGGTTCAGATCGAGAGTAGTCAGTTCAGGCAGAGGTCGGCAACAAAATAAACTTCACAAGACAAGGCAAACAAGGTACTAAGCACAGGCACTGAGCATCTGATGGCATGAACCCTTTATAGGAAGCTAGAATGATTGAGACTGGGGAATTGAGTGTGTGATTGGTGCAACTGGGAACTAGGAATCAATTGGGAGATCATGGGAGTTAGCCCAAGCCCATCTATGGGCTCATTGGCCCAGACAAGGAGGGGGGCGTAAGCCCTACTGAAGACTAGGGCTCATTGGCCCTTTAAACTAGTCCTCCGGCGGGCGCGCACAGAACAGCGCCGCCGGAGGGAATAAGACACACATGCTCGCGCCCGCGCGCGAGCACGTCGACTGGAGTCGGAGCTGAGAGCGGGGGGCATGGCCGAGCTGGGCACCGCTCGAGCCGCCTCCGCTTGAGCAGATGCCGCACGGCCAGGACTTCGGGCCGGGAGCCGCGCCGCCAGCCGCCCGGGGACGACGCGGGAACGGGGACACGGTGAGTGAGAGCTGACAGAAAATGGGTAAAAGAAGAAGAGTTAAAGTAATTTGGTGTACATACCATACAGGCAGAGGAGGCAGCTGCTACTGGGCCCATAAAGGAAGGGGGCCTGGTGCAAGCTGCCTTAAACTGGCAGCACCTGTGGGCTTAAAGTTTGGGGTAGTCCCAAGAAGATAGACAGCTCAGAAATCCCCTGAGATATTTCACCTGGGAGCACGGACAGACCTCTGTAAGTCCCAATTGTAGTAATGTGCTGCAGGTCCAGCTCACCAAGTGTGATAAAACATAACATTTAATGTAACATTTTAAAATATAGCATGACCTGTGTGGAGTGAATATCCTGGGCTCCCCATTCAAAGGTAACGCGTTTCGGGGTTACCTCACCCCTTAATCCTGGGGTGCCAGCAGCTGGGGGAACATGTTGATGGTATCTGTGTTCCATCCTATGAAACCTACCAGTGGCACTCCACGCAGCCAGCACACCAACACTGCTAACAGATGCAGCATTCTTCAAAGTGATCAGGTGTCTGTAATGTGTTTGTCATCTCTACATCACAGCACTGCAATGGAGAGATGACTCACACATAGCATAAAGCTGTTAACATTTTAATAGCAGGCTTGTATTGGCTATACAATGTACCTCATCAGGGCACATATCTTGTTACAATTATAACACCAGTCTTATGACCGTCTGTTGCAATATAACACGTCCGGGAGCTGTGCTGCCCAGGTTTTTGCAATGTAATAGAAAGGACACTGTGCAATGTACATTGAACAGTGTAACAGCCGAGCGAGATTTACAACTCCCAGCATGAGTTGCATCACTCTCATAGTTGCTGCCTCTGTATTGCAAAACAACACCCTTGATAATATTGATCATACTGCCGCTGACCCCCTTCCGTAGCAGGCTGCAGCGTCAGTAAGCACAGTATATCTGCCCTTTTATTAGGGGGACCCACAATTCATTTTGCTATGTGCCCTGTGGAACCTATGTACACCCTGGTTAGAGTGGAGATTAAACCTAACTGGCCTAACTAAGCTCAGTTATTTAACTACAACTTTTTGAGGGGGGTTACAAAATATCCAGCCGTACAGTAACTATTGCTTGATAATTGTCTGTTTTATACAGGTATGTTACAAATCTGTAGGTGTTTTAATGGCGTTTTGATGAGAAAGTGGAGGAAGTTGGAACGCAGATCCAGTGTAAACATACAAATGAACTTTGGTTAACATGTGTCATCCATTTATAAAATAAAAGATCAAGTGCAAGTCGGGAATAACAAGGAAATGCTTTTGTCTGGTTACCTAGGATGCCCCTGAGGAGCACTGACAGGTCTGTTTCTCTTGGACTGCGATGAGAAGCTGGGATTGCCAGTTGTCGCCGGCCTCTTGAAGTAGACATCTGAATCCGCATTAGTGCACTGAGCTGATGCTTTGTGATTTGTTAGGAAATCTTGAAATGTTGATTTATCCGGTGCACACACAGATGGAGGTCCAGAGACTGGGCGGTGTTTAGATGTATCTATGCATGGTCTGTCTTTGCTGTGCCTTGCTGAAGTCTTGGCATATGGTGATATATAGTTTCTATAAGCAAAAGAAAAACAAGAAACTGTCATCATACCCTAAAATGTATATATATTGCTACTTTAAAGAGGACCACAGTCTCAAAGAACTGGGGCATCTCGATTTGGATGTCTAACTACTTTTTCCTCTGTGGGGACGTCTGAGACCATTCAGCCCATGGTCATCGCCTCCACGTTCCCTCCTATTGCTGCAGTTCCATGACCAACCGGAGCCAAACTGATCTGCAGGGCCAGCGCAGTAATGTGCAAGCGCCTACCAGGAACTGTATGGGAATGCAGATGCCATAAGTAGCAGCTGCCTGGTATCAGGCTTTTCCCAACTCAGGGATGAATAAGCGAGATCCAAATTGGGATGTGCAATTTGTCTTTGCATGCTGGTATTACTGTGTGCATGCACAATGTGATGTATTCTGATGGAGTAATCACAATAACACTCCCAACTAAAGACTTGGCTCCTGTCTTCTTGCGTCTGACTCCTTGGCCTTGGACTGTTTTACTATGCTTCGTGATTCAGAAAAATTGTAAGTGAGGGGTGGCATGGACCCTCGTTTATAATCCAGCCCAGTCTCCAATGGCACTGTAACAGGGTGGTGGCTTATCCGCTACCCTCAGTAAAAAAGGTTAACTAAAATTTAGGGTTAGCGTTGGAGGAGTCCTTTCTTTAGGGACTGTAGCTTGCTGCCTCAATGCCACAGAGGGGTTAAGTTTTAAGCACTAGACAGGAACTGCCCACCTCAACACGGATTAGATCATGAGTCTGTTATAAGGCAGGTTCAGGGAGTTGGCCGAGACCGGAGGGAGGACCACCCAGCTGGACAGACTCCATGAAGGTGGACCAGGTAAGAGCCTAGCAATGAAGATGGGCACCTCAAGTATAGTCTATGTGCCAGGGACTTAACTGATGGACCCATCCCTATTTAAAGTGGGGAAGCCCTGTTGACCCTTCTTGTGACTCATGAAGTCGCCCGGGACTCGAGCCGTGGAAACCAACCAGAGCCTTACTGAGTACTTAAAGTGGAACAGAGTCTATGAGACTGCAGAGCAGACATACTCGCACCCCCCCCCCCCGGGGCATCCAGACTGGGGATGCCCTGCTGTGTAAAACCCAGAGGTCACCCAGAAACTCACCTTATTTCCCGGTCCAACGGCGCATGCACGAACAACGGCCACATCTCCTCTATCTGTGCGTGTCTGTGTTAGGCAGCAGGCACGCTCCCTGTTAAAGGGTAGCGGGGGATGCGGCTGCCAGCACGCTCGGATCTGCTTGCCTTAGATGAGCTCTTACGAAGGGGCGGGAATAGATCCGAACATGCTGACTGGACGAGAGGCTGTGCATGCGCCATAGAACCGGGGAAGGGTGAGTGAGATCAGGCGATCTAGGGAGTTTCACACAGTGGGGCATCCCTGATCAGGGTTCCCCAGGGGCAAGGACCAAAACCCAGGACAGCCAAAATCCTGGGTTTTGGTCCACTTAAAGTACCCCTTGTCCCCCTGACCCAAGAAGTCCTCTCATGCAGTGGCCCAGGACTATCCGTCACACCTCCCCTTACTCCCGGGGGGGCATCCCACGGTGTGCGGGTGTGTTTCGTACAATATTAGTAGGAGGGATTCCCAGTCTGCAGGTGTACCCTCTAGATCACTGTTCCTCAACCTGCGGTACACGTACCCCAGGGGGTACACAACAATGTTCATAGGCAAACCTTCAGAGGGTGTCTGAATGATCTGGTATATCATTTTACAAGTGATACCTAATCCCTTCGTGCTTTAAAAGTGCCACGTGGCCTACTTATTAATCAGCCCATTTCGGGTCCTTGTTTGGAACTTCAGCTCTAGATCACTACTGCCTGTTGTATTGTACTCCGACTCAATAGACAGGATGCAAACCTCGTTCCCAACTTTTGGAGTTAAAGTGTGAAGACCATTAGTGCATATAAATGCCTCACCTTGGGTAGGTCCATATCTCCTGCAATCACCTGCAATTACTAGCCCTAGCGAGGGGCATGGTAAATGTGCCTGTAGCTGTCCACTATGAAAGCAGAGGTCTGCCTGAGAGTGTTCTGTGACCACCCTGTACCATTCAATGCATAAGTAGGAACTTTCAATGTATCTACATCCTAATGGAAGCTTCTGTAGAAAAGGCTTACCTGGGCAAAACCTTTGCTGTTGGTTCCTCAGTCTTGTTCAGGTATTCTTTCACAATAACATCTTCTAGACTGCTTGGATGGGACTGTGATGATGATGACAAAAAACTGCGGAAAGAGACCGCAGATGACCTACTTACAGTAGAAGATGCACTTAAAGGTCGTCTGAAAGCAGCCATGGCCTGTTGAGCAAAAGAAGTGGACCAACAGTCAAAAATGGCTTAAACCAGACCAACACAACAATCATTGCTCACATGCATCCCTCCCCTGCAATTTAGATTACTGCAAATTAATATTTATTTGCCTTTTTCCAAAGCTTGCTGTGATATATTTTCAAAACAAAATGGCGGTTCATGGATGTTCAGGCCACCTGCAAACAGGAGGTGCTGCTGGGTTTCCTGTTATTTTGCATTGTCAGTTATGTCAGTTAATTCTAGACAGCAGCATGGCTGCGATGCTAAGAAAGGAAACTCCAAAGTGTCCACTACCTTTCTTTTCCAACTGTGCCAGACTGTTGGTCTGTTTAATAACTGTACAACACCATAGAAACTCAAACTCAGTTTCCAATAAATTCCGCCTTTCCATTGAATACATTCATACCCCTCGATTCAAAGAGCAAAAGTTAATTGATTTCGGATCGAGAATCGTAAGTTTGGGTGGGTGTTAGTCATTTTTTCCTGTTTTTTGGCCATTTCCGACTCGCACAAGCCTACGTACGAATGCGTATATGCTCTTACGATCATCGCAAGTTCGTTCCTAAATTTTAGGATCAAAATGTAAAACTTAGGATCAAATCCTAAAACTTAGGATCAAAACGTAAAACTTAGGATAATTGGATGTGTTTAGGTGTGATTCAGAGAACAGTTTTCAAACCTCTAAATACGTTTTAAAAGAAAGCCACTGCCGACACCTTTTAGCAGCCGGATTGCTGTTCTTGAACAGGTTTTTTGGCTATGTGGAGGAGTCTGCGCGTCTTGAGCTCCAATGAACTGCATGTATCAGCATGGCCGAGGCCATAAATTGTATGGCAATGCATACCTGATTCATGTATGCCTTATAAAAGCATTTTAATGTGGACCTTAATTAGTCCTTTGCATGTAAACCTTTAGTTTGCAATATATTTGCGTTAATTAAAGAAACTTATGTCCTTTGTTATTTATTTTTAAATTGATGTACTAGAATAATATTTTTAGATTGCATTTATTGGTGTAGTTGTTTACCTTTGCTTTGTTTAATTATTTAAGCACATCTTTGGTCAGATGCATCACACTTACTGAGGAGAGGAGAGCGGGATAAAGTGCAGGATGTGGGTTACTGCTGTATTTTGCACAGACACAGCAGAGCTGGGGGCACGGAAAGGTCAGAAATCAAAGAATGCAGAGCAACACAGTCACAAGGCCCTTTCTGTTTGCAGGCTGCCCGAGAATACCTGAGCCGCCATCTTGGCTGTTTCTAGGCTCATAACATGCAGAAGTTGCTGGGTGTTTTTTAATTTTTGAGAGCAAATCTGTATATAGAGGGTGTGGGTAACCACACACAAAATTTTAAGTTGTACCATTTGAAGCCTAAATATTAAAATTAAATCCACAAGTAAAAAATGCAAGTTAACTAAAAATTAAACAAAGTAAGATTTACTTATGCAAATGCATTCATTAATGGTTGGTTACTAAAAAATGAATGAAATAAAGAAAAATAAAACCAAATATTTAGAATGCACTTTAATGAGGTAAGTTTGTAGTGCGGAGCCGCAAGATCAGAAGGATTTACGTCCAGACAAAAAAGGAAAAAGGGCAAAACCAATGTTGCAACCTGAGAAATGAAACGGAAAATTCAGGATGGAAACTGACATAGGTCTGATTCCCGAACTGCCATACGAACGGACGGACATTTTAGGATAGAAACGTATTTGCTTATAGAATCACTCGCAAGTTCATACGAACGCACGAGCGGACGTGAAAAATAGGATGATCGTGACCCAAATCCAAGCTGTTACATGTTTCTTTGAATCGACCCTATTGACTAGATGGCATAGACTTGTTACAGATAGAAATTGAGAGGGGACTAGCATCTATAAATGAGAATGACCTCTCAGGTTGTAGGGCACACCAAGTGCAGATAGTGAAAACTGCTTCCATAAAACACATTTTCTAACATATGAAAAAAATAGATCAGATAAGCACCTTGCGGACATATTTAAAATATAATTTATGCACATTTTTACCTATAAATTAATATTTTGTGGTTATAAATGCTTGGATATAGTCTGTAAAAACTTATGAGGGGCTAAAGATGAAAGACACATATATACATATATAAAATGTACTAAATAACACTATTTCAGATTTGTAGAATGGAAAAAAGTTTGTTCACAAGCCTCAACCTTAAACCTGTGATTTGCCAAGCTGCTGACTAAAACTTTGGAATTTCCCTTTTACGCACACACAGAAAAGCCCCCTGACCCGTGGGTCCTGCCCTGACAACATGGAAATGCCGGTAGGCAGAAGGGAGTAGCAGTGAGCGAGGGAGAAAGACGAAAGAAAGGCCTTGAACCAGAATAAGGCCAGACAGCCATCATTGGGACCTGTGGAGAGATCTTGGTTGGCCAGGTACCCACAGACAGGTTTGGAGCTGTGCTGTGTTAGCTGGAATCACTAATTAGGACATCATTGGCCAAGGTCACCTTTAGCTTGTCTACCATTGATATAAGTATCAATTTGAAGCACAAATATAGATCACTACTATTTCAATTGCCACAAATCAGGCCAAAACTAGAAAAAAAGAAAATATAGGTCCGTCAAGTTCCACTCCTGTAGACATGTGTGTCCATATGTATATACAGTGGTGTGCTTAAACTGGACTTTCAGCATGATTTAATGAAAAGCCCAAACTCTTAAAAACGGTTCCCCAGCATCTAAAATTAATATATTTTACGTTTTTAGTCACTAACTTATTATTCTTTCCCCCACTGGGCTGCAACTCTGTTCAGGAATTTAGGATACGGGCGCCGCCATCTTGACTCAGAAGCATCACACTTACTGAGGAGAAGAGAGTGGGATAAGGTACAGGGGGGCAGGTTATAGCTGTGCTTTGCTCAGACAGAGCAGATCTGGGGTCAGGTAAAGGTCAGCAGTCCCAGAATGCAGAGCAGCACAGTCAGGAGGCACTTCCTGTTTGCAGGCTGCCTGATAAGATGGCGGCTTCCATAAGCCGCCATCTTGGATGTTTAAAGGCTCATAACATGCAGTAGATGCAGGTAGGATGATTTTTAATGTGGACAATCTGTATGTACAGGGTGTGGGAAACATATAAGATAGACTCTTATTCAGAGTGAAGGACCGCTTTAACCACTATGCATACCATGCTAATGCATGGGTCCTCCACCTGCCAGCCCCCCCCAGAGGCAGTGTGTAGTGACTGTAGCTAAGGGGGGGGGCAGGGTGGGCACTTGCCCCAGGTGTAGCAGGGGGGCCTGAGAACAGGTGGGGGTACCATTTCAGATCAGTGGCAAGTTTTTGTTTAAAAAAATAAATAAATACCGGCATTTGATGAGCGTCCTGCTGAGAGTGAGGGGCCATTTAACACAATGCAGAGTGTGCAGCAGATAGGAAGCCACTGTACACTTACCTGAGCCGGCTGCTGCAGAATCAGTGCTCAGCTCCATTCAGTGACATCACAGCAGCTAGCGAGGTGAATGGTGCCGAGCGGCCACTGGTTGCATCCCCTGGGAGCGTGCCCAGGCCGGCCAATCACAAACGGCTGCCCTAGGTATGTATCCAGCTAAAGGTATAGCAAGACCGTGACCTGAGCATGCTTCATTGGAACAAGGTTAGGTGACTGGGTGTGGCTATTTAATGGGGTTTCACACAGTGGGGCATCCTAGTTTGGGATGCCATAGGGAGTAGAAATTGAACGGCCATATTGGCAATTCCCAGAAAATTCCCTATGCCAGGGACAGACAATGCCAAGGATGCCCCTCTGTGTGAAACCCCCTGAGTTCGCTACATCCCTGACAAGGTGCGTTAATGTCGCATTTCGCTATACAAAGTTTGTCTGTAACCAGGGCCCCCAGACACAACTTTGCATGGGGCCCCATAAATGATAAGCCCGCCGCTGCGTATATAGCCTGGATGTGTGTACCGTATATGTTAATGGAAGGGTTAATTATTTTCTCGCTGAAAAGCTTATCAAATGAACACTTTTTTTTTTTATCCAGACTTTGAATCGGTGAATGAACAATTTCACAAATTGGGATTGATGAAGTATGTCAGCCACTGGAAAAATTGCACCTTTTAGATGTAACATTTACCTAACTAAGCAGAAAAAACATCTGCAGAGAGGTATGCTCCTGATCCTTGCTGCTCCACACTTTGTCTTGATGTTTTTTTTTTTATATTTTAATTACACGGATGTAATGCAGAGGGAGAAGAAAGATGTATATTAAATCATTAGCATCTTCTTTGCTTTAAGCTATGTTTCGTCTCTGCTGCACTGTAGTGTAGTGTAGTGTAGTGTAGTGTAGTGTAGTGACTGTAGCTAAGGGGGGACAGGGGGGCACTAGTGACTGTAGCTAAGGGGGGGCAGGCTGGGCACTTGCCCCGGGTGTAGCAGGTCACGGGGGTGCCAAAGGGGGGCCTGAGAACAGGTGGGGGCACCATTTCAAATCTTTGCCCCGGGTGCCAGAAAGCCTAGCTACTCCTCTGCGCATTTTACTATCTGAGGTAGTATTTCCCAATGTACTAATAATACCACTGGTGGTACTTAAGTTGCAACTTGATGGTACTCTGAGGGGGGCAGTGTGAAAAGCAGGGGGGGGGGGGGTTGAAGTGCTGCAGACAAGCTGGTGTGCTAAGTAGTGAAAGTAAAAAGAAAATACTTAAAGCGCACTATCGCGAAACTGTGTATTATTAAACATGCATACACATACATGGGCCAATGAGAGGGGGTTGACTAATACACTTAAAGTGGACCGAAACCCAGGATTTTTACTATCCTGAGTTTTGGTCCACTTCGGTGGGGCACCCCGATCTGAAACCCCCCGAAAGCCCAGAAACACTCACCTCACCACGCTCCCACGTGACCGCTCCAGCCAATCGCAGCGCTCAGAGCCGCTGTGGTATGCGCCGTTTGGACGCGCATAGCAGCTCAGCGGCTCTGAGCGCTGGAGGCCGCGTCTCGCGCTTCCCTCTAACAGGGAGCGCGCCTGCGTCAGCCATTCACAAACGGCCGGTGCGGGTGCGCGCCCTGCTAGAGGGAAGCGCGAGGCGCGGCCGCGGCGCCGATGGAACGGGGCTGAGGTAAGGTTTGTGGGCCTCCTGGGGGTTCCTCCCCGCGGGACATCCCGATTTCGGATGCCCCGCGGGGAGGGATCTGATTGGTCCGGTAATCTTATAGATTCCCGGGCCGATCCCCCCTGGGTTTCAAGCCACTTTAAACTGAATGAAACTCCTGCCAAGCCTATGGTTTATTCTCTCCTGGTAGGAATAAAATCTAGCAGTGACAGGTTTAGGCCCTTATTTATGAAGGAATAGCGACAGGTAGTGCCTGGTGAGCGGCCGGTAATGACGGGCCCCGCCACGAGAACGCCGGCTCCCCACCACAATCACACATTTATCAAGCCAATCCGGCTTGAGATAGCGCCATATGGCGACTCATTCATCATTATTCCAGCCTCAGCCCACAGCGCCAGCGTCCGACCTTGAACAGCGACAGGTATGACCTCTCGCTACCTGGCGCGCTCCAATGCATTTCAATGGAACAATCTTTAAATATTAATAATTAATTGTTATTAATTTTTTTTTTCTTTTTTTTTTTTTATGTGAAAAATTCTGTGACCACTTCTGCCATTTTAGATATTTGTTTTAAGGGAAAAAAATAAAAAAAATTTTTTTTACAGAATTGATATTACAGGTCTGATATTAATGTATTCATATTACAAAATTATTTAAAATACTTTTTTTTTTAGTTTCCAAAAATATGGTGGTTTGGGGGTTAAAAAACTACTTTTAACCCATCGCTGCCAGCGCTCTGGGGTTTAAACATGCATTTTACAGCGCTTGAATATTTTGAGCATGATTTTTTGATGAATATGGTGGAAGCCGGTCGCTAGGCCGCTATCATGTGCACCCATACATCGCGGAACCTGTCAAATAGCGACTCGTACCCTTGTATTCAACATTACGCCACACCGACTGAGTCGCTGTCAACAACCGAACAATGGCCAAGCACAGCGACTACTAGCGGGCGCTGGGAAAATACCGCTACAGTCGCTCAACTGTCGCTACATGTCGCTATTAATAAATCAGCCTCTTAGTCTATCAGAGGTGACAAGCCTATGGTTTATTCTCTCATGGTAGGAATAAAATCTAGGGGTGACAGGTTTAGTCTATCAGGGGTGACAGAGCCTGTCACCCCGGATGTTCTTTTCCTTCTTTAAAAGAAAGGAAAACAAGCCTGACTGGATGTTTCTTGATGCCGGGTGTATAAGTGACCCCTCCTCCCGCCATCCAGCACATTTATATGGATTTTTATCATTTTCGCGATAGTGCTCTTTTAAACTGCCAAAATGCCTGTACGCCCCTGGCGTTCACTAGTTATCAGTCCCGTTTAAGGGATTATATCCCAATTTAATACCGCTAATTCACCTACAAACAGCTTTAAGCTGATGTTGTCATAGCAGACAGCTCTCATTGGACGAGAGCCCACACATGCGCCATGGGAATGCGCCATTGGAATGTCGGGATTCCTAAGGGGTCTCACACACCGCTTGGGGATGCCCAGGGGCACGGAACAAACCCTGGGAAGGCTTTAAAGAGGGAGATGGCTTTCCTACCCAACTTTTTTTTGGCTATAGGGGCTTTCTAGCAGAAAGTAAAGGAGGGGACCAGCAAACTACCAGGGGCACACAAGAGGGCAATACGTAATATTAGAATGTAGTACAATACATTGGAATGTCCCACTTGGAAGAAAACAGGAAGTCCTATTGGACAAATCGTGTTAGGTGGGACCTGGACTTGAACTTCACCCAAGGACCCGGCGGAGAGATATGGCCGCCTCAGGATAGCATAGGCTTTCTATACAGGGGAAAGACATCTACCCCAATACAGCCAATACAGACAGATTGCAGGTCGGGACACTGCCCATATTGGGATAAACCAATGAAAACAGATTATAAGACTGTCTCCAGGCGGCTTGCAAGAGACGCTCATCTAACGGCCGCACATAAAATACATAATGTAGGCATCCAGTGAATGTGGACCATGAGCGTATCAGAATGGAATGTGCGCCCAGGCTCTCCACACATTATGACATAGGCCTTCATTCACAATGAGTTGAAAAAAATTCTCACGGTAGTAAAAAATTCAATTCATGAGAAAAAAGCCTGAGAATGTCACTGTTAGTGAATCACCAGATAGGAAGACAATGAAAGTCAATGGCACTTTTTTACTCCTGAAAAAAGTATTGAACTTTTTACCCCTTTTTTAACTGTAGTAAAAAGTCCCCATTGCCTCTCATTGTTTTTCTATTTGGCGATTCACTAACAGTGAAATTCTCAAGCTTTAATTTTTTTTACTACCATGAGTTTTTTTTTTCAACTCTTTGTGAATCAAGGCCTTAGGCCCTTATTTATCAAGGAATAGCGCCAGGTAGTGTCTCACTAGCGCCAGGTAGCGGTAGCTATCGGCGGCTACCGACTCCAGAACGCCAGGCTGCGAACACAATCACGCATTTATGACGCTAAATGAGGCTAGCGCCGGCGAGAGCGTCAGCTAGCGCGGGATTCATCATGTTGCAGACTTCAGCGAACAGCGCCGCTGCTAATCCCATCACAGCGCCAGGTATGACCTGTCGCTCCCTGGCTCTCTCCAATGCATTTCAATGGAGCAATCTTTAAATATTCATAATAAATTGATATTAATGTTTTTTTTTTTTTTTAAATGTCAAAAATTCGGTGACCACTTCTGCAATGTTATATCTTTTTTTTAAAGTGGACCGTCACCCAGGGGTGATCGGCCCGGGAATCTATAAGATTCCCGGGCCGATCACCTCCCTCCCCGCGGGACATCCGAGATCGGGATGTCCCGCGGGGTGAAACCCCCCCAAACACCCCAAACTCCTTACCTTGTCTGGGGCCGCCGTCGCCTCCCTTGCGCCCCTCTAGACATGCGCGCGCCCGCGCCAGCCGTCTGTGAATGGCCGGCGCGGGCGCGCGCACGTCTAGAGTGACGCGCGGGAGGCGGCGGCGGGGAAGCCGCTTGTCCGTCGGCGATGGGAGTGGGGAGAGGTGAGTTTTTCTGGGGGTTCGGGGGGGTTTCACACAGCGGGGCACCCCGATTGGGGGTGCCCCACCGAAGTGGACCAAGACCCAGGATAGTCAAAATCCTGGGTGTTGGTCCACTTTAAGGTCAAAAAAAAAAAAAAAAAATGTGTGCAGAATTGATATTACAGGTCTGATATTAATGTATTCATATTACAAAATGTTTTAAAAAACTTGTTTATTATTTTTTTCCAAAAATAAGGTTGTTTGGGGGTTAAAAAACTACTTTTAACCCATCGCCGCCAGCGCTCTGGGGTTTAAACATGCATTTCACAGCGCGAGAATTTTTTGAGCGTGAATATGCTGGGAGCCGTTCGCTATGGCCATTCGTTGTCATGCGCTCCCATACAGCGCGGAACCTGTCAAATAGCGACTCCTAACCCCGTATTCAACATTACCGCACACCGACTGAGTCGCTGTCATCAACCGAACAACGGCCAAGCACAGCGAATACTAGCTGGCACTGTGAAAATCACGCTACTGTCGCTACCTGGCGCTATTAATAAATCGGCCTCTTAGTTTTAAATCAGTGAGCTACAGCTGATAAGCACACCAACCTACTTCCTCTATTGTTAGGTTTTATTTTATGTCTCCTTTATATATAAAAAAAAAAAAAAATACAAAAACACCCCTTTTGTGACCACTTTGATGCTAGATGCCAGCAGATGGCTAGTGAATGTTGGACGATTAACAGGTGAAGTCACGCCACAGCTGTATAAGTTATTCATTACAAATTAGCGACATGCATGGAAAAGACGGAGAAATAAATCCGTTCGATTTCAGCATAATGTTTTGTGGCATTAAACAAAAAATAAATATATAAACATACGAATGAAATGAGACATCAGGGAGTTAATGTATCGTTTTATTTACTGCTGTCACTATATTGTATTGTTTGGGTTGCAGTGCGGCCCTATTTCCCCTCCATGTTTATCAATCTGTCAGTTTCAGCTCATCATGATGATGTCGCTTCACCGCTGTGTGATATTGTCATGTTAGCATTTCTATGGTCCAGTGGACTCTTATAATAACTGTTACTGATTATTGAAAGTGTTGCTGTGTGAAACTATTGCTTAATCTTTTTTACTTTTCTGCTTTAATAGCTTGTAATGCTTACTTGAAATAAATGTGTTGTCCCTACGCACATATACAGCTGCTCTATGATGCTAGCAATCATTCTGAATACATATATTAATATTTCAGAAAAATAAATAACTATATATATATATATATATATATATATATATATATATATATATATATATATATAATGTATATGTTATTTTTAACTACCGGTAAATACATATAAAAAAAATAAATAATAAATATATATCAGCAGTCAATGAGCGTAAACTTTATCACGCAACTCAAAATGAAAGCAGACCTATATCTATCTTCAAAAGAACAGGCAGCTTTATTCCCAGCCCTAAAATCTCAAAGACTTAGGGCCTTATTTATCAAGGGATAGCGCCAGGTAGTGTCTCACTAGCGCCAGCTATCGGCGGCTACCGACTCCAGAACGCCAGGCTGCGAACACAATCACGCATTTATCACGCTAAATGAGGCTAGCGCCGGCGAGAGCGTCAGCTAGCGCGGGATTCATCATGTTGCAGACTTCAGCGAACAGCGCCGCTGCTAATCCCATCACAGTGCCAGGTATGACCTCTCGCTACCTGGCGCTCTCCAATGCATTTCAATGGAGCAAGCTTTAAATATTCATAATTGATATTTTTTTTGTCAAAAATTCGGTGACCACTTCTGCAATGTTATTTTTTTTTTTCAAGGTAAAAAAAAAAATAAAAAAAAAATTTGTGTAGAATTGATATTACAGGTCTGATATTAATGTATTCATATTACAAAATGTTTATAAAAACTTGTTTATTATTTTTTTTTAAAAATAAGGTTGTTTGGGGGTTAAAAAACTACTTTTAACACATCGCCGCCAGCGCTCTGGGGTTTAAACATGCATTTCACAGCGCGAGAATTTTTTGAGCGTGATTTGTTAATGAATATGGTGGGAGCCGTTCGCTATGGCCATTCGTTGTCATGCGTTCCCATACAGCGCGGAACCTGTCAAATAGCGACTCCTCACCCCGTATTCCACATTACCGCACACCGACTGAGTCTCTGGAAACAACCGAACAACGGCCAAGCACAGCGAATACTAGCGTGCGCTGTGAAAATACTGCTACTGTTGCTCATCTGTCGCTACCTGGCGCTATTAATAAATCGGCCTCTTAGGGGCCAAGTGAATGTCCTCACACTTTGTGAAACCCCAGGTATCCCAGGCATTGTTCATCTTGCCACAATCCCTCTGCTAAGTTCTACATGCAATGCGTGTTTACAAACTAATTACCGCGCAAGTGTGCTAATACGCAACTCAGAATTCAGGGGCCAAAGAACAAGTATCCTTCGAATCCTTAGAAATGTAACACTACTAGCGCCACGTATTGCCAGATGAGCGTCTGTATAGCTGCGCTTAGAGCGACCGCTAGTAGACGCTGTAAGCGGGTATCGGGTGCTTTAACCTAGCGCTGCGGTCACTGTAGTAACCTGGGCAACAATGATGTGTTAGAGCGCCCAACAATGTGATGTGTGTTGGGCACTCTAACAACAGTATAACGCGAGAGGTAGCGCCAGCTCAGTGCGTCCGGCATGCAGTGCTCAACACCATATTTAACAAAACACACAGCGTTGGCGCTCTAAAGCTGGGCGCGGAAGCTTAGAGCGCCAAACGCTGTGTGATTAAAGTCTGTTTTTGAACACATATTCACCAGTAACAAAACACATGGAATGACATTGTTTTAACACTGGGACAATGACACTTTAGTGCCAGACCTGCACATACAATTCTGCATAAAAATATAAAAAGTCCTAAAAATTTGTGTTTGCAGCCAGGAGAGGTCACACAATGATTTGCACAAAAAAAAAAAAAATAAATAATTGACAAACACGCTATTTATACACAACCAAATGAAAGCCCATTGAAATGTACGGGAGAGCGACACTAAGCGAAAGGTAACACGTGTCGCTCTTGAACCTAGAGCGCTGGCGCTATACGCTGACCCGCCTCTAGTAAAACATGTGACGCTACATGGCGCTGTTAGAGGTGCTCACCAGATTTCTTAAAGTGGACCAAAACCCATCAGGATCGGCCCGGGAATCATCCATTACGTCCCCGTGAGGCATCCAAAATCGGGATGCGTGAAACCCCCCAGGACGCCCGCAAACCTTACCTGAATCCCGGTCCAACGGCACATGCATGGGCCGCGGGCGCATCTCGCACTTCTCTCTAGCAGGGCGTGTGCCCATGTCGGCCATTTGTGAATGGCTGGCACAGGCGCGGTCCCTGTTAGAGGGAAGCGCGAGATGCGTGCGCCAGCGTGCTCGGAGCCGCTAAGGTAAGACGCTGCTTTGACGCGCATACCTCAGCGGCTCCAAGCGCGCTGATTGGATGAGCAGCCGCGTTTGCGCCGTAGGAATGGGGTGAGGTGAGTTGTATCTAGCGATCGGGGGGGTTTCATATAGGGGAAGTGGACCAAAACCCAGGATAGTCAAAATCCTGGGTTTTGGTCCACTTTAAATGTGGTTTTGCGTGCAGCGCCCAGCGTTCACCAGACGCTATCTGCCGCTACAAAAACTACCTGGCGCTAGCCGTTCTTAAAGTGGAACGTCACCCATGGGTGATCGGCCCGGGAATCTATAAGATTCCCGGGCCGATCACCCCCCTCACCGCGGGACATCCGAGATCGGGATGTCCCGCGGTGAGGGACCCCCCCCAAAACCCCAAAAGAACTCACCTGATCGGCGGCGGCGGCGGCCGCCGCCGCCTCCCGCGCACTCCTCTAGCCGTGCGCGCCCCCGCGCCGGCCGTTTGTGAATGGCCGGCGCGGGCGCGCGCACTGTCAGAGGGGCGCGCGGGAGGCGGCGGCGGACGCGCTGCCTTGTCCGCCGCTTGTCCGTGGGAGCGTGGTGAGGTGAGTTTGGGGGTTTCTGGGGGGTTTTACACAGCGGGGCACCCCTAATCGGGGTGCCCCCCTGAAGTGGACCAAAACCCAGGATAGTCAAAATCCTGGGTGTTGGTCCACTTTAAATAACCCCCTTTTGATACTTCAAGCAGCCAGAACAATCCACCTGAAAAATGTATCATTCCGAGTTTTGGTCCGTCCTCTAGGACATCCCAGTTTTGAATGCCCTGCTGTGTGAACCCCCCCCCCCCCAGTACCTGCTGTTCTTACCTTTCCTTGAGCCATAACTGATTGGCTGTGCATGGCTCTACACAACCAAAGGATGCAAGAGATGCCGCTGATGTGTGTGGCTGAGATTCCATTCAGCTTTTCCAGACGCACATTAATATCCATAGCTGAAGAAGCTGTTTGGACAAGAGTTGCGTCTGTGCTGTGGGCATGAGGTAAGGTAAGAACAGCTGGCGACCCAGGAGGGGTTTCATACAGCAGGGGTTTGAAAATACAGTGAAAATACAGGGTTTTGGTTCACTTTACAAAAGAGATCCTTGGCAACAGGATGGCACCAGAAGATCTTTTCTTTTGACAGAATCTTGAACATTGACCCTTCTTTGGTGACCCCAACCTGGACCTCTGTTGTTTGCTGCCTGCCCGTGACTTCGGATTGCTGACTGCTGACCTCTGGCTTGAACTTTGACTATTATGATCTCTTTGATCTTCCTACTCTTCTGACTTTGTGCTACAGTACCATCTGAGCTAGGGAATCGCAGCTTGTCTGCCCATGCCTACAGTACCCAGGTCACACGACCTGGAGTTTCCCAAGAAGCTCGGGGGCTCTAGTGAAGACCAGGGTTGCCCTCAGTCTATGGTTGCTGGGTCAAGTATTTGGTTCAGGGCAGCAGTTTCCTTGCCAAGCAGTGGAAGTCCTTATTCTCTGAATTTGGTACTTCATCTGGCATTGGGATACTGTCCTACTAAAACTATATATGGCATCTAGCCCATGAGCTACTTTGCAGGGGTTAGCATTTTTGTTGTGTTGGAGCTTTTAAGAGAAGCACAAAGAGAAAGCAGCTTTGTTGAAGTGCCACCACCAACACATCCCTGTGGCCGCGACAGGCCAATGTATACCACCACACCCTAGGCAACCCCTTTGGGAGAATCCTCAAAGGGTCCAAAAATTGGGGCATTTTACCTCACTCAGTCTGCACTCTCACTCCCCAAGGGAGCATGGGCACTGTTACTGGCATACCAACCGAGGACCCAAGGAAGTGAGGGGCCAGGCCGACGTCAGGTCACTGTGCCAGAGCCTGATGTCACCAAGCTGGGAAACACATGAAGATGTAGAATCTGTAGCGTGGTGCACTTGCCATCAGATCTCAAACTCAAGTTGAACATTGAACTTGTCCCAGCTGTGGGATTTGTCCTAATCGGTGACACCTTGCATCACTTTACCCCTCTAATAAAATTAGTCTTTGGATGCCTAATTACATTGTTTATTAATTCATGAAAGCAATGCTCAAAACACATTCAGGCTCTCCCTCAACCATTAAAACAAACAGAGAACTCCTAATCCTCGCCGGGAGAGTCTACGGAGCCTCCACGGCTTCTGCAATGTCTCAAATTAACATATCCGACTGCACTTTTCTCCTTTGCTTCAGTGTTCACCTGCATCGCATTAGACAAGGTAATAATTTATGATAATCATATGAAAATACACAATTAATATTCATCGCCTCTCATTTCTCATCACTTCAGATGATCAGTAATGCAGAGTGAAAACGCTGTCAGGTTTCTAATTGCTTTGTAATGGGCCTGAAACAAGAAAATCATTAAAGACAAACAATCTGTCACTTGTCTGTTACTTTAACTATCTATCACTAAGGAAACTAATTAAAGGAATTGCTAATAAGATACAAAAGACGGTGGCGTTGAAAGGTGATTCTGCCGCACACTTTAAAGACGTGTTCGCGACGCGAAGTCTGTTCCTAAAAAGAGCATTACGGGAGGTATTGATCAGAGCTCCCCAGGTGCCAAACTGCTCACATTCTCATACATAAGACTCGTTGATGGAGGGAAATCCTGTTAAAAGTAAATGACGTTCCCTTTTATGTAGTGAGAGTGTGGAGCGTCGCTGGCTGATGAGTATAATAAATTATATTAAGCACCGCTGACACTTCACTTATTTAATAAAAGCCTTGCTTACAATGAAACGAGAAAAGAGTTAGAGATGATATGTAATTTTATCCGTTTTGGGTCACCATAGTAACAACACAATTATATACACCATGCAAAGTTTGTAACGGTAACCAGAAGCTTGCATTGGGTATCAGTTGGGGCTGGATACAGTTCTGAAAGATCAAAGGGGAAGATCAGATATTGCTGCAGTTTAGGGCAGGAGGTGGGTTATACAGTAGGGGCCTTATTTATCAAGGGCTAGCGCCAGGTAGTGTCTGACTAGCGCCAGCTATCGGCGGCTACCGACTCCAGAACGCCAGGCGGCGGACACAATCACGCATTTATCACGCTAAATGAGGCTAGCGCCGGCGAGAGCGTCAGCTAGCGCGGGATTCATCATGTAGCCGACTGCAACGAACAGCGCCGCTACTAATCCCATCACAGCGCCAGGTATGACCTGTCGCTCCCTGGCACTCTCCAATGCATTTCAATGGAGCAATCTTTAATTATTCATAATTAATTGTTTTTAAGGTTTATTTATTTTTTTTTTTAACTGTCAAAAATTATGTGACCCAGAGCCCCCCCCACGCTGATGGAATGGGTACAGGAGCTGGAACAGATTCGCTACATGGAAAGTCTGATTGCTAGGGACAAAGAAACCACTGACGGCTACCTGATGACTTGGGCGGGCTGGTTAACCTACCGAGACTCGCACCTCCCTTCCCTGATACAAACCAATGTATAGCCCTGAATACTCGAGGGGAAACTGCCGGGTCTGATTAGAGTTTGGTTCTTTGCCTCCGTCAATGCCTTGCTACCTAGACATGAGGGGCCCGCTCGCTCGCGTTCTATCCTTAACGCCCTCCTCCTCCTCCCCCCCTACATTCAACTGCTCCCTTCAACTAGGTAGGAAGGTCAAAAGGAACAAAATGCTACCATTAGGATCCAACTGCAATTAGCAGCAGGATGAGGACGCGACCCTGTCGGGAAAGGAAATGTCGCTGCTCCCCTTGAAGTAATGGTAAGGGATCCAAGACCTTTGCAATAAGGGAACAATAAATATACTAAGTTGGTTCATGTTTTGAGTAGACGTGGCGGTCACTTATTAAGGTGAACGGGTAGCAAAATCAGTCATTGTGTTTAACTGTGAAATTATAACTGCTGTACCCCTTCTTCCCCACCTCCCCCTTTTACCTTCTGTATCCCTCCCCCCTATTTTCTTACAAAACCAATAAAATTTGATTATACTAAAAATTATGTGACCACTACGGCAATGTTAGATATTTTTTTTAAGGAAAAAAAAAAAAAAAATTTGTGCAGAATTGATATTACAGGTCTGATATTAATGTATTCATATTACAAAATGTTTATAAAAACTTGTTTAATTTTTAAATCAAAAAATATGGTTGTTTCGGGGCTAAAAGCTACTTTTAAGCCATCGCCGCCAGCGCTCTGGGGTTTAAACAAGCATTTCACAGCGCGAGAATTTTTTGAGCGTGATTTGTTAATGAATATGCTGGGAGCCGTTCGCTGTCATGCGCTCCCATACAGCGCAGAACCTGTCAAACAGCGACTCCTAACCCCGTATTCAACATTACCGCACACCGACTGAGTCGCTGTCAACAAGCGAACAACGGCCAAGCACAGCGAATACTAGCGGGCGCTGTGAAAATAACGCTACTGTCGCTCATCTGTCGCTACCTGGCGCTATTAATGAATCGGCCTCTAGGTGCGTATGTAAAGAAATGGAATAAACGAACACCCGTTAACAGGTATAGAGCTTACAGGTTGACCGCTTGTTGAGACAGAAAAAAAAACGGAAAAAAAATGAAAAAAGTAGCAAGTTGTAGTTAGAGCAGTATTGTGAGGGGGGTTCCGCTTAAACCAGTGCAC
Source organism: Gastrophryne carolinensis (assembly GCA_027917425.1). Taxonomy (NCBI): domain Eukaryota; kingdom Metazoa; phylum Chordata; class Amphibia; order Anura; family Microhylidae; genus Gastrophryne; species Gastrophryne carolinensis. The sequence goes on along the minus strand of CM051241.1, from coordinate 136,854,354 downwards.
ACACTCAATGTGCACATGTAAGTGCACATGTAAGAAGCATAAGTAGCATATGTAAAGAAATGGAATAAACAAACGCCCAATACGTAGCTATGCAAAAAGCAAATGTATACAATGTTATTCCCCACATGGGGTCATAATGATATTGGTAGCGGATCAGAGATTCACAGTGCTCAAATGAGGGTACAGTGATCAGGGATAAGCCAGGTCGGGAGACCATTTTCAGGAGGAGCGGCCCGAAACGTTGATGTTTTTGTCTGTCTCAACCAGCGGTCAGCCTGTAAGCTCTATACCTGTTAACATACTATGGCCCTTATTTAACAAGGGATAGCGCCAGGTAGCGAATGGTGAGCGAACGGTAATGACGCTCACCGCCACGAGAACGCCGGCTCCCCTCCGCAATCACACATTTATCAAGCCGATCCTGCTTAGCGACTGACAGAGCGCCAGATAGCGAATCATTCATCATTATTCCAGCCTCAGCCCACAGCGCCTGCGAGCGACCTTGAACAGCGACAGGTATGACCTCTCGCTACCTGGCGCTCTCCAATGCATTTCAATGGAGCAATCTTTAAATATTCATAATTAATTGCTATTAATGTTTTTTTTTTTAAATGTCAAAAATTCTGTGACCACTTCTGCAATGTTAGATATTTTTTTTAAGGTAAAAAAAAAAAAAAATTGTGCAGAATTGATATTACAGGTCTGATATTATTGTATTCATATTACAAAATGTTTTGAAAAACTTGTTTTTTTTTTTCAAAAAATATGGTTGTTTGGGGGTTAAAAAACTACTTTTAACCCATCGCCGCCAGCGCTCTGGGGTTTAAACAAGCATTTCACAGCGCGAGAATTTTTTGAGCGTGATTTGTTAATGAATATGCTGGGAGCCGTTCGCTCTGGCCATTCGCTATCATGCGCTCCCATACAGTGCGGAACCTGTCAAACAGCGACTCCTAACCCCGTATTCAACATTACCGCACACCGATACCGGCACACACACAGGAGTCGCTGTCAACAACCGAACAACGGCCAAGCACAGCGAATACTAGCGGGCGCTGTGAAAATACCGCTACTGTCGCTCATCTGTCGCTACCTGGCGCTAGTAATGAATCGGCCTCCCCATGTTCTCTTCCACCTGCTGTGCACATGTTCAGTGACTCTCAGGTACCAACAGGGATTTTATGTGATATCCAATGTCTTTCTGTTCTATGAATGTATTTTTCTTTTGAACCCGGCTTATCCCTGATCACTGCACCCTCATTTGAGCTCTGTGAATCTCTGATCCGCTACCAATATCATTATGACCCCATGTGGGGAATAACATTGTATACATTTGCTTTTTGCATAGCTACGTATCGGGTGATTGTTTATTCCATTTCTTTACATATGCTACTTATGCTTCTTACAGGTGCACATTGAGTGGCTGCACTGGTTTAAGCGGAACCCCCCTCACAATACTGCTCTAACTACTACTTGCTACTTACTGAGGTTTATTTTGGTGTGCTTTGACCTTACCTAACATTATACAGTAGGTGCGTCAACACATATATACGAACAATGACCTGTACATGCTCTTGTTTTGCCTGTGCTCACTTTCCCACACTGCACCTTTTAAAGTGAACCAAAACCTGCAGGGATCAGCCCGGGAAGAACGATTTCCTCCCCAGGGTCGGCTCCAAATCTGGATACTCCCTAAGGATCATGCTATTTGGACCAAAACTCTAGTGTGACCTAAGAAAAGAAAGAAAAAAAAACGTCTACAGTACCTTTTCTCCCGGCTCGCACTCCTGGTCTCATTGTTTTCTGCTGCTTGATTGCCTGCAGCCCGCCGGCACATCTGTCATGTGGTGTGGAGGCCCCTTCCTCTCTCCTTGGCAGGGACAGCACAGGCAGCAGCAGAACCTTATTGCTGCATAGAGTTGTTCTCGCCCGGCTGGGAAGTTGCACCGCCAACTCGGTCATCGCTGACGCGCCGCAATGACATGTACGCACCAGCTGTGGCGGTACCCTTCCAGTCCGCCGTGGGTCAAACACCATCGCACACCCTAAAGGCCGGCCCTGTCAGTGGGCCCCCCAGGAGGCCGGGAAACCCCAGTAGCTGCCCTGCCTTGCCAGGTGCTGACGCCGGCCCTGCCCTCCCCTGTGTGAAACCCCCCCAGGTCACCCATAAACTCACCTTCTTTTCCAGTCCAATGGGCCAAATCCCTGCTATCCCTCTAGAAAGGCGCGTGCCAGCGCCAGGCATTCATGGGGTAAGTTTGTTTCGGCGACCTGGGGGGTTTCACACAGCAGGGCATTCCCAATCGGGGTGCTCCAGAGGCGAGGACCAAAACCCAGTCAAAATCCTGGTCCACAAAAGGAACTACCCAGCAGAAGTTTGCAGGTTTATCTTTGGCTTTCTCCCGACCCTTTGTTCCTAAGACCTGGCATAGATCTGAGGCTAGCTAACTGCTTTAAAAGTATTTGCTGGCTATCTTCATCACAATTTTTCAAAAAGCACATGTTCCAGCTTTAGTTCCCGATAAACTTTAGTCACCTTCAGTAACGGATAGTTTACATGAGGTTGTAGACTGTGTCTAGTCACTAGTTGTATTTCAGCAGCATTAGGTAAGATCAGGGGGACAACATGAACTGCTTCTGTAGTATTAAAAAAAAGAATGATTGCAAATTTGGATTTAGCACATGAATTGCCGGCATTCAAAAAAAAAAAGCAACAGAAAATACTTTTAGCAACCTTGCTGATAATAAAGAAACGATTAAAAGCCGCTTATGATAAGTCAGCCATGATGTTTCACATTTAGGTGTGACGGTGGGAGGGAGTCACGTGATTAGCAGTCATCGATGGCCGCAACATCTCACCTATGTCCCGACACCCGTCTCCCATCACAGCTTCATATCCTTTATTAGTGGCAATGAAACGGTAACAAAATCAATTAGCAGCTGGATGGCAGATCATAATAACTGTGTCTAACTGGGATTATTTATGTATTTCCTTTGTATATTGTATTTCAATAGCGATATTTTTTTTTATTCACACACACACACATTACTGCTCAGCGGGTTATGGATATTTATATAATTCCTATTTAAAGAGGACCTTCAGCATCATTTCATCAAAAGCCCAAACCCCTCAAATACTATTTCCCAGAATCTAAAATGTATATATCTAACGTTTTTAGTAACTTACTTTTTATTCTTTTCCTCACTGGCCTGCAACTCTGTTCAGCACTCTAGGATACGGGTACCGCCATCTTGGCACAGTAGCATCACATACTGAGAACAGGAGGAGGGGTCAAAAGTGCAGGGGGCGGAGTTATAGCTGTGCTTTGCACAAACAAAGTAGAGCTGGGGTCAGGAAAAGGTCAGTAATCCCAGAATGCAGAGCGTTAGAAGACACTTTCTGTTTGCAGGCAGCCTGACATTTCATGGGCCGCCATCTTGGATGTGGACAGAGAACCAGTGGACAGAGAACGGAACCCCCCCCACTACTTCCTCAGACGTCCCTATTGGCTGCCCCTCTCTGCAGCTCTGAAACCTCGCTCTCCTCTCTACTCTTCCTCCTGAACATGCACAGCTACCCAAGGGTGAATCCGGGGTCAGAGGCAGGCAGAAAACAGGCAAAGTCCATAAGCAATCCGCGTCAAAAATCAGGTTATCCGTCAGTGTATAAATCCAGGAATTCAGGAATCAGGTAAACAAGGTCCAGGAAGTAAGCTGATAACACAGCATTGGCTGTAGGCCAGCTGTCCTCTTAAATAGGGCTATCAATCAGCACAGGGAGGGATGTGCCAGAGTCTGGTGAAGTCACTTCCTGTCCATTCAAACTCAGGACACCAGGAAGTGAAATCAAGTCCAAGAGCTTACACTCTAGGCCTTGTGCACTTCCAATGGGATGGGCTGAACAGCAGGTGTCACTGTGGAGCATGCGACAGAAGAAGAGCCTGCTCTGTTAAAACCATGCAGCCGAGCATGTCTGCTGCTGCATGCAGTCCGTGGTATGGCGCGCTCACGATGCCTTAAAGGGTAGGAAAGGCGAGGAGACTGACACAGCGTCTATCTCCAGTCTTTGATCAGGCTGCCAGCAATCAACAGCCTGCCCCGTCTGCCACCCTGTATTCCAGCCACAGGTCAGACACCAAGCAAACCCCCTTTTCATCTGGGCAAACTAGATGCCAACAGGCTGTAGTAAACATCTCTGCCTGCAACATCTCTCTCACTGCTCACGGTCATGATCTGGTCACACTGAGCTGACAGGTTGCAATCTCTGCCTATAGATCGCCCACTATAATTATGCTAAGCCCACTGCATCGCTGTTGCCAAACCCACTGTTTCTTCTAATTTCTTCTCTGCATCTCCAATGCTCTACAAATAACTTAGGAACTACAGGGTCTTTTTGAAAACGGATTGAAGTTTAGGACAGTGCAACGTGTAGCCCAGGACAATGGGACAACAGTTGGGTTTGATTTTACTATAACTTTAATGACAACTGTAGGTAAATATTAAAATATGCATGTATATCTACTTTACTTCAAGCCTAACCAGAGAGATATACCTGTTGTACAGTAATTACTTGGACCATATAAACCTATTCCAAGCATTTATTTCTAGGGGGTACAAGTTATCCCACTGCTTTTTTCCCCAATCATCCAAGTCAAAAGCTTTTTTTTAGGGGTGATGGGGGCCTGGTCACCAATAAATTGTATAGGGAGGATGCAGGCTTTTAGAGTTTTATTTTCCTCACCAAGTCTTTCCACAGGGCTCTCAAATATTGGCATTTGGCTTGAGGGTATCTCTGTCCAAAGAGAAAGCCACAAATACCAAATAATGTCTCAGAGGATCCCAACCAGTGGTACCAAGACCACCGGGGGTACTCGAGCTCTCCTCTGGTGGTACTCAAGTCCACTGGGGTTGAGAGTTGGAGGTACAGAACGCACTGTAGACAAGCAACTTCCAGGTGACCAAGTCAACAAATTGCATAAGTGGAGCATCTTGGGATGACTGCATTGCCGACAGAGGAGCTTTCATTGGCTAGTAAAAGACATCCACTATCCTGAGGAAGTCTGCATTAGTTGTGGTAGGGGTGATACTTGAGATAGTTACAAAACATGAAGTGTTACTCCATAAAAAAAAGGTTGAGAACCCCTTCTCTGGGAAACAATTCTAGGGCATTCCTTTAGTTGAGCATACGTCATCAAATTATCCGCACAATAAATATGACCCAGAGTTTTGATACCCTGTTTTTCCCAAAAGATGGGACCATCTGGAAGAGTCTCACATTTTCCCTCTGGGTTTCTCCACCCTGCCCCAGATTTTTTATCAGTGTCTTCATAGAGGAGGTAGCTAAAAGAAGTTCTTTAATGCGGGCCTCTGTGTTTTTGTCCTTTGCTGCCTCTGTGTTTCTCTCTTTTATGTTTCCTTTATCTCTGACAGGTAGGGCTAGTGGTGGGATGAGTGACAGTGATCAAGTTAGAAAGTTTAGTGAGTTTCGTGGTGGGATGAGTGACAGTGATCAAGTTAGAAAGTTTAGTGAGTTTCGTGGTGGGATGAGTGACAGTGATCAAGTTAGAAAGTTTAGTGAGTTTCGTGGTGGGATGAGTGACAGTGATCAAGTTAGAAAGTTTAGTGAGTTTAGTGGTGGGATGAGTGACAGTGATCAAGTTAGAAAGTTTAGTGAGTTAGAGTAACCTGGTAGCCTGGTTGTCCAGATACTTTAAATAGCCTGATGGTAATGGGCATTAGCATTTGCATTAGAGCAAAGGAAGTTACTCCTGGGAGCTAAACCAGCACCGTTGTAAGAAACAGAGCTCATTACACACCCCTCCCCAGTGCAATTCAGATTGCTACACATAAAAATTAATTGACCTTTTCGTAACTCGTGCTGTGGTCGATTTTACAACCAAAATGGCATCCCATGGAGCTGCAGACCGCCTGCAAAGAGAAAAATGCTGCTGGGTTTCCTGCCACTGTGCATTGTGGGTTATGTCAGTAGAATCCGGGCAGCAGCACAGCTGGGACCCTGGAAAAGGAAGCTACAAAATGACCGCTACCTGGAGAAAAATGGTGGGGCAGCATTTCAGCCTTGTGTAGATGCAGGAGCAAATGTAGGTGCTGATAATGATTCAGTGTTATGCATACAGATGGGGCAAGAGAGTTTTGGGCAGTTTTTTTCTGTGCAAGGCTGTTGGTCTGGTTTAAGAACACACTCTTGCATATGGCCTAACCTATGCCTGTGTAGATACAAAATTGGGGCTGTGAGGAACCAGAGCCTATTTAAGTTGAAATCTAGCTTAAATCATCAGCGAGAACCCAACGCTCTGATGAATGCTTCAGACACATGCCCTAGGGATATGAAGTAGGTGTGAAGGTCCACGTAACCAAGGGAAGGGAACAGATTGTAGCCAGTGAAAGGGAAGAGACCTGAAGATGCAGTGGGAAGAGGGGACCGTATTGTTACTTTAAGGTCCACTGTAAACCAGACCCCATCACTACCCCCCTGCCCCCAATATCAACAGTACAGCACCAGGCTTCACATCCCATGTGACAGCTCAGCCTGGGCAACTCTGCTTCAATCAGCCTCTCGACTGAGCATGACTGACTGCTTGGTTAGATAATCAATGCTGTGGTGTAGTGGTTGGCTGACTAACAGTGCCAGCCTTCCTAGGCAGCCTATGTAAATATAGGGACATCAGGTGGCAGGTGGCAATCAGATATTTTTGTTTAAGGTCCCAAATTGGGCTTTTGGGGGAGATCTTGCTGCTTTGGAGGGGTTTTCATCGCAGAGCCTAGTAGTTGACACTGCCCACGTCTGACATTGCGTATTAAGCGTCTAGCACTGTTTAGCTCAGAAGACCATTGTATGAGCAAAATGCTATATTTCCAATGTCATGCATGCCCAGTCCAGTGTGCTTATTTCTTTACTGGTTACACATTCGGGGATCCAAAATCATAAAGCACCTGGGAAAAGCTGTTAAAGGGCTCAAGGTTTAAAGCAGAACAAAAAGCTGAGAATTTGACTTTCCCAGGTTTTGTTCCACTTCTCCGGGGCAATCCAATTTGTTGAAATCCCCCAGAGCACCGCTTTTCACTCATCTATTCCTGGATCCAACGGCGGATGTGCAGGCTCTCGTCCAAATAAGTGACTATGTCCCGGTGGCTCCCCATTCACAACAATGAGAGCATTTTGCCGAAAGACGTGGTCATGGCAGACTAGAGTGTTTACAGGCGCCCCAGGGGGTATCACACAGAAGGGCATTCCAATATGGGATGCCCTGGTGTAAGGCCAGTGGTCAGCTCTGGATAGGTCTGTAAAGCTTCTAAATTATCCAGTTCATGGTATATTCTGTAGGAATAAGTCATGGAAACTGGACTTGCCATTTTATTTTTTTTAAGACATTTCGCTAGTCATCCATTTGGCTTTCTCTGATGACTACTGACACATCTTCAGGAAAATATAAAATGTATTACTACAGTTACCCATGACCATAGCTGGCCTTTGGGATGTGCTGATGAAGTGGCCACACAGGGCCCCGTCACTCTGGGGGCGCCGAATGGGCACCAAACTTGCTGCTCTCCATTTAATTTTGGATGCAGCAAAATCTTCCTTCTATCTTTCCAACCCCAATTTCCTCTTTTTTCACATTCCCTCAATCTTTCTCTCGTTTTCACATTCCCTCCATATTCCATTTTCACGTTTCCTCCACCCATCTTCCTCTCTTTTTCACATTCCCTTCATATTCCTTTTCACATTCCCTCTATCCATCTTCCTCTCTTTTTCACATTTCCTCTATATTTCTTTTTCACATTCCCTCCATCCATCTTCCTCTCTTTTTCACATTCCTTCTATATTTCTTTTTCACATACCCTCCACCCATCTGCCTCTCTTTTTCACATTCCCATATTTCCTCCTTCTCCCCCTCATTTCCACACTCCCTTCATCTCTTGGTCTATTATTTCCTCTCCCTCTCTCGATCACCTTATGTCAATCTCTCCTTCCCTTTTTTCTCTATCCTGCCTCCCATACAGTCAGTGCATCTATTAATGTTGTTGTCCGGGAGTAAATGTGCATGTAGCACTCATGTGTATGTGCGGGGCACCATGCTGAAGTCTTGCACAGGGTTCCTCTAAACCTAAGGCCGGCCCTGACCATGACAATAGGTTTGTCACTTTGCCCGCTGCCTGCAATGGCATCCCCATCCATCCAGCAAAGAGACGTATCCAACAACTGCCTTAATGAAGTTAAATAAGCTGCATTTCAACTACTTAACACATTTTAACCTCCAAATTATCACCTTTTGCTCATTCGCATTATACTCAGGAGTGTGATGCAATTAATGGCCTGCAATAAATATCCTCCTCTCCTGCCACGTTTCCCTGATACAGTCAGATTTTTCCCCCAGATAAAGAATTACTTTATCCTCTATCCTCTGAGGTTATTTGTCAGATCTGGGTGCTGCACAATGGCTCTATGGCTTTTCCCCAATTTTTATTAAAATATATATTGAAAGTAAGGAACGTATTTAGGTTTTATTTCAGAATAAGGCATTCATTAAAGAAGAGAGTATCCTGGTCTTACATTCCGTCTCTTGGAAGATGACCGGTGTGGAAGCGAGCAGAGAGGGCAGATAGATCTTCCTAACATTTACTCTAAAACATATACGTTTGTCAATATATATGCACCGAATGTGGGCCAGGTAACCTTCCTAGCGCAAACCTTAGACAAGGTTGTGGCGGCCTTTGCAGAGGGAGAGCTTATTATTGGGTGCGGGGGACTTTAATCTGACTCTTGAGCCACTGGTATATTCCTCCGGGGGGATCCTCGCATCTCTCTTATGAAGAAGTTAGGAAAGTTAGGAAAATCCTTACAGCAGCTTGTGGACCCTTGGAGAATTCATCATCCAGACACACGGTACTATACTTTCTTTTCCCTTCCCCCTGGCACATTCTAGAATAGACTTCTTCCTTGTCCGTCACCTTGCACTCCCCCTGGCCTCTACAGCCTCCATAGGGAACATAATTCTGGCAGATCATGCCCCTATTATGCTAAAGCTGTCCTGTCCTTCACCAGTACCCAGGTGCTGGACGTGGAAGCTAAATGAGATCCTCCAACATAACCTGTTGGTTAAGACAGAAATCCTGACAGACATCCAGAACTTTTATGACCTAAACATTTCTTCTGAGATTGATCCTTGGACTGCATGGGAGGCACATAAAGAGAATCAAAGATCTATTAACGGAGATCAACAAACTTGAAACACTTCACAAACTATCATTGACTGCCTCTCATTTGGTCAACTTGAGCGCCCTGAGAGACAAACTCAAAATCATTTGCTGTGAGAGAATTAAAGACCAAACAGTGAAATGCCGTAGAACATTTTACGAGTCGGGTGACAAGTTGTCACGGACCGGATGGAGCGGACTCGGGTGTGGATCCGCTTTAACTGTGGAACCGATGGCGGGTACCGTGTCAGGGGAGCGGAGTCTAAGGGGCCACCGGTATTCACCAGAGCCCACCGCAAGGCAGGTTGGTCTTGTGCGGCGAGTGACTCCCAGGTCGCTACCCCCTAACAGCGGCCCAGTCCCACAGTCAGCCGAGGTTCAGTGAGGTACTCAAGTGGCAGGCAAAAAGGCGTAGTAAGTACAGGCAGAGATCGGGGCTGGCAGCACAGGTTCGCAGTAAAGGTGAGTAGCTGAGGTCGGGGCAGGCAGCAAAGGTTCAGAGTCAGAGACTGGCAGAGGTCGGTACACGGGTGAGCAATCCAAGAATGTCTGACTTTTAACAGGCATGGAGAGACCAAGATCTGGCACTGAAGGAAAGGAAGTGCCTCTTTAATTAGGAGAAGTGGATGCAGGATTGGATGAGCAGGCACCAATCAGTGCTGTACTGGCCCTTTAAATCTCAGGAAACTAGTGCGCTCGCCCTCTAGTGGATGGAGACGTGTGCGCACCTGAGCATGTGAGAAGGAAGCATGGGGGGAAGGGAGACAGCTGGATGCTGCCATGAGGAAGTGCTGCAAGATGGATGACGGCTGCATGCAGCCATGGAGGTAAGTGACTTGCTGTGAGACGGGCGTGCAGCGCTCGCCCTAACACAAGTGCAGTAGACAACCTCCCAGGTCCAAAAGATGTTGGTCTTGCTGAGCGTATTTCTAAATACATAGAACATTAAGGACTGCCCAAACCAAATTCTAACTGACCTTGGGCTCTCACATAAAATTAAACTTCTATTTGTACCAGGTATCAGGAATGTAACTACAAAATCCTGACAAGGTGGTACAGAGTCCCAAAAACACTTAATAAAGTGTCCTCCGAGGTCCCAGCCAGCTGCTGGTGTTGTGGGGAGGAGGGAGGTGACCTGATTCACATCTTCAGGTCATGCTCTAAAAAACACAGCAGTTCTGGAACACGGTTAGGCAGACCGCTGAAAACCTCACGGGTGCTGCAGTGCCTCAGGACCCTGCCCTCTGCCCTCTCCACTTGTCCGAGACTTCAGTTAGTAAGTATAAGAAGTCCCTACTAAAACATTTATTGAATGCGGCCAAAGCATGTATTCCACTTTACGGGTGTAGCAAAATCCCCCCTTCCTCGGCACTGTGGGTACAAAAAGTGAATGGAATCATTTGAGATTTGAGGACCTAACTCTCTCTTTACACGATGAACATAAAGCTTTTTGGACGACCTGGTTCCACTGGCAGGAGTTTTCTGAAACTCATAAATCACTTATTGGCAATGAACAGGCACTCCCCTTCTCCCTCCACCCTTCACTCTTTTCTCTATCTTTCCCGCCTCCATCTTCTCCTCTTACTCTTCTTCAAAAGTTCTGTTTGCACTTTGATTCATGCCTATGTGTCACTGGAAGCAACAGCAGGGAATCAGTGATGTGGTTCTAACTGTGTGTAGCTTTTCTTGCTCGTTGGTGGACTTGCCCCCTTTCTTTATTTTATAAATAAATAGCTTTTATTTGATGCATTGTACTAGCACAGGGATACTCAACCACTTCTTTTAAAGGTCCATATACAGGTATCTGGTGAGAGGTTAAGGTCCGGACGGGGGGGGGGGGGCAGTCAAGGGGGGTGCTATAGATTCCACAGGCAAAAAAGGCTGGGATGGATGGGGCAGGGGACAGGGATGGATGGGGGACAGGAATGGATTGGGCAAAGCTGGGGGGACAGGAATGGATGGGGCAAAGATGGCGGGACAGGGATGTTTGGAGCGGAGCTGGGGCAGCGGGAGAAAATTGGGTGGGGCAAAGAGACAGAGAAACCATGTGTACCATGCAATGCCACTTCCTGCCCGAGCAGTACTTCATATTTTAATGCTAGGTGCCAGGCAGCAGAGCAGGGAGACTACCCCTCACCCTAGCAAGAAGCGGCACGGGTAGCCACGTGCGCAGGTGTATAGTTTTTCTGCTACCTCCAGCCCTCCCTCCCCACACTATGGACGCCATGTGCTCACTATTGGTAACATTGTATCTGTGTCCTGCACTGCACTTTATAGTTGGTTTCTTTGTATATATACACTTGTTAGTTATTTCACTTGCTACTTGCAATTTGTCTTGTTCTATTAATCATTTAGTATATGTTGCTTAATATTTTGTGCAACTGTATCACTTCGAGCTCACAGAATTTTAAAAGTGTTATGTTTTTCATTTATTATTATACTGGGTCATTTCGAGTTTTTTTAGGTTTTTTTTTGCATCTTTACATTTTGATTTTTTTGTGCCGGCACATAATATCAGGGTAACTCATAGTATACAGAATAAATAGTCAGTACCTCACATGGCCCTTTCATGTATGTTTTTTATATTAAATATGCTATTGTGGGTTATCTAGAGGTTGGACACAACTGGAGCTGTAGTAGTTGTTTTTAAATGTCTTTCATGTTGCATGTAGTTTTTTAAGGTGGTTTTTGTATTTTCAATAAAATGTATTATTTGTACTACATGGTTGTGCTCCCTTATTGGAGGCTGTCGCGGTTCGATTCCTCGACCTCTCCTTTTGTGTAACAGGGAGACTAAGCACTACATTGCCGATCAAGTAAAGGGGGAAGCGCGGAGCATGGCGACACAGAAGCAACTGGGTGCAGGGCTGTCGGGACAGGGGTCCAGAAATCTGGCGCTGAGGTCCCCGGTCTGCCAGTTGATTATCGCTGCCCTAGCAGACCAGGGTAAAGTGACCTAAATGAGACTCTTTTACACCCTTGCGGAACAGTCTGCCCCAACCCCATAAACTTACTCCTGATCCCATGCACTTCTACATTCACAGGTGCCTTTTCTTTTCTTTCCTTTTTTGTTTTTTCTATATTGTATTCTTATTTGAAATGATGCTGTAAAACGTTCTATAAATAATGAATATACAAAGAAATAAACATGGCTAAATGTAGAAACACAGGCTGGCTCAGAAATACAGGGTGGCTGCAGGAACACAGGCTGGCTACAAGTACACAGGCTGGCTACAAGTACATGGCTAGATGTAGAAACACAGACTGGCTCAGAAATACAGGATGGCTGCAGGAACACAGGCTGGCTACAGGAACATGGCTAGATGTAGAAACACAGACTGGCTCAGAAATACAGGATGGCTGCAGGAACACAGGCTGGCTACAGGAACATGGCTAGATGTAGAAACACAGGCAGGCTCAGAAATACAGGGTGGCTGCAGGAGCACAGGCTGGCTACAAGTACAGAGGCTGGCTACAGGAACATGGCTAGATGTAGAAACACAGACTGGCTCAGAAATACAGGGTGGCTGCAGGAGCACAGGCTGGCTACAAGTACAGAGGCTGGCTACAGGAACATGGCTAGATGTAGAAACACAGACTGGCTCAGAAATACAGGGTTGCTGCAGGAACACAGGTTGGCTACAGGAACATGGCTAGATGTAGAAACACAGGCAGGCTCAGAAATACAGGGTGGCTGCAGGAACACGGGCTGGCTACAAGTACAGAGGCTGGCTACAGGAACATGGCTAGATGTAGAAACACAGACTGGCTCAGAAATACAGGGTGGCTGCAGGAACACGGGCTGGCTACAAGTACAGAGGCTGGCTACAGGAACATGGCTAGATGTAGAAACACAGACTGGCTCAGAAATACAGGGTGGCTGCAGGAACACGGGCTGGCTACAAGTACACAGGCTGGCTACAGGAACATGGCTAGATGTAGAAACACAGACTGGCTCAGAAATACAGGGTGGCTGCAGGAACACGGGCTGGCTACAAGTACAGAGGCTGGCTACAGGAACATGGCTAGATGTAGAAACACAGGCTGGCTCAGAAATACAGGGTGGCTGCAGGAACACAGGCTGGCTACAGGAACATGGCTAGATGTAGAAACACAGACTGGCTCAGAAATACAGGGTGGCTGCAGGAACACGGGCTGGCTACAAGTACAGAGGCTGGCTACAGGAACATGGCTAGATGTAGAAACACAGACTGGCTCAGAAATACAGGGTGGCTGCAGGAACACGGGCTGGCTACAAGTACACAGGCTGGCTACAGGAACATGGCTAGATGTAGAAACACAGACTGGCTCAGAAATACAGGGTGGCTGCAGGAACACGGGCTGGCTACAAGTACACAGGCTGGCTACAAGTACATGGCTAGATGTAGAAACACAGACTGGCTCAGAAATACAGGGTGGCTGCAGGAACACAGGCTGGCTACAAGTACAGAGGCTGGCTACAGGAACATGGCTAGATGTAGAAACACAGGCTGGCTCAGAAATACAGGGTGGCTGCAGGAACACAGGGTGGCTACAGGAACATGGCTAGATGTAGAAACACAGGCTGCCTGTAGGCACACATGCTGGCTGCAGGAACACGGGCCGGCTTCAGGAACACAGGCTGGCTGCAGGAACACATGCTGTCTGTAGGAGCACAGGCTGGCTACAGAAACACAGGCTGGCTGCAGGAACACAGGCTGGCTGCAGGAACAGGGCTAGAAGCAGAAATACAGGATGTCTACAGAAGCACACACTGGCTACAGGAACGCAGCTGAAGACAGGACATGGCTAGATGCAGCAACAAAGACTGGCTACAGAAACACAAGCTGGCTACAGAAACAAAAGCTGGCTACAGAAGCACAGGCTGGTCACAGGAACACAAGCTATTAGCCCTAATAAGCGTACTGGCAATGACATGCTAATATTTGATACTAGTAATATATTCAAGGTTGCGCTATTAGTTAACAATATAACAATTTAGAATCCAGAGATTAAACGTCCACTCGCTAGGAGTAATATCAGAGCTGTAGCCACAGCAGTCCCAAGAAGATGCAAGCAAGTTTTGGTATATAGCCACAGCCGGTTATATATCGGTCCCTCTGCGGGATATACAACTTCAAAGTTCAACACCAAAAGTGTTATATTTCCATTGAGGTGTGTTTATCCCACCACCTTATAAGTTAAAACACGTACCAGATTTCTTTAGAAAAAAACGCCTTGTAATCAATAGCAAATAATTGAGTTCCTCCTTAAGGATTGGGATCTGCTACGGCCCACGGAGTAAGTCGATAGGACGAAACGCGTCGGGCGGAGCCTAGTGACCACGTGACTTTCGAAGGAAGACGGAAATTACCGAGCCTACGGCTGAGGCGTCGGGTAAACATATATGCAGAGCGGTAGGAGCCTGAGCTGATTGCGGTGGTAACACACAGCTTTGCCTTCTCAAAAATATTATATGCTGTATTTTATTGATATATTTGGTGAGCATTGCACAGTGGGGGCAATTGAATAGGAATCTGTGCAATTTTACACTATGTTGCATTTTGGTTTTTTATTGCAAATCAACTTCAATCAATTTGGAGCGAATGCTTGATGTAAAAATATCACAAGACCCGTTTTTATTGCCATTAAGAAGTGAAAAAGTGGATGAATTTAAAAGTAGCAGATCCCAATCCTTAAAGTGGACCAATACCCAGGGGAGATCAGCCCGGGAATCTATAAGATTCCCGGACTGATCAGATCCCTCCCCGCGGGGCATCCGAAATCGGGATGTCCCGCGGGGAGGAACCCCCCAGGAGGCCCACAAACCTTACCTCAGCCCCGGAACGGCCCCGGACGCGGCCGCAGGGCTGAGGTAAGGTTTGTGGGCCTCCACGGCCCCGGCCGCGTCTCACGCATGCTCCGATGGAACATCGGCGCATGCGCGAGCCGCGGCCGCGTCTCGAGCTTCCCTCTAGCAGGGCGCGCACCCGCGCCAGCCGTTTCTGAATGGCCGGCGCAGGCGCGCTCCCTGTTAGAGGGAAGCGCGAGACGCGGCCTCCAGCCCTTGGACGCGCATACCACAGCGGCTCTGAGCGCTGTGATTGGCTGGAGCGGTCACGTGGGAGCGTGGTGAGGTGAGTGTTTCTGGGCTTTCGGGGGGGGTTTCAGACAGCGCCCCACCGAAGTGGACCAAAACCCAGGATAGTCAAAATCCTGGATGTTGGTCCACTTTAAGGAGGAACTAAATTATTTGCTATTGATTACAAGGCGTTTTTTCTAAAGAAATCTGGTACGTGATTTATAATTATAAGGTGGTGGGATAAACACACCTGAATGGAAATATAACACTTTATGGTGTTGAACTTTGAAGTTGTATGTCCCGCGGAATGACCGATATATAACCGGCTGTGGCTATATACCAAAACTTGCTTGCAATATTTGATACTAACTCTTCCTGTTTATTGCAGCAATTAAAGTGCTGTATAAAGGCTGGAAATTAGCGAGGGCGTTCCACATAGCTGTTACACCACATGCTTGTCGATTTATACTTGCTGGTTGTTGCATGAGAACAAAGGAAGGGGAGAAGCAGTTTTATGTGTTGGGTCACCCTCCTGCCCGCAGAGTAATGCAGTGCCACATAGGGGGGGGCTACCCTCTCCTGCCCCCCCCCTCCCCGCATGGACACTCAGAACTAAGAAATGGAGAGTGGTGACTGAGCACACTGCAGCCCCAGCAGCAAACCTAAACCTTATGTAGCTAGGTACTCACTGTGCTGACATGCTCTACCGCGCCTTTGGCCCTTATTCATCAAGCGATAGCGCCAGGTAGTGTCTGACGAGCGCCAGGTAGCGGCAGCTAACGGCGACTACCGACTCAAGTACGCCCGGCGGCGGTCACAATGACGCATTTATCAAGCAAAATGAGGCTAGCGCCGGCGAGAGCGACGGCTAGCGCAGCATTCATCATGAAGCCGCCTGGACCGAACAGCGCTGCTGCAAATTCCCTCACAGCGCCAGGTATGAGCTGTCGCTCCCTGGCGATGTCCAATGCATTTCAATGGAGCAATCTATAATTATTTATAATTAATTGGTATTATTTTATTTTTTTATTTTTTTAATGTCAAAAAATCGGAGACCACTTCTGCAATGTTAGGATTTATTTTTAAGTAAAAAAAAAAAAATAAAAAAAATATGTGCAGAATTGATCTAACAGGTCTGAGATTAATGTATTCATATTACAAAATGATTCTAAAAACATGTATAATGTTACATTCAAAAAATATGGTTGTTTAGGGGTTAAAAACTAGTTAATACACATCGCCGCCAGCGCTCTGGGGTTTAAACAAGGAATGGACAGCGACAGCACATTCGGAGCGTGATTTGTTGATGAATATGAAGCTAGCCGTTCGCTCTGGCCATTCGTTGTCAGGCGCTCACATACAACGCTGGACCTGTGAAACAGCGACCCCCCAGCCCGTATTCAACATTACCGCACACCGACTGAGTCGCTGTCATCAAGCTAATGCCGGCCAAGCACAGCGAATACTGGCTGGCGCTGAAAAAATCACGCTACTGGCGCTCATCTGTCGCTACCTGGCGCTATTAATGAATCGGCCTCCCTGTCTTATGGTGCATCCTATACCACCTGTCCTATTGATTATTGCCTATGTAGTAGTTGTAGTACATCGGTACATTGGTATGATATATTTATTTGTTGTATAGAGCACATTGTTAAAGATAGTTTTTGCTCACTTCAGTTTTTTCATTATTTGATTTTGTAGTAAGTGTCCTCATTGGAACAGGGATTGTTATTGATTGTATAGATATAATTTTGCATGTATTTTTTGTATGTATTTATATATATATTTTTATCTTAGCACTTAGCACTTTAGATTTATGGTAATGCACAGCAGCTCATATCAACAGTGGTTACTTCATTTATATTTGGCTTACTACTCTTAGTTTATTTATATTCACTTTGTATGGGGGATAGGTGGGTGATATAGAACACAGACCCTGTTTCTTCCTGGGGTTTTCAGTGCCGGCACAGTTGCTGTGTGAAGTTGGTGCAGAGCTTTTGGTTACCTCTGTACACACTTACCTCAGTATTTCATTTACAGACATCATTTTTTGCCCAGTTGGCATCATTTATGCATTGTCAGTTTGTGTGCATCACAATATTTGCAATATTGCTTTCCCCGTGCTTGGGGCTGTTAGATACAGGCATATTTATATATATTGGGACCCATTCATTGTTTTTAAGTGTCTTGTGTCATGTATGTGTATTTTATGAATTTATATGTAATAATACATTTTGTAAAGAGAGTTTTGATGTGTTTTGGTGCTCCTTGTCAGGGAGGGAGGCGTGTTTCTTCACGGCCACTCCTATTGAATAAGCTTTGCTATGGGGGTGGGTATCCACAGGGCTCGCTGATGATGGTGAAGGGTAGTTTAGTAAAGTTTAATGCTCCTCTACCAGACCTGCATCAATGACCACTTGAAGCTCCTCAGGGATGCCGGGGATGCGGCTGCATCTGCAGGATTCCCCATGGTCTCCTGGGCCTGCAGTGGTGCTGATAGGTCCATTTTAAAGGCTAACACACTAACTCCTCCCACCTTATCTATCTTGAGAACTGTATAAATGAAGCCATTTCATAGCATTTAAAGTAGAAATCCAATCTCCCAATCACACCCGGCCCCCCTCCCCGGCTCTGAGGCAGGGTTACAAGAAAAAAAAAATTACCTTTACCTGGGATCCAGTGCTGCTCTTGCTTAGGGTTCTGCGTGCCGCCATCTTGGACAGGCTGCACGGGCATCCCCAACTTTGTGCAAACCCCCTCTCTGCCCATTTACTTGAATGGACGGGCAGGAGCGCACGCATAATGGAAGGTGCCGTCCCGCTCACCGTCTGTGTTGCTGCCGCAGGAACCAGGTAAAAAAAAAAAAATTACCTTTACCTGGGATCCAGTGCTGCTCTTGCTTAGGGTTCTGCGTGCTGCCATCTTGGACAGGCTGCACGGGCATCCCCAACTTTGTGCAAACCCCCTCTCTGCCCATTTACTTGAATGGACGGGCAGGAGCGCACGCATAATGGAAGGTGCCGTTCCGCTCACCGTCTGTGTTGCTGCCGCAGGAACCGGGTGAGGCAAGCTGTTTTGCTACCCGCCACTGCAGGGTAGAAGCTGTAGCAGGGCTCCAAATTTTGCCCCTACTTAATTTCTTTCCTCTAGGACCAAAAACAGCGGTTTAACATTGAAGTAAATGAGCGGGGAGGGGGGCTTGCACAGAGCTGGGGATGCCACTTGGTGCAGCCTGTCCAAGATGGCGGTACCCACGAAACAAAGCACCGGGAGAGCAGTGCAGGATCCCAGGTAAGATACAATTTTTTTCTCTTATAACCCCCCGCCCCAACGCCCTTCCTCAGAGCCAGGAGGGGGGCAGGGGGTGATTGGAAGACTGGACTTAAAATGCTATTTACACAGTTCCCAAGGTTGATAGGGTGGGAGGAAAGGAGCGTGGTAGCTTGGACAGGCACCGCTGCAGGATATTCCCGCTCCCTATGCTGCGCTCTTTTTAAAACAGTGTTTTATGCCGTGCACATGTGCTGTGGGAATGGCGGGGGGTGAATTATGGGGTAATCTGGGGATTCATACAGGGAGCGCATCCCATTCAGAATGCCCCAGGTAAGATGAAGTATTCCTACATTCCTGATGATAGGTCCACTTTAACTAATATTCAGATTGTTTATTCATAAAGCACCGCCATCTTCTGTGGAGCTGTACAAGGGAGAGATTACTGGGATGGGGGTAAGACAAGGGATATAATATGCAGATGGGGCAGAAGTGCACAAATACAAGCTGATGATACAGGACTACATAAGGAGTGAGGGTCCTGCCTGCCTTCAGGTCTATGCTCGGCCCCTTGTGGTGTGGAAAGAAAGATAAAGATCAGAAGGAAAGAAAGTAATAGAAGGTAAGAAAACAAAGAATAGATGGAAAGAAAGAAAGAAAGAAAGGTGAAGAGAAGGTGAGAAACCAGGAAGAAATAAAGACAAAGAATAGCAAAAAGGCCAGATTAAAGGAGGAAACAAAGAATAAATGGAAAGAAAGAAAGAAATAGAAGGTGAGAAACCAGGAATAGATTGTAAGAAACACAAAATAGATAGAAAGATAGATAGATAGATAGATAAAGAAAGGGAAGGTGAGAAACCAGGAATAGAACATAAGAAACAAAGAATAGATGGAAGAAATAAAGACAAGGAATAGCAAAAAGGCCAGATTAAAGGAGGAAATAAAGAATAAATGGAAAGAAAGAAAGAAAGAAAGAAAGGGTGAGAAACCAGGAATAGATTGTAAGAAACACAAGATAGATAGATAGATAGATAGATAGATAGATAGATAGATAGATAGATAGATAGATAGGGAAGGTGAGAAACCAGGAATAGAACATGAGAAACAAAGAATAGATGGAAGAAATAAAGACAAGGAATAGCAAAAAGGCAGGGTTAAAGGAGGAAACAAAGAATAAATGGAAAGAAAGAAAGAAAGAAAGAAAGAAAGACAGGGAATGGCAAAAGGGATTAAAGAAGGAAACAACGAATAGATGGAAAGACAGAAAGAAAATAAAGAAAAGAATAGAAGGAAAGAAACAGAATAGAAGGGCTGACTGGAAGACAGAAGTTTTCCTGATGGCCATCTTGCCACTGGCTGGCAGCCCTTAGTCCTGGATACTGCACGGCGCCCTGTATAGGCGCTAAGGTGGGCCATTCCAAGGTACATGGCCTGGGTATGCCCATTGCTGACGCCCTTGTGACATTTATTGTTTAGACATATGTAGAGAATATTATATACAGTATAGATGATATACCATTGCTATAGCTATAGATAAATCAATTATATATGTACTGTATGTATCCTTGTGATGCTGAATCAGATCCACCCATTAACATGCAGAGCAAAGTTCTATGCTATATTTCTATGACATCTGCCAATATCGCAGACTTGTTATAGGGGTCCTCCCCTGATGGGGGATCCTAAACAGCTGCAGAAGGAGAAATTACAGAGAATTAGGAACTTACGTTACAGCAGGCGGGAGAGCTCCTCAGCATTACTGGTTTCCATGACCACACATCAACAACAACAGCCGGCTTCGCGGATGTCTTGCTATATAGTAAAGTTGGTCGCTTTTGAATGTCGACTCGCAATGCATTATGGGGGTTGTAGTTTTCTACCACGCTGTAGCCGTGCAGTGAATGGAAGCTTTCGCTGGCCGGGTGGCGACATGGTGTGTGAAAGGAGGGTGAGGAAGGGTGATTGAGGGGCACGTGTATATTTATGTTTAGTTATGTTTAGCTGAGCTTGCGGTTTGTCTCGCTGAGGGGTTCCTTTAATCCTGAGGCCTGGTGATGGGGGATGATGGGGGCTCCATGTGCCAGATAGGACCTGTGAGGGAAGGAAGGTTACAGGCTGCCACCATGCCTCTTACCAAAGAGCATAGAAAGCCATGTCCAGCTGTTCTGTGGCCGGCCTCTGCTTTGTGGCGCTATCTTCACGGTCAGCTCACATACCTCCCAAGTGTCCCTCTTTTGAATCCATGTCCCCCTGTCCATGGTTGTTCTCATCTGTCCCTTTTTGAGGTGTAACATGCAGATCTGCATCAATAAATTATTAATTTGCCTATTCAACGTATTTATATTGTTGTAACTGTTACATCCTATCCATTCCTTAAAGCGGACCTTCACTCTGAATAAGAGTCTATCTTATATGTTTCCCACACCCTGTACATACAGATTGGCCACATTAAAAATCATCCTACCTGCATCTACTGCATGTTATGAACCTTTAAACATCCAAGCCGCCATCTTATCAGGCAGCCTGCAAACAGGAAGTGCCCCCTGACTGTGCTGCTCTGCATTCTGGGATTGCTGACCTTTACCTGACCCCAGCTCTGCTCTGTCTGAGCAAAGTACAACTATAACCCGCCCCCCTGTACCTTATCCCACTCTCCTCTCCTCAGTAAGCGTGATGCTTCTGAGTCAAGATGGCGGCGCCCGTATCCTAAATTCCTGAACAGAGTTGCAGCCCAGTGGGGGAAAGAATAATAAGTTAGTGACTAAAAACGTAAAATATATTAATTTTAGATGCTGGGGAACCGTTTTTTAAGAGTTTGGGCTTTTCATTAAATCACGCTGAAGGTCCGGTTTAATGAGGAGGTGTGGAGTAATTTAAATAAATACCCTCTTTCTCACACTTAAAAGTTGGAAAGTGTGTCTAAACTTCCAGTCCCTTTCACCCCTGTTTGTGTAGTGGTTCCGCCTCCTACTCACAGCCACCTCCTGGTCCACCACGGTCTCCTTGTCATCACCTCCTAGTTCCTGCTGCTACATACTCCCACCGCTGCCATCTCCAGATCCTCACCATCGTCCCCTAGTCCATCACTGTCCTATACAGATCTTTGCTCCTGGCCTCCTGGTCCCTTGTCTCCAGCTCCGGATCCTCACCCTTCTCCCTAGTCCATCACTGTCCTATCCAGATCTTTGCCCCTGGTCCCCAGCTCCGGATCCTCACCCTTGCTCCCTAGTCCATCACTGTCCTATCCAGATCTTTGCTCCTGGCCTCCTGGTCCCTTGTCTCCAGCTCCAGATCCTCACCCTTCTCCCTAGTCCATCACTGTCCTATCCAGATCTTTGCCCCTGGTCCACAGCTCCGGATCCTCACCCTTGCTCCCTAGTCCATCACTGTCCTATCCAGATCTTTGCCCCTGGTCCTCAGCTCCGGATCCTCACCCTTGCTCCCTAGTCCATCACTGTCCTATCCAGATCTTTGCCACGGTCCCCAGCTCCAGATCATCACCCTTGCTCCCTAGTCCATCACTGTCCTATCCAGATCTTTGCCACGGTCCCCAGCTCCAGATCATCACCCTTGCTCCCTAGTCCATCACTGTCCTATCCGGATCTTTGCCACGGTCCCCAGCTCCAGATCATCACCCTTGCTCCCTAGTCCATCACTGTCCTATCCAGATCTTGCCCATTGCATCCTGGTTCCTTGTCCCCAGCTTGGGATCCTCACCAACGCTTCCTTAGTCCATCACTTTCCTATTTGGATCTTTACTCCTGGTCCCTTGTCCCTATCTCCGGATCCTCACCCTTGCTCCCTAGTCCATCACTGTCCTATCCGGATATTTGCCCATTGCATCCTGGCTCCTTGTCCCCAGCTTGGGATCCTCGCCAACGCTTCCTTAGTCCATCACTGTCCTATTTGGATCTTTACTCCTGGTCCCTTGTCCCTATCTCAGGATCCTCACCCTCGTCCCCTAGTCCATCACTGTCCTATCCAGTTCTTTACCCCTGGCCTCCTGGTCCCCATTTCCTGATCCTCATCGTTGCCCCCTAGTCCATCACTGTCTTATCCGGAACTTTACCCTTGGCCTCCTGGTCCCTTGTCCCCAGCTCCGGATCCTCACCAACGCTCCCTAGTCTATCACTGTCCTATCCAGATCTTTACCCTAGGCTTCCTGGTCCCTTGTCCCCAGCTCCAGATCCACACCAACGCTCCCTAGTCCATCACTGTCCTATTCGAATCTTTACTCCTGGTCCCTATCTCCAGATCCTCACCATTGCCCTCTAGTAAATTGCTGTCTTATTTGGTCCATAATTGTCCTAGCCACATTTTTGCCCCTGACCTCCAGGAGCCCTTGTCCCCATCTCCTCGCCTTCTAGTCCACCGCAGCCTTCTCAGGATCCTTACCCTTGCCTCCTAGTCCATCACTGCCCTATCCGCATCCTCACCCTGTCCCCTTATCCCCATCTCCAGATCCTTGTCCTCGCCTCCTAGTCTATTGCTGCCATCTTAGGCTCGCACCCGGCCTTCTGTCTCCTGCTGCCACATTCTGGTCCATTGCCTTAGTTTCCTGATCCTCACCCTGACCTAACAGATGCTCTCTGCCACTTCTTGGTATATCGCTAATGTCTGCGGATTCTCATCCCCAGTCTCCTGGTTCATCACCGTTGACTCTGAAACCTTGCTTCATCTTCACCATTCCTAGATCCTCCACCCTGGCCTTCTGATTTGTCACCACTTTCTGTGGATCCTCACTCCTGGTCGTCTGTTTTTTGATGCGATCTCCTGGTTCTTGCCACCATCTCCAGATTGTTATCCATGGCCCTCTTGTCCTTTCTGCTGTCTTCTGGTCCATCCCCACTGTCCTGGATTCTCACACCCACCTCCTAGTCTATCAATGCTGTCTCAGGATCCTCGCCCCTGGCCTTCATGATTACTGCTGCCATATACTGGTCCATTGCCTTTGTTTTCTGATCCTTACCCTGACCTACCAGATGCTTGCTGCCACCTCCTGGTCTATTGCAATTGTCTTCAGATCCTCATCCCCAGCCTCCTGGTCCATCACCACTGTCTCCTCCAGATCCTTGATGCCACCTTATGCTCCATCACCACCACTCCCATATTCTCTACCCTGGCCTCTTGGTCCTTGCTGCCATCTCCTGGTCTATTGCCACTCTCTCTGGATCCTCACCCCAGGCCTCCTGGTTGATTGCTGGTGTTTCTGAAGCCTCACCCCCAGCCTTCTGGTTCCTGTTGCCACATTCTGTTCCATTGCTGTTGTTTCCAGGTACTTTCTCTAGCCTACCAGATCCTTACTTGCCAACTCCTGTTTCATTGTGAGTCAAATTCTTGCCCTCTTCCTCCTTGCCCATCCTTGTCTCCAGATTCTTGCTGCAACTTCCTGGTCACCACCACCACCCCCATTCCAAAACCTCCTGGTTCATCACCACAGTCCCTGAATCCTCTCCCCAGCCTCCTGGTCCATTGCTCTTGACTCCCCATATTTTCTCTGGCCTCCTGGTCCTTGCTGCCATCTCTTGGTCCAATATTAGCACCCCTGGATCCCGGCCTCCTGCTTCATCACTGCCACCTCTGAATCCTCACACCTAGCTTGATTCCAGCTACCACATACTGGTCCATCACCGATGTTTCAAGATTTTCCTGGCCCACCGGTTTCCCACTTATTCCTCATTGTCTTCAGACAACTCATAGTCAACCGCCACCATCCTCAGATCCTCGACTCCTGGTTCATTGCCAATGTCTCTGCTCCTTGATGCCATCTCTTGGTCCACCGTGATCTGCTTTATTCATCTAGAACTCTGATATTGTTGTCTAGGTTTCCAGAGATATAATATGAAGGGATGCTCATGGCATCGAATTGTGACCCACCAATGGACTGGTATGGTGTTCTGGGGGCTCATCCATCTGACAGCCCAGCAATGCTGAAACAGAAGTACCAGAAGCTTGCTTTATTGGTAAGTGCCTCTTTAGCATTATCTCGTATCCAAAAATATCTTGATGGCCTCTGCCAAGCTTTTGTCTGGGTAGTGCCTGTAGCATCTAATGCCTATGGTGCCACTGCTGTGCCTACTTGTGTGTTGCCAACCAGAAACCACAAGTACAGGTCATGTATCACATGAAAACTCACACAGGATTATTCACCCTTACCATTCACAGCAGAAAGAGAAAAATTAACACCTGCTATTCCTAGAGTTGCTGGTTAACTCTGTAAGGGGGAAACTTAAACTTCCAGCCTTTGCCAGTGGTGATTTCCCCAGCTCCCTTTGGCAGGGAGGAAATGCAGCATTGGTTCCTGACAGTTATATCACCCACAATCCAAGGCTCTTTGGGATTAGGATGCTGGTGAGTATTTTCAAATTGGAATTCTGTTTATCAGTACGTAACCATGAATGCACGCTCTTATCAGTACGTAACCATGAATGCACGCTCTTGTGGCGCATCGTTCATGGGGAGATTTTTTCTTGCTTCCCCCAGGATTGGCTGTGTTATTGTCAGCCTTAGCCCCATGATGATCTCAGCTCTACTTGTCCTTTTGGCTGCTGCCCATGTTGAAGGACTGATAATGGGCTGATGGGTAAGCCATGTACGTATATAAAAATCGACTGGTATAATGCTGAGTTGCATGTGTGGCCTGACACAGGAGTCCACCATCACTCTGGACTTGTATGATTTTGTGGCTATTGAGTGCTGACCAGACATTTACTGAAGGCCATTGTGCAGATATTCCTGCATGCCAGGGGGCTAAACTTCATTATGAAAATTGATTACAAAATAGTTCTCTACATAAACCTTAAAGGTGCTGCTCCCTCCACAACAAGGAAATCCCTGATCAGGATGTCTGACACTCTACAAATGTTCCTGGAGCCTGGCAATAGGCTCCATTTACCTTCCCCTTAAATCATTTTTTTCATCAAGTACACCTTTACTTTTCCTAAATACCTCAAGTACAACCTGAGTGGTACTGGTACCACTGGTTGGGAACCATTGCCTTAGCTCTACTGCTGGCCATGTGACTGGCTGCTCATGAGTAAGCAGCAGATATGCGTCTTTTTGTGGAACCTTATTGGTCACTGGCAAGGTCACAAAGCAATCGGGTGGTGGGTAATTGCATGGTTTACATGGGTAAGGTCTTAGGGCCCTTTCACACCTTTCTGTTTGCACTCCAAAAAAGTAAGAAGTCTCAATCATCATGAAAGCCGGAGGAGAATTGAGCCTATTGAATCCAATGGCTTCTTCACATCATGTGCTATGAGCAATGCAGGTAAAGTGCATTGTAATTAGATACTCACCACCACCCTGTCCATCAAAACAGTATCTGCTGCTGTGGATCTGCTGCTGCGGCCCTTCTGAGTCCTCTGTGCTTTATGGCCTCCAGCGGCCAATGTAGCCACCTTTTTACTCAGCTGGGCCCTTCCATGTCAGGTCCTTCTGCTGCTAGGTCCTTCTCTCATCCCCCTACTGACCAGCACGGCCATGCAGGGGTAGCTGGGACGATTACCAGTGGATCAGGTTGCAGCATTGAGTACCATAATA
Source organism: Gastrophryne carolinensis (assembly GCA_027917425.1). Classification (NCBI taxonomy): domain Eukaryota; kingdom Metazoa; phylum Chordata; class Amphibia; order Anura; family Microhylidae; genus Gastrophryne; species Gastrophryne carolinensis. The sequence goes on along the minus strand of CM051241.1, from coordinate 136,828,265 downwards.
CGGCGCAGGTAAAGCACAATACATGCACTTTAGCTGCACTGCCCATAGACATCTCTGCAAAATGCGACATGCAATGTTGTGTTTCTCAAAATGCAGCACATAGACATAGAGGAGCCTATTCATTTCAATGGGCAGAACGTCTTTCTTTCACTGCAACAAAATATTTCTACTCTAAATTCCCAAAACATTGGGGGTGGCCCAGGCGGGGTTTTTGCCAGAAAAAACAACTGCATCACTACAAATAAAAAAAAAAAAAAAAAACCTATTTTTTTTAAAGGCAAAAAACAGAAGGACAGTCATTAAAAACCATTAATAAACATGAAGACAATACAGCACAATTAACAGGGGTGCTGCCTCTCACAAGGTATCTTAATTAATAAATATTACATGTGAAAAACCCTATTTCCCCTCAGTACCAAACTGTTGAATAGTCTACTATAGTTAGACTCTAAAGTGCATAAAACTCTATAACCCAATGTTCCCTTACAATAAATAATAAAGTGCATGTGCCATGAATAAATACCTAAAATATATACAGTTAGGTGACCTAAATCTAAAGCATCCCTAATATCCCATTAATAACCCCATAAATAACCTCATATTGTATCCACCAGCTGATCTCAAGTAAGTAGAGAAGGGAAACAAAGAGTTAATACATATATGTGCAAATATACATCACCAACAGGCCCAGGTACAAGGCAGCACCTCTATTCAAGCCCACGCGTTACGTGACTGTCTGCAACCTGTCACTTCCTCAGGGCAATGTGCCTGGGCCACCCCCAATGTTTTGGGATTTCCATGTGGCCATAGCCAGAATACTGCACACTTATAGTTCATGGTGCCTTGTTAGTACGGTGAGTGAATATACATTGGGAGTACTCTATCTCAAAAAAAAAAAAACCTTAGAGGCAAGCAAGGCCCATCAGCCCAGCATTCATCTAGCAACCAAAACAATATTGGCTACCTGTCTCTTTTCCTTGCCTGGCTCATGGAAAATAATGGAGGGGTGGCATCCAAGGAGAGCTGGGGCTGCTGCACCCTTGCTATTTAATCGCCCTTCAGAGCCTCCAATTGCTGGGACATGATCGTTTGAGTGTGAGACAATTTATCTGTCCATACTCACCATTCACATAGGTATCCCTGGGGTATTGGGTTTATTCTTTCACACCAGGCAATTAGAAAAGGGATTTATACAAGGTATTCAAAGGGACTAAAGGGAATAGAATCCTTACTTACCTGACTGCTGTGGCCTGTAGCTTTGGCACACAACAAGGGAAATGGGACCAATCCAGTCCCCAGGACTCCATGGAGTCTAACTTGCGGGAGGTAAAGTGACTCACTCTTTTTTACCTGGGCACATTAATCTGAAAGAGTTTTTAAATATACGTCTTTATTTATTTCATGGACCATGAAGATTTGCTTGAATAATGATGTCTACCCGACAGGAGGGGAAAAAACTAGCAAAACGTATAATCCTCCTGCTTTCAATTTCAAGTCAGAAATGGCTCCACTTTTTTTTTTTTTTTTGAGGGGGGGGGGGGTGCTTGTGCACACATAGGAATTAAACCCATTTGTGCAGTGAGACAAACACAAGCAGTGAGTGTTCAGATGCCCAGAGCAGTGGGCTGCCCTAATGATGGGCCCCTGGAAGCAGTTGAAGGGTTAGGTAGCTTTCTCAGAAGCACTTCAGTTATGTCCTGTGATATGAACCTGCAGCCCTCCGTTCTCAAGATTGTTTTCATACCTTTAGGCCAGGACTGCACCTTTAATAGCCATGTAGGTAAAGCAGGAATCCCTCTGTTAGAATTGATAACCGGACTCCCCCATAATCTGCTCCTCAAATATTCTGGGGGGGGGGGGGGTCTTTTTCGGGGTTCCCTTGGTACCTCCTGGGGCCCTGTGCGGCAAGTTCTGCCTGGATAGGGGCCCTAGAAGAAAGCCGTCACCCAGTGTCACCCTGACTGTAAAGAAAGGGGTTTATTTAGGCTATATATATACAAAAAATCATTCAATTGAAATAACATTTGCCGTTACAGATTGAATGTCCTTATTGTAGTGCTTCTAAGTGCACTTAACAGTCCCATAGGCAATGGAGAAATAAGGCAGTAGGTGGTTTCCTGTGTGTTGGAGGGGCTATGGTATTTGCCCGTCCTTTTGAGGTCTTTACCCTTGTAGCAAGGGTCAGTGATTTCACCCCAGTTTGTAGCAAGGTGCTTATTCTTTCTGTTTTTGTAGCAAATACTAGTACTCAGTCACAGACGCGTTTCGCCTATGGCTTCCTCAGTGTGGGAGTCCTTATTTTCTATCAAATGACATATTCTTATATAAATAATAATGAGTAGATCATTCAGTTATTAAGTGCTTGAGAGATATTCAATATATGGGGAAATAGTGATCCCTATTTTTGTATAGGGAAATACCCTGTTTCCCCGAAAATAAGACACTGTCTTATATTAATTTTTCCCCGGAAAAAGGCACTTGGCCTTATTTTCGGGGGATGTCTTGACAGAAGACAGGCAGCGTGCGTCTCCTCCACCTCCCTGGAGCTCCCCCCTTGCGTGCCCCGTCATTACGCCCCCTAGTGGTTACAATACCAGGCTGCACAGAGCATCAGGCTGCTCAGCTGTGCTAGTTGAGTATGCCTGCTATAGCCTGTGAGAGTCTCACGGGACCCGCACGGCAGGCGCCGGGCGGCCTATGCGGGCCGTGTTTGCAGGCTGCTGGGCCTGTTTTAACGTAGGGGCCTGGAGCGGCAGCTCCGTCCGCCCCTATGTTAATCCGGGCCTGCTTACCGGTACCGTATTGTCTCAGTCCAGGTCTCGCTGGGGCACACTCGGCGGCGCGGTCACAGGGAGCAGGCGGCGGCAGCTTTTCCTCAGGTTCGCTCGGGCTCTCTGACATCCCCCTGCGCACCGTCCCTCAGCAAATACCCGGCCAAAGTCTCGCGTTGCTCCACAGCGCTGCAGCCAGTGAGCTACAAGGCGCCACCGCCCCAACGGTCTCTACGGTAGAAGCTCCGGATCCTTCTGCAACATTTCGTGGACGGAACTGTACCAATGGTGAGGCCCTATTTTCGGGGGAGGATTTATTTTCGGGTAGGAATTATTTTCGGGGGATGACTTATATAACGATATCCTCCAAAAGCAGGCACTAGGCCTTATTTTTGGAGGATGTCTTATTTTCGGGGAAACAGGGTAGTAGGAGTGAATATAGTGAAATATACAGATTACATGTAGTATAAGGGGAAACAACCCCGGTGCCTGGGGACGTGGCGTGCTGTGGTGTCCTTGCTGTTATTCCTATATTGAAAAAACGCGTTTCGTATATGTACATGAATGAACAAGAAACCCCCCCTTATCACAACCTTGCCCGATAAGGACACAGGTATACCTCAGCACCCTGACTACAGTTATTACATACAAATATCACCAACTTTATCTTCCATTGTACGTCTCCTCCCCCCTCCCCTCCTCAAATATTCTGCCTGGCAGCTCATGTAGGAATGTAACGGATACACTGTCTGCTCAGCTTCTCTTTAAAAAAAAGTGTGGAGAATCGCTGAAGAATGACTGGCTATCTCATTTGCATATGCAAATCAGCTTTTGGGTGCCATTCCCCACTGGCAGTCAGATGGGCGTCCAGACGTCTCCTGGTTACTGTCACATCTCCAGAAATGGCCGTGATCTGCTGTTGGCTGTGCCCGCTCACTGCTTTGGCGTGGGGTTATCTAATAGATTAGTCACCTGATAAGGCCAGAGAGGGACCCACAATGCTCCTCACTACTTTTATAAAAGCACTACCAATTCTGTATATAGGGGAATTTCACTTTCACTAATGTGATATCAGCCAATGTCCACCACTTTCTCTTTCATTGTATGGCTGCCTAATACATGACTGTCCATAACCAATCGGGTTTGCCCAGTGGGCTTGCACCTCAAACCTGAATGGTTGCCGGTGGTCACATGATTGTCTGCCATTTGTTAAATAAAGAAGTGGTGACATCAAAAACGAAAGCTCCTCCTGAGTATATATACACAGGCCACTCCACAGTCTTAGGCATAGCGAGACAGCAGAAGGGGTGAAGCAATCTTTTTTACAATATTTTTGCTTTCGTTCCTCGCATTTGTTTTATCTTACATTTTTGTAGCACATTTCAAGCCGACTGGGGTCACCCCTTTGTGTTCTAGGCCCTGACAGAATGACACTCTGGATGGACACCCCTGATGGCGAAGTCGGTGAGGGGCGAACCTGAGGGTACCATGTCAGTCAGGGTAGACATGTACCGGGCTGCCCTCGGTCATTTTTCAGGGCCAGAGCCACTTCTCTGAGAAGGGGGCTTTACCCTCAGGGTCCCATGGTGCCTGTTTCTCAACCTGTACCCTGGGGAGTTCATGGTGGTGTCTGTCATGGTGGCTGTCTGACTGGTCTATTATATTATTTTAACAGTGAAACATTATCCCTTCTTGCTTTAAACGTGCTACGAAGCCTGTGGTCTACTTAAACCGGACCTTCAGCATGATTTAATGAAAAGCCTAAACCCTTAAATAACTAATCCCCAGCATCTAAAATGAATATATTTTAAGTTTTTAGTCACTCACTTATTATTCTTTGCCCCACTGGGCTGCATCTTACCTCAGAAGCATCACACATACTGAGGAAAGGAGAGCAGGATAAAGTGTAGGGGGCAGGTTATAGCTGAGCTTTGCACAGACAAAGCAGAGCTGGGGTCAGGGAAAGGACGGAAATCCCAGAATGCAGAGCGGCACAGTCAGAAGACACTTCCTCTTTAAAAACACAGAGCGACCTCCAAAGTAATAAAGTAAAGTGCAAAAGGTAGTCTCTATCCCACATCACATGCACCTCCACACAATGAAAAAATCCAACAGGAATCCACCACCGATAGTGCAAACTCTTACCGACTAATTGTGATAAGTGATGCCTTCAAAACGTCCACATGTGAATAGTTGATGGGTCCTATTCCCAGATATGTTGCTCACCAGCATTCAAGGTTAAAATCAATTCAACCAGACACCGAAAACAACAATAAAACAGAATCTAGTGTAATTCCATTAAAACCCAAAAAGTTTTAATAAAGGTTTTAAAATTTTACACTCACAAACAAACGAATAAAAACAGCATCCAATCAAGGTTATTGCAATCCACGTCTCACCGGCCCTGGAAAGAAGCAGCTCTGCCAGCAGAAGGGTCGCGTCAGCCACAGAAAAGTATAGGTACCAATGTTAAGAAATTCCGCCGACGCGTTTCGTCGCCAATGGGCAACTTTAACTAGGCTGGAAGGCGGAAGAATAAATAACAGACCAGGCAATCCCATAATCCAATGGGAAAGAAATCATGTGACCCTAATTACTGGGTCACATGTTGTAAACAATAAGAAACAGAAGATGTTAATAAATTCCAAAAGATTAGCCTATCAAGACAATAATAATGAAAAGAAACAGCGGTGGACGAACCTGCCAAGATAGTATTTGCAGCGATTCCAATAGGCTAATTACAGCCGAGCGTATTCGCTTCAGGAGCGACAGGACACGCCCCGCATCCAACGTCACACTCTCACAGACAGCGGTCACGTGATAGGAAGTGGAGGAAGTGAAGAGCAAAATGCGTTCCATAGCTCAATCAGCACGCCCCGCATCCAACGTCACAATCTCAGACGGCGGTCACGTGATGAAGAAGACACTTCCTGTTTGCAGGTTGCCTCATGTCCCATGAGCCGCCATCTTGGATGTTTAAAGTCTCAGGAAGGATGATTTTTATTGTGGGCAATCTGTATGTACAGGGTGTGGGAAACATAAGATATGCTCTTATTCAGGGTGAGGGTCCGCTTTAATTTGGTGCTATTTATGATTAATCACCCCCTTGGGGGTACTTGGTTGGAACTTCTCGTCACTAGGAGGTGCCTGGCGTAAAAAGAACCACTGACCTAGGGGATGGACAGCCAGGGAAACAGTAAACAATCTTACCCCAAAAACGGCTACATGGCCTTTTTAGGGAGATACTGTTGGTGGACAGAGGGGCCAAGGTAGTTGCTAGGAGGTCTGTTGGGGGCTTGAAGGGAGGCTGTTTGGGGCTCCATAGAATTCTCACCTATTTATACTTTCTAGACTGTTCTGAAGCATCTCGGTCTGTTGTTCTGTGTGACAGAGAGAGGCCCTTGTGCACAGGGGCCCCACCACCTTGCAATGTATTACCTTGCAGACTTCAGTGGATCAAGCCCATCAGGGGCTCGGTTTCTCCTCAGGTCAGGAAAATGTAAACAATCACCGGAAGACTAAGTCTGCCTATGGACATAGTGTATTCCTTTCACAGGTCTATCCACACACACTTCAGTGCTATACAGTGCATCCCTGCTTAATCCAGGACAACAATCATTTTTGAGCCCTGACCAAAGAAAACTTCCTGGACTCACACCAGGAGATGATCACCTTCTGTCCCTCACAGCAGTTTTTACTTTCTATGGCCACTGAAACCAGATGCTGAGCTTGTGTTCTACAAAGTCTTTGCGTTTGAATGGTGAGCTCCAGTCACTCCAATCACAGGGCTGGAAGTTTGACCTTCTTGCAAATGGTGGAGGAGCTCCCAAAGAATCCCTGCAGATGCGCATGTCACTGAACCTTTGTCATTTCTGACTGGAGGTATGCTTTAAAGAGGGCTTACACCCATATCTTAACTACAGGAACAGCATTCTCCATAGCAGCCACCGACAGTTTGATATTTGCTTTTTCCCCACCCGCTGCAGACATTGGAGCAACGGTGTGATGAAAATTTCTACCTCATGGCTGTGACTGACATCATGGCATCAGCAGGGTCACGTGATATAGGCCTTCATGACAGGCTGCAGGGCGCACTTTCACTGCCACCAGTGAACCAAATGCAACCAGCTCTGTATGATATAGCCTGGTCTGTTAACGGGATTATATTAGGCCTGAAGCCAGCCCCGGTAGTGTGTACTTTAGCATGATTTAATGAAAAGCCCAATCCCTTAAACTATTCCCCAGCGTCTAAAATTAATATGTTTTTAGTCACTTATTATTCTTTTCCCCCACTGGGCTGAAACTCTGTTCAGTACTCTAGGATACGGGCGCCGCCATCTGGGCTCAGAAGCATCATATACTGAGGAGAGGAGAGCGGCATAAAGTACAGGGAGTGGGGTTATAGCTGTGCTTTGCACAGACAGAGCAGAGCTGGGGTCAGGGAAAGGACAACATTCCCAAAATGCAGAGCGACACTTCCTGTTTGCAGGCTGCCTGAAGCTCCGAGAGCTGCCATCTTGGCTGTTTAAAGGCTCATAACATGCAGGTAGGATGATTTTTAATGTGGGCAATCTGTATGTAAAGGGTGTGGGAAACATATTAGATAGACTCTTATTCAGGGTGTGTTTAACCAAGCACATGGACAAGTGGGAGTTTGCGGATCAATATAACAGAGCACCCTAAGATTAAGTTATATATTTAATCGCTTTAAAGTGGACCAACACCCAGGGGGGATCGGCCCGGGAATCTATAAGATTCCCGGACCGATCAGATCCCTCCCCGCGGGGCATCCGAAATCGGGATGTCCCGCGGGGAGGAACCCCCCAGGAGGCCCACAATCCTTACCGGCGATCCAACGGCGCATGCGCGAGCCGCGTCTCTCGCGTCCCTCTAGCAGGGCGCGCTCCCGCGCCGGCTGTTCTGTGAATGGCCGGCGCAGGCGCGCTCCCTGTTAGAGGGAAGCGAGAGACGCGGCCAATGACAGCGCTCTGGTATGCGCGTCCAAGCAGCTTTGGACGCGCATACCAGAGCGGCTCTGAGCGCTGTCATTGGCCGGACGAGGTGAGTTTTTGCGGCGATCGGGGGGGTTTCACACAGCGGGGCACCCCCCGATCGGGGTGCCCCACCTAAGTGGACCAACACCCAGGATAGTCAAAATCCTGGGTGTTGGTCCACTTTAAGAGTGCACTAAACTATATTCATACAATAAATAGATGCATATACAGGCCATACAATTGGTTAAGTTACAGTGAAAATGTCAGTTGCCTTATTGCAGATAGATGTTACACGGCATCCCCAGGGGGCATGTAGAGCCTACTGAATACTGCCCCCCCCCTCCTCCAATGTGACCCTCCAAAAGAAAGCCAAAGAGAACCTGAGCTCTCAGACCTTTATACCAAGATGGAACACCCTCCCTCCCCTTTGGAATGGGCCTCGGCTCCTCCTCTAGCAGTGGCTAGCTAAAACTCCTAAAAACTAACATGTGGCATAACTTTTCAGTGAAACGTCCTAGAGATCCAGCGCCATTGGAGTAGCTAAAACGTGGCTTTTATTCGTCCATTAAAAGCATCAGAATTGCGAGCCCAAGGAGCCCAAAGTGACGCATAGTCTTACCTGCCGTGTTGCTGAAGACCGGCTCCTTTATAGATTGAGAAAGATGTCCGTGCACGTCAGAAAGCTGGACGTCTACATGACATCAAAAAATGATGTCATAGGTCTAGTGCCATAGAGCTGCCAGCAGACCCGACCAGAACATCCACCACACCTCCGCCCATTCAAAGTAAGTCAAAGACGCGGCTCCGTTCCTGACCTGAGGTCTGCGGATCTCCAGGCCCTTATAGTCTAGGAATAACAGGAGTCCCACGTTATGATCTCTAGATTCCTAATATAGTTTCTGAATAAGGCGCCCAGCAGCTCAATGTCTGGACCTGAGCAGGTCTTAACTAGAAGTTATATTTACATTTTCCTTAGTTTTTTAGGCTAGTGCAGTAAAGTGAGTGTTGGTCCCCTTTATAAACAATAGCATAGAGGAGCTCTGGATTTATTGCATGATATGAAGTGAGTAATAGATGATACGACTGTCCTCTGAATTGAAGCTCTATCTGGCAGCCCCCCCCCCTTTGGCCTGCCACCCTAGGCAATGGCCCATAAGTGGCTTTTGATGAATTTAGTCTTATAAAGCCCTCTGACGCTCTGCGCATAGTCTCACAGTTGAGTCTGAGAATTGCCCCGGTGAAAACGTAAATTAGAAGTAAATAGAGACGCAGGCAGGGGTGGCAGCGCGCCAAGTCTCTATGGAAATGAGGAGCCGGGCTTGTTAGAAAGTGGATATGAATTTACATTATTCCCAGTGATGACTGCTCAGACAATTGTCGCCGAGACAATAAGTCTATGAAACGAATTCAGCGCCGACGTCCGACCCCATCACTGCGAATTTCTCTTCGCCCATTTTAGATCGGCTGGGATTTTTGGGTCAGTGCCGATGGGTTTCTGAATGAGCCTGCAGCTGTTGTGTGTATGGAAATTACTGTTTACAGCCAGGAGACCTGTAAAAATAGGGGGGAAAGTGCTTTTGTGTGTTTTGTTATTCTTTTGTCATTATTTCTTTTATTTGCTGTTATTTGAATCTCCTTATTTTCCATATGCAGGCAGGTAATTATAGTGATAGCCATGCAGGCACCGCTGCCGAGGCAGAAGCAGCACCATACGTAGGCTGCCGCCGGGTGACATGGCCGCTTTAAAGTGGACCCCCCGCCTCTGAGAACTTTACTCCATCAGTGCCACAAATTCATCTATATACTCTTATACTCACTTCTTTTAAAGGTCCATTTACAGGCATCCAGTGAGAGGTGACTGTCCAGATGGGAGAGCTGTCGGGGGGGAACAAGGTTTCTGTGTACCCTGCAATGCCAGTGCCAATGCAGTACTTTATATTACAATGCTGCAAGGTGCCAAGAAGTCATGACACTGGCAGGGAGATTAAGGACTACAGGGCAGGGGTCCGGACATCTGGCGTCGAGGTCCGCCAGTTGAGTACCACTGCTCTACACCCGTGCTTGTCTCTGGCTGGTGTAGGGGTGTCAGAAAAAAATGATTCTGTCAAGTACTGCAATATTTCATTCGGCGATACTAGAACCGATTTTTTTCTTTCTAGAATCGATTCTTACTCCCCCCCCCCCCCCCCCCCTTACAGTAAGAGAAAAGTTAAAAAAAAACCTCACCCCTCGTTCGATCCGGCTGGCTCACCTCTTCACCCGAGTGGCCTCCAATCCCCCCCCCCCCCCCCGGGGCTCTTCAGTTTTCAGGTGGGTGCCCGACAGGCTCTCTTCCCCTGCCTTCCCGATGGGTGCCAACATCTTCCCAAGTAGCCTCGCGGGCGTCATTCCGGTCCACTGCGGCTCAGCTGTCAGATGCGGTGATCGGTGGGCAAAGGAGAGAGGCAGGCGATCCTCTGATATCCTGCCCCCCCCCCCTCCTCTGGCCAGCAATCACCGCATCTGTCATCGGATCGCATCGCATTGGAGGGACACAGGAGCTGACAAACGGAGGTGAGTAAAGAAAAAAACATTTTATTTTTGCCTGCCTGTGCAAAGCACAGCTATAACTCACCCCCTGCACTTTTCCCTGCTCTCCTCTCCTCAGTATGTGATGCTTCTGAGGCAAGATGGGGGCGCCTGTATACTAAAGTCCTGAACAGATTTGCAGCCCAGCAGAGGAAAGAATAAAAAGTAAGCGACTAAAATATATTAATTTTAGATGCTGGGGAATATTTTTTTTTAAGGGTTTGGGGTTTTCATTAAATCATGCTGAAGTTCCGGGTTAAGTCTTGGCTCTGCTCTAGCCGAGTGGAGACGAGCGGAGCAGAGTGTGCCGGTGGCCCGCATCCCTCTAGCTGGAAGGCCGGTCACTCATAAATGCCTGGTGTGGGCCCTGCTATAATATATATATATATATATATATGGAATATTTGGGGTGTGAATTGGCAAGAATCTGGCGTTACGATAGGTATTGCAATACACGTATGAGGATACAATATATCCCGATTCCTGAGTCTCAAAGACGACATATTATATATAACCCTTAAAAATCCCCCCCCCCCCCCCCCCTAAAATGGCATGAGGTCCGCCCTACCCAGCATAATCAGCCCGGGGACCAGCTATGGGGGCTTGTGGAACAGAGCGCAGGCTTATGGCCTATGGCCATGGTCTCTTCTGCCCCCGGGGCGAAAATAAGACTGGGTCTTACATTATTATTTTATTTTCCAAAAGATTTGCTAGACCTAATTTTCAGGGGTTGTCTTATTTTTTCTATAAACAATCAACATTATTGAGCTGCACACAAGCCCCCTACAGGCACAGTAGCCCCCATAGCAAACGGTAACTGTTTATGAAGCGGCACCCACCAGGAACTTTAGGGGACACTTTAGGGGGGTTACTAGGGTGCTGGGGTACCTGGCGCTCGAGATTAAATGTGTGTGGCCTCTATCATGACTTCATGTGGGCCTTCCGGTCTTGGGGCCAAAGGAAATTGCCATATTTGCCACTTGGTCCAAAGAGAGGCTGGTACTTGCCAACCCTTATTGTTTTGGGTTGCGTGCCTTTTTTAAAAAAATGAATTGTAACTAGGGCTTATTTTTGAGGTAGGGCTTATATTTAAAGTGGACCAATACCCAGGATTTTTACTATCCTGGGTTTTGGTCCTTTCCCCCGATCGAGGGTCACCTCTTCTCAGTCCTACGGCGCATGCACAGCCGCTCGTCCAATCGGCACGCTTGGAGCTGCTGACGTCACGCCATCTAAGTCCAGCGCCTCCGAGCTCTAACAGGGAGCGCGCCCTGCTAGGGGGATAGTGGGGATGCAGCCGCGCCCTGTGCATGCGCCATTTTAACGGGAGCAAAGGTAAGTGAATGGGGCAACCTGGGGGGTTTCACACAGTGGGTTATCCCGATTTTTGGATGCCCCGGGGGGAGGGAATCGATTGGCCCAGGAATCTTATAGATTCCCAGGCTGATCGAGCTGGGTTTTAAGCCACTTTAACACATCCTAAAAAAATCATGCTATGGCTTATTTTCAAGGGATGTCTTAAAGCGGACCTTCACCCTGAATAAGAGTCTATCTTATATGTTTCCCACACACTGTACATACAGATTGCTCACATTAAAAATCATCCTACCTGCATCTACTGCATGTTATGAGCCTTTAAACATCCAAGATGGCGGCTCATGAAACGTCAGGCAGCCTGCAAACAGGAAGTGCCTTCTGACTGTGCTGCTCTGCATTCTGGGATTGCTGACCTTTTCCTGACCCCCAGTTCTGCTCTGTCTGAGCAAAGCACAGCTATAACCCCGCCCCCTGTAAGTGACTAAAAACTTATTAATATATATTAACTTTAGATGCTGGGGAATTGTTTTTAAAGATTTGGGCTTTTCAATAAATCATGGTGAAGGTCCGGTTAAATTTAGGGGAAGTGTGTGTATATATATATATATATATATATATATATATATATATATATATGTAATGGATTAATATTCTGCCACACATAAACGCATTACACAAGCCATCCGTAGTAGCAATTCATTTCCAATTCTTCTCTTGCAACACAAATAAAAAATGCAAGCAGATGATTTTTTCTCTCCTTTCTCAAAAAATCACAAAACAGCTTGGCGCGGCGGCAACAACACAAAACAAAGTCGCTGCCAAGAAATCCCAGCTTGTAGAGAACGTGGCTGAAAAGAGTTGTTGTGCCAGTCCTACCAGTCCTGGGCAGTAGGGGGCAGTGGTGTGTCGTCTTTCAGCAGCCACTTGGCTCCCTGTGGCAGCTTTATATTGTATCCTAGCAAAACAGCAGAACTCCCCGAACACGGGCGAAGGGAAGAATAAAGAGGCAGCTTTATGTGGGGAGCAGAGTCCATGTGCAGGGTGTGCTTACCCAGCCAGATCGGGCCTCTTGCCTGCTAGGGACCCTCACTTGTGGCAACTTAGACGCACTTCAATTCTGGACAGGGTCATCTCTGTACACATTAGGGGTGTCAACTGGCAAGAATCTGGCAATACACGTCTGACTGTCTCAAAGACGATATATTGCATTTTTTTAATTTTAAAAAATGACAGGGTCTCCCCCCCCCCCCATTTAAAAAAAATGGCATAGGGGCCCCATTTTTGGGGGAATTTTAAGGGTTAAAAAGCCTTAAATCCCCCCCAAAAATGGCGTGAGGTCCCCCTTACCCAGCATAATTAGCCCGAAACCAGCTATGGGGGTTTGTAGAACAGGGGCCAGCTTTGGTGGCCCCTGGCACTACAGGCTACAAGCCGGCATAGCCTAATGGCCACAGGCTCTTCTGCCCCCCCCCCCAGGCTTTGGGGAGGCAGTTAATAGGGGGCTTGGGGTTAATGGCAAGTCACTTGCTAGCCACAGGTGACTTGCCAGATCCAGAGCCTTGTGAACTGGTATAGGGGTCTCATAGATTCCTTAACAATTCACAAAGGGTTAACAGTAAAAAAAAAAAAAAAAAAGCACACACACACATAGAGCAAATGTCTTTAAAAAAAAAAAAAAAAAACTTTTCTTCTTTACTGACCTCTGATTGTCAGCTCCTGTGTCCCTCACAGATCCGATGACAGATGCGGTGATCACCTGCCAGAGGAGGGGGGAGGCAGGGGATCACAGGATCAACTCTCCTCCTCTGCCCACCGATCACAGCATATGAAAGCTGAGCCCCAGAGCTGGGATAATGACGTCAACCGAAGGGGCGGGGTTACTCGTGAAGATGGTGGCGCCCGTCGGGAAGGCAGGAAGAGGGTTGGGATCTCTCCTGAAGACTGAATAGCCCGGGGGAGGGGGGGGGGTCAGGTGAGTTTTTTTTTGTTTTACTTTTCTTTTACTGAAGTCCGAATCGATACTAGAAAGATAGAATAGATTCCCGTATCCTTGAATGAAACATCGCGATACTTGACAGAATGGATTTTTTCTGACACCCCTAGTACACATAGGGAATCTGGAAGCCATACCATAGGGAGTGACCAGTCGTCGCTGTACACACAGGGAATATGGAAAGGTAACGCCCATCTTAGAGATGTAACCGTATTAGCGGAGTCACTGAGGCAAAGAGGACTAAATCTCAATGGAATGATTGTGTATGCTCCACTGTGGGAAACCCCACAGACTACCTGTCATCTTGCCTTTTCCACGATCCCACAGCGCATGCGCGGGCCAGGTGGGTGGCTAAGCATCCGGCAGCATCTCCAGCTTGTGTGTGCGCCTGGCGATTGCCAGAATGTCAGAGGCCGGCTTCCCTGTAGCTGTGGTGCGCCCCCGTGCCCAGCCATTCAGATAAGCTGGGGGCGGGAGCGCTCTCCAGGACTACAGGGAAACCGGGGATGGGGGCAGCGGCGCTGGTCAAGGGAGCTGAAATGGCGTGTAGGCGTGGCCTTGGCAATGGAAAAACCCTTTTGCCCCATGTGATCCCTGAATTAGGCAATATTCCTTCTATAGTCTGGTTTTAGTCCCCTTTAAAGTGTAATTCCAATTTAAAGTTAACAAATTTTAATTTTTTAATGGAAAAGTTTTCAGTTCTCATGTGCCAATATAATGTCCTCAAGGTGCTGAGCTTATCTGTTATTCTTTTTCCTTTTTCTATTTTTTTGCAACTCCATGTTATAAAGAAAACATTGTTTTCCTAGTAACAATGTGTTTATCACAATCAGAATTTTTCCTGACTGGCTAAGGCAGAGACTACAAGTTTAACCCCACCTGCCTTGGGGCAATCACCCCCTGCGACCAGCCTGGAATCTAAAAGATTCCAGGAGCGGCCCCAGGGGCATCCTATACCAGATGCCCCGCTGTGTGAAACCCCCCCCCAGGGTGCTGGTAATCTTACCTGACCCCGGCAACTCCTGTGACGCTGTTTTCGACTGCAGGCACATACCCGTTATCTCCGCAGCTGTATGCGCACTCCCCAGGGGAGCCGGGGATGCCGGCATGATGTTCAAATCAGCGTCTTTGTGCCACACATTTGTTTGCGACGCATGAAGGCCTGATTGGACGAACACCCGCGCATGCGCCCTGGGAACAGGGGAAAAGCGGGTGATCTGGAGAGTTTCACACGGGGGCATCCTACATAGGGATGCCCTCGGGGAAGAGACCACCAGATCACCAGGATAGTTGAAAGCCTGGTGGTTGGTCCACAGTCTTGTTTTTCAGTAGCTAAAGGCTTACTGACAGCGTTCTCAGGTGGGGACATCATTGCCCTAGCCAAAGCTGAGCTCAGCTGTTATAGTTGAGGATTTGTGCCCGCCACCTATTAATTTGTATGGGTGCCACGTGTGGAGGCGCTATATGATGTTTGGTTTGTCTCTCTGTACCTTCATGGCGCATGACGTAGTCAAGGCAAAGGGCTCTGATTGGACGAGAGCAGTTGGAGTAGGAAAAGGTGAGTTTTACTGGGAGGTTTCCCACAGCAGTATAAGACCCGGGTTTTGTTCCTTGCCCCCTGGCATCCCTTGCAGATCACCGGTACAGACGGTGCTGCCCATGCGCGGGCTCCCATCCAATGATTAATGGCTGACAAATGACTCTCTTTATGGTAATGGGGAGAGTAGGTGAGTCTGACTGGCTTGGGGCAGGAGCGTGCGTACAGCCCAGATGCTGAGGATGTGACCGCTGATATTTATATTGGCGAGGGAGCCAGGAGGGATGTGAGTCTTGCTGGGACCCGGGGGGGGGGGGGGGTTACACAACAAGACATCACGATTTGGAATGCCCCAGGGGAAGGCCAGCGGCTGGCCTTGGAATCTTAGATTCCAGGGTTGGCCCTCTTTAAAAGAAGAACTAAAGTCAAGTCAGCCAATGCTTACCATTTCCTCATACATTGTTTTGCTGCCAAAGATTCCAGGCTGCTGGCTTTTCCCTGGGGCCCCACGAATCGGGGTACCCTGCTGTATGAAACCCCCCAGGCCCCCGGTAAAAACTCACCTTTCCCTGTTCAAACACAGCTTGCCGGGTTCGAGTCCAATCAGAGCTGTTTGCTTTTCGCAAATGGCTCTGATACTTTACAATGGGAAGTGCGCGTTTTCACATCCCTGGCAGCGTGTGCATGCTCCCATTGCAGCCATTCCAGATAGGCTGATGTGCGCCACTGGGGATAAGAGGGATGTGGTAGCGCGCTCTCCCCATTGAATCCGAGACCTTTGCCGAATGCTGGAGTCAAGGCAAAGGGCTCTGATTGGACGAGAGCCCGTGCATGCGCCGAGTAGGAAAAAGTGAGTTCTAGTGGGCAAACTGGGAGCTTTCACACAGTTGCCCCCTGGGCATCGCCCGTACAAACTCCCCTCACCCCGGTCCTGATGCACATGCGCGGGCTCTCATCCAATCAAAGCCGTTTGCTGTGCCTATTTAATGCTAATGGGAAGAGTAAGCTCCTGCCCCCAGCCTATCTGTGTGTGTGTGTGCGTACAGGGCAAAGATGCTGCTGATATTTACATTGGTGAGGGAGCCAGGAAGGATGTGAGTCTTGCTGGGACCCGGGGGGGTTACACAACAAGGCATCCCGATTCGGGGTGCCCCAGGGGAAGGCCAGCATCTGGCCTTGGAGTCTTAAATTCAAGGGTTGGTCCTCTTGGGTTTTGTCCCGCTTTAAAAGAAGAACTAAATCCAAGTCAGCCAATGCTTACCATTTCCTCATACATTGTCTTGCTGCCAATTGGCTTTTGTCAAGTGGGCTTGCAGATCCAACTTGAATAGTTTGCCAGTAGTCACATGACTGGCTGCCATACAAGTGAATGAGGTTCTTTAAGCCATACTGACCCGGGATGAGATGCAGCCATGTCCCTGCTTGGCATGGGATGCACTGGCTGTAAGAGCAGCGTGGGCAGTATCGCCTCTTGTTGTGTGGCTTTTCTTTGTTGCCCTGAATAGCTGTCACTCCACAGAACTCCGTGAGGTTTTAATGCGCGGCCTCGGAAATGCAAAATTAATTATTTTGTTATTCATATTATTAAAAGAACAATGCTCCCCCCTCGGCATCCCGATGAAAGGGGAGCCATCGAGGGGTCCTTTGTAAACTAATTATTATGCATTTGGTGCCCAGGTTGTGTGAGTAAATTACACACGTAGCCATCAAGGCACCTAGGCCCAGCTCTAGCAAGTGTATTGTGTTCTGGCGGGTGTCATTATAATTCTATAGCAACACCATTCATATAGGAAACCCCCCAGGGATCTATGCCGCTCCAACCACAACACTTTCTTATTACATGAAATGAGATTTCATCCATTTTTATGACTGAAATCCCCTTCTGCGTACCCTTACTTTCACCATCATCCCGCATTCTCTTTTCCCACAAAGATATCGGTGAAGGTTCAGATTGCCATAGGCTTGAGTGGCAGAAGCAGCCATTGGCGGGTTACATCATGACCCAGCGCCCCTGATCTGAACGTGTCTTTATTTCATGTCTTCTACTACTTGTTTCTTTTTTACTATCTGTCCTTCTATTCTCTTTTTTTTCTCTCACTTTCCTTCTTCATTTTTCTGCCTTTCTCTCTCTTTCCTTCTGTTCTTCATTTCTTTCTGTCTTTCTCTCTTTCTTTCCTTCTATTCTTCATTTCTTTCTGCCTTTCTCTCTCTCTTTCCTTCTATTCATTTCTTTCTGTCTTTCTCTTTCTTTTCCTTCTATTCTTCATTTCTTTCTGCCTTTCTCTCTCTCTTTCCTTCTATTCTTCATTTCTTTCTGTCTTTCTCTTTCTTTCCTTCTATTCTTCATTTCTTTCTGCCTTTCTCTCTCTCTTTCCTTCTATTCATTTCTTTCTGTCTTTCTCTTTCTTTTCCTTCTATTCTTCATTTCTTTCTGCCTTTCTCTCTCTCTTTCCTTCTATTCATTTCTTTCTGCCTTTCTCTCTCTTTCCTTCTATTCTTCATTTCTTTCTGCCTTTCTCTCTTTCTTTCCTTCTATTCTTCATTTCTTTCTGCCTTTCTCTCTCTCTTTCCTTCTATTCTTCATTTCTTTCTGTCTTTCTCTTTCTTTCCTTCTATTCTTCATTTCTTTTCTGTCTTTCTCTTTCTTTCCTTCTATTCTTCATTTCTTTCTGCCTTTCTCTCTCTTTCCTTCTATTCTTCATTTCTTTCTGCCTTTCTCTCTTTCTTTCCTTCTATTCTTCATTTCTTTCTGCCTTTCTCTCTCTCTTTCCTTCTATTCATTTCTTTCTGTCTTTCTCTTTCTTTTCCTTCTATTCTTCATTTCTTTCTGCCTTTCTCTCTCTCTTTCCTTCTATTCATTTCTTTCTGCCTTTCTCTCTCTTTCCTTCTATTCTTCATTTCTTTCTGCCTTTCTCTCTTTCTTTCCTTCTATTCTTCATTTCTTTCTGCCTTTCTCTCTCTCTTTCCTTCTATTCTTCATTTCTTTCTGTCTTTCTCTTTCTTTCCTTCTATTCTTCATTTCTTTTCTGTCTTTCTCTTTCTTTCCTTCTATTCTTCATTTCTTTCTGTCTTTCTCTCTCTTTCCTTCTATTCTTCATTTCTTTCTGTCTTTCTCTTTCTTTCCTTCTATTCTTCATTTCTTTCTGCCTTTCTCTCTCTCTTTCCTTCTATTCATTTCTTTCTGTCTTTCTCTTTCTTTTCCTTCTATTCTTCATTTCTTTCTGCCTTTCTCTCTCTCTTTCCTTCTATTCATTTCTTTCTGCCTTTCTCTCTCTTTCCTTCTATTCTTCATTTCTTTCTGCCTTTCTCTCTTTCTTTCCTTCTATTCTTCATTTCTTTCTGCCTTTCTCTCTCTCTTTCCTTCTATTCTTCATTTCTTTCTGTCTTTCTCTTTCTTTCCTTCTATTCTTCATTTCTTTTCTGTCTTTCTCTTTCTTTCCTTCTATTCTTCATTTCTTTCTGTCTTTCTCTCTCTTTCCTTCTATTCTTCATTTCTTTCTGCCTTTCTCTCTCTCTTTCCTTCTATTCTTCATTTCTTTCTGCCTTTCTCTCTCTCTTTCCTTCTATTCATTTCTTTCTGCCTTTCTCTCTCTTTCCTTCTATTCTTCATTTCTTTCTGCCTTTCTCTCTTTCTTTCCTTCTATTCTTCATTTCTTTCTGCCTTTCTCTCTCTCTTTCCTTCTATTCATTTCTTTCTGCCTTTCTCTCTCTCTTTCCTTCTATTCTTCATTTCTTTCTGCCTTTCTCTCTCTCTTTCCTTCTATTCATTTCTTTCTGCCTTTCTCTCTCTTTCCTTCTATTCTTCATTTCTTTCTGTCTTTCTCTTTCTTTCCTTCTATTCTTTATTTCTTTCTGCCTTTCTCTCTCTTTCCTTCTATTCTTCATTTATTTCTGCCTTTCTCTCTCTCTTTCCTTCTATTCATTTCTTTCTGTCTTTCTCTTTCTGTCCTTCTATTCTTCATTTCTTTCTGCCTTTCTCTCTCTTTTCTTCTATTCTTCATTTCTTTCTGCCTTTCTTTCCTTCTATTTTATTTTTTTTTTGCCATTGTATTCTCTTTTGGTCGTTCAATTCTATTCTTTCTTTGTTGCGGTCAATGCTTCTCTTTCTTTCTCTCAGTCCTCCTAGAGCAGGGGGGGGCAATTATTTTTTCCATGGGGCCACATGAGAAACGAATAATATTGTGGAGGCCAAAGGGCTGAACTGAATTCTGCATAATATGTATTTCTTTTGTATTTCTTTATAAGAAGCAATAAGTAGCTGGTACGAGTATATGTTCTAGTTAAAGTGGACCAACACCCACGGGTGATCGGCCCGGGAATCTATAAGATTCCCGGGCCGATCACCCCCCACCCCGCGGGACATCCGAGATCGGGATGTCCCGCGGGGTGTAACCCCCCCAAAACCCCCGAAAAACCTTACCTGATCTTCGGCGGCGGCCGGCCGCCGCCGCCTCCCTCGCGCCCCTGTAGCCGTGCGCGCGCGCGCGCCGGCCGTCTGCGAATGGCCGACGCGGGCGCGCGCGCGTCAAAAGGGACGCGCGGGAGGCGGCGGCGGCAGCCGCTTAGACGTTCCTGGACCAGGCTTGTACGTCGGCGCTGGGAGCGGAAAGAGGTGAGTTTTTCGGGGGGTTAGGGGGGGTTTCACACAGCGGGGCACCCCGATCGGGGGTGCCCCACCGAAGTGGACCAAGACCCAGGATAGTCAAAATCCTGGGTGTTGGTCCACTTTAAACAATGAAAAGGTGCGGTTGCTCCCCGCAAACTACACACCCGGCTTTACCTCTGACTTACTTAGCAGTCCTAGTCTTTTGGAAAGCCCCGCATTCCTTGTGATCCCTCTTGTGACGAGGATCATGTGCACTTAGCTGACACCTGGAGGGGAGGGTGATGCTGGTTGGTAGGATCCACAGAAAGGGGGGATATCGCCCCCAGATGTCAGTAGCTCACTAACTCACCACACTCTCCTTCCCCTTAAGCTTAGCAGCAGCCCGAGGATGGCTTCCAGTCAGGGCACTTATGAATCCCGCCCTTCCACCCAGGCAAGATGGCGCTGGAGCCTACCTCCTTCTCCTCCCCTGGCTGGGCTCATCTTCACTGTCGGGCACTCGCCCATCCCTCTTTTGCGGCGGGCCGCGATTCCCGCACTGTACATAGGCGATCACTTAACCAGCAGCCGATTGGCCGCTTGGGTCTGGCGTGTTCTTCCTTCCTCACTGAAGGGAGATTACGCCAGACCCAACGAGCCGAGCGGCCGATCGGCTGCTGCTTAAAGTAGACCAACACCCTCCACTGATCGGCCCGGGAATCTATAAGATTCCCGGACCGATCAGTCCCCTGACTGCGGGACATCCCAGAAACCCCTAAATCCCTACCTGCTCCTCGATCCAGCGGCGGCCGCCACTGCCTCCCGCACGCCCTGTAAGAGTGACGCGCGGAAGGCGGCGGCGGGTGCGCTCTCTTGTCCGTCACTGCCTCCCACTTGTCCGTCGGCGGGGATTGGCAGCAGCGGTCACGTGGGAGCGGGGAGAGGTGAGTTTTTGGTGCCTTCTGGGGGGTTTCACACAGCGATCGGGGTGCCCCACCGAAGTGACCAAAACCCAGGATAGTCAAAATCCTGGGTGTTGGTCCACTTTAAGTGATCGCCTGTGTACAGTGCGGAAGGAGCCGACCCACTGCGAAGAGGGAAGGGTGGGCGCCTCGCAGGCTGCACGAGCAGAGGGATGCTGAATCACGAGCGGAGGGATGCCGAATCAGGAGCGGAGGGATGCCGAATCAGGAGCGGAGGGATGCCGAATCAGGAGCGGAGGGATGCCGAATCAGGAGCGGAGGGATGCCGAATCAGGAGCGGAGGGATGCCGAATCACGAGCGGAGGGATGCCGAATCACGAGCGGAGGGATGCCGAATCACGAGCAGAGGCCAGAAATCTCAGCCTGGGCCGGTCAGAGCCAATCAAAGGGCCGTACAATGCCCAGGTCTGTCCTAGAGAGACTGAAATCCTGGGCATCTTATGGGACACATTTTTTGTATTTTGATAGGAAAATTACCCTTGAAGGGAACTGCAACCAGCAGGACTTGGGCATGGGGGCAGCTGCTTCGGATAGATTTCACACAAGTCAGTGAGTTATTTGGCAATATAAAGCCTTACCACCATGTGTGCAGTGTCATACCACACCACTGACACTCTGTCGCCCAAGAGCCCACATAAACCTGGAGCAGGACCTGGTATAGTGTTAATGAGGTATGGCACAACTCCTAAAGCGACAGTCCATGCAAATGAAAGAGAGGACCTCACCTGCCGTCCTGCATGCTTGTTCCCTCAGAGTCCTGTAGGCTAAAGCCGTTCAGTTGAAGTGCGATCAGCCTCGAAGCTGTGCATCTGCGCATCCGCTGCTGAAAACGCATAACAGCAGTGGAAGCCCATGATGGAATATGTGATGTGCCCCCTGCTGCCAAACAAAACGGGAGCCTACTCCCACATGACCTGCAGCAAGACCGAGGATAGGTCCCTCTGCGCACTGACAAGGTAGGCTATGTTAAAGTGGACCAAAACTGGTCCAGGAGTCTATAAGATGGCTGATTCCCTCTCCCCGGGGCATTCCAAACTGGGATGTCCTGCTCTGTGAAGCCCCCATGAGTCACCCGATTTCTTAGCCTGCCCAACAACGTCATGACTAGCATCCATTTTCAGTTGTGCACAGCCAAAGGAAGCGAGTGATGCACAGCCGGAGAAGCTGAGATGCTGCGCATGTGCCATTGGACCAAGGAGAGGTGAATTCACACAGCAGGGCACTGACCACAACCTGGGATAGTGAAAAGCCCGGGATTTGGTCCACTTTAATTGTATTTTAAGTTGCCTGGACAGTGACAGAACAATTGTCATGGCCGTGTAGGATTGTCATTGCAGGAACAGATGTCTGCTTTGGGAAGAAAAAGTGAGAATTAAGGGATTGGCATCCCTTAAACTCATATGATTAAGGGCCCTAGCGGCCGAAACGCGTTCTGGATATGTACTGAACAGGACACATTTCGGCATCTGGATTTTCATGCTATTATGCACCTTGGCACTTTATTTCACTTCCGGCTATTTTAACCTTGGCCATTAAAAGTAAAGTTTTATTGAGAGGCTGGATAAGATACTGTTTTTAGCTACATTGAGGAGGACTGCCTGGGATCTCCTTTTCCGAGCCCCCTGGTGGATATGGTGAGCTGGCTGTTCTAATGTGTATATTCCTTAAGGTGGACCTTTACCCTGAATAAGAGCCTATCTTGTATGTTTCCCCTACCCCATACATACAGATTGCCCACATTAAAATTCATCCTACCTGCACCTAGTGCTTTTTCTGAGCCTTTGAACATCCAAGATGGCGGCCCATGGAGTCTCAGGCTGCCTGCAGTCAGGAAGTGTCTTCTGACGATGCCGTTCTGCATCCTGGGATTGCTGTCCTTTTTCTGACCCCAGTGCTGCACTGTGCTATAACCACCTTCCTGCACTTGTTCCCCCTCTCTTCTCGCCACTTGAAGCTGGAAAGTAAAAAGGAGTGGCTTTTGAGACAAGATGGAGGCGGCCATATCTTGGAGTCCTGAACAGAGTTGCAGCCCAGCAGGGGAAAGAATAATAAGTGATTACAAACTTAAAATATATTAATTTTTTGCTGGGGAATAAGTTTTGGGTTTGGGCTTTTCATTAAACCGGATCTTCACCATGATTTTTTGAAAAGCCCAAACCCTTATAAAACTATTCCCCAGCATCTAAAATGAATATATTTTACGTTTTTAGTCACTTATCATTCTTTCCCCTACTGGGCTGCAACTCTGTTTAGGACTTTAGGATACGGCCGCCTCCATCTTGACTCAGAAGCATCACACATATTGAGGAGAGTAGAGCGGGATAAAGAGCAGGGGGAGGGGTTATAGCTGTGCTTTGCACAGACAGAGCAGAGCTGGGGTCAGGTAAAGGTCAGCAATCCCAGAATGCAGAGCAACACAGTCAGAAGACACTTCCTGTTTGCAGCATGCCTGATGTTACATGAGCCACCATCTTGGATGTTTAAAGGCTCATGACATGCAGTAGATGCAGGTAGGATGATTTTTAATGTGAGCAATCTGTATGTACAGGGTGTGGGAAACATATAAGATAGACTCTTATTCAGAGTGAAGGTCCGCTTTAAACCCCACCCCCCTCTTCTGGCAGGACAGGCCTCAGGACAGCGCCGCTCTCCCATTCCTGTGCCACCCACCTTACAGAGACACAAGATGGCATCCCCTGGCTCCCAGCACGCGTCCGCAGCCTATTCAAGTGAACAGAGCCGGGGGATAGCGCTTTGTGTCTTTCTGTGTGATTGCTGTCCATGTCCAAGATAACGGCACTGGACCCCGTTTCAGGTTAAGTGTTTTCTTTTCTTTGTAACCCCCGTCCTACTTCACCACCAGGACAGAGTGGCAGAGCAGGGGTTGTTTTTGACTAGGCTTCCACTTTGAGGTCCAATAATAAAAATGTAAACGGCCCTACATTTCATCCTAAATTCAAGATACACTAGAAACATAGAAGGTTGACGGCAGAAGGAGAGCATACGGTCCATCTAGTCTGCCCTTATGTGTATACTGTATGTACTCTTTATCTTAGGATAGATGGAGGCTTATCCCAGGCATATTTAAATTCAGTGACTGATGATTTTTTAAAGTTTGTTCCAAGCATCTACTACTATTTCTGTAAAATAATATTTTCTAACATTGCTCCTGATCTTCCCCCCGACTAGCTTCAGGTTGGGCCCCCTTGTTCTATCATTACGTTTCTTCTTAAAAACACTTCCCTCCTGAACCTTATTCAATCCTTTCACATATTTAAAGGTCTCAATCATGTCCCCCCTCTCCCTTCTTTCCTCCAGACTGTACAAATTAAGTTCTTTAAGTCTCTCCTGATAAGTGTTAAGTTTAAGTCCTTCCACCATTTTCGTTGCCCGCCTTTGGACACGTTCTATTTGAATAATGTCTTGTATTTGTCTTGTATTTGTAAAAGAACCCCTTTTGACTTTAATGCCCCGAATAGCACTGTGCTCTACAATATTTTGATGGTAGGTAAGTACACCATCGTTCCATTGGTCTTCAAGTTTCCAGCATTGCTCATGATAATTATATACCAAAGGTTCCCTAGAGCCGGGGAAAGCTAAGCCTCACGAACAAGTGCCCCCCCATCAGTTTAAAAGAAACCTCCTTGTACCTCCTCCGGCCAACATCAAATTTTGTGCTTGATCACAACAGGTTACAGCCATCTCCCAGTCGGTGGATCTGCAGGAACTGCCGCGCCTGACAAATGACAGTATGCCCCAGATTTCTGAGCCGTTTAGATGCTACTGTTATGTAAAGAGGCCTTGCTTGTAGGAGTGCATTGCCTCAAGCCATGCAGCTTGCCATTGGGGCCGAAATGCTTCATCGGCTGCTAATTAGGGAGCGTGTTCTGTCAAAGCTCCCAAGCTCGTTTCATGTATTAATTGATCTTTGGGTCTAAAACAAGCTTCTTTAGGGTGGAGGATAGTGAGCCACATTTAGACAATCTTACAGGTCATCTATGAATTTTTTTATTTTTGGGGGGGCAAGAAAGCTGCTTCTGGGGAACATAGGTGGGTATTTTTTTTCTAATGCCTCCACAGTCCTTGTAATAAATCATTTTTATCTGCTTGCTGGATAGTAAGACGGGTTGCTGGCATTCCTCTGCTCCCCTGGCTGTGTCAGTGTATAGTCCACATGCAGAACTGACCCCCCCTCCCTCCCCCACATCCTGCAGGAAGGTAAGGTAAGTATTTTTTCATTTGACCCGATATATTAAAAATAAATGAAAGAGAGAAAGGTCTATTTGGCTGAGCCCTGTAGCAGACAGTGCAGGTGTAGGATGAATAAAAGGACTTACAGAAATAATCTCTGGCTGACGGTCCTTAATCCTGATTACTACACCTCTCTGTGCTCTGTATAGGGACTGCCTAGGGAAAAAGGAATGACCACGCCCAGTGCTGGGCGTCACATGACCATCGGGTGGGGCCTCCCAAGGTGCTAGTTCAGGGACCTTAGCGCCTGCCCTGCACTATGCGGATACACTCAACTATTCCAAAACATAATGGGCGTCCTGTGTGGTCACTACTGATGTCTGCGGAAGGGTAGGATTTCGGGCTTCCTATTGTTTTTTTTTTTTATAACCAGCAGGTCATCCCATATTGACACACCCCAGGCTTTAACAACACCTTTTTCTAGAAGGGGTAATTCATAATTGTAGAACTGTCTACACTGACCCAGCAGTTGACTTTGTCTCTTTTTCCTGATCTCCATGACCAGTACCATCCAGATAAGCAACACGGGGAAGCCGAGATGAGGCAAAGTGCTGAAGCTGCACAGAGGTTTATTGAAATCAATCAAGCATGGAAAATTTTGGGAAATGAGGAGACCAAAAGGGTGTATGACCTTCTGCGGCGCGGTAAGTTCTTGTACACAGCTCTTATTTGGAGAACAGTCTGTTATCTTCTAATTTTTCTCACATATACACAGTTGAGTCACATTTTTCTGACCACCAGCTAATATCCAGAGTAACTACCCTCAATATGGTCATGGAAGGTTGTCAGAGCTATCTGGAGCCATACTGACTGTAGTTCATACCCCCAGCTGCTGTATGGTGCATGGAGGAGGATCCATAAAGCCAACACAATTATCAAGGTGGTCCAGCTGATGCTCAATTGGTTTAGGTGTGGGCAATTGGGGGCCAGGGTAGTACTTGGAAGTCTCGCTCATGCTCTTCCAACCATAGAAACCTAGAAGGTTCATGGCAGAAGGAGACCATATAGTCCATCTAGTCTACTCTTATGTGTGGGTGTTCTCTTTATCTTAGGATGAGTCAGTACCTTCATGCTACCTCTCAACAGATGTGGTCACACCCCCTCCCTCCAGGGCATCCCGACTGCAACCACAGCCTGATCTTCCAGCAAACACTCAGGTTCGCCATGCAGGAGTTCCCAATTTTACTCTATTGCAGTCATTGGTCACAAGGGACATGAGAGGAACACGGGCACATGGGCTGGGTGAGAATTTTTTTGTAGTTGTAGTTTTTTTTTCGAGCTTCCTAGAGTTATGTAATACTCACCCATTCTTGCCACAGCAGCTTCATACAACTCCAGTGTTCAGAAACAGTCCTGATTTTAAGATCGAGTTCTGCAGCTTACATGCACCCTGGGATTAGCTGGCACTCTATTCTCCACCGACCTAAAGGACATGCTTTCCCCACACCAGTGACTGGAACAAGCAAGCCCAACATACTCTGCAACATAGCGTGTCAGGATGCCGGGGGACCCAACCTCAGAAACCGGTACATATCTGAGCATCAGACTGGGAGAAAGTTGCTTTAAGGGTGGTCGCTGGTGAGTCTCCTTTTTAGTTTTATAAATGCTTGGACTCAGGATGCTCCGGGGGAGTTGGTTTTAGTGGACCTAAAAGAGTCGGTTTAGCACCAGGTGGGAAAACTCCACTACTTTTTAGTAGAGAAAACTGTCATTCACTTTTATTGCCTACCTCAGCAGCTAAATATAAATTGTCACCAGGCGTTGAATCACCCCCAAGGTAGTGAATGGCAGCTTTCTCACCCTAAAGTATTTTTCCTTCTAGTATGGATCCCCAAGAGACTGGGTTTACTTGCTCTGCCATCTGGCCACACTGTTCATGCCCGCCGTCCTTTTATTCTGTAGTTTGTGCCAACAATGCCCCTTTAAAGCTGCACTATGCCTGAGGAGACTTCTATATTCAACCTTTTAAAACGCTGAGACACGGCTTTAAAAAGATCCTTTTCTTTTTTCAGTTCCAACCAATCTGCCGCCAGTGGGTTTTTTTTTTTGGGGGGGGGGGAAATGGAAGGGTTGCCCATTGTAACCTGGCTGCATTGCAGTAGCCTAGGAGTTAACCCCAAGATCATAGTTATCAGCATCTCTCGCCTGCAATTCAGTTTTTCTGCGCTGGCGAGAAAATCGCTTTTTAAAACCAAGGCAGGCTGTGGAGAGCAAGGAAGAGGGAGAATGTAGGTCAGCGCTGTCACACACAGGCTCCCGTTACATGATGTGATCGCCTGTCTCTCTGCATCGGCCCGGGGGTAGGAGTCCCTCAGCCTTCCATTAGAGCCCTCAATAAATGCATACCCACCTTCTTCACTAATGGGAGGGGGCGACTCAATAATAGAGTTTAGCCTGTGGGGAAAACACTCACTGCTACATGGCGGTAACACACTCTGGCTTCTCTTTCGTGCTTTGCCATTATTGGTCTATGGCCAGGCCGATAAGAGAGACGCTTTTATAGATTATATACAGACACACCCCCCCCCCCCCCCGCCATGATCCAAAGGGTCTCATCTTCCTTTGCTCCTGAATTGTGTCAGGAGAAAGAGGCGACATTATTGATAATTGATGGACAGGGCCGGCTCCAGCTTTATGTGGGTTCGCTTTTGCAAAGCTGCCACTGCTGGGTCCCTCCCCTGCCTCTGATCACCCTCAAGTCCTCATTGCCTTCTCCATTGCAACCAATGATTCTCCAGACCTCACTGCCTTCTCCTCCATTGCTGCCAATAGTCCTGGCTAACGTCAGAGCTGCTGCTAGTCGCACTTTCTTTGCCACTTTCTTCATTGCTGCTGACCATCTTCTGTCCCAACCAGCAATGAGCAGGTCTGCACATGTGACACCCAGCACACCCAACATGGGAAAATTAACCCGCAGCCCTATTTGAGTCTGAGTGGGCCCCTGAGGATGCCAAGGACCCCAACAGAGTGCCACTGCCAATTGCCCTTTCTTTTCCACCTTATTGCTGCTGACTATCCTCTGGTCCCAGCCAGGTCTGCACATTGGACACCCAGCACATCTGACCCTGGAAAATCAGAGTCTGTGTGGGCCCCTGAGGTTGGCAAGGGCCAGGATACCTGTGTAAGCCCAGTGGTGGCCCCATTGATGGACCAAGCCTGTGGCATTTTGCAAGTGTGAATCGAACTTTGAAGAGGACCTCCAGCCTAATATGACAACCTAATGGGGATATCAATTAGAACTTACTGCTGTGAATATATATGCCTGGCAACAACTTCTGAATGAATCCATTGTCAGGCCCCTCCCGCTGGCCAGTCCCCTTACCACAACAGGAAATGCTGGCAGTGGGTGTACATCAAATAGTAGTGCGCTGGGGATGCGGCTGGACCTGCGCATGCTCTTTGGAATCAATTCCTGAGGTGAGTATACAGGGTAATCCCGAGGGTTTCAAACAGCGTGACATCCCAGATGGGGGGGAGGGTGAAGCAGTAACACCTGAACCCTTAAAGAGGAACTAGGGTCAGAAATGACCTCTTTTTATTATACAGCAGCGGGGCAGCCTGGATCGCTGTGTTTTGTGCTGTTAAAAGAGAATTGGGCTGCCCAGGAAATCACCTCCTCTATGGCTGCCATGAAGCGCTGGCCGCACTGATAGACTCAGTTCTTTGTTTTATCGGTGCCTGGGTCAGACTGCCTCGCTGCTTCTGACCATAGTTCCCTTTTTGTTGGCAGCGGATTGTACACAATACTCTTCCAGCATGCAGAAACAACCACTGTTTATTCAGCAACAATCAGGAACATAAACCTGAACAGGATACATCAGCAAGACATCTCTATATGGAGCAAGGCAAAACATCTCCTATTCTTAGTATACAGTACGTCCTGCTCCAGATATAATACTTACACTTGGGGTTATCCTCCGCCAGATGGCGCTGCACTGCAGAGACATGGAAAAACAGGCTCCTCCTGGCCCTTCAAATACCCAGAGACCTCCCACAAATCCCCAGATTTCTCTTCAGTGCTGACTGCGAAGACATGAAGTATCACTCTCTCGCAGGTGAGCGGGGCTATTAAAGCCTGCGGCCCTGTTGGACTATTCCCACCCGTCCTCCCTGTGATGTGCCTCCCAGCCTGGGCTGCGCTGGTCGGGTGAAGGTAGGCAGCACCATGCATGCTTAACGGGGCCATGCTCCACCGCAGTCCCCCACCAAAGGGTAGGCGGTTTAGGGCTGATGGTGAGCCTCTAGGGGATGCCCCTCCCGCATTATTGCCACATGCCCCGTGTAGCGGTGGGCCCTGCACAAAGGGTCGCCATCCTCCCTCATTCCCCCCGTAGCCCGGGGGGAAAGAAAGGGGGTGTGTGTGTGTTGGTCTTAGTGTATATTTTACACGTTATGGCCTTAGTCGTGCCCCGGACTAGTATTCCTGGGGTCAGAGCCGCGCTGTTTATTCTTTACTGTGTCGCCGCCGCGCGCACCTCTTCCTTTACTGGATGTGCTGCGCCAGGCGGCGACATCGCCTCAGACGCAGCGGCGTCTTCATGGGCAAATCATCTTTTCTAAGTGTACCATTCACTTCGCTCTTCATGACAGCTTGTAACTACCTCAGAGCTTCGCGCTCTTCGAGGGGGGGCGGGGACCCGGTTGGCGCGCTCCACGTCACAGCCCGCTCTGGCTAGCCCTTCGAGGTTTGCTTGCCGCCATTTTGATGCTGGTCACACGCACGTGTGGTAGCGGTCCTCCTCCTCCCTTGGCCTGTAAGTGCCCTCGCGGGCGATTTTCATGATCCTTTTTTACTGCGCTTGGTTCTGACACCCTTTATTCCCATTATGTCTTTCAGACTGGTGAACAGCATTGGCTTCTCCCGGCCCGTTGTTAAAATTATAGCGGGCCTTGTAATATTCTCCCACTTCCATAGCGGGTCTTTGGGGCATCCAGGGTTACTTATTGTGTAAATCCCTACTGGCATATTGTGCCTTGATTAATCACCATATGGAGGCATCTCAGAATTATGTGACCGGGGTCCCTCCGGGACAAGATTGGCTGTGTATAGCGTGTGGACAACCCCATGCTGATGCTGACAGGGCACGGGTCTGCGTACCCTGTGCCGAGCAAGCCCTGGCCCTGCAATCAGGTCGGCCAATGGCTACACCTAGCTTCAATTCACCTATCTCCCCAGGCTTAAATCTCTCTCCTGCTGAGTCACCTACAAGTGGGGAATTGCAGCCTGCTGGCCCTTCCAGACTGCCTACGGCTGAACAGATTATTGCTAGGTTGTCAGAGTGAATGGGCCCTGGTAAAAAGGGGCACCTGTCGCCCCACGTTTCTGTATGCTCTATGAGAACTGAGGGGTTTGCTACTCTGTGTGACTATACCCCTTCTGATGAGGGGTAGTTGTTCTCTGACTCTTCTGATGAGAGGCCGTGGAGTCAGGACGATTCTGGCAAGGTCTTTAAGGCACTGTTCATCTCTCCCCCCGGTCAAGTCCCCAAGCCTAGAGGGGAGCGTTTCCATACTGCGACGGCACGTGTGGCTCATTTCCATGCCCTTGTGCTCAAGGAATGGGAATGCCCCAGTAAACTTCCAGGGGTTCCAGGGGACTGGGATAGGAAATACCCTTTTCCCCCTGAGGTGGTGCTGGTCATCACCCCCCGTGGTGGATGCGCCGATCATAGGGGTCCCTAACCCCCCCCTTTATTACAAGCCCTGCTTGTAGTACCCTTCGGGATCCTGAGGACCGGCGCATTGAGCTGCTGGCCTCCTATGCCTTTTCTTGTGCCGGGACGGCGCTGCGCCCGGTCTGTGCCGCAGCCATTACTGCAGTGGCCGCTAGAACCCTCATCAAAAAATTGTTCGATCATCACCCCGAGGATCTCCCCTGGGAGGTGTTTAATGCACTCTCCAATTGTGATGTATTTGTGAAGTTTATTCTATTAGCGCTAGATGACGCGATTAGAATGTGTGCAAAAACTTCCGCCCTTGCGGTGGCTATTCGTCGCTTGGTCTGGCTGCGACAGTGGGGTGCTGATGATGCTACTAAAAAGACTCTTACTGGGCTCCCCTTTAGAGGGCAACGCCTATTTGGGGCCCGTCTAGACCTGTTCGGTAAAAAGGGCAAATCACCCCTTCGCAGACGGCCGTCTCGGCCCCCTCGAGGCAGGGGCACCCCTCCTCCCCCTTACCTTAGTGTTAAACAGGAACCAGGGGTGTCTTTCCGGATTTTTCATGCAGACTCCTGCCCCACGAGCAGCAGACAACGCTCTGGCCCCTCCGGCGGGGCTAAGCCCAAATCTTCCACCAAACCCCCTCAAGCATGATGGTGGCTGCAGCACCTTGCTCTTATCAGGAGGCATCTCGCCTCATTCTGGTGGTTTCAGGAGGTTGTGTCCTCCAGTTACAGGATAGCGTTTGCTGCACGGCCTTCCCCAGTTTTATCAGGTCCCAGGTACTCCTGGTCCCTGCCCCTGTTCAGTTGCTGGCACAGGCCATGCTAGGCCTGCAAGGTTTGAGGGTCTCTTGCAGATTGCTCCTTCTGGATTTGCCAGTCTGGGGGTGCTCAGCCCGTCTGACGACAGACGTACTATATTAACCATTGGAAGGGGCCTGGAGCTGGCGGACCTTCCAGGGAGTGTTTATGTGCCCTTCTGGGCGGAGACAATGCTCCCTGCATGTTAGTGATATTAGCTCCGCCGGAGCCCCTCTGCGACAAGATGTGCTAATCCCCGTGTCGCTTTGGAGTCCAACCAGTCGTGGATCTGTTGGGTTCCGTCACCTTCACAGGCTATCGGCCTTTGTTTCCCTGTCCCAGGATCCTATGTCAGTGGTCCGGATGCCTTTAGTACCGTCTTGACAGGACGTTCGGTTCTGTATGTCCTTCTCCATTCCCTCTGCTAGGCAGGGTTCTGCGTAAGATTGCTCTGGTAAGGGGACCAGTGATTCTGGTGGCCCCCAATTGACCTAGTAGAGTGTGGTTGCAGACATGGTACTGTGGTCAGTAGTTCTGCACCTTGCCAGGAGTGCCAGTTGATCACTCAGGGCCCCCTTACGTCACTTCAATCCATGGTCCCTGGCCTAGCCGGCCTGACTGCTGAAACATGGATCTTGATGGAGACAAGTTTAGCTGTCTCTGTGTTTGTGACTATGGGAAGGCTAGGAGTAAGCGTCTTCCTCGTCTTCTTATATTGTTGTAGGGTATGGCATACCCACATTGATTTAGGCGAGTCTAGTTCTTTTACCTGTTGGGCGTTCTCGGTTCCCAGGGTTCCAGTGTGGTTTTCCGCATGCATTGAAGTTGGTTCCCCAGCTCAGTTCTCTGATGGGTCAGGCTCTGCCCTGTCCACCTTGCCTTAGCAGTCTCTGGCTCAGTCTTCCTTGATTAAGACTTCCTTCAGGGGGTGCTCATGTGCGTCCTCCATGTACTCCTATGGTCCCTGTTGGGGATTGAAATTTGAATTCCTTTTGTCTGCTTGTAGGATTGTCCCTTGGTCCTATTCAGGATGCTGTCCGGATGTCCTTACCCTCAAGGTTGTCCTTCTGGTGACTGTTACCTTGGTCAGGCGTGTGTTAGCGGCCGGCTCTGTCTACCTAGCCCTCATTCCTTGAGATATACCAGGATAAGGTAGAGTTCCGCCTGAAGCCGGACTCTCTACATCTGAAGGTGTCTTATGTTCATTATTCGAGATATTGTTAGCCACGGCTATCCCCTTTTTTCCTAGCAATGCTGAGGAAGTGGTTCTGCATTCCTTATACAGGTGTTGGCAGTTTTTCCTTAGGAGTCACTGTGTCCTTTAGGAGAACTGAGGTTCCTTGGGGCTTGTGGTCATTACATCCTGAAAGTGCCCGATCTCGTCTGCTCTCGGGAGTCGGGCGGTTTGGTCCTGGTTGTTACCTTAATGGATGTTACTCCTGGTACCTTGTTCGGCTTTTGGCTTCTGCCAAATTTATTGTAGCGATTGGATTCGTCAGGCTGTTATTCAGGCAAGGGGGAGAATCTCCCTTGTTGCCTTGATTCCTTTTCTATGCATGCTTGATGCCTCTTGGGCCTTTCAGCACCTTTTTTTTTCTGTTGAACTGGTTGGCTAGGCCACTACCATTGGCCTTCTGCTCATACCCTTTTGCAAGGTTTTTACAATGTTGACAGCTCATGCTGTCTTGGCCGTATGGTTCTGCAGGTGACAGTGCTTTAAACTGTCTGCTGTTGTCGTTTTTTGTTGGGGATCCCACCCTGCTTTTGGATTTCCCAAGTGTAAGTATTATATCTGGAGCAGGACGTACTGTATACTAAGAATAATACAATTCTGTGAAATACTTACCTGTAGCATTGATATTATTTGTATACAGTACGTCCTGCTCCACCCCACCCTGGTTTTTGCTTTTTTTCTGGATCCCCTGTATGGTGGTTGTTATCTTGTTATCATTACCAGTTGTTCTTGGTGGTTTTAAATTCTTCTGGCTTTTGTTCACTGCTTTTCAATGCTGGGGATTTGTGGGAGGTCCCTGGGTATTTGAAGGGCCCGGGAGGAGCCTGTTTTTCAATGTCTCTGCAGTGCAGCGCCATCTGGCGGAGGATAACCCCAAGTGTAAGTATTATATCTGGAGCAGGACGTACTGTATACAAATAATATCATAGTATTTCACAGACATTATGCACACAGTCACATGGTCTGCCTAAGACTTCCTGTTTTTCTTTTAACTAACCTTATCAATAGCATAACAAGCAGACAGTGATATATACAGGATGTAGGTGTTGCATTAAGGCTATTCCGTTACCCCCACTCAACAGCTACTTGTTAGTCCCATTGCGCTCCTGAATTCCTCAAATTTGGCTCTTGATAGTGGCTTTGTCATGTCACTGGCTATCACCTTGTCAGACACGCAAAAAAACAAACAAGTA
Source organism: Gastrophryne carolinensis (assembly GCA_027917425.1). Classification (NCBI taxonomy): domain Eukaryota; kingdom Metazoa; phylum Chordata; class Amphibia; order Anura; family Microhylidae; genus Gastrophryne; species Gastrophryne carolinensis. Next base: position 136,794,376 of record CM051241.1, on the reverse strand, counting down.
TCCCAAGTGCCATAAAATCACGCAGGTGGTAATGTTTTACATCAGTGTGCTTAGTCCTTGCACTGATCTTTTCACTGCTGGCAATTTTAATACATTCAAAATCTTCCATAAGTGGTTTCTACCAAATTACTTCATGACTTGCATGAGCAGCAGCCATGTACTCAGTTTCTGTTGAAGATAATACAACCTCCACCTGTTTTCTACTGGACCAAGAAACTGAAGTTTCTCTAACTTGAACAAGTAACCACTTGATTTCCGATTACTTGACTCTCCAGCCCAATCTGCATCTACATAACCTCTGAGGGTCAAATCGCCTGGTGCACATATCTTAAGATTTAGCCTTTGAGTTTATTGTAGCAGTCTTTTTACTGCATTCCAAGTTTCTGTGACACTCCAGCCTTGCTGTGCAGCAGGTGGCCAACTGTGTATCTGGAAAAATCATCAATGAATGGGAGAAAATATCTCTTCTTGGCAAGGGTTTGAACCACATACATCTGTGTGTATCAAATCCAGTAGCTGCGCAGAACTAGTGCTGCTATTTTTAGGAAAGGATTTTCTGGACATTTTCACTTTAAGACAATTAGTGCATGTCATCACTTAATTGCATTGGTCTGTTTGCAAACCGTTGTTGAGCTAGCTTCCTTACTGCTTCTGGGTGTCTATGCCCAAGAGGCCTGTGCCGTACATGGATACAGTTTTTATGAAGATCTTGTATAGCACTGTACACACTTTGTTTGCAGTTTAGCTGATAAGTTCACCTTTTATTGTCCCATCTGCTAGATTGTGTCCCTCCTTTGCAGCTGTTATCTTTAAAAGTACCTACATTCCCCTGTTTAGTGAGCTTTTTAACTGACAGAAGATTACTTTCAAGATTGGGAGCATATAATACATCCTTTACTGCTATCTTTCTGGTTTGCGATGGGGAAACAGAACAGTGGATATAACCATTCCCCACACCTTCTGAAGTCATATGGTGACCATTAGCCAAGATAACTCTTTCTGACTTGCTTTCATCAAGGTTAGAGAAAAAGTTTTTGTTTGTCATATGGTTGTGGCACCTGAGTCTATACACCATGCATTCCTTGCAGCTGTGCCTGTTTTTACATTAAACGTGGCTTGAACATCAGATTCAATACATTCAGAAGTATCAGATTCCTTCACAGCAGACTTAACCCTTTGCTGACTTTTCTGCTTCTGAAGAGGACTCAATATAGCCTTCCAGACTCTACATTCTGCCTTGGGGTGACTTGGCTTTTATACACATAAAACATTCACGAGTTTCCTTTAGATAGCTCCTATTTTTAGAGAAGTTATGTGCCTGTAATGCTGCCTCTGCTTTGGATATATTACTTTTGCGTAGAGACTCAGCTTTTCTCTTGTACTCATCAACAAGTTTGCCTTTAACATACTCTAGTGTGAGCTCATCATCTGGCCGGGCATCTAGTGCAGTGACAAGTGTGTCATAACTTTCTGGAAGATCACTCAGTAGAAGTGCAGCAACATGAAAATCTTTAATTTCTTTCCCAATGCCTGTGAGGCGCTCCACAATCTCTAGGGTGTCTGTTATTTAGTCCTGCATATTGTGGCTCTCACTTAGCTTAGACTGATAGAGTTTTCACATAAGATAAAGATTATTGCTGAGGTTTGATCTTTCATTCACTTTTTGGAACTCACCCCGCATCTCTTTTGCAGTTGCACACTTGCATCTGATTATCATCTATGCTGAGGGATATGGTGCTCTGTACTTTCTCATCCTTTTTTCACCAATCATCTAGTAATGGATGAGGCATAGGTCTCTGAGTAAATGTCCACCTACCTTCCCTTATCAGTGGCATTCTGACCTTGAATGTTCAGAACTGGTAGTTCTGGTTAGTCAGGTATGCCACCGTGAATTTGACAGGATTGCTGTTAGTAGACATCATCTCTTCTCTGATTCACTGTTGCTCTGGGAAAATCCTCCTCTTGGCTATCCCAGCTGTGGCCTATCCCTGCTCTGGGCCCATAACCTGGCAGCGGATTGTACACAACACTCTTCCAGTGTACAGGAATAACGTCTGTTTATTCAGCAACAATCAGGAACATTCAAAAAGATTGTGGGATCCCACACATCCCACACCATGCAACCTGCTCTAAGTTATGGCACCACCACATTTATTTGTGATACAAATATATAAATTTTATTTATTATTTGTCCAATACAAAAGTATTAAAAGCAATTAAAAACAATGTACATACGGGGGCGCTATGGTTAGAGGGTGGACTCCTACAAATTATATATACACCATAAATCGTGACAATTAATTACATAGCATGTGCTCTTATATTCACATTATATACACATATAAACAATTAATCCTAAGTGTTCTATATATCAGCCATCACTCAATTACATAAGACAGTGACAATTACTCCTAAGGACACTCCAAGGAGGAAACAAGTAACCCAATAATCAAAAAAATAAATGTGCTATATACATCACCATGGGAACACCCAATAGCCATACGCTGTACCCCGCCCCAGCCAACGCGTTTCGTAACGGTCCCCCCCGTTACTTCATCTGGGCAGAAAGGTGTGTGTGACTGTCCCCCATGTCCGCTTAAATCCCCATAGCAAATGAATCAATAGAAAGCAGCTGGTGAGCCGATGCTAGCGATCCCGGAAGTACGTCAGCAGGCTACGCCGAGACCGAGGGCTGGAACACACTGACGTACTCCGGCCGGAAGAACGTCAGCGGCCCGCCCCCCATCTCGTATCCCAATCATGTTGCTGAGCACAGACGCTCAGTGACAGGCGCGCGCTACCGGCCAGTATCATTACCAGTATATTACCCGGTGGTCACAATATGAGAAGCGGAACAGGGGAGGTAAGTTAGACATGGGAAGACAGCCACAGTCCACTCAATAAAGACCCTTTCTTGGACTAAACTAGCATTACATAGAAACTACATAGATACCATACTGAACAGAGTACTATCTTGATATTTGCACAACGGAGACTGCCTGTCACACAATATTTACACAACGGAGACTGCCTGTCACATACTATTTGCACAACGAAGACTGCCTGTCACACACGGATAATTATTTTGGTTAGATACCATATTGGGGGACACCCAATAGAGGCTAATGCTCCCACCCGGGCTCAGGTATATCGTGCCATACAACTGAATGAAATTATTTTATAATGGCCCATGCTCATACATAGTAGGCCAGAGTGAAAATGAGCAGGGTCCATTATATTCTTTATAAGGGTTGGACAGTATAAAGGGGCCCTTATATGCCCCTGAAATAACCCCAGCCTTCTACCTCATATCAACGAACATGATCCTCCCTACTAAAACATATTTGACACGGGCGTGCTTAGCACACCCTATCATAGTGATGGATGGATAGACACAGGCAGAAAGGAATAAGGCAGGGAGGAAAAAGGAGGGAAGAAGGCAAAGGGGAGCCAGTCTAAACCAAACTGAGGAAAACAAAAGAAACAGAAGAAGGGGGGGGGAGTAGGGAGGGGGGAGGGGAAGAAATGGGGATGACAGGGGGAGGGGGGGGAGAGGAAGGAGGCAGCGGGGAAAGGAACAGCTGGAACCAGGAGGCATACACCGGTAAGTATCGGGCAGAGCCAAAAAACAAGCGTGGAGCTCTTCGCTAGATATCCTGAATATTCACTGGTCCAACTCCCTCGCCAGGTTCTCCAAGATATGGGCCCATGCACTTGTTCTGGTGTTGCCAACGAGGAAAATATTCTATAAACTCAAAAAAACAAACGTGAAAACCCACATACCAAACAACACTTGTGCCACAACAATATATGTGAAATATGTGTATAATAAATAATAATTAATCAACTAATTGATATAATCCAATGTGATTAATACAACAGTGCCCACCTCCTAATAACCCTTAACTGAGGGGTGCAACCACCCCTATCTTAATCCTCACCTAAAAATGGTGTAAAAGCTATATCCTCGTTTAGCCCCCATGGGGCCTGCGCATCCAGGTTAAAAATCCAGCGAAGCTCCCGTTGCTGAAGCCGACGTTTAAGATTACCACCCCTCTGTCCCATACTCACCTTTTCCAGTCCAATCACCTTTAGATTGTCAAGTTTGCTCTCATGGACCTGTAAGAAATGGAGTGCCACCGGGGGGATCATCTTCCCCAATTCCATGTTCCTAGCGGCCAACCTGCTGTTAGAGATATGCGCTTGTATGCGGGCCTTCAGGGAATTCTTGGTTTCGCCCACATATGCCCCCCCTCCCTACTCCCCCCCCCCATCTTCTGTTTCTTTTGTTTGGTTTAAACTGGCTCCCCTTTGCCTTCTTCCCTCCTTTTTCCTCCCTGCCTTATTCCTTTCTGCCTGTGTCTATCCATCCATCACTATGATAGGGTGTGCTAAGCACGCCCGTGTCAAATATGTTTTAGTAGGGAGGATCATGTTCGTTGATATGAGGTAGAAGGCTGGGGTTATTTCAGGGGCATATAAGGGCCCCTTTATACTGTCCAACCCTTATAAAGAATATAATGGACCCTGCTCATTTTCACTCTGGCCTACTATGTATGAGCATGGGCCATTATAAAATAATTTCATTCAGTTGTATGGCACGATATACCTGAGCCCGGGTGGGAGCATTAGCCTCTATTGGGTGTCCCCCAATATGGTATCTAACCAAAATAATTATCCGTGTGTGACAGGCAGTCTTCGTTGTGCAAATAGTATGTGACAGGCAGTCTCCGTTGTGTAAATATTGTGTGACAGGCAAGATAGTACTCTGTTCAGTATGGTATCTATGTAGTTTCTATGTAATGCTAGTTTAGTCCAAGAAAGGGTCTTTATTGAGTGGACTGTAGCTGTCTTCCCATGTCTAACTTACCTCCCCTGTTCCGCTTCTCATATTGTGACCACCGGGTAATATACTGGTAATGATACTGGCCGGTAGCGCGCGCCTGTCACTGAGCGTCTGTGCTCAGCAACATGATTGGGATACGAGATGGGGGGCGGGCCGCTGACGTTCTTCCGGCCGGAGTACGTCAGTGCGTTCCAGCCCTCGGTCTCGGCGTAGCCTGCTGACGTACTTCCGGGATCGGAAGCGTCGGCTCACCAGCTGCTTTCTATTGATTCATTTGCTATGGGGATTTAAGCGGACATGGGGGACAGTCACACACACCTTTCTGCCCAGATGAAGTAACGGGGGGACCGTTACGAAACGTGTTGGCTGGGGCGGGGTACAGCGTATGGCGATTGGGTGTTCCCATGGTGATGTATATAGCACATTTATTTTTTTGATTATTGGGTTACTTGTTTCCTCCTTGGAGTGTCCTTAGGAGTAATTGTCACTGTCTTATGTAATTGAGTGATGGCTGATATATAGAACACTTAGGATTAATTGTTTATATGTGTATATAATGTGAATATAAGAGCACATGCTATGTAATTAATTGTCACGATTTATGGTGTATATATAATTTGTAGGAGTCCACCCTCTAACCATAGCGCCCCCGTATGTACATTGTTTTTAATTGCTTTTAATACTTTTGTATTGGACAAATAATAAATAAAATGTATATATTTGTATCACAAATAAATGTGGTGGTGCCATAACTTAGAGCAGGTTGCATGGTGTGGGATGTGTGGGATCCCACAATCTTTTTGAGTGGATAATATATAGCCTGCCCAGGCACACCAGCAAGTGTGTTGGATTGTGGGGGTTGGTGCGGCCTTAGTGTTATACAAAACAATCAGGAACATAATGTGAACAGGATACATCAGCAAGATATCTCTATATGGAGTAAGGCAAAACCGCTTTTAGCAGGTTAAACACACTATGTCACATGGTCTGCCTAAGACTTGTTTTTTTTTTAAACTAACTTTATCAATAGCATAACAAACAGTCATATATATATAGGATGCAGCTGTCGCATTATTCCAACACTCTTTAAGTGCTTTGAAAATGTGCCTGGTACTACAAGGATGAGCATAAGCTTTATGGCTTTGTAAATTCTTCTAGTGGAGTCACCACTCTTCTACAGCTCCCTACGTAAAGGGAAAGTCTGCTTTCAATGGCATATTTGAAAGTGTACTAGTTTTTGTGCCAAAAGGATATCTTCAAGGTGCTAAGTGTATTCATTTATGTTTTATTTTTTCTTATGTTAGCACATGTGTGTTTCACTACCTACTATTTGTTGCTATTCGCAACCGTACTCTAAGTCTGTACACCGAGATGAGAGAAGTGAGCCCTGCACACACAAAAAACTGCTGCTATGGGTGTGACTGAGGTGAGACTCACTTCTCTTTTCTTGTAGACGTTTTTGTACAGTTGCCAATAGCAACCGATTGTAGTGAAAACTACTGCCATAAAACACACATTTGCTAATATATTAACAAATGTATAAAATACTAGATAAGCTCAGCACCTTGAGGACATGATTTTGATACACAAAAATATACACTTACAAAGGGGCCATTGAAAGTGGACTTTAAGTCAGACCAACACAACAAACAGTGCTCATATGCATCCCTCACCAGGGCAATTTAGATTGCTGCACATAAAAATTCATTTACCATTTTCTAACTCTTGCTGTGGTAAATTTTAAAAACAAGATGGCGGCTTATGCATTTGCAGGCCACCTGCAAACAGGTCGGGAGCCCCCCATACGGGAGACATGGTCTTTTCTGCCCGAGTCAACCACTACCTCTTCAGGTATTCCAGATATTCCGCTGAGAGGGTAAACCGATCTCATTCACGCCATATCTCTCTGTGTTTCTCTGAGTTACCCTTTAGCAAGGCAGTGAGTTCCTCCATCCTGCCAATATCTCTGACTCTGGTAAGCCACAGCGCAGTGGTTGGAGGGTCTGGAGATTTCCAGCAGGCCGGGATGCAGGTCCGCGCGGCATTCAAGAGCGGAGCGAGCAGAGACTTGCCTCGCCTCCCGACAGAGGTAGGGGCCAGATTGAGGAGGTACGCTGCCGGGTCCTCGCCTAAGTCAATGTCTGTCAAGGTCTGTACTATCTCCCTCACATTACCCCAGAACCTAGAGAGCCTCTCACATTCCCAAAAAATGTGCAGCATTGTACCCCTTGCTTGTGAGCATCTCCAGCAGAGGGGGGACGAGGAGGGGAACATCCTGGATAATCTAGTCGGTATTAAATACCATCGGGTAAGAATCTTGTAGGACGCTTCTTGGTACCTGCAAGACATGGAGGACTTATGGGCCAGCTGAAGCATTGCTTGCTTCTGCTCTTCTGTAAAGTTCCTGTTCAGTTCCGTCTCCCAGCTTTCCACGAATAGGGGCGAAAAGGAATCAGGCGGGGAGATCACCAGCGAATATGCGAACGCCAGACCTCCCCTGAAATGGCCACTCCCCGTGCAGACCTGTTCAAAGGGGGTCAGAGGTCTTGGATGACCGGCCTAAAGATTTCTGAAAATGTGTAAGCTGAAGGGATTGCCAGAAGCTGAGTGCCGGCAGGGAGTAGCTTTCCGTCAACCCATCAAGCCCCATCCAGCCCGTCCCATCACGTAGGTGCAGGATCCTAAACCGATTCCGCCTCACCCAGATCCGGAAAGCTCTTGTCTGAAGTGCCCGCCAGGAAATCCAAATGCCCAATTATTGGGGTCATGGGCGAGAGGGATGGGGAGATGCCCGAAGTCTGGAATGTCTTGCTCGCAACCCTCCTTGTGGGCCCAATGGTGGGGTGTTTGTTTAGTGCATGGACTCTGTCCAGTGGGACCTAGGGCAGCCCTGCCAGGGGTACAGAAGAGGCCTCTTGTTCGACACTCGTCCACTGCTTAAGATGGGAATGTCTACACCAATCAATCACCCTGCTGAGGTGGGTTGCAGTATAGTATGATTTCCAGTCCGGGAGGCCTAACCCCCCACGGCTCTTGGGAAGGACCAATAGAGAAGCAGCTATCCGGGGAGGCTTACCCACCCATATGAACCTTGCGCAAATTCTCATCAATCGCCTAAAGAAGGTGTGGGGGACCTCAATTGGCAGGGCTTGAAAGAGGTACAACACCCGGGGCAAGATGTTCATTTTAACGATGCTCACCCTGCCAAACCAGGAAATAATTTACCTTTTTTTAATGCCTTTTGTGGTAAATTTTAAAAACAAAATGGCTGTTCAAGCATTTGCTTGCATCCTGCAAACAGGAAGTGATGATGGGCTTCCTGTTACTGTGCATTGTCAGTTGAATCCAGGCAGCAGCATGGCTGAGATGCTGGGAGAGTAAGCTCCAAAATGGCTGCTACCTTTCTTTTCCAACTGTGCTAGGCTGTTGATCCGCTTTAAGGAAATCTCAACACAGCTCTTTAGAAAGGTAGGTCACTACTCTGGTCTATTCCATTGTGCTCAAACTAAAACCTTCCTCCCCACATCACAGGACCATGGTAATCAGACCATATAATACACTTGATCTTTGCCAAAAGACAGGGAAGCCAGAGACTGAGTTCTTTTTATCAGTGCTTCTTCCTGTCACTAGATATTTTCCGTCACCTATTTATTGCTGACTGAGTATTTTGTCCAGAGTTTTTCCTTAACACTTTTGAGATCTGAGAAGCATAATAGCAGGTAAAGTGCTAGCAGAATGTACTGCAGGTGATATTGTCACTTGCAAAAATACATCTGCCCCGAGAACTCGGAGACGCCATCATTCCAGACCGATGAACATGCAGCACAACACGGCGGTAATTATTTTATGAATATATTTCTCATACAAATCTTGTGCTACATTTCCTAGAAGCAGGAATGGTGACTATATTCATGTATGTGGCCTCCTAATAATTTGGAAAGGGACTGCTCATTGTGGATATGAAGCAGTAGTCTTAAAGAGGACCAAAACCCACGCCCCCTCGGCCCTGAAAGTTATAAGATTCCAGGGCCGCTGGAATTCCTCCCCCTAGAATCGGGAGGCCCCGCTCTGAAACCCCCCATGTCGCCTGGAAACTCGCCTTATTTCCCAGTCCAACGGCCCATGCACGAACAGCAGCCGCATCCCCACTATCCCTTTAGCAGGGAGCGTGCCCGCGTCAGCCATTTGTGAATGGCTGGAGCGGGCACGCTCCCTGTTAGAGGGTAGTGGGGGGTGCGTCTGCTAGTGCAAGCGGATCCGAGTGCGCTGATTTGACTAGCGGCCGTGCATGCATCATAGGACCGTGAAGAGGTGAGTTTGTTCGTGCAACCTGGGGGATTTCACACAGCGGGGCACCCTCGGTCAGCTGCATGCCCCCTGCTGGTGGAGGCAAGGCTGCTGTACATGTGCCAAATTGTTTCCCATGCCACATCAGATAAAAATCCATTATACAGGAATCACTGATGGCATGAGAGTAGGTTAATGTAGAGTCCATATAACATGTCTTGATGCTCCTGAAAGTATGGTTCCCTCTATAAACATTGCAGAGAAACATGCACATACATACCATAGAGGCTGGGTGGGCAGCCACTATTGGGCCCAGGACAGACGGGGGCCCAATGCAAGCTGCCTTCCCTCTTCTTGTAGCACCTATGGCAACAGACTGGGACCACAGCAGTATGCAGTGTTGGCGCACTGTCTACATGGAGTGCTATAGGTTCTGCAGGGCAAATTGTTTCCCCTGGCACTCTTTGTATAGGGCACTCAGGAACTCAAGCACCAAAGGAAGAAACAGAACTCTCTGACAGTGTTGGACTGGGGTGTCATTTTGGCGATAGGGATCCCCAAAGGGCCCTTTAGTTTAGGGCCACACCTGGGGATTCCATGTCAACATGGAGAACCGGGCTGAGTCTGGTCTACTCCCAAACCAAGGCCCCAGTCTCTGCACTTTGCTCCACCTATTTTACTGCTAGGGGTTAGGTCTTTTTTTCAGGGGGAGGGGGGTACTTTTTTTTTTTAATAATCTTTATTGATGCAAACCGGATCGACAGGGCACATAGAACTGATCAGATACACTTCAGCAAGACAGAATAAGACATTCGTGAATACATCACATTGGGGTGTTCTGAGTAATTCTGCCCCTTTGCTAATTCAAGGCAGTCGGATTTCCCCTCTTTATTGCCCCCCGTCCAGTTGCTTCTACTCCCTTGCCTGTAACCGATTCCGTGTCCCCTCTCTGGCAGCAGCCTTTTTTTTTTTATTGTTCCCCATAGAACAAGCTAGGGAACATCAAAAAACAAGGGGGGTAAACTAGGGAGGGGGGATAGTTGGAGGCCTCCCCCCACCCCACGGGACGGGAGCTTGCCAGGCCTGGGGGACCAAGCAGCCAGGGAGCCCCCCCCCCCCATGCAGGGGCACAACAATACTTAAAGGGGGAGGAACGCGAGGCCCATGTGGGGGAGGAAGATGTGCCCAGGGCTTGGGCTCTCTGCGTCATATAGGGGTGACAGGACGGGCAAGGGCTCAGGGTAGGGTGGGGTTTAGGGGGTAGCGGAAGAGGAGAAGGTGCTAGGGGGTGGCGGGTAGGGAAAGGGAGGGGAGGAGGGTTGGGGAGGGAAGAAGCCGATTCCCGGATCTGAAGCGTTTCCTTCTCTTCATGCATGTCTCCCAGGTTACTCAGCCCACTCCACACGCGGCTTTACCCTCATCTGATTCAATAAATGAATTTGATGGAACCTCAGCTCGTCTAAGTGAGGCTGTAAGATCTGGCACTCTGATTTAGCTATGGGCCCTGTGAAACCTATGAACACCCTGGCAGAGAAGCCATATTCCTACATTCTAGCTATCATCTTTTTCGATAGAAGCCTTCTCCCCGTCATCTCCCTATTAATGTAGTGTAGGTGTTTAGGATCTATTAGGGATGGCTTTATTGATACTGTCATTTCCCAAACCCAGCGCTCCTGTGTAATTACATTAATCAGGCTTGCACCCGATGCTGGGCTCCCATGGGATCCATAGTTTAGACCCGCAGTGAAGTGTGGAAATGCAGAAAGTGATATCAAATAACTGTCCAATTTCAGGTGGGATAATATGCTGCTAATTAATGGATCACATGCTTAACATTGTCTTCACGTGTTAATTACATTTTCTTCACCAGCACCGAGGGGCAGTCCAATGACTTCTTTCATTTGCCTGTAGTTATTATAGAGGGGGGAGAAGCCAGAGTTTGACTCACTATGGACAATCTCTATTGAAAGCCACCCAGCCAGAGCTTAAGGGAGATTTCTGCTTTTACTGTTCTGTTTGAGAATGCTTTAGAATTTTCTACAACCCCTGGCAAAAATTATGGAATCACCAGTCTTTGAGGGTGTTACTTCAGTTGTTGAATTTTGTTGAAAAAAAGCAGATCACAGACATGACCAAAAAATAAAGGCATTTCAAATGGCAACTTTCTGGCTTTAAGAAATACTAAAAGAAATCAAGAAAAATAATTGTGGTAGCCAGTAACGGTTACATTTTTAGAACAAGCACAGGGAATAAATTATGGAATCATTCAATTTTGAGGAAAGAAATATGGAATCATGGAAAACAAACAAAATAACACTCCAACACATCACTAGTACTTTTTTGCACCACCTCTGGCTTTTATAACTGCTTGTAGTCTCTGAGGCATTGCCTTAATGAGTGGCACACAGTACTCTTCACCAATCTGGCTCCAGCTTTCTCGGATTGCTGTTGCCAGATCAGTTTTGCAGGTTGGAGCCTTGTCATGGACCATTTTCTTTAACTTCCATCACAGATTTTCAATTGGATTGAGATCCGGACTGTTTGCAGGCCATGACATTGACCTTATGTGTCTTTCTTCAAGGAATGTTTTCGCAGTTTTTGCTCTATGACAAGATGCATTATCATCTTGAAAAATGATGTCGTCATCCCCAAACATCCTTTCGATAGATGGGATATGAAAAGTGTCCAAAATGTCAATGTAAAATGACAGCCATCTCCCCAGTGCTTTTACCTGACATGCAGCCCCATATCATCAATGACTGTGGAAATTTGCATGTTTTCTTCAGACAGACTTTCCTTAGCCCATTGTAACCTTGTTTTTTTCTATTTAGGTGTTAGTGATGGCTTTCCTTTAGCTTTTCTGTATGCAAATAACAGTTCGATCATGGACGTTGACTCCAGTTTCCTCCAATTTGTTCCTCATTTGTTTTGTTGTACATTTTCTGTTTTCAAGGCATATTGCTTTTTAAGTTTTCTGTCTTGACGCTTTGATGTTTTCCTTGGTCTACCAGTATGCTTGCCTTTAACCACCTTTCCATGTTTGTACTTGGTCCAGGTTTTAGACACAGTTGACTGTGAACAACCAACATCTTGTGCAACACTGCGTGATGATTTACCCTCTTTAAGGAGTTTGATAATCCTCTCCTTTTGTCAAGTGACATCTCTGGTGTTGGAGCCATGATTCATGTCAGTCCTCTTGTTGCAGCAGCTCTCCAAGGTGTGATCACTCCTTTTTACCTGGACACTATCGAGCATATTTAATCTGATGCAGGTGTTATTGTTTGTAATGAAAATTTGCAGGGTGATTCCATAATTTATTCCCTGTGCTTGTTCTAAAAATGTAACCGTTACTGGCTACCACAATTATTTTTCTTGATTTCTTTTAGTATTTCTTAAAGCCAGGAAGTTGCCATTTGAAATGCCTTTAGTTTGTCATGTCTGTGATCTGCTTTTTTTCAACAAAATTCAACAACTGAAGGAACATCCTTAGAGACTGGTGATTCCATAATTTTTGCCAGGGGTTGTATATTTCTGCATAGTCTTAAAAGTGCTAAAATTAAGGGGTGGTATGGATCCTGCCCTTGCGGGTTTCTGGTGGGGTACAAGGACAATGTGTGTAAACAAAGGGGTCAGGGGAAGCAAGGGACACATTTGTAAGAAATGGTGTTACCAATACTCGGCTCTTCACCCCTGGGTGTATCTCATTCCCGACAATCTCAGTCATGTAGGTGTCCATGAAACAATCCGTTTAGAAAAAAATCTCAGGATAATACACTTATATAGGTATATTTAAAAGGTGCAGTGTATATCAAAGATGTTACTTTTCTGGAGATCTGAGTGTACACGTTTCACCACCTGGGTCAGTACTCAATAGATCTGCATGATGAAATGCAGTAATTTTTGTAGGTGCCTGGTCACGAGTGGGTGAACTCATACGATACAGTGTTTGGGGGCACCTAGGCTGTGTCACTCAGTTGTAGCTTTGGATTTATTACCCGAGTTTGTAGCAATAGTGTCCCTGGGTGATAATAGTACGTCGGTGGTTAACTCTGGGTGGCCCCGTCAGTGGTGTCAGGCGCTGGTCTTCTCTGCTCCTGTGCTCATGAAGAGCAGAGGAACACCATTTCTTGCATTTGGCTTCCCCCAAACCCTTTGGTTACAGTCTTAAAAGTAGCAGAACTAGACAATTCGAAATTTGGTTTGCCTAATTCGGCTCCCCCGGTTGCGTTACCCTTTAAATCCTGACTATAATTAGTGCCTAAATAGGACGTTGGTACATAATCATACTCCATCAAATCCTTACTGGTTCCGGGTTAAGGCCACCCCCGGTTTGTTCGGCGAGCATTTGATTATGACCACACTGATTTGTATTAAAAAAAGTTTTGCTTCACATTGATTTCATAATCTCATATTAAAAACATCCTCATTACATCAAGTGTACTTAAATATTTCATATTTTATGACAATGTATACATGTGATGTACAAATACAATGCAATACAGTGAATACAAATCAGTGTGGTCATAATCAAATGCTCGGCGAACAAACCGGGGGGCCTTAACCCAGAACCAGTAAGGTAGCAGAACCAGAGCCAACAAATGAGTCAGAAATTTTCAACTTGCCTATGTATTTACTGAGGAAAATGATCCAATATCAAATATCTAGTGAGTGACAAAAGAATGTGAATCTTTGCAGCTATAACTGCATCCAAATATTTTAGGCACATCACCTTGGAGGAAATATAGCCTATTCCTTTGTACAAAGCCACTTCCTTACATGAATTGCTCACTTTCTATAATACTGTTGAATTAAGCTCAGGACTTGGTCATTCCAGAACCTTAACTTTATTCTCAATTAACCATCCTTTGGTAGATTGATTTGGGCGCTTACGGTTGTTGTCTTGCTGCACGAGGTTCAGCTCACGGATGAATGTCCTGTTTTCCTTTAGAAAATGCTAGTGCAATTTTGACCATTTTAAATTCAAAAATCATCCGGAATGCTCCTGAGGCTTCTAGGTTTCTGAAGCAAGGGCCGTTTCAAAGGAAAAGGCGGCAGCATTCTAGGCCCCTTTCAAAATGCCATCAGTACGGCAATCTATAGAATCCCGGAGTGTGCCTGCGTCCTCAAAGCTTAAATTCGAAGACCTTGAAACCTGAGTGATCGCAGCATCTAGTTAGCACATTTATCCCAGACCCCTGCTTCAGATTCATCAAAGGGAAATTTCCTCTTGAGCCAACTAGGCAAAACAATATCTTCCTTTCAGGAAATAGCCATTCAATTATTCTAAGCATACAGCACGTCCTGCTCCATCTATAATACTTACACATAGGTAATCCTCTGCCAGAGGGCGCTGTTCACTGCAGACATGCAAAAACAAGCTCCTCCCGGCCCTTCATATACCCAGGGACCTCCCATAAATCCCCAGATTTCTCTGCAGTGCTGAACTGCGACGACATGAAATATCACGCTCTCGCAGGCGAGCGGGGTTTTACAGCCCGTGGCCCTGTGGGACTATTTCCACTCGTCCTCTTTATGAAGAATATGCCTCCCAGCCTGGGCTGCGTTGGTCGGGTGAAGGTAGGCAGCACCTTGTGTGCTTAACGGAGCCATGCTCCACCGCAATCCCCCTCCATAGGGTAGGCGGTTAGGCTGATGGTGAGCCTCTAGTGGATGCCCCTCCCGCATTGTTGCCTGTGCCCCTCACAGAGTTAGTCCCTGGACGCAGGTCCGCTTCTCCCTCGCTTCCTCCCGTAGCTCGGGGGAAAAGAAAGGGGGGGGGGTAGGTGTGGCAGTCCTAGTGCAATGTAACACGTTTAAGGCCTTTTATTGTACTTGGGTGTCAGTGTCGCGCTCCTTGCTCCACATAAGTTTATGGTTGCGAGCCTGTTTGTCCTTTCATTAACATTAGTGTACTGCCCAGACGGCAGCATCATTTTCTAGCGTGACAGCAACATTATGTATGTGTGTACTATCCACTACTGTTTTTCTCTTTTCGTTGGTTAGAGCTTCGCGCTCTTTGGGGGAGGCGGGGACTCGGCATGACGCGCTCCGCTTCACAGCCAGATCAGGCCCGCCCCTCGAGGTTCGCTTGGCGCCATTTTGACAATCTTCGCGCCCGCGCGAGGTGCGATCCGCCTCCTCCCTTGGTCATGTAAGTGCCCTCCGGGGCGGTATTTGTTTCTATGTGTTTTATTCGGCTGCGCATGGCACTGACACCCCCCCCCCCTTATCCCATTATGTCTTTCAGACGCCAGGACTTCTCCCGGCCTAACATATATTACAGCGGGTCCACATAACAAATTCTCCCACATTCCTAGCGGGTCTTGGGGCATCCAGGGTTGCCTATTGCGTAAATACCTGCGGACATACTGCTCAGATAATCACCATATGGAGGCATCTCAGAATTATGTACCCGGGGTCCCTCTGGGACATGACCGGCTGTGTACAGTGTGTGGTCAGCCCCATGCTGATTCTGACTGAGCACGGGTCTGCGGACCGTGTGCTGAACAGGCACTGACCCTGCAATCAGGTTTGCCAGTGGCTGCACCTCCCTTCAATACACCCGTCTCCCCGGACCTAAATCTCACTCCTGATGAGTCTCACTCGAGCGGGGATGACCAGCAAGCCGTGCCGCGCAGGCTGCCTATGGCGGAGCAGGTGCTGTCTGGTTTGGCGCAGCGTATGGGCCCTGGAAAGAAGCGGTCCCTGACGCCTCCTGGCTCTCCGGTTCCTACCGATACCGATGACTCTGCTGATATGCAGGACCTTGATCCTTCTGAGAAAGGTGAGCTATTCTCAGATTTGGGCTCCTCGGACGAGATGCCTGGGAGCCGTGATGATTCTGGGCCCGGTTCTTGGGGCCTGTGTGACACAGATGAACTTCTTATTAAGATCTTTGAGGTTTTGTCAATCTCCCCTCCTGGAGAGGCTCCCAAGCCTAAGAAGGAGAGTTTCCACACAGCGCCGCCGCGCTTGGAGTTCCTGGAACAGGATCATTTCCAGAATCTTATATCCCAAGAATGGGAATCGCCTTGTAAACTTAAAGGGGTCCCAGGGGTCTGGGATTGGAAGTACCCTTTCCCTCCTGATGTGGTTAACTTTTGGTCAGCACCTCTTGTGGTGGATGCACCGATTATAGGGGTTACTAACCCCCCCTTCATGACGGCTCCTTATTACCGTACCCTTCAGGATGCTGAGGACCGGCGCATTGACAGACTGGCTTCCCATGCCTTTTCGTGTGCAGGGACGGCTCTGCGCCCGGTCTGTGCCGCGGCCATCACTGCGGTGGCCGCCAGGACTCTTGTTAAAAAAGTACTTGACCACCGACCTGAGGACCTCCCCTGGGGGGTGTTTAATGCGCTATCAGACTGTGATGTGTTTCTGAGGTTCATCCTCTCAGCGCTGGATGACACCATTAAGATGTGTGCTAGAACCTCTGCCCTTGTGGTAGCTATTCGCCGCTTGGTCTGGCTGCGACAGTGGGGTGCTGACGATGCTGCGAAAAAGGCGCTCACTGGCCTTCCCTTCAGAGGACGGCGACTATTTGGGGCCCGTTTGGACCTTTTTGGAAAAAAGGCACCCCTATGCAGAAGGCCGTCCCGGCCTCCCCGGGGCAGGGCCACCCCTCCACCTCTTTACGTTAGTGTCAAACTGAGGTGTGCTTCCAACTGTTCGGTGTCGTAAATATCCTGAAGCAATGTGGACGTCTCTTCTGACAACCTGCTTCCAGCATAGCTAGAAGACGGCTCTTCATCTGAGGCTAGCCCTAAGTTTTAAGGTTAAGAGAATCCTCTCCTGAGGAGATCTGACTCTCACTATCCTCCCTCTCTTGACTGCTTTACTGTGGCTGCAGGCGTAGTGATAACGGGGTAGCAGAACCTGTAAAGGTGGAATCAGAAGGGAGATATCCCTGGACTTGGATGCCGTGGTCCTCACAGCTGATCTGCACACTTCCAGAGTGTAAGCCATGTTAGCTTCCACGTTGCTCAGAATATCCACCAGCTTCATTCCACAGTCTATGCTCTTAGCAGACATTACAACAGGCTCTGTTCCAACAATCTGGCAAGATAGCAGAGCCTAGTGGTCTTAGCCTCTTGAGACTTAGGGGGTTATCTATCAAGGCATAGCGCCAGGAAACAGCCGGGCGCTGTACGCAATACCGCATTTATCAAAGGGATTCTGGTGAGCGACTCTTACAGCATCACGTAGCGATCAATTCATCATCACAGACGGCTCCGCGTATAGCGCCGGATAAAAGGCACTCGGGTTAGACTACAAACATAAAAGAGGGAAACAGGGCTAAGACAAAACTTCTAGGTGACCACTGAGCAATAAACAAACAGCGGATAAAATACGGCTCGCCATCTTTTAAGGCATATTGTTCCTGGCCTGGCTTCTCCACTGGGGCCCGCTCCAACCTCTCTGCCAAAAGAAAAGCTCACCACTGCAGCTGGGGGGAGAAATGAAAGCCCCCTGTATCTGCAATGCCACTGCCCCTCCTCTCCCTCCAGGATCAGACCACAGTAGTACCTTTGAGCCAGCCAGGGTTTCTGGTGCTCTTACAGACAGGGCTGTGGAGTCGGTAAGCCAATGTTCCGTCTAACATGGGTCTTAGATTGATAGAATATAAAATATATCTATAAATAACATTTTAGGCTTCTTATGAAAGCTTCATTAATTATACAATACTATTCAGAGATTGGCTTTCTTATGCTGGAGTGGACACATTTCTATCGACTCCACAGCCCTGCTTACAGACCCGCCCACCCCAGGTTCCAGGCTGGTTTCCTGGAGAGAAAACAATACTGAGGACTGGTGGGGCTTTTAACCTGTACCAGTTTGTGTTTCCTCTCTAGGAGGAGAAGCTGCTTTCTCCATGGCTATCCTGAAGGACGTAGGGAGAAAATATTTTTACCTCATTGGAAAATTGATGAACCTCTCCTGGAAAAATACCCCATTACAGGCACAGTTCACACTCAAAAGTCAAACTTGCATCACCAAATAATTTGCATTTATAAAGCACTTATAAATGTACATAAAAACCCTCCCACACCTACTTATACTAACAAAAAGACAACGTCATCATCAAGAATAAAATATACGGGGCACCTCGTATATTATACTTGAGTATATATACATACTCAAAGATAACTCCAAATTGGCCTCCCTAATGAGGTTATTCCCAATACATGTAGAGTGGTCAGCTGACCTTAACTTTCTGCTTTTTGTCTTAACAGGCAATTATTCTTAGTATACAGTACATCCTGCTCCAAATCTAATACTTACAGTTGGGATATACTCCGCCAGATGGCGCTGGACTGCAGAGACATCGAAAAATACAATTTTGTGATTACTCACCTGTAAAATGGGTATTATAAGTATGTCACACACCCTGCTTCGGAATGATTAATAACATTCGGGTTATGTCCAGTAGGGGGTGAACTTCTGCAGAGATGACTAGAAAAAAAGAAGCCCCTCCCTGTCCATAAATACCTGGGACCTCTCACACATCCCCCAGTATAATAAAGCAGTAAGGGGACCAGGAAGAGCCAATAAAAATCTTTTAAACAAATACAAGGTTCACCATATAGAGAATCCAAGATAAAACTCAGGGCGGGACGAAGCAGGGTGTGTGACATACTTATAATACCCATTTTACAGGTGAGTAATCACAAAATGGTATTATTCCAAGTATGTCACACACCCTGCTTCGGAATGATTAATAACATTCGGGACATCCAGTAGCAGTGACATGGGTGGGGATCCCAACAGGCAATAATGCACAATTTAAACCACTGCAGCTTGCAGAACCTTGTGGCCCAAAAACAGCATCCGCTGAGGCCCGCACATCAACCTTACAAAACTGGGAAAAGTATGAACAGAAGACCAAGTAGCAGCCTTAGAAACTTGTTCAACAGAAGCCTGGTGCTGAAAGGCCCAGGAAGCCCCAATGGCACGAGTAGAATGAGCAGTGAGCTGAAAAGGGGGATCCCTCCCCTTGGCAGCGTAGGCCCTAACAATGGCCCGACGAATCCATTTACTAATGGTAGACTTCACGGGCGCAAAACCTCTCTTGGGTCCAGAAGGCACCACAAACAAGGCGTCCGTCTTACGGAAAGGTGAGGTAGCCACCAAATAGTACTTTACACATCTGACAACGTCCAGAGAGAACAAGGCCCTCTCCTTGTCATTGCTAGGCTTAGGACACAAAGAAGGAAGTACAACATCCTGATTGAGGTGAAAGGCAAAAACAACTTTTGACAGGAAATCTGGCTTAAAGCGAGATACCACCTTGTCCTGGTGTCTCTCAAAGTAAGGGGCCTGAATAGACAGAGCCACCAACTCAGAAAAACGTCGAACAGAGGTGATAGCCACCAAAAAGGCAATCTTTAAAGTGAGAATGGGAAGTGCAGCATCCTGCACTGGCTCAAACGGAGGACCCTGAAGGGCAGACAACACCAAATTCAAGTCCCAAGCAGGTAGCATGGGCTTGCGAGGGGGGCCACACATGAGTGACCCCTTGGAAAAAGGTCTTAACCAAAGGATGAAGGGCAAAAGACCTCTGAAAGAAAACCGCCAGAGCGGAAACCTGCCCTTTCAGAGTGCTAAGCTGAAAACCCATGTCCAGACCGTATTGAAGAAACTCCAGAATACTAGGAATGGAAAACACCCTGCAAGGCAAGGCCCTAGCCTCACACCAATAAATGTAGGACCGCCAGGTCCTGTAGTAGATGTTAGAGGAAGACTTCTTCCTAGCCTTAACAAGCGTCTGGACCACAGCATCAGACAACCTTCTTCTTTTAGGATAGAGGTTTCAGCAGCCACGCCGTCAAAGCCAGTGTTTGTAAAATGGGGTAACAGAGCTGACCATGAGTGATCAGATCCGGAAACAGAGGCAACCTGTACTGATCAACCGCCAGCCGCACGACGTCTTCGAACCACACCTGTCTTGGCCACCTTGGAGCTACCAGGATTGCTGTCACACCCTCGTGAACCAGCTTGTGTACCACCTTGCCTACCATGGAAAAGGGGGGAAACAGATACAGAAGACCCAGATCCCGCCTGGCCAGAGACCTGGCACCCACTGCCAGAGCCAGAGGATCCTGGGACACAAACACAGGGAGCTTGTGGTTGTGACGGGAGGCAAAGAGATCCACTTCCGGAATCCCCCACCTGCGACAGATGGATAGAAATACCTTGATGCCGATGAACCATTCCCCTCGGCGAGAGGCCCCCCTGCTCAGAGAGTCCACTTCCAGGTTCTCCACCCCTGGAATGTACACCGCCGAGATGCATGGAACATTGCTCTCAGCCCATGCAAGAATCAGAGACACTTCCCGGAGGGCACTCCTGCTGCGAGTCCCTCCTTGGTGATTGATGTAAGAAACTGCAGTCCGATTGTCTGATCGAACCTGAACGGTAATCCCTGGAGATGATGCATCAGGTGCGACAGCACCAACCGGACCGCCCTCAGCTCCAGAATGTTGATGGGGATGTGAGCCTCCTGAGGACCCCACAGACCCTGGAACGGGTGTTCCTTCCAGAACCCCCCCCCAGCCCAACAGGCTGGCATCTGTGGTGACAGTTTCCCAACGGGGCGCCAGAAAGGATCTGCCCCCCAGAAGGTTCTTCGGGTCCAGCCACCACTGGAGGGACCGCCGGACCAGAGGAGACAGCACAAACGACTGATCCAAGGACAGAGGACATCTGTCCCAAGCAGATAAAAGATGGAGTTGAAGAGGTCTCATGTGAAACTGAGCAAAAGGAACTGCCTCGAAACAAGCCACCATCAATCCCACCAGTCTCATCCCTTGCCTGATGTACGGACGAGGGTTAGACAAAAGGAGACTAATCAGAGCCTGTACAACCTCCACCTTTGACTGGGGTAGGAAAACCCTGGTCTGAATGGTATCCAGATTCATGCCCAGAAACGAAACCACCCTTGACGGGGAGAGAAGACTTTGGTTAGTTGATCACCCAGCCGAAACTCTCCAGTATTGTCACCACCGTCCTGGGGTCCAGCTCCGCCTGGCTGAGAGAGGATGCGGTGATGAGAAGGTCGTCCAGATAAGGCACAATGCGAATGCCCTGGGCTCTGAGAAGGGCCATTACTCCCGCCAACACCTTGGTGAACACCCTAGGCACCGAAGTCAGCCCGAAGGGGAGAGCCTCAAACTGCTAGTGTTGGTCGCCTACCGCGAATCTGAGAAACCATTGGTGTCCCGGGAAGACCGGAACTTTAAGGTAAGCATCCTTGATGTCTATTGAAGTCATAAAGTCCCCTGGACGAAGAGAGTTGACAGCAGAGCGCAGAGTCTCCATGCAAAATTTCTTGCTTCTGATGAACCGGTTGAGAATCTTTAACCCCAGGCGGTCCCGGGTCAGGCACGTCCTCTGCCCCTACCCCAGGAATCTCCTCTGAACGCGGGGTAAGAGATTCCCCTGCTCGCTTGAGAGCCACGAAAGGAGGGATTGAAAGAGCCCGAACCCCGAAAGGGCCGGCGCTGCTTTTTGCACTGAGGCAACCTACCTCCTTTCGCCACTGAGTCCAATTTATCACCAAACAGGCGCATACCCACGAAAGGTAGCCCTGGGAGCGCCTTCTTCGCAGCAATATTAGCCGCCCATTGGCGCAACCAGACCGATCGGCGAATAGCCACAAGCAATGCTGAGGTCCTGCTACACATACGGATCGTGGCATCCAAAGCTGATAAGACAAATGCAATAAACATCTAATAATGCGTCAATGCTGTAAATTCCTCACTGGAAGGATTACGTTGGGGACCATCCAGCATACCCCTGATTAAGGCTCTAGTAGCCACGGCCGTGAGAGCAGAGGCACAAAAGGCCGAACCCACGCAGGCAAAGGCATGTGAAGCCATTTGGTCGAGACGTCGGTCCTCACTATCCATCAAGGTAGTGGAATCTGGGGAATGTACAACCGATGTATTGGACAATCCCAGAACCGGGGCGTCGACCTCTGGGGGTGACAACCAACGCTTAACCGCATCCACAGGAAAGGGATACTTCCTATCCCACCCTTGAGGGATAACAGGAAGCCGGCTGGGCTTTTCCCATTCTTTAAGGATCAGATTGTTAAAATGTTTTAAATTCGGGAACTCCAAACGAGATTTGGCGGTCCCCCAAAAATTCCCCCCTTTGCGGAGGGGCCCCGCAGGGGGGGAAATAGCAAGCACTTCAAAAATATGGGTCAGGAGTCTGGGAGTATCAACTGTATCCCCACGCTCCTTACCAGCATCAGCATCCAGGGACTGCTGATCATCAGAGCCATCAGATACTGAAAACAATTCCCCTTCTTCAAGCGGGGAATAATCAACTAATACAAAGAGTCATAATCAAAAGCCGGCGCAGCGGGCGCCAAATGCCGTCTCTTAGCTGGGGCCTTCCTGGCCGCAGAGCTAGCAATCAATCATTTTCTCAATGTTGGCCAGTCTGGCACTGACATCGGATTGCGACTTCCCACTCATGACAACGTCACTTGGGGTCAAGGCCAGGCGTGAGGGTGTAGGTGATGAGATGCACATGGTACACAAATAAGCACACATTGTCCCCCGCAAGGGATACCCCACAAACCACACA
Organism: Gastrophryne carolinensis; assembly: GCA_027917425.1. NCBI lineage: Eukaryota > Metazoa > Chordata > Amphibia > Anura > Microhylidae > Gastrophryne > Gastrophryne carolinensis. Next base: position 136,771,644 of record CM051241.1, on the reverse strand, counting down.
CTGCCCGGGTTGCCCTGAAGGGATCCCGAGCCCGGTATCCTGGGAAGCCTCCATATGGTGATTATTTATGGTAGTCGCAATGACCTATGGGAATTACACTATGAAGCTACCCGGGATGCCCCTTAACGTCCGTTAGTGGGAGGATTTATTAAAGACAGGAAAAAAAAACCAATTTGAGCAAGGGACCCTTAAGAATCACAGAAAAAAAAAAAAAACCAAGCGCATTAAATAGCGATTATTTGCCTATTGTGTGCTTGCACTTCAGTCATGTCCCATGGCCGGTATTTGAACCTGCAACCCTCTGGTTGCAAGACTGCTTCCTTGTCTCTAGGCCACAACTGCCTAACTCAGAATACAGTAAGGCATTCATTCATAACATATATATTACATATAATACAATATACTTCTATGAGCTAAGACCCCTACAGGGTTAATATAGCATCCCACAACGCTTGAGATGACTGAGCAAAGGAGGCATTGGAAAGAATACATAAAAACCAGGCCCTGCAGGGCACTAACAGTATCCGGAGGAGAAATGGCGTCCGCACCAGACAAAGCCTCAGGAGGAATGGCGGGCCAGCGCGCCGCCCCCTCCCGACCCGCGACCAGAGACAGCGAGGGCCGAGGCCCGCAAAACAGCGCCAGAGGAGGGGGGCGCGCCGCAACCAGCGCGCCGAGCGTCCGGCCCCGCTGCCTCCCCTGACTGGAAGGGAAGGCCGCGCTCCCAGCCATGCTGCGGAGCCGGCAAGGGAGACCGACCCGCCGCCGCTGTAAACAGCGGGCGTGCAGGCCAGCATAAGGAAGCACCTGTGCGCACACACACTACACTCAAACAACACACCCACGCTGGCAGAGCCAGCAAGTGAAGCACAATCATACACAAGACAATAATCATATAAGGTCAAAAAATGGAAGGCCAGCCCCCCCCCCCCCCCCTACTATCCTGGAACGGGGAGTAATGGAGGGTGACCCAAAGTTACCCAAGTTATGTAGTGATGGTATCAAAAACGGACAGGGCATCCCACACCAGGATCACCAAAACCTGGTAGCCGCCTACCCCTTGGAGGGGGTCTCACGGAGGAGCATGGCTCCTGTACAGTACACCTCTAAGGTGTACCCTACCCTCACCCGGACCCACAGCCAAGGCTGGGAGGTATAGGGACTTAAACAACAAGGTCCGGGCAGAAATAGCCCAGCTTACTTGCAAAGGAAAGAAACAGCCATCTTGACTTACTTGACTTACTTCGCCGTCTGTAGAGACGATTACTGGGGGATGTGTGGGAGGTCCCAGGTATTTATGGACTGGGAGGGGCTTCTTTTTTTCTAGTCATCTCTGCAGAAGTTCACCCTCTACTGGACATAACCCGAATGTTATTAATCATTCCGAAGCAGGGTGTGTGACATACTTGGAATATAGGCTCCTCCCAGCCCCTCAAATACCCAGGGACCTCCCACAATTACCCAGAATTTCTCTGCAGTCTGGCTGCGAAGGACGAGAAATTGGCTCTCTACTCGCAGGTGAGCGGGGTTATTAACCTATTCCCACCCGTTCCACTAGTAATATGCCTCCCAGCCTTGGCTGCGCTGGTCGGGTGAAGGTAGGCAGCACCGCCGTTGGTGCTTAGGAGCGCTGCTCCACCGCAATCCCCCACCAAAGGGTAGGCGGTTCAGGCTTATGGTGAGCCTCTATGGGATGCCCCTCCCGCACTATTGCCCCTTGCCCCTATCGGTGGGCCCTATTTAAGTGGCCGCCGTCCTCCCTCATCCTCCCTGTAGTCTTTGGGGGAAAAGAGGGGGGGGTGTATGTGTATAGATATGTATGTTATGCAGTCTGTGCTTTCTCTTTTCACATGCCTTTATTCTTGTGTCAGCCGCGCTGACTTGTTATGCGCTTGGCGGCGGCATTACCTCAGGCGCTGGTGCGCCATCATTGGCTGTTGGCCTTTCTGGCTTTGCGCTCTTCGGGGGGGCGGGGTCCGTCTTTGGCGCGTTCCGCGTCATCGCTTTTACTGGCCCGCCCCTCGAGGTATACAGACGCCATTTTTTCTGCTTGGTTGGCCTATGCACGACGGACTCCTACCTACCGCGGTCCGTAAGTGCCCTCGCGGGCAGCTTTATCTCCTTCACTTTTGTTACGATGTACTTAAGGTCTTGCTTATGTCTTTCAGGCGGGACGAACCCTTCTTGGCTTCTCCCGGCCCTGTTTTAGAATATTACTTGTAGGCCTTGTAAAAATTATACTCCCACGTCCCTAGCGGGTTATTGGGGCATCCAGGGTTGCTATATAGCGTTATTCCCTATCGGCGTATAGCGCCGCTATAATCACCATATGGAGGCATCCCAGGATAATGTTACCGGGGTCCCTTTGGGACAAGACCGGCTGTGTGTAACGTGTGGGCAGCCTCATGCTGACGCTGACAAGGCGCGGGTCTGTGTACCCTGTTCTGAGCAGGTGCTTGCATTGCAATCTGGCCTGCCAGTGGCTGCACCTCGTTTCACTTCACCTACTCCCCCAAGCTTAAATCTCACTCCTGCTGAGTTGCATACTAGTGGGGATTCTCAGCCTGATGTGTCTTCTAGACTGGCTACTGTTGAACAGATTATTGTCCTTAGCGCGTAAGGCCCCTGCTAAGAAGCGGCACTTGACGCCTAATGTTACTGTTTTCCCTATGGGAACTGAGGAGTTTTTGAATCTGTGTGGCTATACCCCGTCTGACAAAGGGGAGCTCTTTTCTGATTCAGGCTCATCTGATGAGAGACCAAGGGGTCATGACGATTCTGGCTCTGACCCCTGGGCCCCGGATGACACTGACAGATTATTGACCCAGATTTTTGAGGTTCTGTCTATCTCTCTCCCTGTTGAGGCTCCCAGGCAAAGAGGGGAGCTTTTCCATACAGCAAAATCTCGTTTGGAATTCCCGGAGCAGGCACATTTCCATAACCTTGTGCTCAAGAAATGGGAGCGCTCCAGTAAACTTCCCGGGGTTCCAAAGAGTTGGGATAGGAAGTATCCCTTTCCTGCTGAGGTGGTTAAATGTTGGTCATCCCCCCCCCCCCCCCCCGAGGTGGATGCCCCGATCCTAGGGCTATCTAACACCTCTGTCATGCATTCCCCTGATTCTACTACCCTGCAGGATGCTGAGGACCGGCGTATTGATCAGCTGGCATCCCACGCCTTTGCATGTGCGGGGACGGCGCTGCGCCCAGTCTGTGCCTCTGCCATTACTACTGTGGCCGCTAGAACCCTTATCAGAAATATGCTTGATAGTGCCCCTGATGATTTGCCTTGTGAGGTGTTTAATGCACTCTCCAGTTGTGATGTTATTCTAAGTATGTCACACACCCCACTTCAGATACTCATTATTATTACACTTGGGTAACTCACCGCTAGGTGGCGCACTTGCAGAGATCTCCAAAAACTTCAGCAAGCCCCTCCCGGTCTATATATACCTGGTACCTCTCACTAATTCCCCAGTGTTGGTCTCTGCAAGATGGCGACAAGACAGAAGAGAGAAGTCTCCTGCTTGCAGGTAGCCGGGGTATCACCCCGGCCCCCCCCCCATGGTCTATTTCTGCCCGGCTCTTTTTGTGTTTATCCCCTTATTCTATGGCAGCCTCCCAGCTCAGGCTGTAGGCCGGGCACGGGTAGATGGCACTTAAGGTGCCTAGGAGATTAGCTCCTCCGCTCGACCCTATATCATGGGGCATAGCGGTGCTCCGGTTGGTGATCCGGACGTGGGATGCCCCAGCCCTTATATCCCCATTAGTTGCCCTTAGTGTCCTTGACTTTTATTCACGTTTGTGTGTATGAGTGGCAGGGATGAGTGGTCTGTGGCGGCCGTTTGTCTCTGTTTTGTGCTTGGTGCTTGGGGGGCTATCTGAGCCCCGTGTTTTTACTTAGGGGGTTGCGCGGGCGGCGGCCTCGCCGGCCCGTTTTGTAGGTATTAGGGCGTGCGCCATGTCAGGGCGCCCGTCTTTGGCCTGGGGTCCTCTGCTCGCTCTGTGGGCGGGGCCGGGAGGCGCGCTGCGCCGCCGGCCCGTAGGTCGCGGTCGCGCTCGCCGGTGCTTCATTGGCGGGCGGGTCGGGGCAGCATGTGCGCCGCCGGTCCGCCTTGGCGGTTTCCGTGGGCGCCATTCATGTGGCGCCCGCTGCTCGCTCTGCCTCAGAGGTGGGCGGGGCCGCGGCTCGCGCTGCCCGCGCCGTGACTAGCGGGACGAGGAGGGGCGGGGCCTTAGCGGCTCCCGCGTTTTTGCTAGGCCCGCCCCGAGGTTCGCTCCTTCTCTTCCTGGCTGGCCGCCATTTCGTGGCGTCTGTTAGTTTGCGGCAGGATCCAGGTAGGTTTTCTGTGTGATCTGTTCCGCGGTTTCCTATAGGGGATAGTGGGGCAGGGATCGCCGGCTATTGGGCCTTGTTGCGGGCTCTGTCCCCCCCCCCTCCCCTCCTCCTCTGACCGGGGGTGTTGGTGGCGTATGCAGCCAGGTTTTTGGGTATGCCGGTTTTGAATATAGAAGCAGGTGGGGTATTTTGCAGCCATTATTTCATGCCTATATGATCTCGGCCCCTGTCCTCCCTGTTTTTCTGCTAAGTCTGGCCCTCCCTGGCATCCCAGTACTTTGGCTATGTTGTGTGTTTGCTGACATGTTGTGCTGGTTTTGACTGTTGTCTTTGTCTTTGTTTTTCAGATTCCGGGATTCCATCCTGTGGGGCTCTCCCGGTCTCATATACCTGGCTAGTTGGGGTTCGGCCTTATAGTCCCTCTTGGGTGGCTGGCTAAATTGTTCCCTGGTCTGGGCAGTATAGATTGTATATATCTATATAATATATATATATATATATACTTAGATTGTATCTTTGGGGGCATCCCGGGTTGCTTACTGCATAAATCCCTGGGTTCCGCGAATACCATAAATTCACCATATGGAGGCTGCCAAGGATACCGGAACTGATCCTTCGGGACAATCCAGGCTGTGTGGGGGTTGTGGGACTCCGCTCCCGGGGGATGATGTCATTATATGTATACCATGTGCAAAGCGGAACATTGAGCGTCAATCCAGCACTCCGGTGCCTGGGACTTCTTCGTCCGCGCCATCTCCCTCTTCGCCTCGCCTGTTCCGGACCCCGTGTGACGTTGTCACGGGTGGGGATTCGCAATCTGAGGTGTGCGCCCGCCTGGCCAGCCTCGAGAAACGGTTTTCAGATATGTCCGCTCTGAAGGTTACCGCGAAGCGTAAACACCTATCTCCGCCTCCGCCGGACTCTGATGAGGAGGTTGTTGAGGATTTGGATTGGGCGGATCGCCCCCTTGAGGAGGGTGAGCTTGAGGAGGAATTGGATGTTTCAGTGGGTCAGCAGGTGTTGGGTGCTGAGGGGGACCATATTGATGGTCCCGTTCCTGACACGCCTTCTATTTTAGCCCAGATGTTTGAGGTTCTGGATTTGGACCCTCCCGAGGCGGCTCCTCGGCCTAGGGGTCAGCTCTTTGGGGGGGTCAAGCAGCGTTTGGAGTTTCCCAGTCAGCAGCATTTTGAGGATGTTGTCCTTAAGCAATGGGAGCAGCCTACACGGCTTGTTGGTGTTCCGCCCAGCTGGGATAGGAAATATCCCTTTCCGGCGGACTTGCTAAAACGGTGGTCGGTCCCTCCCGAGGTGGATGCTCCGGTTTTGGGACTGTCTAATACGGCGACTGTTCATCTTCCTGACACTACTTATCTCAAGGATGGCGAAGATCGCCGGATTGATCAGTTGGCCCGCCATGGTTTTGTTTGTGCGGGTTCGGTTTTGAGGCCTGTTTGTGCTTCGGCTCTTTTGACTTTGGCGGTTAGGTCTTTGGTCAGGGATTTATGTGTGGACCTTGATCCCTCTGGTGATGAGTTTCTTGCGCTTAAGCGTTGTGACTCTTTTTTGTCATTTGTTCTGGCCGCCCAGGATGATGCCATGTTGATGTGTGGCAGAGCTTCTGCTCTGTTGGTGGCTATTCGTCGCTCTGTGTGGTTGCGACAGTGGACAGCTGACCTTAATTCTAAAAGATCTCTCACGGCCCTTCCTTTTTTGGGGTCGAGGCTTTTTGGTGAAAAGCTGGATTCTGTTGCCAAGGGAGGCAGGTTGCCTCAGCGCAAGAGGTTTCGCCGTTCCTTTCGGGGGGCGGCCTCCTTCAATCCGTCCTTTCGGGGAGCCAAAGCCGGCAGAGGTGCGGGTGTCTCGGTTTCCAGGGGCACGGGTTGGAACAGGGGTAGAGGCCGTGGCCGCCCCGTTCACGCTTGGGGCGCCAAGCCCAAGTCAGCTGCCAAGCCCGCTCAGCAATGAGGGGGCGCCCTCACCCGTACGGGTGGGGGGACGGTTACGATGCTTCTCCCGGGTATGGGACCTGGAGGTATCGGACAGGTGGATCCGGGAGGTAGTGTCGACCGGTTACAAGCTGGAGTTCGAGTCCCGCCCTCCTCCAAGGTTTCTCAGGTCTCGGGTGCCTCTCGATCCTGTGGCCGCGCAGGGGCTCCTGGCGGCAGTAAGGAATCTTCTGATGTTGGCAGTCATCTGCCCGGTTCCTCCTTCGGAGGTGGGAAGAGGTTATTACTCCAATCTCTTCACTGTTCCCAAGAAGGACGGGTCCTTCCGTCCGATCTTGGATTTGAAGTGTCTCAACAGGTTTATTCGTCCCCGGAAGTTTCGCATGGAGACCTTGCGGTCGGCGATCGGCTCGCTTCGGCAGGGGGACTTCATGACGTCCATAGACATCAAGGACGCGTATCTTCACATTCCTATCTTTCCGCCACATCAGCGGTTTCTTCGCTTTGTGGTGGAGGATCGTCATTTTCAGTTTGTGGCTCTCCCATTCGGCCTCACTTCGGCCCCGAGAGTGTTCACCAAGGTGTTGGCAGGGGTGATGGCCCTGCTCAGAGCTCAGGGGATTCGCATTGTTCCTTACCTGGACGATCTTCTCATCATGGCTCCTTCCTTCAGCCAAGCGGAAGGGGACACCAGCACGGTGGTGTCCATGTTGGAGAGGTTCGGCTGGGTGATCAATTACCCCAAGTCCTCTCTGGTTCCGGCCAGGGTGGTGACTTTTCTGGGGATGTCCTTGGACTCTTGTCAGCACAAAGTGTTTCTTCCTCTGGACAAGGTTCTTTTGATTCAGGAATTGGCTCAGCGTCTTCTCTCCATTCCTCGCCCGTCCATTCGGCTAGGGATGAGACTGGTGGGGTTGATGGTGGCCTCGTTCGAGGCGGTTCCCTTCGCACAGTTTCACACGAGGACGCTGCAGCTTCATCTTTTGGCGTCTTGGGACAGGCGCCCGCGGTCGTTGGATCGGTCCTTCCAGATTTCTCCTCGGGTTCGGCGGTCTCTTCGGTGGTGGTTGTTTCCGGACAATCTTCTGAAGGGCAGGTCGTTTCTGACTCCGCGGTGGGAGACTGTCACCACGGATGCCAGCTTGTCAGGATGGGGAGGTTTCTGGAAGGATCTTCAGTTTCAGGGGCTGTGGGATCCTCAGGAGGCTCACTTGCCCATCAATGTTCTGGAATTGCGAGCCATCAGGTTGGTTCTGTCTCGCTTGACGCATCAGTTACAGGGCCTGCCTGTTCAGGTTCGATCGGACAATCAGACGGCTGTTGCTTACATCAATCACCAAGGAGGGACTCGCAGTCTGGGTGCTCTCAGGGAAGTGTCTCTGATTCTGGTCTGGGCAGAGTCGTATGTCCCTTGCATTTCGGCGGTGTACATTCCAGGAGTGGAGAACACGGAGGCGGACTTCTTGAGCCGGTGCTCGTCCCGCCGGGGGGAATGGTCTCTCCATCCCCATGTGTTTCGGTCCTTGTGTCTTCGGTGGGGAACGCCGGAGGTGGATCTGTTTGCCTCTCGTCACAATCACAAGCTTCCGACATTCGTGTCGCTGTCTCGGGACCCTCTGGCACTGGCGACGGATGCCATGTCTTTGAGCTGGAAGGATCTGGGGTTCCTGTATCTGTTTCCTCCGATTCCCATGCTAGGCAGGGTGCTGCGAAAGCTAGTTCAGGAAGGAGTTCCCGCCATTCTCGTGGCTCCAAGGTGGCCAAGGCGGGTGTGGTTCGCAGACATCGTTCGTCTGGCAGTGGATCAGTTCGATCTGCCTCTTCGGCCAGATCTGCTCACTCAGGGTCAGCTGTGTTACCCCAGTTTACCAACGCTGGCTTTAACGGCTTGGCTGCTGAAACCTCCATCTTGAAGGAGGAGGGTCTTTCGGACTCGGTCATTCAGACTCTCGTTAGTGCTAGGAAGAGGTCTTCCTCTTCCATCTATTATAGGGTCTGGAGATCTTATATTGATTGGTGTGAGACTAGATCTTTGCCATGCCGGGTTTTTTCTATTTCTCGGATTTTGGATTTTCTTCAATCTGGGTTGGATTCTGGTCTTCAGCTGAGTACCTTGAAGGGGCAGGTGTCTGCTTTGTCAATTTTTTTCCAGAAGTCTTTTGCTAGCCATTCCTTGGTCAAGACTTTTTTCCAGGGGGTTTCGCATCTGAGGCCTCCTAGGAAGCCATTGCTCCCAGTGTGGGATTTGAATTTGGTGCTCTCTGCGTTACAGGCTCCTCCTTTTGAGCCTTTGCAGGGTATTGCCTTGTCCACTCTGACTCAGAAGGTTGTCTTTTTGGTGGCCATCACTTCGGTTCGGCGTGTTTCGGAGTTGGCAGCCTTGTCGATTCAGGCTCCTTATTTTGAGAAACATCAGGACAAAGTGGTCTTTCGTTTCAAGTCAGATTTTCTTCCTAAGGTGGTGTCTGCTTTTCATCTTAATCAGGACATTGTTCTTCCCTCTTTGTGTCCTAGGCCTAGGAATGATAAGGAGAGTGCGTTGCACTGCTTGGATGTGGTGCGATGTGTTAGGTACTATTTGCGTGTCACGTCTTCCTTTCGTAGGACTGATGCTTTGTTTGTAGTGCCTTGTGGTCCTAGGAAGGGTTTGGCTCCGGCCAAGTCTTCCATTAGTAAGTGGATTCGCCAGGCGATTGTTGCTGCTTATTCTGCCAAGGGGAAGGACCCCCCTTTTCGTGTTACTGCACATTCTACTCGTGCGATTGGTGCGTCCTGGGCTTTTCAGCACCAGGCTTCAGTTGAGCAAGTTTGTAAGGCTGCTACCTGGTCTTCAGTTCACACCTTTTCCAAGTTTTACAAGGTTGATGTTCGGGCCTCGGCGGATGCTGTTTTTGGCCGTAAGGTTCTGCAGGCTGCAGTGGTTTGAGTTTTATCTGCGTTATTGCCTGGTTTGGATACCCGCCCTCTTTTTGGACACTGCTGTTGGATGTCCCAAGTGTAATAATAATGAGTATCTGAAGTGGGGTGTGTGACATACTTAGAATAATACCATTTTGTGATTACTCACCTGTAAAATGGGTATTATAAGTATGTCACACACCCCACTTCACCCGCCCTCTTTTGGTATCCTGGTTCTTTATATGGTGAAGTTTTGTTATTTACGGTTGAGGGTTAAATTTGTTTAGTTCTGGTACCTTGTCTTACTGCTTTTTGAACACTGGGGAATTAGTGAGAGGTACCAGGTATATATAGACCGGGAGGGGCTTGCTGAAGTTTTTGGAGATCTCTGCAAGTGCGCCACCTAGCGGTGAGTTACCCAAGTGTAATAATAATGAGTATCTGAAGTGGGGTGTGTGACATACTTATAATACCCATTTTACAGGTGAGTAATCACAAAATGGTATTTTTGTAAATTTTGTCCTATCAGCATTGGATGACACCATCAGAATGTGTGTCAGAACTTCTGCCCTCGTGGTGGCTATACGCCGCTCGGTTTGGCTGCGCCAGTGAGCTGCTGACAACGCTGTCAAGAAGGCCCTCACTGGGTTTCTCTTTAAAGGACTGCATCTGTTTGGAGACCGCCTGGACCTTTTTGCTAAGGGAGGCAGGTTACCCCAGCGCAAGCGGCAATCTCGGCCCTTTCGGGGTCAGGGTTCCTTCTCCTCCCCTTACCGTGGTGCAAGACAGGGAAGGGGGGTTTCTTTCCCTGGGGCCCGGGGAGATTTCTGGGGTAGAGGCAGAGGACGTGGATGTCCTGGCTCCTCCTGGGGTCCCAAAGCTAGATCCTCTCCCAAGCCACCTCAGGCATGATGGGGCGCCCTCACCCATCCGGGTGGGGGGACGGCTGCAGCACTTCGCTCACGTCTGGAGGCTTCATGTCTCAGACCGGTGGATTCAGGAGGTAGTGTTACAAGTTGGAGTTTGCTGCCGATCCCCCTTCAAGATTCAGCGTGCAAGGCCTCCTGGAGCTGGGGGGTCATCTGCCAGGTTCCTTTAAGAAAAAAAGGCAAGGGCTTTTATTCCAACCTATTCACAGTACCCAAAAAGGATGGTTCTGTCAGGCCCATCCTGGACTTAAAGATTCTCAACAAGTTTGTCAGGGGCAGGCGCTTTCACATGGAGACTCTGCGCTCTGCCATCAGTTCCCTGCGCCAAGGGGATTTCATGACTTCTGTGGACATCAAAGATGCTTACCTTCATATTCCTGTGTTCCCAGGTCATCAAAGGTTCCTCAGGTTCGCTCTGATGGATCAACACTACCAATTTGTGGCCTTGCCCTTCGGCCTCACTTCAGCTCCCAGGGTGTTCACCAAGGTGCTGGCTGGCGTGATGTCTCTGCTCAGATGTCAGGGCGTCCGCGTGCTTCCCTATCTGGACGACATTCTCATCACTTCCCAGTCTCTACATCAGGCAGAGTTAGATACTCAGCTGGTGGTGTCCACTCTGGAGTCATTTGGATGGGTGATCATCCACCCCAAGTCCTCACTGTCCCCTTCCTTGGTGACTCCATTCCTAGGAATGAATCTGGATACAGTTCAGGCAAGGATCTTCCTTCCTCAGCAGAAGGTGGACAGTCTGATTGCACAGGCTCAGTCCCTCCTAGCTTGTCCCCATCCCTCCATCAGGCAGGGGATGCAGCTGGTGGGCCTGATGGTGGCGTGCTTCAAAGCGGTCCCTTATGCTCAGTTCCACTTGAGGCCTCTGCAACTTCACCTATTGTCTGTAAGGGACAAGGACCCAGGGTCCCTGGACAGGGTCTGTGTGTTCTCCCCCCTGGTCAGGAGGTCCCTCTTGTGGTGGAGGGACTCAAGGAACCTGTTGGGGGGCAGATCCTTTCTTGCCCCTTCCTGGGAGACGGTCACCACGGATGCCAGGCTGTCAGGTTGGGGGGGTTTCTGGAAGTCCCTGCGGTTCCAGGGGAGATGGGGCCCTCAGGAGGCCCACACACCTATCAATGTCTTGGAGCTGCGGGCGATCAGGTTAGTTCTGGCTCGCTTGACTACTCATCTTCAGGGCCTGCCTGTTCAGGTGCGCTCGGACAACCAGACGGCAGTTGCCTACATCAATCATCAGGGAGGGACCCGGAGCAAGGGGGCCCTCCAGGAAGCGTGTCTGATCCTGACTTGGGCGGAGGCCAATGTCCCCTGCATTTCAGCTGTGTACATCCCGGGGGTGGAAAATAACCTGGCGGACTCTCTGAGCAGGGGAACCTCTCGCCAGGGAGAATGGTCCCTATGCAGTAGGGTGTTTCAATCTCTTGTGTCACCGTTGGGGCCAACCAGATGTGGATCTGTTTGCGTCCCGCCTCAATCACAAGCTTCCAGCTTTTGTCTTTCTGTCCAGGGATCCTCTGGCCCTGACCTCGGATGCGCTAGCAATGTCGTGGAAGGACTTTCAGTTCCTGTATGTCTTCCCCTCAAGTCCCCTGCTGGGCAGGGTTCTGCGCAAGATTGCTCTGGAAGGGGTGCCAGCAATTCTGGTGGCCCCCAGGTGGCCAAGAAGAGTGTGGTTCGCAGACGTGGTACAGCTGGCAGTAGATCAGTACGCTCTGCCCTTGGTGCCAGATCTGATCACTCAGGGCTCACTACGCCATCCCAATTTACAAACTCTGGCTTTGACGGCTTGGCTGCTGAAACCTCCATCTTGATGGAGAAGGGGCTGTCTTCCTCAGTTGTGGATACTTTGATTAAAGCTAGGAAGAAGTCTTCCTCCTCCATTTATTACAGGGTTTGGCATGCCTACATTGACTGGTGTGAGTCTAAGTCTCTTCCCTGTCGTGTCTTCTCTATTCCCAGGATTCTGGAGTTCCTGCAGCATGGGTTAGAGATGGGGCTCCAACTCAGTACTCTGAAGGGTCAAGTTTCTGCCCTGGCTATTTTTTTCAAGAAGTCCTTTGCTCAGCACCCTCTGATCAGGACTTTTTTCCAGGGGGTCACTCATGTGCGTCCCCCACGTAAACCTATGGTGCCTGTTTGGGATTTGAACTTGGTTCTGTCAGCCTTGCAGGGTGCTCCCTTTGAACCTGTGCAGGATGCTGCCTTGGCCATTCTTACGCTCAAGGTTGTGTTTCTGGTGGCTATCACCTCTGTCAGGCGTGTGTCTGAGTTGGCGGCGCTGTCCATTCAGCCCCCCTACTATGAGAGGCACCAGGACAAGGTGGTGGTTCATTTCAAACCTGCCTTTCATTTGAATCAGGATATTGTTCTTCCTTCTTTGTGCCCTAATCCTAGCAATGCTAAGGAGAGGGTTTTGCACTCTTTGGATGTGGTTAGGTGTCTGAAGTACTATCTGGTGGCTACTGCACCTTTCAGGAAAACTGATGCTCTTTTTGTGATCCCTTCTGGTCCTAGGAAGGGTTTGGCTCCTGCCAAGTCTACTATCAGCAAGTGGATTCGTCAGGCTGTGATTCAGGCCTACTCTGCAAGTATTAGATTTGGAGCAGGACGTACTGTATACTAAGAATAATACAATTCTGTGATTACTCACCTGTAGAATTGGTATTATGAGTATACAGTACGTCCTGCTTCAACCCACCCTTGGTTTGCATTTTCTTGGATCCCCTGTATGGTGATTATCATTGTTATAGTTGATAGTTTGGATTGTTTAATTCTCCCAGCTTCTTATTAACTGCTTTTCAATGCTGGGGATTTGTGGGAGGTCCCTGGGTATTTGAGGGGCCGGGAGGAGCCTATTTTCGACGACTCTGCAGTCCAGTGCCATCTGGCGGAGTATATCCCAACTGTAAGTATTAGATTTGGAGTAGGACGTACTGTATACGCATAATACCAATTCTACAGGTGAGTAATCACAGAATTGTATTTTCCCCAATTCGTTGTGGGTAAGGCATGGGGAAAGTATAACACCAAGACATTGTGTTTGGTGAGATACAGTGATTGAGACAAATATAGTCGGTGTAGGGGCAGATGTGGAGTTGGATGGTGCAAAAACACACTCAATCTTGTCCATGTTTAGTTTGAGGGAGTGAGATGGCATGAATAGTGAAATAACTGTCAGACAGTCTGGAACATGGAATAGAAGGGTTTGGGCCCGAGGTAGATTGTCATCTGGATAGATGTGGTGTTGGAAGCCAAATGAGTTGTCCAAGACCATAGGTGTAGTCTGAGAGTAAGGGTCCAAGAACGGAAACTTGTGGACAGTAGACAGACAGCAGGGAAAGGAAACCATGTTGGAGTGGGATCAGAGAGGAGAGCCACAAGAGTGCAAGTGTTCCCAGGAAGGCCAGTGTGGAGTAGAAGATTGTGGTCAACAGTGTCAAAAGCAGAGGATAGGTCAAGGAGGATGAGGATAGAGTAGTGGCCTTCAGATGTGTCTGTTAATAACATGTTAGCTACTTTCATGAGGGTAGAGTGGTTGGAGTGGAATCCAGATTGGAGAGGATCTAATAAGGATTAATACTATATGATTATATGATATAATATACCAGTTCTGAATGAATGCGCTGTTCCAGAAATTAGAATGAAAAAGGAAGCAGTGAGATGAGTCAGTAATTGATGAGGACAGACAGGCCTAGGGTTTTTGAAGTATTAGGGTTATGACCACATGTTTGAATAGCAAAGGGAAGGTATTTGATGAAGGAGGCCCAACGTGAGGTGGAATGGTATAGGGTCAAGTGGTACTTTTAGTCTGCCTCATAGCCCTCACACCACAGTACCTAGCTGCTGACCTGGACCAGACAATGCTGATGGGAGCTCTGACTTCATAAGCTGCTTCTAGGTTCATGTCTGTGACTCTGCAGTAAAGCTTGGAACAACATGGCAGAATTGCAGTATCCCAGCAAGTTCAAACCAAGAAACTCCTTGTGAATACATTATTTGCACTGTGTGAAAAATACAATTCTGTGATTACTCGCCTGTAGAATTGTAATTATGAGTATACAGTACGTCCTGCTCCAGATAAGATTCTTTACATCTGGGTATTACTCCGCCAGATGGCGCTGGACTGCAGAGACTGCGAAACTGGCTCCTCCCGGCCCCTCAAATACCCGGGACCTCCCACAAATCCCCAGCATTGAAAAGCAGTTAACAAGAAACCGGGAGAATGATAACATAACCAACCAGTAACTATCAAACAATGATAACAATCACAATCACCATATAGGGGATTCAAGGATACTGAAACTAAGGGTGGGGTGGAGCAGGACGTACTGTATACTCATAATAACAATTCTACAGGTGAGTAATCACAGAATTGTATTATTCTTAGTATACAGTACGTCCTGCTCTAGATAAGAATCATTACACTTGGGACATCCAATAGCAGTGTCCATAACGTAGGGTGGGATCTCCAAAGGTAACAGCAGACCGGTCATACCACTGCCGCCTGCAGAACCTTGTGGCCAAAAGCAGCATCAGCTGAGGCCCTAACATCAACCTTGTAAAACTTGGAAAAAGTATGAACAGAAGACCAAGTAGCGGCCTTGCAAACTTGTTCAACAGAAGCCTGGTGCTGAAAAGCCCAAGAGGCACCAATAGCACGAGTAGAATGAGCAGTAAGGCGGAAGGGAGGATTCTTCCCCTTAGCAGTGTAGGCCTGAATCACAGCCTGACGGATCCATTGGCTGATAGTAGATTTAGCAGGAGCCAAACCCTTCCTAGGACCAGAAGGGACCACAAAAAGAGCATCAGTTTTTCTGAAAGGTGCAGTAGCCCCCAGATAGTACTTCAGATTCCTAACCACATCCAGGAATGCAAAACCCTCTCCTTAGTCTTACTAGGATTAGGGCACAAGGAAGGTAGAACAATGTCCTGATTCAGATGAAAGGCAGATACAACCTTAGACAGAAAATCTGGCTTGAAGCGAAACACCACCTTGTCCTGGTGTCTCTCACAGTAGGGGGGCTGGATGGAAAGCGCCGCCAACTCAAAAACACGCCTAACAGAAGTGATAGCCACCAAAAAGACAACCTTGAGAGTAAGAATGACCAAAGCAGCCTCCTGCACAGGTTCAAAGGAGCACCCTGCAGGGCAGACAGGACCAAGTTCAAATCCCAGACAGGCAGCAAGGGCTTACGTGGAGGACGCACATGAGTAACCCCCTGGAAAAAGGTCCTGATCAGAGAATGCTGAGCAAAAGATCTCTGGAAGAAAACAGCCAGGGCAGATACATGACCCTTCAGAGTACTGAGTTCTTTGCCACCTGGGAGCCACCAGGATTGCTGGCACCCCTTCCCTATCTTGCGCAGAACCCTGCCCAACAGGGGGAACGAGGGAAAGACATACAGAAGCTGAAAATCCTACCATGACATTGTCAGAGCATCTGTGGCCAAGGCCAGAGGATCCTGGGACAGTAAGGACAATAGCTGGGAGCTTGTGATTGTGGCGGGAAGCAAACAGATCCACATCTGGCTGACCCCAACGGGGACACAGAGAGTGAAAGACCCTGTTGCAGAGGGACCATTCAAATGACTCCAGTGTGGACACTACCCGCTGAGTATCAAGCTCTGCCCGTTGGAGGGACTGAGAAGTGATGAGAATGTCGTCCAAATAGGGCAGAACGCGAATGCCCTGAGCAGAGCCATCACTCCTGCCCGCACCTTGGTGAACACTCTGGGAGCTGAAGTGAGACCGAAGGGCAAGGCCACAAATTGGTATTGCTGATCCTCCAGAGCGAATCTGAGGAATCTTTTATGACCTAAAAAGACAATAGGAATATGAAGGTAAGCATCCTTGATGTCCACAGAAGTCATGAAGTCCCCTGGACGCAGGGAACTGATATCAGAGCCCAGAGTTTCCAGGTGACAGAACTAAAGGCAAACCAAGCACACATACAAAGTGAATGTACAAAGCACACACTCACCCCCCCCCCCCCCCGAGAACTACAAGGGCGAGCGAGGGAGGGCAGCGGCCACCTAATGTAGGGCCCACCAATAGACAGGGGCAAGAGCGCGGGAGGGGCATCCCATAAAGCTCACCATATGCCAATACCGCCTACCCTTTGGTGGGGGATTGCGGTGGAGCAGCGCTCCTAAGCACCCGCAGCGATGCTGCCTACCATCACCGGCACCAGCGCAGCCAAAGCTGGGAGGCACATTAACAATGGAATGGGTGGGAATAGTCCTACAGGGCTGCAGGCTAATAACCCCGCTCACCTGCGAGGAGAGAGCCATCTTCTTGTCCTTCGCAGTCCAAACTGCAGAGAAAATCTGGGGATTTGTGGGAGGTCCCGGGTATTTGAGGGGCCGGGAGGAGTCAATTTCGCGGGCTCTGCGGTCCAGCGCCCTCTGGCGGAGTAATACCCAGACGTAAAGAATCTTAGCTGGAGCAGGACGTACTGTTTACTAAGAATAGTTTATTGCCTGCGTTGGCTGAACTTTACGGGAAACATTCTGGATTCTGCTTTTCCAGTGGAAACTAAACACATGGTCTATTTTTGTCTTTTCTTCTCAGACTCGGAGATGACCCAGTCCTGCCCTGTTGACAACCAAATTCAGTTAGAGGAAATGTATTGGGAAAAGGGTAAGTGCAGTCCTATTTATTGACCAGTTCAGTCCAATGGCGCCCAAGGTATTACCTCCCCTACACTGGTAAGGTCTCCACCCAGCTTCAGCTTATGACAGCATAATGGGCAAATCCAGGGGTGAGGCTGTGAGTGCTCGACCGCTTGGCCTTTATTCTAAGTATGTCACACACCCCGCTTCAAGATATCCATAACATGTGGGTATTACCGACCTGAAGAGGGCGTTCTGCAGAGATGATAGCAAAAAGAAAGCCCCTCCCTGATCCATAAATACCTGGGACCTCCCACTCATCACCCAGTTTTCCATCTCTGCAGACGGCGAGCAAGTCAGAAGATGATGCCTCCTCCTTGCACAGGGGGACTTGAGGTAGCCGGGATTATTCCCGGCCCGCTTTTTATTCTATTTCCGCCCAGATGCCCCTTATTATCCTATACATGCCTCCCAGCCTTGGCTGAGGTCTGGGCGAAGGTAGAATGGCACATTAGGTGCCCAGGAGCTCTGCTCATCCGTGAGACCCTGTATGAGAGGGTAGGCGGTGATCCGGGCTGGTGACCCCGGTTTGGGATGCCCTGTCCCTCGGCCATTTCACCCCAGGTGGTGTTCCCCTCTCCGGATGCCCTTCTCCTCGAGGGGGTGTGGGGCCTTTTATTTAGTGTAGTGTGGGTGTTTTTCACTGTATACTGCAGCCACCGTGGGCCGGCCTCTCGTGTGGGCACAGCTTAGGAGATCCCTCTCCTCGGCTTATGCTGGGGGCGGAGGGGCCGGGGGCAGGCACGTCGCCGCGGCCCGCCTGTCTGCTCTCCTTATCCTGGTACCGGCGCCGCGGCCACTGACATCGCTGTCACGGCGTTGCTAGAGGTGAGGAGAGCTCCTCACATGCTGAAGGGGGGGGCGCGGGGACGGGCGCTGGAGCGCCGACGCAGCCCGTCCTCCCCGCCTGTCGTTTGCCGTTTACCGGCGCCGCAGCCTCTGTCACCGCTGTGGCGCCGGTTCTTGCCTTGGCCTCGCTTGTGAAGGGATTTCTCCCCTCACGATGCTAGTACAGGGGGTGGGGCAGGGTTTTCGGCGGGACGCCGAGGCCCGGCCCCGTTAGGCAGGCGCCACTGCGGAGCCTAGCAATGAATGGAGGGGGGGCGGGGCCACTCACAATCGCGCTCTTCCGCGCTGGCCACGCCCCCCTTCTTCTTCTTCCTGTTCCCATACTGAGGGAAGTATCTTTGATTCTGGATTGGGCGGAGAACCACGTCCCGTGTATCTCAGCAGTCTACATTCCGGGAGTGGAGAACACGGAGGCGGACTCTCTGAGCAGGTCCTCCTCTCGCCAGGGGGAGTGGTCTCTCAGTCCCCAGGTGTTTCGTTCGATTTGCCTCAGGTGGGGGTTCCCGGCTGTGGACCTCTTTGCCTCTCGTCACAATCACAAACTTTCGGTATTGGTGTCTCTCTCGCAGGATTCACTGGCTCTGGCTGCCATGTCTTTGGACTGGAGGGATCTGGGATTTCTTTACCTGTTCCCTCCGTTTCCGATGGTAGCCAGAGTGGTGCTCAAGCTGGCCTTGGAGGGAGCGGCGGCGATTCTGGTGGCTCCAAGGTGGCCAAGACAGGTTTGGTTCGCAGACCTGGTAAGACTGGCAGAGGATCAGTTCGTTCTGCCTCTGCTGCCGGACCTGCTCACCCAGGGTCGGCGACGTTATCCCAATTTACCATCGCTGGCTTTGACGGCGTGGCTGCTGAAACCGCCATCTTGAAGGAAGAAGGTCTTTCTGACGCGGTGATTCAGACTCTTATTAGCGCCAGGAAGCGGTCTTCCTCTACTATTTACTATAGGACCTGGAGGTCCTATATTGACTGGTGTGAAGATAGGTCTTTCCCTTGTCGGGAGTTTTCCATTTCCAGAATCCTGGAGTTTCTTCAACATGGTCTGGATCTGGGGCTCCAACTTAGTACCTTGAAGGGGCAGTTTCTGCCCTGGCGGTGTTCTTTCTAAGGTCCTTTGCACTTCTTCCCTTGGTCAAGACCTTTTTCCAAGGAGTTACGCATGTACGGCCTCCTAGGAAGCCCTTTGTTCCAGTTTGGGATTTGAACCTGGTTCTTTCTGCTCTTCAGGGTCCTCCGTTTGAGCCCTTGAATGAGGTTGCTTTGTCTTCACTTACTCAAAAGGTGGCCTTTTTGGTGGCTATCACTTCGGTTAGGCATGTTTCTGAGTTGGCAGCTTTGTCCATTAAAGCTCCGTACTTCGAAAGGCATCAGGACAAGGTGGTCTTTCGTTTCAAGCCGGATTTTCTGCCTTTCATCTGAATCAGGACATTGTTCTGCCCTCTCTATGTCCTAATCCCAGCAACGACAAGGAAAGGGCTCTGCATTCCTTGGATGTAGTTCGTGTTGTAAAATACTATCTGGTGGTTACGTCTTCCTTTCGTAAGACTGATGCCTTTTTTGTGGTGCCCTTTGGGCCTAGGAAGGGTTTGGCTCCTTCCAAGTCTTCTATTAGTAAATGGATTCGTCAGGCCATTATTGGGGCCTATTCTGCTAAGGGGAGGAGTCCCCCTTTTTGGGTTACTGCTCATTCTACTCGTGCGGTTGGGGCGTCCTGGGCTTTTCAGCACCAGGCCTCTGTTGAGCAAGTTTGTAGGGCCGCTACTTGGTCCTCTGTTCACACTTTTTCCAAGTTTTACAAGGTTGATGTTCGGGCCTCAGCGGCTGCTGTTTTTTGGCCGCAAAGTTCTGCAAGCTGTTGTGGTTTAAGTTGTGCCTTGTTTTTGGATCCCCGCCCTTTTATGGACACTGCTATTGGATGTCCCACATGTTATGGATATCTTGAAGCGGGGTGTGTGACATACTTAGAATAATACCATTTTGTGAAATACTCACCTGTAAAATGGGTATTATAAGTATGTCACACACCCCGCTTCACCCGCCCTTCTTGTATTCTGGATCCTCTATGTTGTGAACTTGCGTTGCTTTGGTTTATATTTGCCTCTTCCTGGTCCCTTACCTTACTGCTTCTATATACTGGGTGATGAGTGGGAGGTCCCAGGTATTTATGGATCAGGGAGGGGCTTTCTTTTTGCTATCATCTCTGCAGAACGCCCTCTTCAGGTCGGTAATACCCACATGTTATGGATATCTTGAAGCGGGGTGTGTGACATACTTATAATACCCATTTTACAGGTGAGTATTTCACAAAATGGTATTTTTCCTGCCCTGCAGGATACTGGAGGCTGGCCAGTATAGATTGGGAGTCATAACTAACCATGAATGTCTTGTACAAGGTGACAAAAATGTTCAAATATCTAAATTAAAAAATAACATACTGTAGATTTATTTTATGAATTTGTTTTTTTTTTCCTTCAGATGAGGAGTATTACTACTACACATGCCGCTGTGGAGGGAGGTACATTCTCGAGCAACCAGACCCTGGACAATGCTCTCTGGTGAACTGTGACTCGTGTTCTTTAATAATAGAAATTTACCAGGGGACCAATTAAACTGTGCCATAAAGGGGATCCCCAGATGACAAATATTGGAACCATCCGGACCAAAAGCAAAGCCTCGATGGACATGTTTTATAGTATTTTAAATTATTGGGGCATAGCATTACTTAATAAAGCTAATTTTTTATTAAGTTTGTGGAGTTGCTAGCAGGGATCAGCAACATATGTCTACATGCCAGAGCTGAGAAAAATGGACAGCTTAAAGCGGATCTTCACCCTGAATAAGAGTCTATCCTATATGTTTCCCACACCCTGTAAATACAGATTGCTCACATTAGCAATCATCCTACCTGCATATACTGCATGTTATGAGCCTTTAAACATCCAAGATGGCGGCTCATGGAACATCAGGCAGCCTGCAAACAGGAAGTGCCTTCTGACTGTGCTGCTCTGCATTCTGGGATTGCTGACCTTTTCCTGACCCCAGCTCTGCTCTGTCTGAGCAAAGCACAGCTATAACCCCGCCTCCTGTACTTTATCCCACTCTCATCTCCTCAGTAAGTGTGATGCTTCTGAGTCAAGATGGCGGCGCACGTATCCTAAATTCCTGAACAGAATTGCAGCACAGTGGGGGAAAGAATAATAAGTAAGTGACTAAAAACTTAACATCTATTAATTTTAGATGCTGAGGAATCGTTTCATAAGGGTTTGGGCTTTTCAATAAATCATGGTGAAGGTCCAGTTTAACTGGTTGTCCTAGTTTTTGATTTTTCTTACTCTGAAGGATCAGAACATATTTTTATCTTTAGAGAGGCATCCATTTTTAATTTTCTTTTTTAATTAACGATGTTAGTTAAAAAGTCAGTCCTGATATGGTCTACACCATTTTTCTCATTACAGTGAAGTTTATTTGATGTTCAGAACTTTTTCTTATAGGTTTTAAATTGAATAATAAAGAAAACAATGTTATTAAAGGAGCACTATTGCGAAATTGTGTAATATTTAAAATCCGTATAAACACATTGGCTAATGAGAGGAGGGGTCACTTATAAACCTGAACTGAATAAAACTCCCATCAAGCTTGTGGTTTATTACCTCATGGTAGGAATAAATTCCAGGGGTAACAGATTTAGTGTATCAGGAGTGACAGAGCCTGTCACCCCTGATTTCCTCTTCCTACCATTAAAAAAAAAAAGAAAAACAGCCTGGCTGGATATTTCTTGATGTGACCCCTCCTCCCGCCATCCAGCATAATTATATGGGTTTTTATTATTTTTTTTTCGGCTATAGGGCTACTTTAACTAGGCAGTACAAGCCAAGACACTTGCCACAAACTTATTTCCAGAGTCTGCTGAGTGAAACAATACCACATAAACCAGGGGTTTTTCCCTTACACAGCAGAGGTATAAAAAGTCCAGTTTTTCGTGAAGCTTCACGTGTTATTTTATGCCACTAACTTGCACATGAACCATTATGGACATGGAGAAGATACTGACAAATTTGCACTCTTCTGTGAAAACAGAAAGCTCAGTGTTTGCTACCCCTTCCCCGCAAACACTCCGTTGAGGTTGCTGGAGTGTTTCTGCCCGGGCACCAAGATTTAAATGAGATCATTAAATATAACTTAATATATAGCTACTTGTCCACTTCTTGTAGTTGTAGTTAGTTGGTTTTATCAGGCGAGCAGCTGCACTGTTCTCACAGGACGATACTGGCATTAAGGTGAGCTGTGAAATCCTCGGTTCTATTAGAAAGACGGGGGGGGGGAGACATTTATATTTAAATGAATGGTTTGTCTGCAGATGTCCAGTAGGAAGATATGCTAAGTGGATTAACTGCCAGATAAATTAAAAATGAAACTGTAAAATGAAAATCATTTTTTATTAAAAATACCATAAATGTCATAAATAAAGTCTAATTTAGAAGATAAAAAAAAAAAATAAAAAATGTGACCACTATGGTCAGTTATCTCGGGATACTCGTCCATTGGGGCTGTCCTGAAGGGCGCCGATTGCTTGAAAAGGCCAAATCTGAAAAAGCAGAAGAACATAAAGCTGAATGATCTTAGTAGTTCATACACTAGGGAATATCCTCAGTATTAAAGGCTTGCCCCCCCTGGGCATCCAGAATTGGGGTCCCCCGCCAGAATAAACTCACCTTTTCCCTGGCACATGTGCGGGCTCTCATCCAATCAGAGCCAATTTCCATGCATGTGTCAGTCACTTGGTAAATTGCTCTGCTGATGGCACTCCCACCCCAGCCTATCTGGCCCTGAAGTTTAGGCTTTCATTCCAGTAGAGGACTTAAAAAAAAGGTGGACAGCAATCGAAGCACCATATTACTCTAAAGAAGAGGTTCCCAACCTTTTTTCATACCATTTTCCATTCTCCAATACCATGTGGTGCTATTTATGGGGTTGTCAGTCACCTAAAACAAACAATGTTAAAAACTAACAAAACCACCAAGCAATGCACATAAATCAAAATTAAATCAACGTACCCGAAGACAAACTCTTCCTCGTATCAGCGCATAGGGGACTGCACCATAACTTCTAGAATCCGTGGAGTTTTGTAAGTTGTCACCTTCTAACCAGACATGGCCCTTCGGAACCTGTAATCGTTGAGACAAAATGTAATCTTGTGTCCAAAAAAATGATATGGTGCCATCATGCACCTTGCAAAGAAAAACTGACAGATAATCATAACAGATCATCATCATAAGCCTGGTTAAGGAGAGACCCGTGTGGGACTGTATAGGGGGTTTAAAAGGATCTAAAAGTCCTCTAATTAAAAAAGGCAGAGAGTGTGTTCCTAAAATGGAACGTGTTTGAACAGCATAATGGAATTTCTCCCAGAATCCTTTGCAGTAGGCAGGGCCATGCATATTACCTCTTTACACCTCTTAAAGCTATATCCAAAGCACCTGCATCCGCCAGGTTGTGCAATGCTCTGTAATAGCATATAAGAAAATATTTCACCATCCTACTCCTGGACACACGTTTCGGGCATTCAACCCTAGTCAGCCTTGGCTTATATGCCCCATATAAATATCTGGCTGGGCATCCTCTTTATGGCTTACTGGGGGTTTGGCTAATGACAAGGTGGGGGTACTTTGGGATCAGATCACACCAGTCTCAGGAGGGTGCAGATCTTATTACGCTGCTATGTGTTAACTCGGCCTATGAAAAACCAACTGTACTATTAAATTGAAGCACGTTTCCCATTTGTATTAATATAAGTCAGACATTGCGGTATAGAAATACAATTCTGTGATTACTCACCTGTAGAATTGGTATTATGAGTATACAGTACGTCCTGCTCCAAATCTAATACTTACACGTGGGATACACTCCCGCCAGATGGCGCTGGACTGCAGAGACATCGAAAATAGGCTCCTCCCGGCCCCTCAAATACCCAGGGACCTCCCACAAATCCCCAGCATTGAAAAGCAGTTAAGGAGAATCCGGGAACATTAAACAATTCAAATTGTCAACTATAACAATCACCATACAGGGGATCCAGGAAATGCAAACCAAGGGTGGGTTGGAGCAGGACGTACTGTATACTCATAATACCAATTCTACAGGTGAGTAATCACAGAATTGTATTATTCTTAGTATACAGTACGTCCTGCTCCAAATCTAATACTTACACGTGGGACATCCAATAGCAGTGTCCATAAAGTAGAGTGGGATCCCCAAGAAAAATTAGCAGCAGGCAGTTTAAACCACTGCCGCCTGCAGAACCTTCCGGCCAAAAACAGCATCAGCTGAGGCCCTAACATCAACCTTGTAAAACTTTGAAAAGCCCAAGAGGCACCAATAGCACGAGTGGAATGAGCAGTAAGGCGGAAGGGAGGATTCTTCCCCTTAGCAGAGTAGGCCTGAATCACAGCCTGACAAATCCACTTGCTGATAGTAGACTTGGCAGGAGCCAACCCCTTCCTAGGACCAGAAGGGATCACAAAAAGAGCATCAGTTTTCCTGAAAGGTGCAGTAGCCACCATATAGTACTTCAGACACCTAACCACATCCAAAGAGTGCAAACCCCTCTCCTTAGCAAAGTCCTGATTAGGGGGTGCGGAGCAAAGGACTTCTGGAAAAAAAATAGCCAGGGCAGAAACCTGACCCTTCAGAGTACTGAGTTGGAGACCCATCTCCAACCCATGCTGCAGGAACTCCAGAATCCTGGGAATAGAGAACACACAACAGGGAAGAGACTTAGACTCACACCAGTCAATGTAGGCACGCCAAACCCTGTAATAAATGGAAGAGGAAGACTTCTTCCTAGCTTTAATCAAAGTATCCACAACTGAGGAAGACAGCCCCTTCTCCATCAAGATGGAGGTTTCAGCAGCCAAGCCGTCAAAGCGTTTGTAAATTGGGATGGCGTAGTGAGCCCTGAGTGATCAGATCTGGCACCAAGGGCAGAGCGTACTGATCTACTGCCAGCTGTACCATGTCTGCGAACCACACTACTCTTGGCCACCTGGGGGCCACCAGAATTGCTGGCACCCCTTCAAAAGCAATCTTGCGTAGAACCCTGCCCAGCAGGGAAATTGGGGGGGAAGACATACAGGAACTGAAAGTCCTTCCATGACATTGCTAGCGCATCCGAGGTCAGGGCCAGAGGATCCCTGGACAGAGAGACAAAAGCTGGAAGCTTGTGATTGTGGCGGGACGCAAACAGATCCACATCTGGTTGGCCACAACGGTGACACAGAGATTGAAACACCCTGCTGCATAGGGACCATTCTCCCTGGCGAGAGGTCCCCCTGCTCAGAGAGTTCGCCAGGCGATTTTCCACCCCCGGGATGTACACAGCTGAAATGCAGGGGACATTGGCCTCCGCCCAAGTCAGGATCAGAGACGCTTCCTGGAGGGCCCCCTTGCTCCGGGTCCCTCCCTGATGATTGATGTAGGCAACTGTCGTCTGGTTGTCCCTGAAGATGAGTAGTCAAGCGAGCCAGAACTAACCTGATCGCTCGCAGCTCCAAGACATTGATAAGTGTGTGGGCCTCCTGAGGGCCCCACCTCCCCTGGAACCGCAGGGACTTCCAGAAACCCCCCCCCAACCTGACAGACTGGCATCCGTGGGGACCGTCTCCCAAGAAGGGGCAAGAAAGGATCTGCCCCCCCAACAGGTTCCTTGAGTCCATCCACCACAAGAGGGACCTCCTGACCAGGGGGGAGAGCACACAGACCCTGTCCAGGAACACTGGGTCCTTGTCCCATACAGACAATAGGTGAAGTTGCAGAGGCCTCAAGTGGAACTGAGCATAAGGGACCGCTTCGAAGCACGCCACCATCAGGCCCACCAGCTGCATCCCCTGCCTGATGGAGGGATGGGGACAAGCTAGGAGGGACTGAGCCTGTGCAATCAGACTGTCCACCTTCTGCTGAGGAAGGAAGATCCTTGCCTGAACTGTATCCAGATTCATTCCTAGGAATGGAGTTACCAAGGAAGGGGACAGTGAGGACTTGGGGTGGTTGATCACCCATCCAAATGACTCCAGAGTGGACACCACCAGCTGAGTATCCAACTCTGCCTGATGTAGAGACTGGGAAGTGATGAGGATGTCGTCCAGATAGGGAAGCACGCGGACACCCTGACATCTGAGCAGAGACATCACGCCAGCCAGCACCTTGGTGAACACCCTGGGAGCTGAAGTGAGGCCGAAGGGCAAGGCCACAAATTGGTAATGTTGATCCATCAGAGCGAACCTGAGGAACCTTTGATGACCTGGGAACACAGGAATATGAAGGTAAGCATCTTTGATGTCCACAGACGTCATGAAATCCCCTTGGCGCAGGGAACTGATGGCAGAGCGCAGAGTCTCCATGCGAAAGCGCCTGCCCCTGACAAACTTGTTGAGAATCTTTCAGGATGGGCCTGACAGAACCATCTTTTTGGGTACTGTGAATAGGTTGGAATAAAAGCTCTTGCCCTTTTCTCTTAGGCCTTGCACTGCTTGTACTAGCTCCTGAGCTGACACAGGGTCCTGAGGAATCCGGGATCTGATGAATCTTGGAGGGGGATCGGCAGCAAACTCCAACTTGTAACCAGAGGACACTACCTCCTGAATCCACCGGTCTGAGACATGAAGCCTCCAGACGTGAGCGAAGTGCTGCAGCCGTCCCCCCACCCTGATGGGTGAGGGCGCCCCATCATGCCTGAGGGGGCTTGGGAGAGGATTTAGCTTTGGGATCCCAGGAGGAGCCAGGACGTCCACGTCCTCTGCCTCTACCCCAGAAATCTCCCCGGGCCCCAGGGAAAGAAACCCCCCTTCCCTGTCTTGCACCACAGTAAGGGGAGGATAAGGAACCCTGACCCCGAAAGGGCCGAGATTGCCGCCTGCACTGGGGTAACCTGCCTCCCTTAGCAAAAAGGTCCTGGCGGTCTCCAAACAGACGCAGTGCTTTAAAGGGAAACCTAGTGAAGGCCTTCTTGGCAGCATTGTCAGCAGCCCACTGGCGCAGCCAAACCGAGCGGCGTATAGCCACCACAAGGGCAGACGTTCTGGCACACATTCTGATGGTGTCATCCAATGCTGATACGACAACATTTACAAAAACATCACAACTGGAGAGTGCATTAAACACCTCACAAGGTAAATCATCAGGGGCACTATCAAGCATATTTCTGATAAGGGTTCTAGTGGCCACAGCAGTGATGGCAGAGGCACAGACCGGGCGCAGCGCCGTCCCCGCACATGCAAATGTGTGGGAGGCCAGCTGGTCAATGCGCCGGTCCTCAGCATCCCGCAGGGTAGTAGAATCAGGGGAATGCATGACAGAGGTGTTAGCCCTAGGATCGGGGCATCCACCTCGGGGGGGGGGGGGATGACCAACATTTAACCACCTCAGCAGGAAAGGGATACTTCCTATCCCAACTCTGTGGAACCCCGGGAAGTTTACTGGGGCGCTCCCATTCCTTGAGCACAAGGTTATGGAAATGTGCCTGCTCTGGAAATTCCAAACGTGATTTTGCTGTATGGAAAAGCTCCCCTCTTTGCCTGGGAGCCTCAACAGGGAGAGAGATAGACAGAACCTCAAAAATCTGGGTCAATAATCTGTCAGTGTCATCTGGGGCCCAGGGGTCAGAGCCAGAATCGTCATGACCCCTTGGTCTCTCATCAGATGAGCCTGAATCAGAAAAGAGCTCCCCTTCGTCAGACGGGGTATAGCCACACAGATTCCAAAACTCCTCAGTTCCCATAGGGAAAACAGTGACATTAGGCGTCAAGTGCCGCTTCTTAGCAGGGGCCTTACGCGCTAAAGACTTCGCAATAATCTGTTCAACAGTAGCCAGTCTAGAAGACACATCAGGCTGAGAATCCCTACTAGTATGCAACTCAGTAGGAGTGAGATTTAAGCTTGGGGGAGTAGGTGAAGTGAAACGAGGTACAGCCACTGGCAGGCCAGATTGCAATGCAAGCACCTGCTCAGCACAGGGTACACAGACCCGCGCCTTGTCAGCATGAGGCTGCCCACACAGCCGGTCTTGTCCCGAAGGGACCCCGGCAACATCCTGAGATGCCTCCATATGGTGATTATAGTGGCGCTATACGCCGATAGGGAATAACGCTATATAGCAACCCTGGATGCCCCAATAACCTGCTAGGGACGTGGGAGTATAATTTTTACAGGGCCTACAAGTGATATACTAAAAACAGGGCCGGGAGAAGCCCAGAAAGGTTCGTCCCGCCTGAAAGACATAAGCAGACAAGACCTTAAGTACATTGTAACAAAAGTGAAGCAGATAAAGCCGCCCGCGAGGGAACTTACGGACCGCGGTAGGTAGGAGTCCGTAGCGCATAGGCCAACCAAGTCAGAAAAGATGGCGTCGGTATACCTCGAGGGGCGGGCCAGTAACAGCGATGACGCGGAAGGCGCCAAAGACGGGCCCCCCCCCCCCCCCGAAGAGCACAAAGCCAGAAGGCCAACAGCCAATGATGGCGCACCAGCGCCTGAGGTAATGCCGCCGCCAAGCGCGGAACCAAGTCAGCACGCGGCGGCGGTAAATTTAAAAGCAGCGCGGCGGCGGCTGACACAAGAATAAAGACGTGAAAGGTGAAATCACAGACTTCATAACCTACATATCTATACACATACACACCCCCCCCCCCTCTTTTCCCCCGAAGACTATAAGGAGGATGAGGGAGGATGGCGGCCACTTAAATAGGGCCCACCGATAGACCAGGGCAAGGGGCAATAGTGCGGGAGGGGCATCCCATAAGCCTGAACCGCCTACCCTTTGGTGGGGGATTGCGGTGGAGCAGCGCTCCTAAGCACCTGACAGCGGTGCTGCCTACCTTCACCCGACCAGCGCAGCCAAGGCTGGGAGGCATATTACTAGTGGAACGGGTGGGAATAGTCCTACAGGGCCGCAGGTTAATAACTCCGCTCACCTGCGAGTAGAGAGCCAATTTCTCATCCTTCGCAGCCAGACTGCAGAGAAATTCTGGGGATTTGTGGGAGGTCCCTGGGTATTTGAGGGGCCGGGAGGAGCCTATTTTTGATGTCTCTGCAGTCCAGCGCCATCTGGCGGAGTATATCCCATGTGTAAGTATTAGATTTGGAGCAGGACGTACTGTGTACTAAGAATACAAGTAGGCCACCATAACTTAGTGCTCCACACAATCCTACTAAATCCATACAGGCACTCCCCTTCTGTCTGCGCAGCAGCTATTGGCCTGTCCGCCATTTAAAATCCTGCTGGTTTCCAAGAATGAGGACTGGGGCAGCCTCCCGCTGGTCCTCGTGTGCCATCCATTTGCTGCAATTGAGGGGTTGGCCTGCCCATTGCATAAATGGAAGAAGCTGCGTAACCGACAGGAGGGCGAGACGGCACTCGAGTCATTGGCAGCACCATTCTTGGAAATCTGGAGGTTTCTGAGCACCAGACCGGCCTTTTGCTGGTCCCTGTGTGCTGTCCATTTGTTGCAATAGAGGGATGGTCCTGGCCATTGCAATGAATAGAAGGCGCTGCATAACTGACAGGAGGGCAAGTAGTCGCTTAAGTCATTGGCAGTGCCGTTCTTTAAAACCTGGAGGTATCTGAGCTCCGGACTGGCTGGGATGCACTGTGTGGGAGAGAAGGTAAGTGCCTGTTTTTCTTTTTTTGGGGGGGGGGGGGGGGGGGTTGACAACCATTTGTGAACTGGTTAAGGAGTCTTTGAGACCACTATACCAGCTTAAAGGGCAGGAGGGGCTGGCAAGCGGGTGACAAGGTTGTAGCCCCTGGTTGTTACTGCAAGTTAACTGCAAAGCACAGTTTTTTTAAAATCTCATAAAGCGCTCTTTTCAATGCTCTTAGGCAGGAAAGGGTGTCTACTGATACATATCTGGTACTGGGAGAAATGGGCCTTTTATAAGAAAAATTATTTTCTAAAAAAAATAATTAAAAAAAAAAAAAAATTAAAAAAAAAAAAAGAAAAAAAACCGTATTGCTTTATTCTATGTCAAATCCAAACATATTTAAATTAAGAAATTAATCAATCAATCAACACCCTCTTGGCAGGTTGGGAGACAACCAGGTGAGAAGTGCCCCTCAGCATACAGCATTGCACTGGTTATATAAACTACATATAGGCTTATGTGAGCAGCAGCAATCCCAAAAAATACAACTCTGTGAAGTACTCACCTGTAGAGTTGATAATATAAGCATACAGCACGTCCTGCTCCAGGATAGTAATAACATGTGGGTAATCCTCCACCTCAGGCGCCGTGCACTGCAGACATGTAGAAAACAAGCTCCTCCCGGCCCTACATATACCGAAGGACCTCCCACAAATCCCCAGCATTGAAAAGCAGTGAGAAGAGAAGCCGGGAGGAACAACCACCCAGAAAAACTGGTAATAATATCTATTGATAATAATCACCATACAGGGGATCCAGAACAAGTGAACCAGGGTGGGGTGGAGCAGGACGTGCTGTATGCATATAATATCAACTCTACAGGTGAGTACTTCACAGAGTTGTATTATTCCAAGTATACAGCACGTCCTGCTCCAGGATAGTAATAACATGTGGGACATCCAATAGCAGTGTCCATAAGCAGGGTGGGATCCCCAGGAAAAAACAAGGCACAGCGGACAGTAAAGGCGCTGTCACCTGCAAAACTTGCAACAGGCATGACATGAGCAAAGGCTCTAACGTCAGTCTCATAACAAGACCAGAAGGTATGAACAGAGACAAGCCATAAGTCTAGCAACTGAATCAACAGAAAAAAAAATCCTGGTGCTGAAGGGCCAATGGTACCCAGGCACCAATAGAACGAAATAAACAGGCAAAGGGGAGAATCTTTCCCCTAAAGAGAAACATAGGTCATTGCAATGACCCAACCAGCCCACAGGCCAGGAAGCCTCGTGGCAAAACTAGTAACGCCCCCTAAGGGAAACATAACATGCACCCGACCAAGGCGGGAATACTGACCCCTAATTATCACGAAGCCAAGGCTTCACTCAGGATCAGGGAACAACTAAAAGGACTACTTCAAGGGCCCAACGGCGCTGGAAGGAGATATCAGGCGCATACCTAAAGATGCGCCCGAAGACACCAAGGGCATCAGTCCCCCTAAGGGCCATGAAAACCCTCATGGGGAAAAGTGCAACACCTGTAGAGGGAATGTAGCCCCTCATATAAGTATTATTAAGAATAAAGTCCATAGTTAGACTAAGAGACTAGAATGCTGATCCTACAGACCACTTGGACCGGAGGCCCGTCGTAAGAAGGAGCACCCCCAAGCCATATACATCTGTATATATATATATATATATATATATATATATATATATATATTTTCATCGAGCCAAGGTTAAGTAACCAGATCCACCTTCTTAGGCACACGTCTGACAGAGTCAGGAGGCCCCAGAGAAGCGACCTGGACTACAAGGCAGCTCAGACAGCGTCCAGCAAAAATCCCCAGGAATATCCGCAGGGTAAAGATGAAAATTGATCCCCACAGGGACCATGGGACTACTTGGGAGATGCAGCTAAGCAATCCCCAAAGGAATTCCCCACGAGGGCGACAGAACCAAACTCCCGCAGGAAAGGCCAGGACAGAACCTGTACCTTCAGAGTCCCCAGATGGGGAGCCAACCCCAACTTACGCTGTAATGACTTTAAAGGCCCTGGGAACCGAGAACGTTTAACAGGGAAGAGACCAAGGCTCATGTCAATCAATATGGGTTACCACAAAAAAAACCCCTATTAGACGGGGGAAGTGGAAGCTGGGGAGCTTGCTCCCCGCCCCCCCTCATGCTAAGTCATCCAGAAGATAAGGCCCGTCACCAAGGGGTGAATGAATCAGCTGTCAATCCCCAGACAGGAGCCTTTTATTGGGACAAGGGAAGGGACCTGACAAGGGTAGAACCACACTCCTGAGAGAGCGAACAGGTCAGTAGACCTCGGCAGAGGCATCTGCAAGCCACAGCTCATAAGGCCAGCCAGGCCATCCATCTCACGGGGGTGCGCAGAACCCCCCCAAGTAGGGTGATGAAAGGAAGGCATATAAGTAGCAAGTCCATGCCTAAAATACTCAGCCCCAGAGACCAGAATCAGAGTATTCTGGGACTGCAAAAACAAGGGCAGAGCCCCTGTGTTAGGAGGGAGACCCAACAGAGCCACGCTAGGCTCCCCGGGCGACACCAGGATAGCATAACCTGCCGCTAAGAGCATCCATAGAAGCGAATACCGCTGAGAAGCAGGGGAAGTAGACCCCCGCCCAAGGCAGGATCACGGACCCTCCAGAGGGAGCATCCTGCCACAATCTTTAGACCAGTAGTAAAACAGGCCATTGTCATTCAACAGACCAGGAGTCCCCCAATAAACCGACCGATCCTAAAGGAGGAGAAGTCCAGCCATAAAGAGTCAACGGGGGGGCACACCGTTTCAACAAAACCAGCAGGTAAGATGGACCCTCTAGGGGACCCTACCTAGAACCACGGGGATTGTGGAAGAATTTTCCCTTCCCCCGCCAAACCTGCGAGACTTGGTACCCAGGGTGACCATACACTGGAAGATGCTAGTAAGGAAGGGGAGGGTGCCCCCTGACGGGGCCCTTAAATATGGGAAGCTCAAGAGGAACCACCTTACCAAGGGGGCATGAGCACAGACCAAGCACCAGGGTGCTGGAACATATGTAAGCTCAATAACCTACTGCGCCGAAAAGCCCAAGGGCTCGGTATATAAGTGACATCACCTTGATGTGCCGCCAACAGGCCCACCAGTTTCCATCCCACCTGGTGAAGGTAAGGCGCCAGTAAAGGGGGGCAGAGCCCCCGTAACCAGGGGTCCCCTTGTTGCCAGAGCAGAAGGCTCCAAGCCTGAACCGAATCCCAGGAATGGTGGATAAGGGACCATGAGGGATTGAGGTGACTGAGCAACCATCCAGTAGCTCCCAGGGGATACCTCTGGCCGACCAATCCACTCGGCTTGACGCAGAAACTGGGGAGTAAGGAAAGACGACGCGGTAGGTCCTAAAGCGGACCCCCCCCCCAGGCGTGTCAGAGACATCACCCCCATTCGTGCCATGGCGAATAGCCTGGGGACGAAAGAGAGGCCCCCAATATTGCCTCAATCCGCAGGGTTGGTCCTGCAACACTATCTAGAGATGGTCTTGGTGTCCAGCAGACACAAGGGAAACTAAGAAGATCTAGTACTTCACAAGAGGCCGGAAGCCCCCCCTGCACAGGGGGCCCGTGGCCCCAGACAGAGGTGTCATATAGGGACTACCTGTGAAGGTAGCATTGCAAAGCCTGCCATAGGCCAACGTGGCCCAGACTGCCTCATACTGTTGAGGGAGGGAGGAAGGATAATATAGAGGCCATAGCCCCGTACCGTTAAGGGCAACCTGTCAGTAAGCCCAAACACCATAGGCCCAGTCCGGCCTGCGCCAATTCCTGAAGGAAAAGCAGGGGCTAGAAGCTCCCTGACAATCACTGAGAGGGACCGCCCAGCAAAAGCCATCCTGTGTCCAGGGGAATTACATCCTGGAACCACCAGAAGGAGAAGGTATATTCCTGGATGGGAGACAGCTGCCCAGAAGGGCGAGGGTGCCCCTTCATGCTTGGGAGGTCTTGGCAGATTTGGACTTAGTCCTGCCAGAAGGCCCCGGGTGCTGCCTGCCCGCCCCATGGTGGAAATCCACACCGAAGTTGGAAGCACACCTCAGGTTCGCGTTTGACACTAACGTAGGGAGGTGGAGGGGTGACCCTGCCTCGTGGAGGCCGGAGCGGCCTTCTGAGCAAGGGCGCTTTACCCTTTTTACCAAAAAGGTCCAAACGGACCCCAAACAACCGCCGTCCTCTGAATGGAAGGCAAGTGAGAGCCTTTTTTGTAGCCTCGTCAGCACCCCACTGTTGCAGCCAGACCAGGCGGCGAATAGCTACCACAAGGGCAGAGGTTCTAGCACACATCTTAATGGTGTCATCCAGTACTGATAGAATAAACTTCACAAACGCTTCACAGTCTGATAGCGCATTAAACATCCCCCAAGGGAGGTCCTCATGGTGGTGATCTAGTATTTTTCTGACAAGAGTCCTGGCGGCCACCGCAGTGATGGCCGCGGCACAAACCGGGTGCAGAGCCGTCCCAGCACACGAGAAGACATGTGAAGCCAGTCTGTCAATGCGCCGGTCCTCGGCATCCCAAAGGGTACGGTAAAAAGGGGCAGTCATGAAAGGGGGGTTAGTGACCCCTATAACCGGTGCGTCCACCACCAGGGGAGCTGACCATAAATAAACCACATCAGGAGGGAAAGGGTACTTCCATTCCCAGACCCCTGGAATCCCTTTAAGCTTACAAGGCGATTCCTATTCTTGGGATATAAGATTCTGGAAATGTTCCTGTTCTAGGAACTCCAAGCGCGGCGGCGCTGTATGGAAACTCTCCCTCCTAGGCTTGGGGATCTCCCCAGTTGGGGAGATTGACAAAAACTCAAAAGTCTTAATAAGAATTTCATCTGTGTCACACAGACCCCAAGCACCGGGCTCAGAATCATCGCAGCCCCCGGGCATCCCGTTCCAGGAGCCCGAATCTGAGAATAGCTCACCTTCCTCGGAAGGGTCAGGGTCCTGCATATCAGCAGAGTCATCGGTATCATCAGGAACCGGTGAGCCAGGAGGCGTCAGGGACCGCTTTTTACCAGGGCCCATACGCTCCGCCAATCCAGAAAGCACCTGCTCCGCCGCGGGCAACTCGCGCGGCACTGATTGCAGGTCATCCCCGCTCGAGTGGGACTCGTCATGAGTGATATTTGGGAGCGGGGAGACGGGAGTAAGGAAGGTAGGTTCCTCTGTTGGCAAACCTGTCTGTTCTGCACACTGTCCGCAGACCCGTGCCCTGTCAGCCTCAGCCTGGGGCCGACCACACACTGCACACAGCCGGTCATGTCCCAGAGGGACCCCGGTTACATAATTCTGAAATGCCTCCATATGGTGATTATCTGAGCAGTATGCCCGCAGGGATTTATGCAATAGGCAACCCTGGATGCCCCAAAAACCAGCTAGTAATGTGGGAGAATTTGTAGAGTGGACCCGCTGTAATATATGTTAGGCCGGGGAAAGGCACCGAAGTCTTGGCGTCTGAAAGACATAATGGGACAAGAGGGGTGGAGTCAGTGCCATGCGCAGCCCGAAAAACATAGAACCATGCCGCCCCGGAGGGCACTTACATGACCAAGGGAGGAGGCGAACCACACCACGCGCGCGCGAAGATAGAGAAAATGGCGCCAGCGAACCTCGAGGGGTGGGCCAGGCCGGGCTGTGACGCGGCGCGCGTCATGCCGAGTCTCCGCCTCCCCCAAAGCTCTAACCAACGGCAAAACGTAGAACAGCTGAGAATATGCATACTTCTAAAAAGCTGACACGCTGGAATGATGCTGCCGACTAGCAGATTGTTAATGAAAAGGACGGCTTGCACTGTATAAGAAGGCGCGGCACTGACCCCAAGAATAAAAAAACAAGGTCTAAAAGAGCAGTTAGCACTAGGGCTGCCACACAACCCCCCCCCCCCTTCTTTCCCCCCCAAGTTACGGGAGGAAGCTGATGGTGTCCATGGACTAAGTCTGTGAGGGGAACGGGCAAGATTGCGGGAGGGGCATCCACCAGAGGCTCACCATCGGCCTGACCGCCTACCCTATGGAGGGGGGATTGCGGTGGAGCATGGCTCCGTTCAGCAAACCCGGTGCTACCTACCTTAACCCGACCCGCGCAGCCCAGGCTGGGAGGCATATTTCTTCTGAAGAGGACGGGTGGAAATAGTCCCACAGGACCTTGGCCCGTAAGGCCCGCTCGCCTGCGAGAGCGTGATACTTCATGTCTTCGCAGTTTCAGCACTGCAGAGAAATCTGGGGATTTGTGGGAGGTCCCTCGGTATATGTAGGGCCGGGAGGAGCTTGTTTTTTCCTACATGTCTGCAGTGCACGGCGCCTGAGGCGGAGGATTACCCACATGTTATTACTATCCTGGAGCAGGACGTGCTGTATGCTTAGAATAGGGGTACTTGTCACCTGGCTCTGGTCTCTCAACCATACCATACAGTAAGTCTGTGTACATGGTGAGAATGTTGCTAAATTGTGATATGGGACTTCACTTGTATTAATGTATATTGGGTAATTAGTGGCTTAAAGCGGAACAAAACCCGGGTCTTGCTCCGTTCCCTGGGGGCATCCCCAATCGGTATGTGTGAAACCCCCAGTTAAACGCACCTCTCCTTGGTCCTACGGGGCATACGCAGGCGCTCAACCAATGAGAGCTGTTTGCTATGTTTACATCTTTTGGCAAATGGCTCTCACCGACTATAATGGGGAGCAGGCGCTGCTGCATCCTCAGCCTATGTGAAGGGGAGAGTGTGCACAGCAGGGTTTGTTGAAGCGCACGCTCCACATTGACAATGAAGGCTATTGACATACTACAGGGCAAGAAAGCAGCCCCCTCTTTACCAGGACAGATACACAGGAATACTTGGAAACAGCATGCTGATAAAATCACAGGTCTGGAGACACTATCCACACACACACACGTTTATTTTACATCCCAGAGGGAAACAATAAGGCAGAACACCAAAGATACAATTCTGTGATTACTCACCTGTAGAATTGTTATTATGAGTATACAGTACGTCCTGCTCCAGATAAGAATCATTACTCCGCCAGATGGCGCTGGACTGCAGAGACCGCGAAATTGGCTCCTCCCGGCCCCTCAAATACCCGGGACCTCCCACAAATCCCCAGCATTGAAAAGCAGCTAACGAGAAGCCGGGAGAAAGAAACAATGATAACGATCACCATACAGGGGATCCTAGGATAATGCAAAACCAAGGGTGGGGTGGAGCAGGACGTACTGTATACTCATAATACCAATTCTACAGGTGAGTAATCACAGAATTGTATTATTCTTAGTATACAGTACGTCCTGCTCCAGATAAGAATCATTACACTTGGGACATCCAATACCAGTGTCCATAAAATAGGGTGGGATCCCCAAAGGTAACAACAGACAGGTCAGACCACTGCCGCCTGCAGAACCTTGCGGCTAAAAGCAGCATCAGCTGAGGCCCTAACATCAACCTTGTAAAACTTTGAAAAAGTATGAACAGAAGACCAAGTAGCGGCCTTGCAAACTTGTTCAACAGAGGCCTGGTGCTGAAAAGCCCAAGAGGCACCAATAGCACGAGTGGAATGGGCAGTAAGGCGGAAGGTAGGATTCTTCCCTTTAGCAGAGTAGGCCTGAATCACGGCCTGACAGGTCCATTTACTGATAGTAGATTTAGCAGGAGCCAAACCCTTCCTGGGACCAGAAGGGACCACAAAAAGAGCATCAGTTTTCCTGAATGGTGCAGTAGCCACCAGATAGTACTTCAGACACCTAACCCCATCCAAGGAATGCAAGACCCTCTCCTTAGCGTAACTAGGATTAGGGCACAAGGAAGGAAGAAAAATGTCCTAATTCAGATGAAAGGCAGACACAACCTTAGGCAGAAAATCTGGCTTGAAGCGAAACACCACCTTGTCCTGGTGTCTCTCAAAGTAGGGGGGCTGGATGGAAAGCGCCGCCAACTCAGACATACACCTAACAGAGGTGATAGCCACCAAAAAGACAACGTTGAGAGTAAGAATGGCCAAGGCAGCATCCTGCACAGGTTCAAAGGGAGCAAATCCCAAACAGGCAACATAGGCCTACGTGGGGGACGAACATGAGAAACCCCCTGGAAAAAAGTCCTGATCAGAGAATGCTGGGCAAAGGACCTCTGGAAGAAAACAGCCAGGGCAGAGACATGACCCTTCAGAGTACTGAGTTGGAGCCCTAGCTCCAACCCATGCTGCAGGAACTCCAGGATCCTGGGAATAGAGAACACATGACAGGGAAGAGACCTAGACTCACACCAGTCAATGTAGGAACGCCAAACCCTATAGCAAATGGAAGAAGAAGACTTCTTTCTAGCCTTTATCATGGTATCAACAACAGAGGCCGACAGCCCCTTCTCCATCAAGATGGAGGTTTCAGCAGCCAGGCCGTCAAAGCCAGAGTTTGTAAATTGGGATGGCGTAAGTGACCCTGAGTGAGCAGGTCTGGCACCAAGGGCAGAGCGTACTGATCTACTGCCAACTGCACCACGTCTGCGAACCACACTCTTCTTGGCCACCTGGGGGCCACCAGAATTGCTGGCACCCCCTCCAGAGCAATCTTGCGCAGAACCCTGCCCAACAGGGGGAATGGAGGAAAGACATACAGGAGCTGAAAGTCCTGCCATGACATTGCTAGCACATGCGTGGCCAAGGCCAGAGGATCCTGGGACAGGGAGACAAAGGCCGGGAGCTTGTGATTGTGACGGGACGCAAACAGATCCACATCTGGTTGGCCCCAACGGTGACACAGAGATTGAAACACCCTGCTGCATAGGGACCATTCTCCCAGGGGAGAGGTCACCCTGCTCAGAGAGTCTGCCTGCAGATTCTCCACCACCGGGATGTACACAGCTGATATGCAGGGAACATTGGCCTCCGCCCAGGTCAGGATCAGAGACACTTCCTGGAGGGCCCTCTTGCTCCGGGTCCCTCCCTGATGATTGATGTAGGCAACTGCCGTCTGGTTGTCCAAGCGCACCTGAACAGGCAGGCCCTGAAGGTGATGAGTCAACTGAGTCAGAACCAACATGATCGCCCGCAGTTCCAGAACGTTGATAGGTGTGTGGGCCTCCTGAGAACCCCACCTCCCTTGGAACTGCAGGGACTTCCAGAAACCCCCCAACCTGTCAGACTGGCATCCGTGGTGACCGTCTCCCAGGAGGGGGTCAGAAAGGATCTGCCCCCCAACAGGTTCCTGGAGTTCAGCCACCACGAGAGGGATCGACTTACCAGGGGGGAAAGCACAAAGACCCGGTCCAGGGACGCAGGATCCTTGTCCCATACTGACAAGAAGTGGAGCTGCAGAGGCCTCAAGTGGAACTGAGCATAAGGGACCGCCTCGAAGCACGCCACCATCAGGCCCACCAGCTGCATTCCCTGCCTGATGGAGGGATGATGACAAGATAGCAGGAACTGGACCTGCACAATCAGGCTGTCCACCTTCTGCTGAGGAAGAAAAATCCTTGCCTGAACTGTATCCAGATTCATTCCCAGGAAGGGAGTCACCAAGGAGGGAGACAGGGAAGACTTGGGATGGTTGATCACCCAGCCAAATGACGAGTGGACACTACCAGCTGAGTATCCAACTCTGCCTGATGTAGGGACTGGGAAGTGATGAGAATGTCGTCCAGGTAGGGCAGCACGCGGATGCCCTGAGACCTGAGCAGAGACATCACTCCTGCCAGCACCTTGGAGAACACTCTGGGAGCTGAAGTGAGACCAAAGGGCAATGCCACAAATTGGTAGTGCCGATCTTCCAGAGCGAACCTGAGGAACCTTTGATGACCTGGAAACACAGGAATATGAAGGTAAGCATCTTTGATGTCCACAGACGCCATGAAGTCCCCAGGATGCACGGAACTGATGTCAGAGCGCAGGAGTTTCCATGCAAAAACGCCTGCATCTGACAAATTTGTTGAGGATCTTCAAGTCCAGGATGGGCCTGACTGACCCATCTTTTTTGGGCACGGTGAAGAGGTTGGAATAGAAGCCCTTGCCCCTTTCTCTTAAAGGGACCTGGCAGATGACCCCCAGCTCCAGAAGGCTTTGCACCGCCTGCATCAGAGCCTGAGCTGACACAGGGTCCTGAGAAACCCGGGATCTGATGAATCTGGGCAGGCAGGCAGCAAACTATCTTGTAACCGGAGGACACTACCTCCTGAATCCACCGGTCTGAGACATGAAGCCTCCAGATGTGAGCAAAGTGCTGAAGCAGTCCCCCCACCCGGATGGGTGAGGGCTCCCCTTCATGCCTGAGAGGGCTTGGGAGAGGACTTAAGCTTGGAGCCCCAGGAGGAGCCAGGGCATCCACAGCCTCTGCCCCTACCCCAGAAGTCTCCTCGGGCCCCAGTAAGGGAAACCCCCCTGCCTTGTCTAGCACCACGGTAGGGGGAGGAAAAAGAGCCCTGACCCCGAAAGGGCCGAGACTGCCGCCTGCACTGGGGTAACCTGCCTCCCTTAGCAAACAGGTCCAGGTGGTCCTTAAAAAGGCGTAGTCCTTTGAATGGAAAACCAGTGAGGGCCTTCTTGGAAGCGTTGTCAGCAGCCCACTGGCGCAGCCAAACCAAGCGGCGTATAGCCACCACAAGGGCAGAGGTTCTGCCACACATTCTAATGGTGTCATCCAAGGCAGAGAGGACATAAGTCACAAAAACATCACAACGAGAGAGTGCATTAAACTCCTCACTAGACACATCATCAGGGGCACCATCAAGGATACTTCTGAGCAGGGTCCTAATAGCCACAGCGGTAATGGCAGAGGCACAGACCGGACGCAGCGCCGTCCCCACACATGCAAAGGCATGGGACGCCAGCTGATCAATGCACCGGTCCTCAGCATCCCGCAGCGTAGTAGAGTCAGGGGAGTGCATGACAGAGGTGTTAGATAACCCTAGGACCGGGGCATCCACCTCAGGAGGGGATGACCAACACTTCACCACATCAGCAGGAAAGGGATACCTCTTATCCCAACTCTTAGGTACACCGGGAAGCCTGCTGGGGCGCTCCCATTCTTTGAGCACAAGATTATTAAAATGGGCTTGCTCAGGAAATTCCAAACGTGGCTTAGCAGTATGAAACAATTCCAGGGGAGAAATAGACAGAACCTCAAAAATCTGAGCCAACAGCCTATCAGTATCATCTGGGGCCCAGAGGTCAGAGCTAGAATCGTCATGGCCCCAGGGCCTCTCATCATATGACTCTGAGTCAGAGAATAACTCCCCTTCTTCCAAAGGGGTATAGCCAGACAGTTCCAAAAACTCATCAGCTTCCATAGGGAAAAGAGTGACATCACGCGTTTAGTGCCGCTTTTTTGCAGAGGCCTATTAGCAAGCAACTTCTCAACACTAGCCAGTCTGGAAGACACATCAGGCTGAGAATCCCCATATGTATGCAACTCAATGGGAGTGAGATTTAAGCTCGGGGGAGTAGGTGAGGCCATACGAGGCGCAGGCCCAGCCACTGGTAAACCAGGCTGCAGTGCAAGCACCTGCTGGGCACAAGGTACACAGCACATTGGTACACCCGCACATTGTCAGCGCTAATAGGGGACACCCCACAAGCTACACACAGCCGGGCTTGTCCCGAAGGAACCCCGAGCACATTATCCTGAGACGCCTCCATATGGCGATTATATCGGCACAATAAGCCGATAGGGATTCACACTATAAAAGCAACCCGGGATGCCCCAATAACCCGCTAGGGAAGTGGGAGTAATTACACACTAGGCCTCACAAGTTAAATAACTAAATAGAGGTAGTAGGGCCGGGAGAAGCCAATAGGGTTTGGCCCGTCTGAAAGACATAAGCAAAGGGGAACCGTAAGTGACATGTGAATGACAATGGTAAATAAAGCCGCCCGCGAGGGCACTCACGGACCGCGGTAGGTAGATGCCAGTCACGTAGCAGCCGGATCCAAGAAAAAAAATGGCGCCGGGTATACCTCGAGGGGTGGGCCGCAGGGACAGTGACGCGGAACGCGCCAACCGCGGGCCCCGCCCCCCAAAGAGGCGGCGGTAATTTTAAAAAGACATCCAGTGCAACCAAGTCAGCGCGGCGACTGACACCAACCATAAGAACATAATACAGTGAAGCACAAAGGCAAATACACATACACACACACACCCCTCCCCCGAGGGCTACAAGGGAGAGCGAGGGAGGACAGTGGCCACTTAACAGGACCCACCGATATGCAGGGGCAAGGGGCAATAGGGCGGGAGGAGCATCCCATAGAGGCTCACTATATGCCTATACCGCCTACCCTTTGGTGGGGGATTACGGTGGAGCAGCGCTCCTAAGCACCTGACATCGGTACTGCCTACCATCACCCGACCAGCGCAGCCAAGGCTGGGAGGCACATTACTAATGGAACGGGTGGGAATAGTCCTACAGGGCCGCAGGCTAATAGCCCCGCTCACCTGCGAGAAGAGAGAGCCATCTTCTTGTCCTTCGCAGTCCAGACTGCAGAGAAGATCAAGGGATTGTGGGAGGTCCCTGGGTATTTGAGGGGCCGGTAGGAGCCTGTTTTCGATGTCTCTGCAGTCCAGCGCCATCTGGCGGAGTAATACTCAAGTGTAAGTAATCTATCTGGAGCAGGACGTACTGTATGCTAAGAATAAGTATATAAGCCGTTGTCCCATATTGCGGTAGGGTGAACACCAATTGCAGAGGAACCAAGGTTTCTACTGCTTACAAGGAGGGCACCCGAGCTTACCCAAACCCCAACTTGACCCAGTAGCACAGAGTCTAAAGGCAACGCCGGTCTTTACTAGAGCCCCTGGCAAGGGAGGATAGTTTGGGCTGTTTGGGAGGCCCCAGGTTGTGCCCCGGGGAGTCAAAGGAGAGGAAGCAGTGGTCATCTGGCAAGATGAAACATGTAGCTATAAGGGAAGCCGAGATCGTGGGTCACAGATGGTGGAGTGGAAGCAGGGAGTAGCAGAGGTCATGGGTAACAGGCACAGATGCAAAGTCCAGGTGAGAAGCAGAAGTCCTACACAGGTGAAATTCCAAAACAGGGAAATCCAGGGACCAAGGTCAAGACAGTCCAGGTCATACACAGGGAATGAGGTTTTCAATAGCTCAGGAAGAACAGCCTAGGCAGACATAAGTGAAGGGGCACAAAACCCATATGGCGGTCCATCGCTGACCCTTCCCGTCTGAGTACCCCAGGCGATGCAGCCTGGTTAGAAAGAAAAAGGCCACGCCCACCTGCCATTTTTGAGACTGCTAATTGGCTGCTCTCAAGAATGACCAGCCCAGCCCACTGGCCGCTTCCCTTTAGTGACCATGTGTCTGATGGTGGGGGACATGAGCCAGACACTGTAGTCATTCAGACTGCTGCTCAGGCAGCATGGTACAGGCGAGCACAGGCGAGTTGCTACCCACCAGAGTCGGATTGATCAGCTGCGGGGGAGGGAGTACCCTTTTGCTTTGTTTTTCTACATGGGTGGTCAACCCCTTTTTTGACAGGATTTCCGCTTTCATAAAACCCTATAGTTAGTTCCAGTTAACTGGTAGCAGTTTGTAAACTTTATGGCTCATATCAGCACACACAAATCTGGACTGCGCTCCTGTGTCTTTGTCACGTTTCCTGTTCCACTGGTGACCAAGAAAGTTCACTGGGTGGGTGTGCACACAGGTTAAATAAAGTTGACAAAGCAAATGGAAAAAAACTTTGAACTTCAGTCGTGCTGCAATGAATAAATGTTTCTTAATTGTCAGAGAGGATTCTATATTTAATATTAGGGTAATCTCTAGGAGTCCTCTAAATTTAAATTATTGGCTGTATCAGCAGATTAATATGTCTTAGCAGCCCTGATGGGTCAGAGAGAACAGAGAGCATCTTTTTATATAGTCAATATTGCATTCCTAGATCTAGTGTAAGTTGCCAAAGATTAAAAAGAATAGGGCACTTACCGCCGCGGCCCGGGGGTTAAAAAACCTGACCTGGGCCCTTGAGAGTTAACCACTTCTGAAGATGAACCTGAAGCTTGTTATCGGATGTGCGTGCCGCTCGCTGTGTATCCCGATGAAGTCAGGAGGTTATATATAGGAGGAGGTTAGTATATAAACTCTTAATATGATATAATAATATGAAATGAAATAAAAAAAGATGATAGACGTAGTAGTTAGTTGCCGTAGTTACTGCAGTTAAATGTCCAATTTGTTTCTAGTCTCTGAGAGGAGGGAGAGAACTTCGAGCACAGCTGTGTCTCCTGCGGCTTCTGTAGAACAACACGCGTTTCGTCCTGCGACGTCCTCGGGTTCTGATCGGGGTGTGCACACAGCCTGTATGGGGCATGAAGCCCAATGAGCTAAATCGTGGCCTTCATGTGAGACCCAGAAAGAGAATTTGCCTGCTTGTTTTTAATAGTTGACCCTTGAGGCATCCCAAATCAAGATGCCTTGGGGGTGGAGCCATAGGTGAGCCTTCAAATATTTTTCATCGGAGCTTTACTATTTCTGAGAATCATTTGACAAAAAAAAGCCCCAAAAAAGCGCACATAAATAGATCTGACTCAATCCATGATGGATTTGTCACTTTAGGTTTAATCAGGTTTAAACCTTATCATTTGAGTATTTAAGGTTACAAACAGAAAACAGGAAAGACCAAAGAGAAAGGCGGGGAGCGAGGCAGTGGGATGGCCAGGTCATTAATTGACTAGACTTAAGAGGGGTCATTAGGATGTGGAGTGAAGTTGTGCAGCATGGGGCAGACGCTCATCAACATCCTGAGGCCACAACCAAGGCCAGACCTGTTAGCGGGCTCTTGATTAGCTAAATGGTAATTGGCTGTGACACCAATTACGCATAATCTCATCATTTTATCGGAGTGGGCTTGTCAAACTTCTAATTAAGATCGCAGTTCAGCCTATGAGCATGCAGGATCCACAACGCCCTGCCATCATGTCCATCAACAAGTCTGGGCGAAAGCTCTCTACCACAGCCACATAAATGTGCGCGCGGAGGTCAGCTATGGACGACAATGGCAAAACGGTTAATACAATACTGCTGGGCCTTGCCTGCCACCTTGGAATTCCGGTATTTTCTCTTTTTAGATTTTAACAATTTTTTTATTAACTTTTTTGAACAAAATGTAAATATAGTCAATAATTCAACATCAGTCATTGTACATTATATTACTCCTAATGTAATAATCAAATATGTGATCACATTTTGCTCATAATAAATTGATATAACTATAGGCCATTTGTTGCTATATTTATTAAAGTGACTTATTGCTACATTATACATGCATGTACATGTATCATACTTTTTTTTTTTTAATCGCTCTAAAACAAAGGGGGGTCCCCATTTTTCTAAGATTCAACTCCTGCACCATTCACCATTAGCCAATTTACTTTCGGTTTTAACGCCCCCAAATGGAATATTCAATCGTTTCCACGCACCTGCTAACACCAGGGGCTGCAGTAATCATCCCAATCATTCTATTCTCTAGGCCCAAGACAAACTTTCGGGTCACATATTACTGGTCGTTTCAATATTCTCTGCATTAATTCAAAGGTTCAATT
The DNA here is from genome assembly GCA_027917425.1 of Gastrophryne carolinensis. Lineage (NCBI taxonomy): Eukaryota > Metazoa > Chordata > Amphibia > Anura > Microhylidae > Gastrophryne > Gastrophryne carolinensis. The sequence continues at coordinate 136,726,794 of CM051241.1, read as the reverse complement.
CCAATAATTCCTTGCTTTCAGGCAAATCCTCCAGCAACATATTGCAGATAGTTGCACTGAACACTGCTGCTGGGCATGTGTAAGCGTGAGTGAGCTCACCTCAGCAGTGGCCGTAGCAGCAGTGTTCTGGGTGCATAGGACTTCCCTCTTCTTGTACAGACTTGGTGTTTGTTGCCGATAGCAACCAATTGCAGAAAGTGAAAACTGCTTCCATAAAACGCACATTCGCTAACAGGAAAATGTAAAAAAAAAATGCTATATCAGTTTAGCACCTTGAGCACATGCTTTTAAACACAGAAAATATACAGTTTCAAAAATTTCCATCGAAACTGGACTTTTTAAAAGTGGACCTAAATCTTGCATTCCCTAATCCCAGGGATGGGCCCATTGGAGATGCCCCACTTTGTGAAACCCCCCTAGATGGGCAATTTCCTACCTTGCTCCTCACTGTCACGGCGCATGGAGCAATGTCCTGTCTAGATGTCATGTCTCCATGTTCTGTGAGAGCAGGGAAAAGCTCAAAGTCTGTATGTTTCAGACAAGGATGAACTAATGTACGACATAGGGTGCAAAGTTGGGGGGGGGGGGCAGATTCTGCACACTGCGTGTAATGGGGTGATTGGGGGGGGGGGGGGGGGTCTTCACACCACCTGTTATGGGGCGATTAGGAGGCGGGTATTTTAGCACACCATTTGGTTCTCATTTCCCTTCTCTAAACCATGGGTGCATCTTAAGGTGCAAAAAATACGGTAATCTTCAGTCTATATTACTTGATCCAAGCTTCACAGTAGTAAGAGATTGCCCTGCAGTGTTCCGCTGAATAAAGCAGTTGATGCAGATTTCAGTCCATATTCTACAGCCCAGCCCCTGAACTGTATTTATGCACAACCACCCCTCCACCGAGAGGTGGACCCATCTCCACCCTCAAGAAAACAACCGAAGGGGTTGCTGCAGGTTAAGGCTGCATCAGCATTCCTTTATCCTCCATGGCCTGACAATCTCTAATAAGAAAGATACAGGAACATGAATAAGAAAGAAACTAGACTAGACAGGAAAAAAATAAAATTCTGTGAGTACTCACCTGTAGAATTGTTTTTACTATGCACAGCACGGCCTGCTTCAAGAAGTCCTTACATCTGGGTATTCCACCACAAGGTGGCACAGTGGACTGCAGAAGATTTGTGGCTCCTCCCGGCCCAATATAAAAACGGAAATCAGCCATAGACCTCCAGTGTTGACAAGCAGTTATACAAGAAGCCGGGAGGTAATAAGGCAAAAAAGGTAAAAAACCCCATAACTAACTTGGAACAATCACCATAAAGAAGGCAACCAAGAATAACGATAACAAGGGAGGGATGAAGCAGGCCGTGCTGTGCATAGTAAAAATACAATTCTGTGATTGCTGACCTGTAGAATTGGTATTATAAGTATACAGCACGTCCTGCTCCAGATAGTAAGATGGTGCTGGACTGCAGAGACAGCAAAAAGTGGCTCCTCCCGGCCCCTTATATTCCAGGGACCTCCCACAAATTCCCCAGTATTGACAAGCAGTTAGCAAGAAGCCGGGAGAATAATAACCATAATCAAACAATTTTAACCATGATAACAATCACCATACAGAGGCACTACGAACAATGAAAAACAAGGGCGGGGTGGAGCAGGACGTGCTGTAGGCTCAGAATACCAATTCTACAGGTGAGTAATCACAGAATTGTATTATTCTAAGTATACAGCACGTCCTGCTCCAGAGATAATTCCTTACGTTTGGGACATCCAATAGCAGTGTCCGTAAGGTAGGGTGGGATCCCCAAAAGCAACAACAAGCAGATTAAACCACTGCCGCCTGCAGAACTTTGCGGCCAAAAACAGCATCGGCTGAGGCCCTAACATCAACCTTGTAAAACTTAGAAAAGGTATGAACAGAAGACCAAGTAGCAGCCTTGCAAACTTGTTCAACAGAAGCCTGGTGCTGAAAAGCCCAAGATGCACCAATAACACGAGTAGAATGAGCAGTAAGGCGGAAGGGAGGATCCTTCCCTTTAGCAGAATAGGCCTGAATAACAGCCTGACGGATCCACTTGCTGATAGTAGACTTAGCTGGAGCCAGACCGTTCTTGGGACCCGAAGGGACCACAAAAAGAGCATCAGTCTTCCTGAAGGGTTCAGTAGCCACCAAATAGAACTTCAGGTTCCTGATCACATCCAAGGAATGGAGAGCCCTCTCCTTAAAGTTACTAGGATTAGGGCACAGAGAAGGTAGAACAATGTCTTGATTGAGATGAAAAGCAGACACAACCTTAGGCAGAAAATCTGGATTAAAGCGAAACACCACCTTGTGCTGGTGTCTCTCAAAGTAAGGGGGCTTGATGGAGAGCGTCGCCAACTCAAACACGCCTAACAGAAGTGACAGCCACCAAAAAGACTACCTTAAGCATAAGAATGGACAAAGCAGCCTCATGCACAGACTCAAAGGGAGACCCCTGCAAGGCAGATAGGACCAAGTTCAATTCCCAGACTGGTAACATAGGCTTACGTGGGGGGGGAAGCACATGGAAAAAAGTCCTAACCAGAAGATACTGAGCAAAAGATCTCTGAAAGAAAACAGCCAAGGCAGACACATGAACCTTCAGAGTGCTGTGTTGAAGCCCCAGATCCAAACCATGTTGGAGAAACTCCAGAATCCTAGGAATAGAAAACACACGACAGGGAAGAGATTTAGCCTCACACCAGTCAATGTAGGTACGCCAAACCCTATAGTAAATGGAAGAAGAGGACTTTTTCCTAGCCTTTATCATGGTATTTACAACAGAGACAGACAGCCCCTTTTCCATTAAGATGGAGGTTTCAGCAGCCAGGGCATACTGATCTACCGCCAGCTGCACGATGTCTGCGAACCACACTCTTCTTGGCCAACAGGGGGCCACCAGGATTGCTGGCACCCCTTCCTGAGCTATCTTTCACAGAACCCTGCCCAACAGGGGAAACGGGGGAAAGACATACAGTAGCAGAAAGCCCTGCCAGGGCATTGTCAGAGCATCAACGGCAAAGGCCAGAGGGTCCTGGGACAGAGACACAAAGACTGGAATATTGTGATTGTGACGGGACGCAAACAGATCCACATCTGGCTGACCCCAACGGTGACACAGAGAGCGAAACACCATGTCGCTGAGGGACCTTTCCCCCAGGCGAGAATTCCCCCTGCTCAGAGAGTCTGCCTCCAAATTCTCCACCCCCCGAATGTACACAGCTGAGATGCAGGGGACATTGTCCTCTGCCCAGGACAGGATCAGAGACACTTCCTTGAGGGCCCCCTTCAAGGTCCCTCCCTGATGATTGATGTAGGCAACCGCTGTCTGGCTGTCCGAGCGGACCTGAACAGCCGACCCCGAACGTGCAGGGTCAAGCGGGCTAGAACCAACCTGATCGCCCTCGGTTCCAGAATGTTGATAGGGGTGTGGGCCTCCTGGAAGGTTAGGGATCCCCAGAACCCCCCCCCCCAACCTGTCAGACTGGCATCCGTGGTGACTGTCTCCCAGCAAGGGGCCAGAAGAGATCTGCTCACCAACAGGTTCCTTGAGGCCAGCCACCACGAGAGGGACCGCCTGGCTAGGGGGGACAGAACCAAGAACTGGTCCAGGGACACAGGGTCCCTGTCCCATACAGACAAGAGGTGGAGTTGAGGCCTCATGTGGAATTGAGCATAAGGAACCGCCTCGAAGCAGAACACCATCAGGCCCACCAGCTGCATTCCCTGCCTGATGGAAGGATGAGGGCATGACAGAAGGAGCTGAGCTTGCGCCTGCAAACTGTCCACCTTCTGCTGAGGAAGAAAGATCCTGGCCCGAGCTGTATCCAGATTCATGCCCAGAAATGGCTTTACCAAAGAGGGAGACAGGGAAGATTTGGAGTGGTTTATCACCCAGCCAAATGACTCCCCACCCTCTGAGTATCCAGCTCTGCCTGTTGGAAGGACGGAGAAGTGATAAGAATGTCGTCCAAATAGGGAAGAATGCGAATGCCCTGAGCTCTCAGCAGAGCCATAACGCCCGCCAGCACCTTGGTGAATACCCTGGGAGCTGAAGTAAGACCGAAGGGCAATGCCACAAACTGGTAATGCTGATCCTCCAGAGCAAATCTGAGAAATCTCTGATGACCTGGAACGTGGAGGTAAGCATCCTTGATGTCCACAGAGGTCATAAAGTCCCCTGGGAGTAGTGAACTTACAGCTGAGCACAGAGTCTCCATGTGAAACCTCCTGGGTCTGACAAACTTGTTGAGAAGCTTTAAATCCAGGATGGGCCTGACAGACCCATGTCTTTTGGGAACCGTGAAAAGGTTGGAATAGTAGCCCTTGCCCCTTTCCCCTAAGGGCACTTGGCAAATGACCCCCAGCTCCAGTAGATTCTGCACAGCAAGCAACAGGCCCTGAGCTGACAGGGGGTCTTGAGGCATCCGGGATCTGATGAATCTTGGGGGCGGCCAGGCTGCCAACTCTATCTTGTAACCGGAGGACACTACACCCTGAATCCACCGGTCTGAGACATGACGCCTCCAGACGTGAGCAAAGAGCCGAAGCCGTCCCCCCACCCGGATAGGTGAGGGCGCCCCTTCATGCCTGAGGGGGCTTGGGGGAAGACTTAGATTTGGCACCCCAGGAGGATCCAGGGCGGCCACGGCCCCTGACCCAGAAATCTCCTCGGGCCCCTGCAAACGATGCTCCCCTTCCCACTCTGGACCCACGGAAGGAGGGAAGAAAGGAACCTGAACCCCGAAAGGGCCGAGACTGTCACTTGCGCTGAGATAACTTGCCTTCCTTAGCAAACAGGTCCAGGCGATCCCCAAAAAGATGCAGCCCTTTGAAGGGGAACCCAGTGAGAGCCTTCTTGGCAGCGTTGTCAGCTACCCACTGGTGCAGCCAAACCGAGCGGCGTATAGCCACCGCTAAGGCAGAAGCCCTGCCACACATTCTAATGGTATCATTATTCAATGGTATCATGCACCTCACTGGGAGTCAGATGTAAGCTTGGGGGAGTGGGCGCCCGCAGATACCTCGAGGGGCGGGCCACAGAGACAGTGATGCGGAACGCACCATCTGCAAGGCCCGTCCCCCGAAGAGTGCGAAGGCGCCCACGTGACCATGTCAGCCAATGATGGCACAGCAGCGCCTGAGGTAAAGTGGTGCCGACCGCGGAACGCCGTACAAGCGTGCGCGGCAACTGCATTTTTAAAAGCAACCAGTGCAACCAACATGCACGCGCCAACACAAGACAAGCCATACCGCATAAACCATAAGAGTTGAAGAATACACCCACAACACACACCACACACCCCCCCCCCCTCCCGAGAATACCAGGGAAGGCGAGGGAGGGCAGCGGCCAACCTAACAGGAGCCCACAGATGGGCAGGGGGCGAGGGGCGATAGCGCGGGAGGGGCATCCCATAAGGCTCACCATGGGCCTATACCACCTACCCTTTGGTGGGGGATTGCGGTCGGAGCAGCGCTCCTAAAGCACCTGACAACGGTGCTGCCTACCGTCACCCGACCAGTGCAGCCAAAGCTGGGAGGCATGAAAAGGAAGAATGGGTGGGAATAGTCCTACAGGGCCGCAGGCTAATAGTCCCGCTCACCTGCGAGTAGAGAGAGACATCTTCTTGTCATCGCAGCGCCGACTGCAGAGAAAATCTGGGGAATTTGTGGGAGGTCCCTGGAATATAAGGGACCGGGAGGAGCCACTTTTTGCTGTCTCTGCAGTCCAGCGCCATCTTGTGGATGTATAACCCAAATGTAAGGAATTACTTTCTGGAGCAGGACGTGCTGTATACTTAGAATAACAATTCTACAGGTGAGTACTCACAGAATTGTATTTTTCCTAATGCACAGCACGGCCTGCTTCAAGAAGTCCTTACATCTGGGACATCCAAAAGCAGTGTCCATAGGGTAGGGTGGGATCCCCAAAGAGTAACGGCAGGCAGTTCAAATCACTACCGCCTGAAGTACCTTGTGGCCAAAAGCAGCATCAGCTGAGGCCTTAACATCAACCTTGCAAAACTTGGAAAAAGTATGAACAGAAGACCAAGTAGCGGCCTTACAAACTTGTTCAAAAGAAGCTTGGTGCTGAAAAGCCCAAGAGGCACCAATAGCACGAGTGGAATGAGCAGTAACCTGGAAAGGAGGAACCTTCCCTTTAGCAGAATAGGCTTGTACCACCGCCAGACAGATCCACTTGCTAATAGTAGATTTAGCCGGAGGCAAACCCTTCCTAGGTCCAACAGGAAGAACAAAAAGAGCATCAGATTTCCTGAAAGACTCAGTAGCGACCACATAAAACTTCAGAGCCCTGACAACATCCAGAGAATGAAGGGTCCGTTCCTTGGAATTAGCAGGGTTAGGACACAAGGAAGGAAAGGCAATGCCCTGATTGAGATGAAAAGCAGACACAACCTTGGGCAAGAAATCCGGCCTAAGCCTGAACACCACCTTATCCTGATGCCGCTCAAAATAAGAAGGTTTAATGGAAAGCGCCGCCAGCTCAGAAACTCGCCTGACCGAAGTAATAGCCACCAAAAAGGCCACCTTAAGAGTCAGAATGGGCAACGCAGCCCCACGGATAGGTTCAAAAGGAGGACCCTGCAGAGAAGACAACACAAATTTAAGTCCCAAACCGGTAGCATGGGCTTACAAGGTGGACGCACATGAGCAACTCCCTGGAAGAAAGTCTTAACCAGCCGGTGATTGGCAAAGGATCTTTGGAAAAAAATTGCCATAGCTGACACCTGTCCCTTGAGAGTACTAAGTTGAAGGCACGAATCCAAGCCATGTTGTAAAAACTCCAGAATCCTGGGGATAGAAAACACCCGACAAGGAAGAGATTTGGACTCACACCAGGCAATGTAAGCATGCCAGACCCTGTAGTAGATAAAAGACGAGGACTTCTTCCGAGCCCTAATCATGGTATCAACAACAGAGGCCAGCAACCACTTGTCCATCAAGATGGAGGTTTCAGCAGCTAAGCTGTCCCTGAGTGAGAAGATCTGGATGCTTGGACAAGACGTACCGATCTACTGCCGACTGCACGACGTCTGCGAACCACACCCTCCTTGGCCAACAGGGGGCCACCAGAATGGCTGGTACCCCCTCCTGGGCTATCTTGCACAGCACCCTGCCCAGCAGAGGAAAGGGAGGGAACACATCACATAGAGGAGCCGAAACTCCGTCCAAGGAATTGCTAAAGCATCCGTGGCGAAGGCCAGAGGATCCTGAGAAAGAGAGACAAATCTTGGAAGCTTGTAATTGTGGCGGGACGCAAACAGGTCCACATCCAGCTGACCCCAGCAGTGACACAGGGAGTGAAATACCTGGTTGCTGAGGGACCATTCCCCCAGCCGAGATGTCCCCCTGCTCAGGGAGTCTGCCTCCAGGTTCTCCACCCCCGGAATGTAGACCGCCGAGATGCAAGGAACATTCTCTTCCACCCAAGACAGTATCAGAGACACTTCCTTGAGGGCTCGCTTTCTCCGAGTCCCCCCCTGATGATTGATGTAGGCAACCGCTGTCTGGTTGTCCGAGCGAATCTGAACAGCCCGACCCCGAAGGTGTGGGGTCAACTGGAGGAGAACCAACCTGATCGCCCACAGTTCCAGAATGTTGATGGGTGCAAGGGCCTCCTGGGGGCCCCACTGACCCTGAAACTTCAAAGACTTCCAAACTCCCCCCCCCAATCAGTCAGACTGGCATCCGTGGTGACAGTCTCCCAGCACGGCGGCAGAAAGGTCCTGCCCACTAGAAGATTCCTCAAGTCCAGCCACCACGAGATGGACTGCCTGGCCAGAGGGGCCAGAGCAAATTTCTGATCCAGGGACACAGGGTCCCGATCCCAAACTGACAAGAGAAGTAACTGAAGAGGCCTCATGTGAAACTGAGCAAAGGGAACCGCCTCGAAGCAGGACACCATCAGACACACTAACTGCATTCCCTGCCGAATGGAGGGATGAGGACACAAGAGCAGAGACCGTGCTTGCATCTGAAGGCCCTCCACCTTCTGCTGAGGGAGAAATACCTTGACCTGAGAGGTATCCAGAGACATGCCCAGGAAGGACCTAGCCAAAGACAGAGACAGTGATAATTTGGGATAGTTGATCACCCAGCCGAAGGACTCGAAAGTGGAGATCACCACCTGAGTATCCTTCTCGGCCTGACGAAGAGACTGAGCAGAGATCAGGATGTCGTCCAGGTAAGGGAGAATGCGAATGCCCCGGTTCCTCAGAAGCGCCATTACACCCGCCAGCACCTTGGTGAACACCTGAGGCGCCAAGGTGATACTAAACGGTAAAGCCACAAACTGGTAGTGCTGATCCTCCAGGGCGAACCTCAGGAACCTCTGATGACCTGGAAAGATTGGTACATGAAGATAGGCATCCTTGATGTCCACGGTGGTCGTGAAGTCGCCCAGCCACAGGGTACTGACAGCGGAGCGTAGAGTCTCCATGCAAAAGTGCTTGAACCGGACAAACCTGTTGAGACCCTTCAAGTCCAGGATGGGCCTCAGAGACCCGTCCTTTTTGGGAACCGTGAAAAGATTGGAGTAGTACCCCTGACCCTGTTAAGGCACCAGACGACTCCTGACTCCAAAAGGCATTGAACTGCTAGGCGCAACCCCTGGGCTGACAGAGGGTTTTGAGACATCCGGGATCTGATAAATCTTGGGGGCGGCCAGGCTGCAAACTCTATCTTGTAACCGGAGGACACCACCTCCTGAATCCACCGGTCTGATCTGCAAAGTCTCCAGACGGGAGCAAAGAGCCGAAGCCGTCCCCCCACCCGGACAGGTGAGGGCGCCTCCTTATGCCTGAGGGGCCTTGGTAGGGGGTTTGGGCTTGGAACCCCAGGAGAGACTGGGACGCCCACACGATCTGCCACAAATCTCTGCGGCTACCCGAGAAGAGAGCCACGACCTCCTCTGGGGGCACGAAAGGAGGGGAAGGAAGCGGAGGGCCCTCGAAAGGGCCGAGGCTGCTTCCTACGCTGAGGGAGCCCACCATCCTTGGCCAGAACATCCAGACACTCACCAAAGAGACGAAGTCCCGTAAAAGGAAGTCCGGTGAGGGACTTCTTAGCTGCAGTGTCAGCCACCCACCGACGCAACCAAAAAGATCGGCGCATAGCCACCAAGAGGGCCGAAGCCATACCGCCCAGCCGGGCGGCATAATCCATGGCAGTCAGCACAAAGACAACAAAATCAGAGCAAAGCAAGAGGGCCCTATAATCCTCCCTCCTCCTACCGGCATGACCGAGGTGTTAGCCAGTCCTAGAACAGGAGTGTCCACCTCAGGGGGGCACGACCAAAGCTTGACCAGGTCAGCAGAAAAGGGATACCTTCTGTCCAATCCCTTGGGCACCGTGGGCAATTTGTTAGCACGTTCCCACTCCTTGAGCACCATATCAGAAAAATGGCCCTGCTCCGTGAACTCCAAGCGTTATTTGTCAGGGCGAAAGGGCTCACCCTGCTTCCTCTTCGCCACCTTAGGGAGGGCGATGTGCAATGTCTCAAATATATCCGATCAGTGTCATCAGGGAGTCAGGTATCCTCATCAGAGGCAGCCCCCGGGTCACTGCCGTACCCTACCTGATGGTCCGCAGATGAGTCTGAATCATGGAAAAGCTCCCCCTCCTCTAGGGAGTCACGGCCACCAAACACATCCAGGCCCTCATCCTCCTCGGCAAAGAGGGAAGGCGTAAAGTCAAGATGCCCATTCTTGCCAGAGGCCATGCCCGGCACAGGTCGGGCCAACTGCCTTTCAATGCTGGCCACGCGTAGTGCCAGATCAGATTGGGACCCCCTGCTAGTATCCCCCTCACTGGGGGCTAAATGCAAGTGCGGGGGAGTAGGAGATGCCTGGGGGAGCGCAGAACTGGGAAGAGAAGCGCCCATCCCAGCCTGGTCCGCAATAATACCTTGGGTGCACGGCACACAAACCGCGCCACCACCACTCAAAGGGGATGCCCCGCACATGACACACAGCCGGGATTGCCCCGAAAGACCCCCGAGAACGCTTTCCCCAGAAGCCTCATTATGGTGATTAACACAGGCAAAATAGGCCAGTATAGGGTAAGGGCTAATAAAAGCCACCCGGGATGCCCCCCAAGGGATTCCCACAGAGAGGGCCAGGAAGGGAGAGGTGGGGGAGGAGGAGCGGGACCAGGAGAAACCACAATACACAGTTATCCCGCCTGAAAACACAAGCAAAAATACACATAAGTATCCCGCAGCACATGCCCCAAAAAGAATAAGCAACCCCCAAGGGGAACTCGCGGACCAAGGAGACAGCACGTGCAGCACCACAGTCGATCGCCGTACAGCCGGGCCACACCAATGGAAGAGCAGGTGAACAGGTCACCGCTGCAGCCCACGTTGGACACAGACACAGCAACCGCAAAATGGCGCCGAATGAGAACCTCGAGGGGCGGGCCGCGGGGGCATGACGCGATACGCGTCATCCCCCGGCACCGCCACCCCCCCCACGAAGAGCGCGGAAACGCACCCACGTGACCCGCGACAGCGCCATGACAGTCCGCATCGCAAACAAAGCAGAAACGTCACCCGCCGCTGAGCGTGGTACAACCGCGGCGGCGGCGAGACAACAACAACGGACAACAACCGAATAACAACCCCGCCGCTACCACCCTCCCGAACACCCGTCGGGGAGAGGGGGAGAAGGGAGAGGGCAGGCAGCGGCAGGAGCAGCCCAGACGGGGCCGGATGGTAGGGAGGAGGGGACAGGGGACACCAAGGGAAGGGAGACGAAACAAAACAAGGGGAGACTAGCTAGCAACACCAGTCCCCCAAACACAACTCACCCCCTACACATAGCAAAGGCAGGACTTCCTCATCCCTCAGCAGGCTCACCATAAAGCCTATGGCCGGCTACCCTTTGTGGTACAGGGTCTGCGGCTTGGAACAGCGCTCCCTGAGCACCTGACCCTAGAGCTCCTCTACCCTCACCCGATCTGTCAGCCAAGGCTGGGAGGCACAGAGGGTCCGGAAGCGGGTGGAAATAGACTTGCAGGGTCGCAGGATTGGTTGCCCCGCTCACCTGTGCAGCATGGAGAGCCATCTTCTATCTTCGCAGTATGACTGCAGAGGAAACACTGGAGGTCTATGGCTGATTTCCGTTTTTATATGGGGCCGGGAGGAGCCAGAAATCTTCTGCAGTCCACTGCGCCACCTTGTGGCGGACTACCCAGATGTAAGGACTTCTTGAAGCAGGCCGTGTTGTGCATTAGGAAAACTCATTTGACACTCAGAAACACAAACACCACGCCAAACTTTGTGCATAGCCAACATTCCTTTTTGCAGGTAGCCTCAATAAATTTGGTCTGAGAGAGTACTATGTGCATCAGGTAGTCAAAGAAAGGAGGGGATTAATTAGGGATGGATGAGTTATCGATGCCATGAGTTCACAGACAGCCATTTCAAGGCACCACATGAAAGAAACCTAGTCCATGGAAGTTTAAAGTTGGGCAAGTAGGGGGAAATGAATACAATTGTTGTCCAGTTGAAGAAAAGTGGCTGGGGGATTAGTAGCTAGTCCATATACTGACTAGAGGGACCTCAGATATGAATGCTGCTGGCCTTGGGCATTTTGCAAGAGCTTTCAGCACATACTGTGCTATAAGTAATAAACGTAAAAAGTCGGGTTCTTTTAAGTTGAGAAAATCCTGTCCAAGAAAGTTTGAGAAAGACATCAAGCTAGTCTACTCTACCCCTAAAAAGGTGGTGGGGGGGGAAGGAGGATTACAGGAGAGCTTCCTTATTCTGGACCGCAGAGAATATAACTAAATCTCTGCTGTCCCTACTGAGATCTATTTAAGCGTTTCCCACTTTGGAGCGAGCAACAAATGTAATTGCCTCGTCGCCTGCGGGTGTTCTTTTCACAAAAGCGGCTTTTGTGGCTTAACCACAGGTGTTACCTTCCTTGATTAAAATGAAATATGATGAAAGGCGACAGTAGCAAATGACATACACAAGCCTGTAATGAATTGTATTTATTTGATTGGCTTCCCAGCAGGATGTTTATGAAGTCACATGACCGATCTATGGGCTATTGATTCCCTGCATCTCGAGGAGCAACAATGTGCCAAGTTCCTTAGTTGCAGACACCACTTCTGGGTTTGTAGCCGGCATAGGATCCAATTATACTAGCTGCTGGCGACCTCACTAATATTGCATTTACTAAAAGAAAAAACCCCAAGCAGCAAATGTCTCAAATATAATTTAAAGAAGAGGATAATTTACTAGGCTGTGGCAAGTACTCCACCGCATGTGTTAAAACTTTATAAAGAGAGCTTCTCATCTCAATTGGTGAAATCCCCTCCAATTTTACTTTTAACTTTTAAAAAAAAGGAAAAAAAAAGTTAGAATTAGATCTGCTAAACAGTTTACTTAATTTTGGGCATCCCACCTCAAATAAGAATTTATTGGGGGTGGGGCCCTTGATGAATCTTGATTTGAGATAAAATGCCCAAAATGAGGCAAAATCTCCTATGGTCCATTTGTGGTGCTGGCCACTACAGGTATGGGAGTTCAGGTAGAGCTAGACTAGACTGCTCAGAATCTGGTAGTTTCAGGAAATGGTGCAAAATGCAAAGACCGTATTTAAAAATAATCCTGGTTCAAGGTAGGCAGATAAGGCCCAAGTTAGGATATACAGTACTAGAACACGGCCTATTTCGTAACTAAGAAATTTTTGGCCATATGGCCTCTATTGTTATCTTGCACTCCACTTCAAAAGGTCTGAGATTGATGGCTCTTGTAAGTGCCTGTGCCAGTCTAAACACAAAGGGAAATGAGGTCAAACATAGTAGTGAACCTCTTTCAGGATCATTGGATAAGGAACCCCAATAGGCCAAATCAAGCCCAGGTTGGAACATCAGGAGCCTAGGAACAATAGACTAATAAGCAGAGATCCTGCTCTTGCTTGATCATGATATACATAGCGGAGACTATCACTCGCCAAGTTAGATCATTCCAGTGTAGGCCAACAGATGTGGCACAGGAAGTGACTTGTAAAGAGGACAGTTTGCTGTAATGGCTGGGGGCTGGATCAGGCAGCTGTTCATCTGGAGGTTGGTCCTGGAAGCCGGGGAGCTCTAGGTCACCAACACCACAACTGTCACTCACCTGTCCCACTGGCGCTCGGAGGCTGCCACTCTAAATTGACTGCTTAGGCTAACTAAGCATTACAGCAGCTTGGAACATGGAAGCATGGTTCTCTCCCCCTCTTTTAAATAGCCAAATTGGGCTTAGCACTAGCGGTGGGTGACTGGGATAAGGGAAAGGCTAGACTACTGCTTTAAGTCCTCGATAAACAAGATGGATTTTTCTGAATAAGACCATGGTCATTAAACCGGACAAGCAGCCTGGCACAGTTGGAAAAAACTCCCAGAAATGCACTTGCACCATCTGCATACACGATACTGAATTATTTTTAGCCCTTACATTTGCTCCTGCATCCACTCAACGGTAGTGGCCATTTTGGAGCATCCTATCCCAGCCGTGCTGCTGCCCCGACTCATTTGATATAACCCCACAATGCATTTCCCCACAAGGAAACCCAGCAGCACTTCCTCCTTGCAGGTCTGTGGGACGCCATTTTGGTGGACCATAGCAGGAGTTACAAAAAGGTAAATTTATTTTCACGTGCAGCGGCCCTGCCCTGGGGAGGGATGCTCTGACAAGGTATTTTATAGGGTTATAGGGTTGCCACAACTACCATGAATGGGCATTTCCCAAACCTGCAGAAATCCTATTAATGTAGTCCTGTCTCATATAGCAGGAAGCTTCCCCCTGTGGAATTTTCTCAAAGCTGCCATTTTCTTTTTTCCAAATAGCCCTACACTAAAGTAGTGCTGGCGCGGGGCGTGCAGTTCCATATCGTTTCAGAATGTCCACGGTCCAGTCTAGGTCTCTGAGGCACAAGTATAAGATGCAATACCACGTGCTGCAGCAGCCACCCCCACCTCCAACTGGGGAGTGGCTGGAAGAAGCCCACTATACATAGAGCAAAACTATTTCTTAAAACTGCATTAAAGGGCCTTACCTGTATTTTGGTATTAAAAACTATTTTTTGCACTTGCTTAGCCAAGTGAGACTATAAACGCTTCAGTTTGAAAACCCTGCATGACTACATATGGTCTGTTCTTGGTGAATGTGGAAACAGGTTGAGGTTGATTCCCATCTAGAAACAGGATATATGCTGTTTAGGAATCCTCCCAAGTCTGTATGAATGCCTCTTAACAGTTATGGAGTTAATCAATTTATTCCAGTTTTCAGCTCTACACAAAGAGTGAGGCATGTTTCTTATTCACACTCCGCCACACAGGCCAGATTTGAGAGAGATTGCATGTCCCAAGTGTAAGGAATATCTTCTGGAACAGGACGCGCTGTATGCTAAGAATAACACAATTCTGTGATTACTCACCTGTAAAATTGGTATTATATGTATACAGCACATTCCGGAAGATATTCCTTACACTTGGGTTATACATCCAGTAGATGGCGCCTGACTGCAGAGACAGCAAAAAGTGGCTCCTCCCGGCCCCATATATACCAGGGACCTCCCACAAATTCCCCAGTATTGAAAAGCAGTTAAAATGAGACCGGGAGAACTATAACTATTACAAAAAAACTGAACAATCACCATACAGAGGTAACTAAGAAAAATGATAACAAGGGTGGGGTGGAACAGGACGTGCTGTATACATATAATACCAATTCTACAGGTATGTAATCACAGAATTGTGTTATTCTTAGCATACAGCATGTCCTGTTCCAGAAGATATTCCTTACACTTGGGACATCCAATAGCAGTGTCCGTAAGGTAGGGTGGGATCCCCAAAAGTAACAGCAGACAGGTCAGACCACTGCCGCCTGCAGAACCTTGCGGCCAAAAGCAGCATCAGCTGAGGCCCTAACATCAACCTTGTAAAACTTAGAAAAGGTATGAACAGAAGACCAGCGGCCTTGCAAACTTGTTCAACAGAAGCTTGGTGCTGAAAAGCCCAAGAGGCACCAATAGCACGAGTAGAATGAGCAGTACAAATAGATACATCTGTGGGTTACCAGATAACCACAGAAACCAATTCTGCCCGAATGAGCAGTAAGGAGGAAGGGAGGCTCCTTCCCCTTAACAGAGTAGGCCTGTGTCACAGCCTGACGTATCCACTTGCTGATAGTGGACTTAGCCGGAGCCAGACCTTTCTTAGGTCCAGATGGAAGCACAAAAAGAGCATCAGTCTTCCTGAAGGATTCAGTAGCCACCAAATAGAACTTCTGAGTTCTGACTACATCCAAAGAATGCAAAACACTCTTTTTAGGGTTACTAGGTTTAGGACACAGAGAAGGCAAAACAATGTCCTGATTGAGATGAAAGGCAGAAACAACCTTAGGCAGAAAATCTGGCTTAAAACGAAACACCACCTTGTCTTGGTGTCTCTCAAGATAAGGAGGCTTGATGGAAAGTGCCGCCAATTCAGAAACAAGCCTAACAGAAGTGATAGCCACCAAAAAGACCACCTTAAGCGTAAGAATGGACAAAGGGGCCCCTTGCAAGGGCTCAAAAGGAAACCCCTGCAGGGCAGATAAGACCAAGTTCAAGTCCCAGACTGGTAACATAGGCTTACGTGGGGGACGCACGTGAGTAACCCCCTGAAAAACAGTCCTGACCAGGGGTTGCTGAGCAAAGGATCTTTGGAAAAAAAAAAATGGCCAAAGCAGAAACATGACCTTTCAGAGTACTGAGCTGAAGACCCAGATCCAAACCATGTTGGAGAAACTCCAGAATCCTAGGAATAGAAAACACGCGACAGGGAAGCGAGTTAGACTCGCACCAGTCAATGTAAGTATGCCAAACCCTGTAGTAGATGGAAGAAGAGGACCTCTTCCTAGCCCTGATCATGGTATTTATAACTGAGGCAGGCAGCCCTTTCTCCATCAAAATGGAGGTTTCAACAGCCAGGCCGTCTAACCCATCTTGCATAGCACCCTGCCCAGCAGAGGAAACGGGGGAAACACATACTGGAGCTGGAACCTCGTCCAAGACATTGCCAGGGCATCCGTGGCCAAGGCCAGAGGATCCTGGGACAGAGAGACAAAGACTGGAAGCTTGTGATTTTGACGGGATGCAAACAGATCCACATCTGGCTGACCCCAGCTATGGCACAGGGAGCGAAACACCCTGCTGCTGAGGGACCATTCCCCCAGACGAGAGGTCCCCCTGCTCAGAGAGTCTGCCTCCAGATTATCCACCCCCGGAATGTACACAGCTGAGATGCAGGGAACCTTCTCCTCCGTCCAGGACAGAATCAAGGACACTTCCTTAAGGGCCCTCTTGCATCCGGGTCCCTCCCTGATGATTGATGTAGGCAACCGCCACCTGGTTGTCCGAGCGGACCTGAACAGCCCGGCCCCGCAGGTGTGGGGTTAAGTGGGCGAGAACCAACCTGATCGCCCTCAATTCCAGAATGCATTCCGTGCCTGATGGATGGATGGATGAGGACAAGAAAGAAGGAGCTGAGCTTTCTCTTGAAGACTCTCCACCTTTTGCTAAGGAAGAAAGATGTTGACCCGAGATGAATCCAGAATCATGCCCAGAAAAAACTTCACCATGGAAGGAGACAGGGAAGATTTGGGGTGGTTGATCAGCCAGCAGAATGACTCCAAGTGGACACCACCCGCTGAGTGTCCAGCTCTGCCTGATGGAAGGACTGAGAAGCGATAAGCATGTCGTCCAAGTAGGGAAGAATACGAATGTCCTGAGATTGCAGCAGAGCCATCACTCCTGCCAGCACCTTGGTGAATACCCTGGGAGCCGAGGTGAGACCGAAGGGCAAGGCCACAAATTGGTAGTGCTGATCCTCCAGAGCGAACCTGAGGAATCTCTGATGACCTGGAAAGATAGGTACGTAAAGGTAAGCATCCTTGATGTCTACAGAAGTCATGATGTCCCCTGGGCATAGGAAAGTCACTGCTGAGCGCAGAGTCTCCAATGCGAAAGTGTCTGAATCTGACAAATTTGTTTAGGTGCTTCAAATCCAGGATGGGTCTGATGGACCCATCTTTTTTGGGAACAATGAAAAGATTGGAATAATAGCCTTTGCCCCTTTCCCTCTAGGGCACCTGGCAGATGACACGCAGTTCCAGAAGGCCTTGGACAGCCAGGGACAGACCCTGATCTGACAGGGGGTTTTGAGCTGACTGAGATTTGATGAATCTTGGGGGCGGCCAGGCTGAAAACTCTATCTTGTAACCAGAGGACACTACCTCCTGAATCCACTGGTCTGATACGTGAAACCTCCAGACATGAGCCAAGAGCCGAAGCAGTCCCCCCACCCGGATGCCTGAGGGAGCTTGGGGGGAGGACTTAGTCGTGGGACCCCAGGGGGGGCCAGGGCGGCCACGTCCTTTGCCCCGCCCCAAAAATCTGCACGGGCTCCCCGTCCAATTCTGGAGCCCCTGAAGGAGAAAAGGCACCTGAACCCCGAAAGGACAGGGGCTGCCTTCTACGCTGAGGTAACTTGCCTCCCTTAGCAAACAAGTCCAGACGTTCACCAAAGAGGCGCAGCCCCTTGAAGGGAAACCCAGTGAGAGCCTTCTTAGCAGCGTTGTCAGCTGCCCACTGGTGCAGCCAGACCAAGCGGCGTATCGCCACCAACAAGGCAGATGCCCTGCCACACATTCTAATGGTATCATCGAAGGCATAGAAAACATATGTAACAAATTCCTCACAACGTAGAAGAGCCCTATACTCTTCACTACCAGCATCATCAGGCGCCCCATCTAAGAGACCCCTGAGCAGGCTTTTAATAGCAGCCATAATGGCAGAGGCACAGACCGGATGGAGCGCGGTCCCCACACAGGCAAAAGCATGGCAAGCCAGCTGATCAATGCGCCTGTCCTCCCCATCCCTCAGTGTAGTAGAGTCAGGGGAATGCATGACGGATGTGTTGGACAATCCCAGAACTGGTGCATCCACCTCGGGAGGACATGACCACTGTTTAACCATTTCAGCAGGAAAGGGATACCGCTTATCCCAACTCTTCGGCACCCCAGGGAGCCAGCTAGGCCGTTCCCACTCTTTGAGCACCAGATTATTAAAATGAGCTTGTTCAGGTTTAACAGTATAACAGTATGAAACAGCTCCCCCTGCTCCCTCGGGGCCACGGCAGGAGGAGAGATACAGAGTACATCAAAAATGTGAGCCAAAAGCCTGTCAGTATCATCTGAAGCCCATGGGTCATGCCCAGAATCAGCACCATACGCTCTAGGATGTTCCTCAGATGATTCTGAATCAGAAAACAATTCCCCCTCTTCTAGGGGGGTATAACCGGTAACATCAAATAATTCCTCTGCCTCCATAGGAAAGAGGGAAACACCAGGTGATAAATGCCGCTTCTTAGCAGAAGCCTTACGCAGGCCAGAGCCAGCAATATGTCTCTCAATGCTGGCCACCCGAGTAGCCAAATCAGGTTGAGACTCCCCACTGGTATGCACCTCACTGGAAGTTAGATGTAAGCGTGGGGGGTAGGTGAAGCTCGAGTGGGCGCAGGCCCAGCCACCGGTAACCCAGACTGCAGCTCAAGCGTCTGCTGGGCACAGGGTACACACACCCTGACATCATCACTTACAGGGGATACCCCACACGCCACACACAGCCGGGCTTGTCCCCGAAGGAACCCCAAGCACATTATCCTGAGCAGCCTCCATATGGTGATTATTGTTGCACAATAGCCAATTGGGATTGACGCCAATAAGGCTATAGCCCTCCAATACGGAGTTAACACTAAATAGAGGGGATAGGACCGGGAGAAACCACAAAAGTTTGACCCGCCTGCAAGACATAAGCAAAAAGATCCCGTAAGTAATGTGCAATACAGATAAATACAAAATAAATCAGCCAGCAGGGGCACTTACGGACTGCGATAGGGAGACGCCAGACACACGCAGCAGAAAACTAAAATGGTGCCCGCATATACCTCGAGGGGCGGCCGCGGAGACAGTGATGCAGAAAGCGTCAGCCGCAAGGCCCGCCCCCCCGAAGAGCGCAAAAATGCGCCCACATGACAAAGCCAGCCAATGATGGTGCAGCTGCGCCTGAGGTGATGTCGTCGCCAACCGCGGAGTACAAGCGTGCAGCGGTGGCAAAAGAACCAGTGCAACCAATTCAAAAAGGGATCAACAAATAAATTATATATATATATATATATATATATATATATATATTATATATCATGCATCCCCCCCAAGATCTACCAGGGAGAGCGAAGGGGAAGCGAAGGCCAGCCTAAGGGAGCCAACTGCGGGGACAGGGGGCGAGGGGCATAAGACATGGGAGGGGCAACCCATAAGGCTCACCTGCCTACCTTCACCCGAACCAGTGCAGCCTAAGCTGGGAGGCAGTAAAAGGAAACGGGTGGGAATAGTCCTACAGGGCCGCAGGCTAATAGCCCCGCTCACCTGTGAGTAGAGAGAGCCATTTTCTAGTCATCGCCAGCCCAGACTGCAGAGAAGAACTGGGGAATTTGTGGGAGGTCCATGGTATATATGGGGCCGGGAGGAGCCACTTTTCTGTCTCTGCAGTCCGGTGCCATTTACTGGATGTATAACCCAAGTGTAAGGAATATCTTCTGGAACAGGACGTGCTGTATACTTAGAATAAACAAACTGCAACTGTTTTAAAGTGATATTAAAGGCAAAGGCAATTGTTACACCATTCTACACTTGGGTAGGTAGGCTTCATGGTTTCTCATTGTAGCCAGATGCGCAGGACAGGGCGTGGGACCTCAAAGACAATTTACGGTCCGCATTGGCAGAGTGTATCTGTGTATCTGAGGAAGCGGATTTCCTCACTCAACACCAAGCAGAGAAGAATGACAGGGCTGGACGAACAATTGGCAAGGTAAGCTGCCGTTTTTTTTTTTTTTTACTTTTACCTTTAGAATCATTCTAACCTATGTACTATTTTACCATCTGTGGCCCTACTTAGCATCTAAGTAGGTTCCCCTCCGCAGTAACTGGTCTAAAGGCTCATTTCCACGAAACGATAAGTAAATGAATAGTGATAATTGATCCATGGAACTAGCTGCTGAAATCAACGAGAATTGGCTCGTTGGTCGAGTATCGCTTTGGCTGACTTTCTCGTTCATCGCTTTAACATCAGCATGTGGAAACAGAGATTGGTTATAAATAGAACTACACAATATTTTAAATGTGATCTTCATTATGATCACTTTAACAAACATTTGCCAACAAATCTCCAGGTGTGAAAGCAAGTCATCGAATCATTCACAACTCTCATATGCGATCGCTTTAGCAATTATTCATTCACAAATCAAACCGTGTAAATTTACCACATCAAAAAAAAAAAAAGGCAATCCGTTTTAGGAAGGGTAGTGGCAATTTTCTGCTGCTTGCCACCTTTGTAAATATGTAGTGGTGGCCCAAAGACACTAATGCTAAACAGACTTCCTACTTCTCATCCATCCATCCTAGACAGAGGTATTGTTCTAGAGAAAAACTAAATCTCCTGTGGATACAGTTGGTGTTCTGTGGCAAGACCTAGTCCTCCATACATCAATGTTTGCAGGTATTGCCTCATCCACACTTGATAGATACAGGTAGTAGTTTGGGGCAAGACCTAATATGTGGATACAGGTATTGTTCTGTTATTGCTCTGTGGATACTATTAGTGTTCTGGGGCAAGATCTCAAGCTCTCTGTATACATGCGGTTCAAGGGGGACGACCTTATCCATCCTGAATAAAAGTATGGTTCTGGAGCAAGATCTAGTTTACTGGGGATGCAGGTAGTGTAGTGGAGGAAGCCATCTTCGCTCTGGATAAAGTATTGTCCTCTGACAAGGCCTGATCCTCTGGATACAGGTAGTGGCTTGGAACAAGACCAGGTAGTATTATGTGGCAAGACCTCAACCTCCCTGTATATGCAGGGTTCTCGGGTATGGGTAGTGTTCTGGAGACCTCATCCTCTGGAGATGCAGGTACTGTTCTGGGGGGAAAGTCTTCATCCCTCATCCCCCTGGATACAAGTAGTGTTCTCTGGCAAGACCTCATGCTTTGTGGATAGAGTTTGGGAGGAAACTTAAGTTAGTTACCTGGTAACTTATTTTCTAAAAATCAGAAGGCTGCATACCCCTAAAATACTAAGGCTCCGTCCCAAAGGTAGGAACATATGACTACCAGAATACACAAAAGTTTTAGCTCCTCCTCCAGAATCCAGTAGTTTAAGAGATCTGAACGACAAAGACAGACAAAGCACCAACTGGTAAATCAGTAACATAATTAAAATAACGTATCCTGATGGAGGGAAGCCTGTATGCTGCGATTTGGGATGTTTAGAAAAACATACTTAGGGCAGCATACAACTGAGAGGATAAGCAAGTTACTACATCTACTGGGTGGGAAAAGCTGCCTGTAACACAAAGCCACCCTGGAGAAGGAGATCCATAGTGTTGTTCATTTATCGGGCCAATGTTGCCTTAGAAACACTCTGACCCTTCCTGTGGCCCAAGAAGGAAGCAAATAAGCTATCGGCCTCCCTCCAATCCTTTGTTTGTCAAAGGACTTCCAGCATACAGGCCCTTACATCCTAAGACTTATCTACAGAACTCATGGTGGGACCACTATCCCCGGCGAATGGAAGGATAATCTCTCGGTCTGATGAAAGTTGAAAGAGATCTTAAGAAGATAGAAAGGATCCAGCCATAATAGGAGATCCTGGAAAACTTGAAAAAAAATGGGTAGGACAGGACAGAGCCTGGATATCGCTGATTTGCCACCAAAGAGCCTTCCATGTAAGAAATTTAATATGAGATGCAACTAACTTCAGAAGGAAGCGGAATCCCTTATTTACCAGAAAAAATGCTCTAGTAGAAACTATCCCCCACTCCCACTCCCATATCCAACATAGAATCTAGACTGCTGCGAATGGCCAGTCTTTTCGCCCTTCCCCCTGGGAGAGGAACAAAAAAGTGTGCATGAATTATATTGAGTAAACCTCCTGTTTTCCCATGGAAATAATGGGGCAATCCAGTAGAGTCTCACAGCAAATGTGAAACAGTTTTAAACTGGCATCTATTAAGGACCCAGCGTCATTGATTCTTAGGGACTGACTGTTGGGTACCAAACAGAGTTGATCCTCTAAACTTGCCTCTCCTTGAACCTGTATCCCCTGGCCAAGTACGCAATCACAAAGTCCTATGCACAGAATCTCACCGATTCTGCTGTGGCATCAGATAGAAAAGAGGCCGCTGAAAAAAAGAATCTGTAAAGCCTTCATAATCTCCTTAATATTAGTCTGCTTCAAGAGACATGATTTTAGATGCCAATAATTAAGATTCCTGGCAATGCAAGGCTAATATTGGTTTGAGAATACAAGATTCAGCCTTCCATGCTTTCTACAAGAGTGTATCCATCTGGTCTAAAAGGATCTTTGAGGTTGCCTCCTCAAAGGCTAAATCTGCCTACTTGAAGACCTTAGAAAAATGGGGCATCCAGTTTGGGGCATTTATCCTAAATATGTGAGTCTTCCTCAGTTAACAGATAACGCATCTTAAGATGCCCTGGTCTATAAACCTTATTTACTGGGTCCCACTCATTAAAGTACTGCAGGCAAAAGGTAACTACACTATTGTGTCGTAAACAGTTTTCCGATTTTAAATTGAAGCAGAAATGGCCGAGATATTGGGGTTTACAGGTTCAAGGTTCAACCAATGACATTCTCTTTTTCATCCCGTCCCGCAATCAGCTCAGCAGAGCGGGACAGGATTGCTGGTCCCTCCCTCCACCTCCAGATTAATCACATTGCAGTTTATTATGCAGCATCACAGATCCAAGTGCCACACCCACTTTTTTCAGAAGAGAAAATAGGAGCTGAACCTGTAAACCTCGATATCTTGGCCATTTCCTCTTCAATTTAAAAACGGAAAACAGTTTAGAACAGTGTCAAATGTAGCCCGATGCAATGGTGTAACCATTTATGAATGGAGAAGGTCATAGGGGAATCAGGATAAAAATCGTGATAGAACCCATCATGTTTAGACTTAGGGTGCAACGTCTATCCTCAATGCCCATAGAAAGATGAAACATATGCAGGAGATATGGCAAATCTCTTGGAGGGAGAAGAAATTTTACTGGTAAAACTGAATCAGAACTTGAACCAGAGCCCTCAGAGGAGGAAGTGCCCTAATCTCTCTCAGAAAGGAGGGTACAAGACCTAGACTGAATTTGACAAGACCTAATCTCCCATGGGTACAGGTAGTCTTCTGGAACAAGACCTAATCCTCCCTGGCTAAGTTTTTGGAGAGTGACCTTATCTTCCCAGGATACAGGTAGTGTTCATGGAGGTGGGGGGCCTTTATACTCTGAACACAGGTAGTGTTCTAGAGCAAAACATCTTCATCCCTGGAATCAAAGTAGTATTTTAGGGCAAGACTAATACAACCTCCCTGGGTTGTATTTTAGGGACAGACCTTATCCTTCTGGCATACAGGTAGTGTTAATCACCCCACTAGATTGTTGTGGGGAAAGTCGCCATCATTGTGATGGGGAAACCCAACCAATCCCAATTCAGACTAGTTCTGTTACTTCTCTACATGACAAGCCCATCACAGCTTGCAAACAACTTCTGCAGCAGCAAGTAAACAGAACCCACACCAGACAACACATTAACAGCAGGCTTCTATTGACTGTAGGAGAAGCGTTGCTGAGAAATGCGAGCGTATCCCGGTCCTCTATCACCAGCAAGTTGACAATAAAGTTTCTTATCTGAAGCCCTGAGCTGTATTAAGAGGTATTAATAAGTACTCCTTCTCCTTAAGTGACAGGAAGGTAGACGGTGGGTCAATACACAGCAGCACACTCATATTTACTCTTCAGCTCTGTTCCAAAATAGAAGGGCAAAGGCGTCAATCTAATGACAAGTCACAATGAGGAGGAGAGAAGGGAATGTAAGAAGGTGGCTGTTCTGCTGACTGGATTGGTGTCAGTGCTGCAAAAATAGAACCAGAACCTTTCTAGATTAAAAAGGTTTCCTCTATAGATCTCATGTGTCATGTGGTGCTGGCAACACAAATCTTAAAGTGGAACAAAACCCGGGATTTTGACTGCCCCCTCAGGCATCCCGATTTAGGAGGCCCCAGTGTGTGAAACCTCCAGATTGCCCTGTGAAACTCACATCTTCCCGTTCCTATGGCGCATGTGCAGCCCTTCATCCAATCAGAGCTGTTTGCCGCGCACACGTCATTCAGCAAATGACTCAAAATCCAACATCTTTGGGCTGTGCGCACGCTTCTGCCCCTAGCCATTCAGATAGGCTTGAGCTTGCGGAAGGGCAGTACAGTTTGCTGAATGACAGACATGGCAAATGGCTCTGACAATGAAAGCTCACACATGCCCATAGGACCAGGAATTCATGAGTAATAAAGGGCGATCTGCAGGGCATCCTGACATACGACGGCCCAGAGCCAGCAGCGCTGGGTTTGGTTCTGCTTTAAAATCATATTTTTTCTATTTTAATTTATTCTTACATTAAAATAAATCAAAGTGGACCAAAACTCAGGATTTCACTGGCCTGATGTTTGTTCCTGGCTTCTGTTTGAAATAAAAAGAACCCATGCCTTTTGGGGCTCTGGACTGGGGATAGAAGGTGAAGACAAACTTTTATTCTGGGTATAGGATCACTTATATGATACAGCCCATAGCTTAGCTTGATCTTGAATACTTTGGGCCAGCCCTATCTTTTTTTTTTTTTATTTTATTTATGCATTTTAATTCAAGTTACAACGTACAACCATTCCCTTCAGAGAGGGATCATATACATTAACATTAGAAACAAAACCGAACCACACAAACATCAGTCACTCACACTCATTCTCACCTGCTATTGACCATGTTTATCTATATAGTAGATAATATATTCTGTGGTCTAGGGGAGAGGAAAGAAAAGGACAAGTGACCGCATCTAATCAGAGGAGGAGTTGGAAGCATTAAGTCATGCCTCCCACATCCGTTCGAATTTGTTAGGACATCCCCTAGCCAGTTAGGTCATTTTATATAGGACTAGTTTCCAGCCTGACAGAGTTGTTTTCCTGCCTGACAGAGTTGGTATACTTGGATGTATCCAGTTCAATAGGATACATTTCCGTGCGTAGAACATTAACAGCCGCAGGAGAGCTCTCTGCGGGCCCTCATATAGTATGGGCTCAACTATACTCAGTAAGCAGCTGATTTTTTAACTGACAGGCCCATAGAAGTATGTATAAAGTTAGAAACCTCATCCCAGAATGCCAATATCACCCGGCATTCCCAGATTATATGTAGCAGGGTACCTGGTTTGGCGTTACATCTGGAACATGTCTGACTCCAGTAGGCCCATTCTCTTAAGCCTAACTGGGGGTCAGATAAGTCTGGTGAAGCCATTTAGCTTGTATTAATCTATCCCTTGAGTCTAGAATCGAGGAGTACATATTGTCTATCCCAGTCTCCCTGGTCAAGGTCCGGGACAAATGTTTTCCAGTTTTCCAGTGCTCTATCCAGCGGGGAAGGGAGAGTTAAGAGGAGGGCAGAATACAATGTTGAGGTGGGCTTACTAAGGTCCTTGGATCTTACTATGGACTCAATTTGTGACTCTACTACTTGCAGCCCCTCCAAAGGGATCTGAGACCTGAGAGCAGGTTTATTAAGCACTCCCCACGCCAAATGCCTAAAGAACATGAGTGTAGGACTGCTTTAAGACTTTTACCTTAGCTTTAACCCCCTCTATCGCACATCCTAGCCAGGTTACACGGGTGCGGGGCTCCTTAATCTTCAGTTAACCAATGTTTGTTTCACCCACTAGCCACTGAGATTGCAGATTCTCAAACACTTGCTGGGTGATGTGGGGCACCCACTGGCTGCATCCCTGCTCCCACTCTCAGTCTATCTGAATAGCTGGGCACCGAGCACATCTTAGCCAAGGGAAGCCACGGTTCGTTGGACAGGTAAAATCTGGGGGGGGGGGGGTAAGGGGCTTCACACAGTGGGGCATAGCAAACCGGGATACCCCAAGTAGAGGCAATCACCCAACAGAGGTTTGGTCTGCTTTAACATTAAATGTAGGGGAATCCAAACTCAACTGCGTTCCGCTTAAACTGCAACTATACTTAGAGGGAAGTATATGTAGTCACCTTATATCCCTAGCCCCAAACAGCCCGTGTTTCTTTTTTCACCCCTGTGTTTGCCCAATATCCATAACACGAACTGGATGCAGTCGGCCATATTGCTCCCTGGCTGAGCAGCCCCACCCACAGTGATGATGAAATCAGTTACAGTACACACAGCTCAGCAATGGGGAGCACTTCAACCTAACTGCCATTATGTAAGTTTGTTTGTAACTGCATTAATTAGCATATGGCTGCCATTTACCATAATACTATTTCCTGATGTTTTTATGGATATTGGGCAAGGGCTTTAATGTCATTTGCTCTGTATATTACATCTAGCGCTGTGATACCTTTTAATCAGATTAAATGTTTAATTAATCAGCTCTGGTCTTTGATCTCTAAATATATGAGCTCACCTTTCTGAAGGAAGCTCTGGTGAAACACGTTTATCAAAGGGTTAATTTGGTGACTTGCTGGGACTAGTAGTGCATATCCAGGGGTCTGGTGGCTTTAACCCTTGCACCATCACACTCTCTCTAGCGTCTTGGCTGGGCTGATAGAGTGCGATCGCGACAAGAGGGGAGGGGGGGGGGTTCTGCTGACATGGTAAAGCCTGTGCGGGTCCACTTTATATTGCCTTTCCCTGTCAGGGCACACATTAAGCATTCAATTTTTCAGGTACTAAAGAGAAATGTACGGCAGCTGGTGAGCCCAGAAGGGTAAAGGGTACTTACATACGTGTGCCTCTTGATGAGGTCGGATGGGCTGCTGGTGCAGACTTTGTCACCTTCCAGTCCAATGACCCTCTTGCAGATGTTAACATTCGGCTTGTTTGGACTTTTTGCAATGACAACATCGCCTCTGTGGAAAAGGAAACATGTGAGAAAACTGCACAAAGAGAATAAAAAAAAAGGAAACAAAAAGAAATAACCATGCAATTAGATTTTCTCCAAACCCTAAACATTCACCAAATATGTTACAAAGTGGAAGCTGGGAAGATTGGGATGCAAGATTATGATCTACACGCAACAAACAAGAGTTTAAATACAAGCTCTGCACCTGGCACCCTGACTGCATGCCAGCGCCCGAGCGGCCCAGCTATGCTCCACTGAAGCAGCAAAGCAAAGGCAGATCCAGGCGGCGGTAGCAGTGTCAGCTCAGTGGGGACCAAACTCTCCCAGACTTCTAGCAGGGGACAGAGTGCCAGCTGCCTGTGACAGATGACAGTTGGCGGGGAGGGGAGAGAAAAAAAAAAAAAGAAACCGCCATGAATACGTTGGGCAGAAAGGGCCTGGGTCCTTTTGCATGGTGGAGTCTAAAGAAGTGCTGAATGGAAAGAACAACTGTGATGGTGTAAATAAACATATAATGCCAGTGTGGAATTCTGACCGTCAACTAGGTGTATGCCGAGGAAAGGGTTAAAAGCAGAGGTGCACAACCGTTTCTGGGCTAGGGGCCACATTGTTGTACTGTTTCACTTCAAGGGGCAACAAAATAATGTAAGCTGCGAATGCCTATATGTATATGTAAAGGTAGGCAGAAGTGAGATGGTAATAAAAGCAATAGACAGACGTGAAGAGAGTAGAATAGATAGGAAGAGGTGGGTGAGAAGGAGTGGACAGAGGTAAGGAAGGGAGAGGAGAATTGAACAGAGGTGAGACAGGAAGATGTGAGCTGGGGAGAGCTGAGTCAAGAAGAGTTGAGCAGAGGTGAAATAAGAGAAGTGATGAATAGAGGTGAGGTGCCAAGAGGTGGATAGAGATAGGTAGGAGGTGAGGGGAGCGGAGCATTTTTCATGCTATACTTAACTTTTTGCGCTATTTTTAACTGTGATTTTTGCAGGAGTTTCTAGGGAAAGTATATATATATATATTATATTATATATATATATATTTTTGTGGCAGAGTTTATGCATTAACATGAAACGTCTTGTCTGCCCTTTTTCTACAGTTTTTTTTTATATTTTTGAGCAAAAAAAAATTTTTTTTTTAGAAAATTGTCTCCTTAATTTTAAATAAAACATCTATTTTATTCAAGAAAACCATAATGCATGTGAAAGCCCCATGTATCTGTAGCCCCCCATTCCTGCCCAGGAGGCCCCCAAACTGAAAAGAGCACTTTATAACATTTAGAAATAAAATACAACTACTATCCACACTATAAAGGCTTAAACGAAAAACAATTGGTGTGGGGGGGCAATTTTGGGGGGAATTGTAAGGGTTAAAAACCCTTAAAAATCCCCCAAAAATGACATGGGTTCCCCCTCTACTTAGCATAACCAGCCCGGGGACCAGCTATGCAGGGCTTGTAGAACAGGGGCCAACTTTTGTAGTCCTCCGCCCTGCTGGCTACAAGACTACAAAGCCTAAATGACCCAGGGCTCCTCTGCCCCCCCTTTTGGGGAGGCAGGTAATGGTGGGGCTGGGGGGTTAATGGCAAGTCACCCGCTAGCCGCAGGTGACTTGCCAGCCCATTAAGCCTTATGAACTGGTATAGAGGTCTCATGGATCCCATTACCAGTTCACAAAGGGTTACGTGTTAAAAAAAAAAAAAAAAAACCCACACACAAGAATATTTTATTTTATTATTTTTTTTTTTTTATACTTACCTCCCATCCATCCCGGAGCACTGCGTCCCACGATCACTTTGGCTCCTGCATGGAGGTGTGGAGCGGAGCAGCCAGATACCTGAAGAAAGGGGAAGGACGCCCATCCATGAATATTCACGCAGGTCTGGATGCTTAGTGTGCTAAAAGTGCTTTTATGTTTTACCTGTAGTAAAAGTTTTAGATGAATATACCCTACATACAAGGGTTCTCAAAGCAACAGAATCCCCCCCCCCTCATTTGGTCTTGATCCTTGTCCCTCTAAATCATGGTTTCACAACCTGCGGCCTGCATTTCCCTCACTTGTGGCCACCAGCGCCCCTATAAAATTAGCGAGCAGAGCTTTCCTTGCAATGCAAGCAGCTTACCACTAGAGAGCAGTGCATCTCCAATTTCCAAAGTAGAAAGCGGGTCACCAATAAACTTCTCTGTAGAGGTGGGTGACACACATGTGCTACTGGAGTGTTTGTGCTGGCTGTCTGGAGATGCCGAAGTAAACTCATCCCAGCTCAGCTCTGCCCACCTCTTTCCTCCTTACCTTGCATTTTACCTCTGTCTACCTCTACTTACCTCTTTATCCTATCTTCCCTCCAGTCCCCTTACCTCTACCTATCTTAAACCACCTCACCTCTACCCATCTCTTCTCTTACAAGCCCACCTATGCTCATCCCACCTCTGCTCAACTCTTCATGACTCCGCTATGCCTATCTCACCTCTTCTCAATTCTGCTTTCCCTATCTCCCCTCACCCCACCTAACCTCTGTCCATGGCTCCTCTTACCATCTCACTTTTGCCCACCTCACCTCTTTCCACTTAACCTCTGCTGAAGTTACCTCTTCCTGCCTTACCTTTGCCCACTCCTCACCTCTACCAACCTCTGGTAACCGTATTTTCCACTTCATATTACCCCACCTCTTCCAGCCACCTCTGCTCACCTTTGCATATACATAAAGGCATTCGCAGCTTACATTTTTTGTGGCTCCTTGAAGTGGAACAAAACGACAATGTGACCCCTAAACCAAAAAAGTTTGTATACCCCTGCTCTAAATCATGTGACATGCACTCACTTGTGTATGGACAACAGGTGTCGGCTGAGGTTTTCACATAAGAGAATGTCGTAATTCTTTATTGTTGGCTCCATTGAGGGTCCTGAACACTGCAAGAGAAAAGCAAAAATGATAAAGGACACAATAAGAACACAACAGCCTGTTTGTGGTAATCACACAAGCTAGGACGGAGATGATCGGGGGCAATTTTTTCTAAACATACACACTAATGAGAATGGGAATGCATTGAGAAATCAGCATGACAGCTACATTTTAGGCTCTGATTCGCTTTCCCTGCATTGCGCCAAGCATAGAAAACACTGCCCATCATTTTCAGTGGCCCTGTTTACTAAACATATAAGATGAAGAGGCACACTGGAAACTAAAAAAATGAAGATACAGAGAGATGGATTTTATGGTAAGTAACTAAATGTGCTTGTCCAATCACTAACGCACGCCATAAAGCAGTTGTTTTGTTTTGTTGCGGACAGATGCACCCCGGCTCCACTGTGAAGAGCACACACAGCTGCAAATATGCCGGGGTGGGGCAGTGGCCGGCGATTGTGGCAAGGGCCCCGGGAAGGGAATCTGGAGAGACTCACACAGTGGTAGATGCTGATTTTGCATGCACTTAGTTGGCCAGCATGGGTGGCAATAGGTCCACTTCAAGTGTTTCCCCAAAATAAAGTGAGAGGAACATGGTTTACAGTGCATGCAAATGCAATGCACCACAGCTGTATGTGTAAACCTTGCAGATAATACTGTTAGGGTGAACGGCCAAATCCAGAGCATCATTTTACCCTTGTACAAGTCACTGGTCAGACCCCATATGGAATACTGTGTACAGTTCTGGGCACCTGTGCTTAACAAGGACATATCAGAACTGGAGCGCGTTCAAAGAAGGGCAACAAAGTTAACAAAAGGAGTGCGGGGGCGAGAGTACCCTGAAATATTGTCAAAGTTAGGTTTATTTAGTTTAGAAAAAAAACGCCTGAGGGGTGATCTAATAACTATGTATAAATATATTCAGGGTCAATACAAAGATCTGTCCCACAATCTATTTTTACCCCAGAGTGTAACCAAAACCGATGGCATCCACTAAGGTTAGAGGAAAGGTGCTTTCTCCACCGACATAGGAGCGGATTCTTCTCTGTAAGAGCAGTGAGACTATGGAACTCGCTGCCAGAGGAGGTAGTAATGAAGGATACAGTAAAAACGTTCAAAAGTGGCCTTGATGCCTTCCTGGCATGTAATAACATTTCTATGGCTTGTGGCCACTGGAAGGAGATAAACAGGCTGAACTGGATGGACTAAAGTCTTTATTCAGCCTTACATACTATGTTACTATTTTACTATTGTTTGCCCATAATTGTGTACTCGCCCAAAACCTGACCCAGTACACCTGAAACACCATCGGTTGTCATTTTCCCCAGCACATCTCAGATCAGCCACGCCAAGATAAACGTACAAAACCCAGTGTTGTCAGGCCTGGATTCTAAAAGATGCCCCACTGCGTGAAAAAAAAAAAAAACTCCTGTCCCTCGATCCCAGATACCTGCTGGAGGTGCGGGCAAACGGGAGCCTCGATACTTCATAACTGGTGGTCTTGTCAGGCCATAGGCGATTTTTGGGGAAAGGTTAGGGAGTTATGTGCTCAAATAATGGGAGAAACGTTGGACTGGAATGCGGAGTCGGTTTTATTGGGGTGGTCTCCGGATGGTAAGGGGATGGCGGGTGGAGCCCCTTTAGTTAGACACCTTTTAAATGCGGCTAGAGTGCTTGTCCCTAGGAATTGGAGGTCCCGGAGATCCCCTACTGTGAGAGATTGGTTCTGTCAGCTTAACCATGTGGAAAAAAATGGAAGAAATTTGTTATGCTAAACAAGATAGGCTGGATGCATATAGGAAGATTTGGACGACGTGGTCGCTCTTCAAGGATACAGATGTATATAAAAGAGTTTGGGAATGATTTCCTTGAGGGCGGGTTCCTAGGGGTCTCAATAGTTTCTTAGGGGAATTCTAGGGGCTTAAGTTGCTAGTGCAACCTGGAAGGTAGTTGGAGGGATGGTTCCCCTCCTCCAATGGTCTTTTGAACTTCTGATCGCGGATTTCTCTCTTTCTCTTGTTCCTTTCTTCTTCTTTCCTTTCTTTCTTATTTCTCTTCTTTTTCTTTTCTTCTCCTATTCTCTTCTTCCCCCTCTCTCTGTCTCCCTAAGGTCTTCCCCATCCTTATGGTCTTACCTGACATGAGTGTTTGTCCTGTCCCTGTATGCTCCCGGTAGGTCCACATGTTTGTCTTGTGCTTTGTGTGTCCTGGGTGTGTCTAGTGTTTGGAAGACAGAGGTCTTTGTTAGGTTGTTTTTGTCCCTAAACTTAACTCGGTACTAGAGGAAGGTCCCCGGGCCAGTAAATTAGGCTGGGAAGCCCATGTCCATCTCATGTCCTGGTAGAAGAGAGTGGAGCGGAATGGGGAGATTGGAAAGGGAGTATAAGAGAGGGGTAGGATGCTGGAGGTTCGGAGGCCCTCCTCCTTTATGGAAGCTGGAGGAATGATAAGCACCAACTGTCTGATTCTGAAATGCCTGTTGTATTTTTTCTGACTTGATTGCTTTGGACAACACTCTGTATATCTTTGTGCGATATATAAAACCTCTGTAACAATGTGCTTACAATGGTCAATGTCTGTATTTTTGTTGTCTATTGTCTTAATAAAAATTGAGTATGTTAAAAAAAAAAAAAAAAACTCACCTGCTTCCTGGCACCCTTGGTGATGTCAACATTCAGTGGCTGCATCCTCACATTCCTTAGGCCTGTGAATACGCTCCTGCCCCCAGCCATTCAGATAGGCGGATGGTGGGACCGCTGAAGCTCTGCATGTAAACAGAGCCATTTGCTCTGTAGCCGAAGTAAAGGGGATAGAATAAACGTTTATGGAGCCAGGGCTGTGCTGGATATGGTAACGCGAGTAAGGGGTTTTCTTTTTTGTTCATAGCTCAGGTGCTTTTTAACCTACATTTAAACAGTATCTGTAGGAATAAATCAAGGCAACTGCACTTTTTCTTGAAGATGTTTGCTAGTCATCCAACTGGTGAATTGTCCAGGAATCTGGCAACAATAAATAGTAACTGCAATACTCATCCTCAGTCTACTTTAAACAGTAGAGAGGTGAGGTGTTGAATGCCCTTTGCTGCCATATTGCTGGACAAGTCCCTTTGAATTGAGAGAGTCAGTCAGATGACTAGTGAAAGAAAATAACACAGCCAGGCCAGTGTCCTTAAAATATTCCTACTGATATAACGCGACCTGGATGAATGAGAATTTTCACAGACCTGAGCAGATAGTGGATATTGTGCCACCACCACAGGAGTGAAATGAAAACTTTTTTTTTTTTTTGATACTTACAATGACTACTTCTCCAATGTATTCGAAGGTACAGTGCGCTATACAGCCATACTGGATGGCATATCCCAAGAAGCCCAGAGATTTCCCAACAATTCTCCTGAGCATAGTCGTAAATTTGTAGCTAAACCTGAAGCCTCCACAGTTGTGTACCTGTAAAAAACAAAGAAAAAAAAAGTTGTAAAAAGGAAAAAGCCAATGAAGCAGAACATAGAAACACTGCACAGTAAAAGTGACAAGCCTGCCCCAGTAACTGCTTCCTGGGGCTCCTGGGCTACGGGCATTCCACCAGCCATCCATCACATGCTCTATATTAATTTATATAGCCCTGCACTTTAGAGCCTTTAGCGTGCAGCAGAGCAACAACATCAATGAAGGAAAAAATAGCACATATTGCATTGCACATAAGTATGGCAGAGTAAAATATGAGGAACATCACCATTTTTTATTTAAAAAAACGTTTTTTTAATTTTTTAATAATTTTTCTGTATGTACATATAATATATTGTATACATGCCTTCAAACAATCTGAGACAGCCCTTTAAAACTCAGGCAAGGGCACATTGCACCAATGATGTAAATATGCAACTTAGCTTTCTATCTACTGGCCCTGTTTTTTTTCCACAGCAGGCTTGTGCTGAAGGGAGAGAGAAATGCAGACCTTGCCCCAGATGCCAGAAAGATGCAGAAAAAGGACACTCGGGACTAACAGCCAATAGCTTTTGATAATGTCAGCAGACGAAACGCGCGCCAAGCAGGTGTTTGGAGATCGACGGAGGGACTATAGACTTTTAAAAAACGTTAACGCCTTTGGACTACCTTTTAGGACTGTTAAATGACTTTTAGGCAACCTACCTATCACCCAACCCCCTGTGTATTCCCATAATCAAGGGGTCCTTTGAAAAAAAAATGTAGTTCCAGACTTCATTCACGGCGTCCTGAGCCATATATTTACATCTACAGCATACAAAAAGGAGGAAGGAAAGTGAGTGTGGAGCAGGCAGTCATCAGGCAGATGGGGAGGCTTTACTGGGACCACCGCACAGGCAAGAACCCACTAGCCCAGGCGAGCTGTGAAACCCCGGGCTGCGGTGGTGAGTTGTTTATTTTCTGTTTTATCTTCTGTGTGAAGTCTTAGAATCTTTACTTGGCAACAGCCCTGAGATTAGGAGGAAGGAGAGGAAACTGATCTATATACAATTTAGTGATTTACAACAACTGCCTTTCAGGAACATTTAGAACATTGTCCTGAAGGGCCCAGAACTCAAAGAAAGCACACTAGTTTTTTTTTGTTGTATATCTTTAATCAAGCGCAACAACATGGACTGGACAGAAACACACACATTCTTTACAAATAAGAGACCTAAAACCCCCATTTAAATAATAGCCGACACATAGGGTTAGCTTGTGGAGCCCTTTACCAGTGGGTATCACTTAGCCAGCAACACAGTGATGACCCAGGATGCCGCTTGCTTGTCGATGCATGTGGCATCGCTGTGTCAGGGGTTAGAGCACTGTGGTGGAAAATGCTGCTGGAGGGAGATGTGGGGCAAGTATGAAGAAAGAAAAAGAGGAGTGGCAGCATTATGACAAGTAAAACATTTTTGGAGGAGATGTCTAAAGGGTTAAAAAAAAAAAAAAAAAAAAAAAAACTCCAGTGGGGCCCACGTGACCCACATGTCCACTAAGATCCACTGGAGTTCACAGGGAGTACCTCATATCGTGCCTGCTCAACAAACCCTAACCCTGCTACCACCAAAACCCAAAGGGGTAAATATTGGCCCCATTTCATGCTTCTCATGGCATCAGTAAACTTGGAAGATTAAAGAAAGTCATTTTCTACTCTCTCAGTAAAATAATATTTTCTATCTGATCTTCCCTCCGACTAGTTTCTATTCAAACATTTCTCTCCTGAACCTTATTCAATCCTTTCACATATTTAAAAGGTCTCAATCATGTCCACTCTCTCCCTTCATTTCTCTAGACTGTACAAGTTAAAGTATTAAATTCTTTAGGTGTCTTGATTTTTGTTGCCTGTCCTTGGATCCATTCTATTTGAATAATGTCTTTTTGCAGGTAAGGTCTCCAGAACTGCACACAGTATTCTAGCTGTGGCCTCACCAGGAATCTATACAGCGGCATCACGACCTCCCTCTTCCTATTGGTCATGTCTCGAGCTATGCAGCCCAACATCCAGCTTGCTTTCCCTACTGCCTGGCTACACTGTCCACTCATCTTGCAGCTTTCACTTATCCGTATACGTAAATCTCTCTCCTCAAAAGTCCTGGCCAACACAGTACTACCCATACAGTATCCAGAACAAGGATTCCTTCTACCCAAGTGCATGATTTTACATTTAGATACATTAAACTCCAGTTTCTACTGTTTTAACCATATATCCAGTAAAGATAAATCATTTTACATGTTGCAGACACCTCTAGGAGTGTCCATTCTATTACCCATCTTTGTATCATCAGCAAACCTTACCTACCAAGCCTTGAATTATGTCACTTACAAACCTATTAAAAATAATGGGGCCCAGGACAGCCTTGGGGTACACCACTTGCAACTCAACTTTCTTCAGATTGCACAACAACACTCTGATACCAATCCTTCAGTCAGTTGGAAAACCACTCTAGCACACTACAGCAGGTAAGGTGTTGAGGAAAATCTGACTCCCCCCCCCCCCCACCAAGATATAAACGCCTCTTTATACTATACTGCTGCTGCATATGCCTCTTACATTGCAGTTCCTGGACAGGACTCCATCACTCAAACAGAATTTATTGAAAAAAAATTTGGGGGCTGGAGTTGGGCTTTAAATGAGCCACAATATCTATCCCAAGAAATAATGGCACAAAAACATGAGCTAAATATATCTGAAAGACGAAGAAATAATTTCCAGTCTACCAGGAAGTTAAACAAGTTCCAGCATCCCTTGCTGCGGGCCCAGACACGGCCCATATTCTCATATGAATACGTTGTCGTCCCCTTTTTTCTTAGATTAATAAAAATGAATTACAGCTCGCAGGGGGGCAGCCATCGCTGTTAGGCTCATGAATGCCATCCAGGAGACGGGAAAAGATTAGCAAGCAGCTCCTGCTAGTTAAACCACTGGTGTTTTCTCCCCTCTCTTCCTTCTCTCCCCGCTCTGAAGGTGTTACCGATAATCCCATTATGCCGGCAGTAAACCTTGCCGACATCAAAATTATCAGCGACGTTCCTTTTCATCCCATCCCTTCCGAGTGACTGGAAGGCGCTTCACCTGAAGTCAAATCCGCAGGCAGCTGCTAGCCGACTAGCCGAGAATGCCAATCGCCTTCCAATTCCGCTGTGCTGGTGGGCCCCTTATTCCCTGTCCAATAATACATCTGTTAAGAAATCCTACGGCTACAAATCAACTCTAATCCTGCCAGGGACCTCATGTAGGTCTCCTTGTCCAAAAGACGAGGGCAGCAGGCTTTTTTTTTTTTCTCTCACTGCCTGCCCATCTCCATCGCTGTCAGGGGAATACCCTTTAAATCCCAGACCTACTTAGAAGACTAAGCCAAGGATCACAAAACATGACCTCTAAAACCTTGATATAACTAAATCGTAACCCCCAGGCATTCATTCTGGATGAAGATTAGGACTTTGCATAATAAGATTACACAGCAAGTGAATGATATCAAGGGACTCCCCATATGCAGCCTCCTGGTTTTCGGCGGGCTCACAATATGCCGGATAGACACAACGGAGCCTGCCCTTTCCCGGCAAAATAAAATACAACCACATAAATTAGTCCCTGGCTATAGAAATCCCTTATTACAGGTCTCATTGACAGCTCCTTGGATGATACTGTCAAGGCTGCTCTGTGGCTTTCACTCAAATAAAGATACAGAGGAGTAATGAAGTCATGAGATGTTTAAAAAAGAAAAAAAAAAAATTACCATTGTTTAACTGTTAATCCCAGATTACAACAGGGAGCAAGATAAAATTAAGGAAGAAATGCCAGAATTTAACATGTGCAAATGTCCGACATGGTGGGAACGAGGAAGCAGATTTGCAGTTCATTAATGGTCAATAGCAGCAAAGGGGTCAAGAAAATAAACAATGTGGGGTGGGGAGTACGGTGGTCTATTAAAAGCAGCTTATTATAGTTTCCAGAAGCTGAAATCCAACTGATTCCACTTATTATTATTTTTACACAATTGGTTGACAATAGTAATACAGTAGTTGAGGGCTTTAAAACATTTTAGGCGGATGGGTCATTTACACAATACTTTGGTTTGCCATTAGATCGCTTTACAGTTTATCTTTAAAATGTTGCCAAATAATTTTTACTTTTAGATTTTTAGCTTATTTTCTATAAGCAAAAAAGAAAGAAAAAAAATACCTGAATAATTTAATATCACACCCCGTACATCTTCAGTGGTACAGCCACTACTTTTTATAATTTGGTTGCCACCCAGGTGTTATAGATTGGTTTGAGCCATTCTAGCATTTTACTGGATATATGCATTGGGAAGGTTTAACTATTTAGGGCACAATATTACATTTATTATCATTATTTATTCCACCGATTTATTGGTTTTAGGTGGATTCAGCAAGACGCTTTTCATTACATTCACTTTGGATTGTTTGGATACATGTTTTGGGCCAATATATGTGTAAGCTTGGATGTAGGAGGGGGGCTTTTTGCTAGCCGGCTGGATGTGGTAGACGGGCTTTTCACTAGCCGGTTGTTTTAAATATCTTGTCTAGTGTATTGTAAGTTTTAAATTGTTTGGATACACTTTAACCAACTCATTAAAGAATAGTATGTTTCTATATTCCCTACTTTTGGCACATTGCTAATGCATTAGAGGTCAATCTGGGACCTCTAAATTGTGGTTTACAGAATCTGGTGTTTCCTTAGCATGTCAGCACCATTTTTGCTTTTGGTTGGCAAAGGAAGAGAGCGAAAGCTGGAAATTAGAGTGCAGTAAGCCAGCTTACCTTTTCCACTAATATCTGGCATGGATGGCTGGAGGATCCATTTCTGTGGAGTAGGTATTTTATAGGCAGAGAAGATCTGTTTATTGTTTGGTTTGGTGGTATTTACCTATTCCTGTGCACAGGAGTTTAGGTAAAATTGTAGGTGCGCTGGAGGAAGGAAGAGTGGTTAGTTGAAAAAATTTACTTTTCTAGGTAAAGAAAAGTGATGCATTCAAATTTCCCGTTGTAGATGCTGGAAAGGAATAAAAGTTAGGTATGTTTGAGGGCGGTATGTCTACCAAATTAATCAGGCCAGCAACAACCAGTATTATTGCTTCTGGCTGATTACTCCTCAAAAAACCCCAGGTTTAGTGGAGGTTTAGTCTCTCCGTTTCTCCAACTTAATGGTGAAACAGATTGCAAAATGCCCAGTGTGTAAAGACACGCTATGGGGGACTCAAATTTTTTGTACAGGCGCCTTAAAATGCTGATCGTGGGTGCACTTATGATTGTAGGTGCACTTTAGGAATCACCTGTTGATCGTAGGTCTTCTTTAGGGTACACCTGTCTTCTGTGCTTTTTTGTAGGAAAATAGATGCTTATTTCTAGAATTTGGTTGTAGCTGAGAGGTATGGCTGAAATTAAATTCAAAGATGTTATTTTGTTTACTTGAGAGTGGACTGGGGTTGTATAATTTTGAATGTAAATGATGTGATTGGTCAAACTGGAGTTAGATGGCGGCTTATGTGGGGTTAATAGCCGCTAATTGGAAGCAGTGTGGATGCCGTGTGGATGCCGTTTGAGAGCGAAATACTGTGAGGAGGTTAGGGTCCACTTTGTTGTCTGTTACAATGGGCGCTTGCTGTTGTCACATCGGCATCTACCGACGAAACGCGCGTCGGTGAAACTTCTCCTGGACACTAGCTAAGCCTCCACCGGCCACGCTACACTACCCCTCGCCTACGGGGTCTAAACTACGGGCACTTTAGCGAACGGCATTTGCGGCTGATAGTCACACTCTCCTCCGCCGGCCACGCTACACTACCCCTCGACTACACCTAGTGTAGTCGTCTAAACCACCTCGTCTAAACCACAGGCATTTAACAGACGGCACCTGCGGCAGACAGCCGCACTCTCTCTCTTTTTTCAAACACCACTTCCACAGAAGCAGCGGCCATTAACCCCGGCACAGCTCCTTCCAACAAGCACTTGCCACTTACAGTAGCATTAACCCCTGCACCGCCTCCAACAGCAAGCGCCCATTGTTAACAGACAACAAAGTGGACTCCTAACCCACGATCATCATTTTAAGGCGCCTGTACAAAAAATTTGAGTGCCCCATAGCGTGTCTTTACACACTGGGCATTTTGCAATCTGTTTCACCATTAAGTTGGAGAAACAGAGAGACTAAAAAAACCTCCACTAAACCTGGGGTTTTTGAGGAGTAATCAGCCAGAAGCAATAATACTGGTTTTTGCTGGCCTGATTAATTTGGTAGACATACCGCCCTCAAACATACCTAACTTTTATTCCTTTCCAGCATCTACAACGGGAAATTTGAATGCATCACTAAAGGCAAAACTTCTCTTTACCTAGAAAAGTCAATTTTTTCAACTAACCACTCTTTCTTCCTCCAGCGCACCTACAATTTTCCTAAACTCCTGTGCACAGGAATAGGTAAATACCACCAAACCAAACTATCAACCAAGGAATAGGTTCTCCCTAAATAGGTGCAGCTACAATCTGCGCTGATCTACCTCCAACAATACCAAGATCTGTTTATTACTTTTTGGTGTACTAGAGATGTCCATGTTCAATAAACCACTGTGCTTTATGCCTTCAAGTCCGTCGCTCAATTTTGAATAATTTAAATAGTGGTTGTTCTATAAGAGCTATATGATGTTTTATGATTTATTAACGTCAAAAGTGGCTCCTGCTCATCTCTCACTGTTAAAAGTGGCTCTAGTAGTATAAAAGGTTGGTGAACCCCCTGAGTATGGAGTGCCACATTGGAGGAACCGCTGATGAAGTATGGTTTGGATCTTTGTAGATCACAGCTTGTGGCTGGCCCATGTAGACACTCTTATTTTTTTTTTACTATTAGAAATTGGGGAAGGTCCCAAACAAAATAAAACAAACTGAATTACACTTTGATCAACTAGAGTCCCCCCCCCCCCCCCCACTTATCCTCTCCTTGGTTAAAATGATTGGCAAGTCAAAAGTTAAAAACAAAAATATTAGCATCACTTACCTTTCATTGAGTGGCTGGAGCACTGCAATCTCTGTCTCCTTAGTGAGGAAATTACTTCCTCATCCATCTTTTAATCCCCACCCCACTGACCTGGTCCTTCAATCAACCTTCAATGGACCAAGAACGGAAACATTCCCCCCCCCCTACACCCTGCCCATCCCTCTCTCTGCAGCTATGAAACCCCACCCTCCTCCCTGGTCACATTATGTGGAGGTAGGCTGTACATGCTCTTAGTCTGCAACATCTCTCATCCCCTATATTTGATCACACTATGTGCTAGCAGTAATAACTAGAGGCACAACAACTTATTTTTTTACTATGATATATGTAAAGCACACAGTGTGCTTACATCACATCGCTGTCACCATTCATTCTCACTTTTTCACTGCCTCTCCAATGCTTTTACATATAACTTCGGGGTCTTTTTGAAAATGAATTGAAGTTTGGGACAGTGCAACATGTAGCCCAAGCCAACGGCACAACAATCGGGCTTGCCTTTAGTATAAAGTTAAGCTTGACAGACATATGACTTGTTAACCTAAAAAAAAAAAAAAAAAGTTATGTAATAAAGATCACAAATTCCATTTTCCCATCCTACACATGAAGAAAATATGATTTTACAGGTAGATAGTGGCCATTAGGACTGCTTGACTGTGCAATCAGCCCTGACACAAGTTATTATTCCGCCTCGGCCTTAGGAGTCTACATCAACTGATCCTCATAGCAGAAAAGAGCCCCTTCTCTCTCCGAAGAGAAACAAAGGAATTCAGGCTGTAAATTCTGCATTAAACAGGTTCAGTAGACACGATGCTTTGCAAAAATCTATCTGCAGCATGGTTACTTCCATCTCTGAAGAGACGTGGAAAGAAAATATGGACTGCAAGGAGGGCAGTGACCCAAACGCAATGAGAAGGTGCTCGTCTAAATATCATCATGCCACCCCATGAACAGCCCTCATTACTGCAAAGGATCGGAGGTGGTGAGCCCAGCAACCTTAATTTCCGCACAACCAGCACCACGCTTTCTTCAAATAAATCCCATGGCATGCGAAGAAAGCATTTCCTTCTTTTTATCTGCAGATGAAAAAACAAAAACTGTTTTGTCAGTCTGATTTATCCCTGTGCTTACCATCCATCCCTGTGCGGTCCCCAAACACTCCATAAGAAATATGTCTATGGATGATCAGAGGGGAGCTCTTCAGGTTACACAGGAATGTTCTGAACTGCAAGACTCATCAGGGAATTTTGAAGAAATTAAGTTAGTTACCTGGTAACTTCTTTTCTAAACATAAAAAAAAAAAAAACGGGCAGCATATTGAGACCTTATGGCTCTGCCCCTAGGTAGGAACAAATGACCACCAGAAATTAATAAAGCTTTGGCTCCTCCTCCCAGCCTTCAGTTTTTATAGAGATCTGCAAAATACAAAGGACAGACCAGAACACTACTGGTAATTAAGC
The DNA here is from genome assembly GCA_027917425.1 of Gastrophryne carolinensis. Classification (NCBI taxonomy): domain Eukaryota; kingdom Metazoa; phylum Chordata; class Amphibia; order Anura; family Microhylidae; genus Gastrophryne; species Gastrophryne carolinensis. The sequence goes on along the minus strand of CM051241.1, from coordinate 136,684,871 downwards.
ATGACAAAAAATGCATCCAGTAATAAGCCTGGGTAGGAAAACCTGTATGCTTTCCCATTCGGATGTTTAGATTAGTTACCAGGTAAACATCCTCAGGGCAGGATAAGCAAGATGTACCTCGGCTGGGTGGCAAAGCCTGCCCGAAGTGCACTTCGGACTCATCCTCTGAAGTTAGCAAGTCCAAACAGTAATGTCTAACAAACGTCTTGGCTGAAGACCAGGTGGCCACTTTACAAATTTGTTCAATAGAGGCCCCAGCTTGCTCCACCAAAGATGTAGAGACACTTCTCAGAGTGAGCTGTAATTCTTCCTGGTACAGGGGATCCATTATAGGCAAAACTGATTGCACTTTTCATTCAAAGGGCCATGCTTGTCTTGGACATCCGATGGACCTTCCTAGGACCTGAAATTGAAATGAATAAGCTATATGCCTTTCTCCAATCCTTTGATGAAGGTATTCCAGAAGACATGCTCTGACATCCAATGATTTGTCTACAGAAGAATCTGCTGAAGAAAAAACAATTTACTGGAAAATCTGAAGAACGGGGTGACGGCAGGATAATGCTTATATAATCACCGATTCTGTGGGTGGAAGTAATTGCCACCAAAAATAGTACCTTTCATGTGAGAAATTTAATAGGCAAATCCAATACTGGTTCAAATGGAGCTGTCATGGCTGTCAGGATTCGAGCTAGATCCCATTGAGGCGTTAGCTTCATGGCCTACACCACCTAACTGCCAGAAGAAAACATCTGACCAACGAAAATGACGATAACCTCCTATCCAAAAATACCAAAAGAGCCACCAGTTGGACCTTTGGAGTACTGATACTGAGACTCAAATTAACTCCCTCCTGGAGGAAATCAAGTATCACCGGAAGGCTGAAAGCAGGTCTACTGTTCTGAGTCTTCCATGTTTTAAAGGTCTTCCAGAGTCTCGAATAAATCTCTTTCTTGTCATCTTCTTCCTACTGGAGAGTAGGGTCTTGATAACATTGTCTGAAAAACCCTTTCTTAGAAGCATGGCGATTTCAGGGTCCACAGAGTCAAACGCCACTTCTGGGGATCTTGACAAAGCCCTGGTCCCTAGGATAGCAAGTCTACCCTCCCTGGAAGATCCTGGGGCTCCTGTATGGACAGCGGTTTCAGTGCTGAGAACCAAGGTTTCTTCGGCCACCAGGGGCCAGAAGCAGAATTGTAGCTGGCTGACTGGATAACCTGTAGAAGTATTCGGACTGAAGAAAATGCATAGACCAGACAAAAGGGACAGTTGTGGGCCAACGCATCTTCCCAGAGCTGGGTCGGAGGAATTTGAAAAAAAAAAAAAAGAAGCAAAAAGATCCACCTTCGGATTTCCCCTTAGGACACAAAGATTGAACTGCTTCCTGGATGGTCTTAATCTTCTGGTAAGGCAAGATAATATTCTTAAAGATCGTATTGATCCCAAATCCTAAATCATGACCTCAGAACTAGACTGGATTTTTTGGGAATTCAGAACCCACCCTAGTAGAAGCAACAAATCCTTTGTTCCACCTAGATCCTGGAGTAATTTCTCCCGGTTTGGAGCAAAAAGAAAGAGATCGTCCAAGTAGGCTATGATCTTAATCCCTGTTTGCCTCAAATATGCCAGAGGTTCGGCTAGATCCTGGGAGCTGATGGAGCATTTGGTCTACTATTTTTATTGTAAATCTCAGGAAAGTTTGAGCATAACAGCTCATTGGGACCTTCCAGTAGGCATCTGTCAGGTCTATTGAGACCATAAAGGAACCCAACGAAAGTAAATTCCTGACAGAATAGATGGAATCCATCTATGGAAGTGCCTGTAACATACCGAGAGATTCTATTTTCTTTGAGTTGGGAATAACCTGAATCTCCCGGATCCCTTCTTTACCAGAATCGCACTCGAACTCCTTCCCCCACTGCTGGCGGGGAACTGAGACAATCACCCCCATGTCTAACATAGAAACTAGACTGTACCTGGTGGCCAGTTTTTCCTCCCTGCCCCTTGGGAGAGAAGTAACAAGGGGCATTAATGAATTCTATTAGGAAACTTCCTCTTATACCCTTGGAAATAAAGGGACAATCTAGTAGGGCTTCCCAGCAAATGTAAAAAAGATTTTAACCAAGCCCCTATAAGGGACCTGGCATAATTGGTTCTTAGAGACGGACTGCTGGGTACCAAACAGGGTGGACCCTTTAAACCTGCCCATGCTAGGAAAAGAAGAGGCAACTCTGGCTCCTCTGAACGTATCCCTGTTAAGAAAGGAGCGTTTAACCCTTTAAATGCCAAGCACGTAGTTTCTACGTGGTTGCTTCTCCTACCGTTAAGTGCCAAGCACGTAGAAACTACATGCCTGGCATTTCCCCCTGCTAGTTTAAAAATAGAAAAAAAAAAAAAAAACGCACCTCTGGTATCTGTGTGAAGCTGCGGGTCTCCTCTTCCAGCTCCTCCTATACCCCCTCCGAGCTCCGGCATCTGTCAGATGCCGGTGGTGATTGGAGCAGGGCGGGTGTGAGGCGAGGAGGCTCCGATCGGAGCCTCCTCGCCTCTCACCCGCCCTGCAACGATCACTATCGGCATCTGTCATCAGATGATAGCGGCGCAAGACAGTGGCGAGGGACCCAGGATTGGAGGAGAGTACAGTAAAAAAAAAATAATAAAGATCATTTTTTTTTTTTAACATTTAACCCCCTTGTGAACTGGTAAGGGGTCCATGACCCCTATACCAGTTCACAAGGCTGGGGGATGGCAAGTCACCTGCAGCTAGTGGGTGACTTGCCATTAACCCCCATTACCTGCCTCCCCAAAGCCCGGGGGGGGGGGGGGCAGAAGAGCCCGTGGCCACGGGCTATGCTTGTAGCCTGCAGGGCCCGGGGCCACAAAAGCTGTCCCCTGCGCCCTGTTTCTACAAGCCCTGCATAGCTGGTCCCGGGCTGGTTAATTTGGTTAAGGGGGACCCCATGTAAATTTTTTTATTTTTAAGGGTTTTTAACCCTTAAAAATAAAATAAAAAAGGGGGTTCCCCCCGGACCCTATGTCTTTTTTTTTTTAATTAACCCTTTATGTTCTGTCACCCAGCAGCTATAAAAGGCTTCCAGCAGATGAGCAGAAGCCAGTGATTGCCGAGGGACACAGTGCTCCAGGATGGATGGGAGGTAAGTATTAAAAAAAAAATAAAAAAATAAAAAGATAAAATATTTTTTTCTCTTTGTGTGTGGTGTCTTTTTTATTTACATTTAACCCTTTGTGAACTGGTAAGGGGTCCATGAGACCCCTATACCAGTTCACAAGGCTGGGGGCTGGCAAGTCACCTGCAGCTAGCGGGTGACTTGCCATTAACCCCCGGCACCCCCATTACCTGCCTCCCCAAAGCCCGGGGGGGGGGGGCAGAAGAGCCCGTGGCCACAGGCTATGCGGGATTGTAGCCTGCAGGGCCAGGGGCCACAAAAGCTGGCCCCTACGCCCTGTTTCTACAAAGCCTCCGTAGCTGGTCCCGGGCTGGTTACTTTGGGTAAGTGGGACCCCATGTCATTTTTTTTTAAAGGGTTTTTAACCCCCAAAAGAATGGGGTCCCCCCCGGGAGGGGGGACTTTATGTAATTTTTTTTCTCGATTTAACCCTTTGTAGTGTGGATGGTAGTTGTATTTTATTTGTAAATGTTATAAATTACTTGTTTCAGTTAGGGGGGTCTCCTGGGCAGGAACGGGGGGCTATCGATAAATATGTGGTACCGTTCTAATCGGTAGAAATGGGGCTTTCACATGCAATATGGTTTTCTTTAATAAAAATATTTTTTTTATTTCAAATAAAGGAGTCTATTTTCTAAACAAAATGTTATTTATTTATTATTATTTTTTTACTTAATAATATTGTAAAAAACAAAATAAAATTTACAAACAAGATATTTCATGTTAAAGCCTAAACTCTGCTGCAAAAAAATATATATATAATTTTCCTGAAAATTCCAGCAAAAATGGCGCAAAACATGGCGCAAAATGGGGAAAAATGACCTGTCAACAGAGGGTGACAAAATCTCAAGTAGGCTGACAATTAAAAGGGTTAAAAGTAGCTATGCATGTTGGGTATTGTTCTGTTCGCGGGACCTTGCGCTTTCAGCTTGTTTTTTCTGGTTTGCAAATTTATATATTTTAGGAAAAGGTGTTTTTTATTCAGCTTTTTTATACATTTTTTAGGGACCCCTGCGCAACCAAAGAATTCTTTGAGGGATTAATTACAGAAAGATGAGCCCACTACAACAAGCTGGGTACGCTTAGAAAGCTTAACATGTGTACTTTCAGGGAATATATGGTTAATGGGGGGATATTCCAAATGTAAAGGGTTGTTTTGATTGAAAAATCGCAAGGTGCGCACTTTTATCTGCAGAGCTGACATTTTCAAGTAAAATTACCGTTACGCACATGCTTTACTTTGGGGTGTTTGGCAACTCTTCCCTTGACAGTAGCAATGCATGTTGGGTATCGTTCTTTTCGGGGGATGTTGCTTTTTCAGAGTAAACTTGTTTTTTCTTGTTTTTTTTAGGAAAATGTTGCTTTGATTCTGCTTTTTTATCCTTTTTTTAGGGAAACTCTTTGCAACCAAAGAATACATAGAGGGATTACTTCCTGAAAACTATGGCCACATCAACTAGCCTGGTACACCTAGAAAGCTTGAGGCGTGTACTTCCAGAGAATATATAGTTTGTTGGGGGTATTTCAAATGTAAAAGGTTGCTTTTCTGGAAAAACTGCAAGGTGCGCATAGCATAGTTGTATTTTATCTGAAAATCCCCTAAAGCGCTGTTTCAGTTTGGGGGAGTCTCCTGGGCAGGAAAGGGTGTCTACCTATACATATGTGGTACCGCTGTGACCGGGAGAAATTGGGATTTCACATGCAATAAGATTTTATTGACAAACATATTTTTTATTACAAAAAAACACTTTTTGCACATATTTCCCCCAAAAATATTGAGAATACACCTAAAAAATGACAAACAAGACATTTCATGTTGAAGCCCAGACTCTGCTGAAAAAAAACAATATATCAAATTTTCCTGGGACATCCCTGGAAATCCCTTCAAAAATCACATTTGAACATGGGGAGCGGATAATAGTGCAAAATAGTCTGGCAACAAAGGGTGACAAAAACTCCAGGTAGGCTGGCACTGAAAGGGTTAAATGAGGATTAAATAGAAAATCTCTTATTCTTAAAGTCCTTATTCCTAGTGGGAAAGCATTTGTTCTTGTCAGCTGACCCTTCTAATACCTTCTCTAGCTCTGGACCAAAAAGGAACTCCTCGCTAAAGGGCATGGCACAAAGGTGAATCTTAGAGCGTGTGTCCCCTGACCAGGTACATAGCCCCAAGGTCAGCTGTAGCACCTGACAGAAAAGAGAATAGGTAACGCTTTCATAATTTCTTCAAACATTACTTAAGCTGCTGGTGCCAATTATTCAAATTCCTGGCAATACAGGTAGAAGCTAGAATTGGTTTCAGAGAAAAAGATTCTGCCTTGCCAGGCCCTCTTTAAAAGGGAATCCATTATCTTGTCTAATCCTTGAGGATGCCAAAATCATCAAAGGCCAAATCCACTCCCTAAGGTGCATCCAACATATTGCCTTATTCCACTAATACCATACCTACCAGTCTTCTTATTGACTTATTGACTGGTACAGTGGCCTTGATTCACAAAGAGTTGAAATGGTAGTAAAAAATTCAATTCATGAGAAAAAAGCCTGAGAATGTCACTGTTATTGAATCACTAGATAGGATTACAATGAAAGTCAATGGCACTTTCTACTGCAGGTAAAAAAGGGGTAAAAAGTTCAATACCTTTTTCAGGAGTAAAAAAAGTGCCATTGACCTTCATTGTCTTCCTATCTGGTGATTCACTAACAGCGAAATTCGCAGGCTTTTTTCTCATGAATTGAATTTTTTACTACCATGAGAACTTTTTTCAACTCTTAGTGAACCAAGGCCAAAATGTAATCTTAAAATCGGTCCTAAAGTCTGAAACGACACAGGTGATGGGGGCATCCCAATTTGGACACCTCAGTCTTTTCAGACTTTAGGACGGATTTAAGATTCACATTTTGTACCAGTCATTAAGGAGTGGTGGGCATTAACAGAACAAGGCAAGAACACCCAATCATCATTCAGTCCACTTCCCTTTTCTTTCTTTCATTTTAAACCCATAATAATAATACAAAATTATTCGCTAGCGGAGCCCATCGCTCAGGAACAAAAGCACATGCACCAAGGGGGTTTTTAATAAATTTCAAAGCCCACGGGAGCTGGTGTTTCATTAAGGTTATAAATTACGCAAACATGGAAGAGAGATTCTAAGTGGCGCGCAGCTAAGCAGATTACAGCGGCCCAACGTTCTATCTGAGGAGACACCGCGGACTTCCCAGATGGGGGGGGGCATGGAACTGGAAATAAGCCCCAGCCCCACAAGCTAGGTGCAGCCCAGAAAGAAGCCTGTGATCTTTCCTTTTTCTTCAGAGATGGCAGCCAAATATGCTGATGATTCTGTTAGTGCAGCTAATCCCATCAAGACAAAGAAGAAAGAAGAAGGAAGAGAAGTCATTACATCTGCACCAAGGCACTGCTTGGAAACAATGCTTTCATTAATTAATAACACAGGAAATCTATTGGTTATTGTTTCCTACAGGTGCTCACTTAAAGCAGGACAAAAGCAAGGATTCTGACATTCCCGGGTTTTGCTCCGTTCAATGGGGGGCATCCCAAGTGGGTAAGCCCCGCTGTGTAAAACCCCACAGTGCGCCCAGTTAAACTCGCCTCTCTTTGGTCCAATGAGAGCCAGTTGCCACGTTTAAACCTTTTGGCAAACGACTCTCATGGACTGTAATGGGGAGTGCGCGCCGCGTGCACAGAAGGAAGTGTACCTTGTCCTTAGCTCTATCTCTGGTCTGTGCTCCTGAACATTCCCAATTATACGGGCAGGCTGATTCATTACTAACGCCAGGTAGTGACAGATGAGCGTCTGTAGCGAGGATTTCAGAGCGACCACTAGTAGTCGCTGTGCTCAGCCATGGTTAGTTGTTTCAGAGCGCCTCAGTCGTTGGCCAGCATTGATGAATATGTTGTGCGAGTCGCAGTACTACGCTGTATGGGAGCGAACGGTAGCGCCAGCTCAGCGCAACCGACTCACACCACATTCATCAAAAAAACAGCCTCAAACATCGCCGACACTCAAGATCGGGTAGTTGTAGCCCATAGCGCCAGAGGCTGTGTGATTAAAATCTGTTTTTGAATATGTATCCACTAGTAACAAAGCGAAAACATATGGAATTACATTGTTATTACATTGTAACATGAACACTTTAATACCAGACCTGTAAGGACAATTCTGCATAAAAAAATTATTAATCAAAAAAGTTTTCAAAAATGGCAGCCAAAATTGGGCCTGGAATTCTGTTTGATGGGGCAGGTAGGTGTGCACTGGAGTGAAGCATGCCTCCTTATTGGAGGATGTGTGGGAAATTGGAGTGTATGTGTGCAAGAATTCCCCCCCCCCGCCCCATTGGATAGAGCTGTGCTAGGGAAAGGCGAGTATATCTCAAATGCAGGGATCACGTTTAGTTTAGTGTCCACATGAACCAAGACTCTCCTTGGTAAACAGTTGCAATGGAGGTATAGTCCACTTTAGGTGGGTGTGGGTGCATTTGTGAGCTTGAAGGGACCCTTCACCATTGGACTGCTATAATGAGGAGACATCGCTGCAGTTCTGATCAGCCCCCCCCCCCATACTCACAAGCTCAAGAACAGAACTCCCCCCCCCCCCCTTCTGCATACTAGACTCACATGACCACCAGCAGACAATCACAGTCCTCAGCAGGGCCATAGCAATTGGGCCCCCTTCCAGACACGAGAAGATGTCCCACCGCGAAGGGTGTGGGACCACTTTAAAAAGCCATACTTCTTTTACTCGCAAATGATCCAGTGCAGTACAGGCTCTTGAAATAGGTTGTCTGCCCTCCTCATTCATGCTCCAGACTTGCCTCCCTACCAGCCCCAAACCCCATTCCTGCCTCCAGTCTGACCAGATTCCCTTGCCGACTGGAGAAAAGGGACCCATATCGAGACCCACCAAGGTGTGTGGTCTTGGCTTAGCATTATCAGTCTTAGAAAAGCTGAAACCGGGGAGGGGGGGGGGGGGGGTCTGCACCCTGAGTGAAGCAAGCAGACTGGGGGAATTGCAGAGGCTGTGCTGAAATAAAGTAGACCTCCAGTAAGAAGATGAATCCCTGCACCTCAATTTGGGATGTCAATGCTGCACAAGCATGAAAAAGCCCATAATCTATCACAAGGGCTTACCTAAGGCTCGCCCCTTCATGGTTATGCTGCTGCATGTGGCAGCTGCTATTTGATTGGGTCCATGACATCTGCCATGTGCACACCCAGCCAGAAAAGCCAGGAGGCCATGAGAGCGGTGCGGGAGCACAGGCCAAGTAAGTAGCTTGTGTGGCCCCAAAATCAGGATGCCCCTTGGGTGGGTTTTCACTAGGCCTCGAGATTTTAGACTCCAGCGCCATGATAAGATGGGTTTGGTGAGCTTTATAGCAATCCAAAAGCCCATTATTATATATTGTAAAAAACGGTTTAAAGCAGACCTACAACCGTGTGGGTGACAGGCTGGGAGAGGGCATCCAAGAATGCTGGAACCCCCCCCCCCCGCACATAACCCCCCAAACACCTGATATTCTTACCTTAACCATGAGCCTTGGTCATTTGTCGCTCACGTAGTCAGTGTCCGCTTCTATTGTTCTGCCTTCTGAAGAGGCCCCTAGACGCAAGTGCTGTCGGCCAATCGTGCCACTGGATTCCCAGCCATGGATCATGGCTAAGGTAAGAATATCAGGCAATGGGGGGGGGGGGGGTGTCAAGCACATGCATGTGTGCCAATACCTATCATTCATGAAATATATACCTTGTAAAGCACTACGGAAGATGATGGCGCTATATAAATAATCAATAATAAAGAAGTGTAGGCTTTCTGAACATTGATAGCAGCTTCCTACCTACAAAGAATGGAGAGGTTGGCGCATGTGCAGACAGCTCTCATAGACTTGAATGGGGATCACGCACTGCCGCATCCCCCAAAGCCTCAAATCTATATGGATGGCTGGGGTTAGGAGTGCGTGCACAACACCGGAGATGCAGCAGCATTCGAAAGGAAGTAAACACAGCAAAAGCTTTGATTGGACTAGAGACCGTGCATACGTCGTTGCAGCCGGGCACGGGGAGATTTTATAGCCGGGGGGTCACAATGCATCCAATTTGGGATACCCCAGGGAAAAGCTAGTGGCCAATTCTGGAATCTTTGGCCCCATCATCATGGATCAAAGAGGAACTTCAGAGACCCTGGGACATCCGAGTTCTTGTCTCTGGGGCTTCTTGAATTGGGATGCCCCATAGTGTGAAACCCCCTAGATGCCCAGTTGCACTCACCTTCTCCTGAGCCCCCACCGCATTTCTGAGCTGCAGCCACATCCCCGCTCACCTCTAGCCGTGCGCGAACCTGCCCTTTCTCAATGGGCGGCGTGTGCACGCCTCGGCTGCAAGGTGAGCGGGGATGCGGCTGGCGGCACACTCCACTCCCTTTGGCACCACTCGAGTGCTTGGCCGTCCAGGTGGCTTAGCTGTCAGCGCGCCGAAGGGACAGCTTAGCCAATCAGAGCTCTCCCGAGTCTGTACTGTGGGAGCGGAAGGAAGGAGAGTGTATGGGGGCGACCTGGGTGAGCACACACAGCGGGGCATCACAATTCAGGATGTCGCTGCATGGAAGAACACGCGGGAAAGTGAAATTCTTGTGTGGTGTTACTCTTTAAAAACCTGCAGGGCACACAAGGTCCCCGTACTCACACCAGCACATGTCCAAGCCAGTAAGAAGTTTGCCAATTACCATCTTGACCATCCAGAGGAGGCATGAAAGAAGGACATGTGGTCAGAAGAGACCAAAGTAGACCTTTTAGGTATCAACACCATTTGGAGGAAGAAGACGAAGGAGTACAACTCAAAGAACATAGCATCAACCATGAAACATGGGGGGTGGGGACACTTTTCAAAGGGGACAGAACAGCACCACATTGGAAGGATGGGGACATATATCGCAGGATTTTGGCCAACAACCTCCTTCCCTCAGTAAGAGCATTCAAGATGGGTCATGCAGCATGACAATGACATGAAACACACAGCCAGGGCAACCAAGGGCGCCCGCCCGCCATTACTGAATGGCTGTGTGTGGCCATAAAGCAGCTGAAGGAAGCGAGTGGTGTGGCTAAGATTTCATTCAGCTTCTCCAACCCCCACATTAATAGGTGTGTCCGGAGGAGCTTATTGGATGAGAGCTGTATCTGCACCATGGGGTCAAGGAAAGGTATGAACCGCAGGCAATCTAGGGGCGGGGGTCATCACACAGCGGGGCATCCCAAATTCAGTCTAAGGGTAACCCCCCCCCAAAAAAAAATAAAAAACAATCCTTACCTCGCCTCGGATCCAGCACTGACTGCTGCCGCTTGTCCCTGAGCACAGCCATCACAGCTCTAAATCCAAAGAGCCGGCACTTTTTCTGGATTTTGTGCTTATTGCGCTGTTGGTCCGCTGCACCCCCCCAAAAGCGGACCAACACCCACGCTATAAAATAGGCTTGGGGGCAACCAGGATGCTGGAGCCCCCCTGCACATTATCCCCCAGAAAGCCCATAAATCTTACCTGAACCTCGCTCCTCTGCTGGGAATTCAGTGCAGAAATTGGCCGTCGGCCAATGGTTGCTGCCCTGGATTCCTGGCAGAGGACAAGGTTAAGGTGATATTTACAGGTGTTCTGAGGAGGGGGGGGCTCCATCATTCTGAATGCCCCCCCCAGCTTACCCCAGCTGGCTGGGAACCAACTCCCATGCCGCACGGGTGTTTTAATTTTACCAAGTGAGGAGGGCCTGTCTAGGCACCATTGGAACATGGAAGAGGTTGTTTGTGGCTTTCTTGGAGGGGGTCATACAGCGGGACATCCCAAATCTGCAGCAGCACCGGTGACATCACTGGATCCGGGGAAAGGTATGACGTTTTTTTTCTCTCCTAACCAGGTGATGATGGTAGAGCGGGGTAGGGGGTTCCTCCACTTTAATCTTTTTGGCTTTGCCTTGAACCGGAACAAAACACAGGATTTTGACAATCCCAGGTTTTGTTTTGTACCCCGCTGTGTGAAATCCCCCAGAACAACTCACCTCTTCCTAGTCCAAAGGAGCATGCGCGGACTCTCTTCCAATCAGAGCCGTTTTCCATGATGATGTCATTTGGCTAACGTCTCTGATTAGCGTCAATCAGGAGTGAGAGCGGGCGCATCTCCAAAATGCAGGGGGTGGGGGCATGCCCACTTCCCATTGAAGCTAATCAGAACCGCTTGCACAAATTAGACCGAAAAGGAGCAAACGTCTCTGATCAGATGAAAGCTTGCGCATGCACCCTTGATAAAGGTAAGCTTACATAGGGGTTGCACACACCAGGGGGAAGGCCAGCCATCATAAGTTTTGTTCTACTTTAAAGTGGACCAAAAGCAGCCCTGGAGTCTATAGGCCCGATTCCCTCCCCCGGGGTAGCCAGGTCCAGGATGCCCCGCTGTGTAACCCCCCCACCCCCAGAGTTCCCTGTAAAACCTACATTCCCTGCAATCCAACTATAGCTATAGCCTCAGCACCCACACCAGGCATTTGTAAATGGCCGGCGTGGGCACACATCGTTAGAGGGTAGCGGGCATGCAACCGGTGGCACACTTGGCTCTTTTCTGCCCTTGGCCGATTTTGACAAGCACGCTGACTGTATATGAGCCCAGACATGCGCCATAAGACCGAGGAAAGGTGAGTTATACTGGAAAACTGGGGGGGGGGGAGGGGAGGTTCACACAGCGGATTGGGGTGGCACATGGGCAAGGACAAAACCTGGGACAGTCAAAATCCTGGGTTTAGGTCCACTTTAAAGGGACTGTAAGCTCAATAAATAACCCCAATACCCGTGTACTACCCTAGCTTGCATTCAGTGCACAGGAAGCATTTCCAGTTCATGAAGGACAGGTTGAAGGTTGCCAGCTCACCGAGAACTACAAGTGCCAACATGCCCTGCCAGCTAAAGCTGCAGCCGAGGCGGGCAAAGCATGCTGGGAGTTGTAGTAGGAGCAGTCCTAGCAGAGGTGCCCCGCTCCCGCTTTAGCATTGCACAGCGCTGCCCTCAGCTCTCCCGGCACATACTCACAACACAAGCACACGCCAGCTCCCGACACCAACGCACACCTCCAATAAGGGAGCTCCGGATTGGTTAGCGGGACAGCTCATTGTTATCTTATTGGACGCGCCAGGGGTCACGCCCCCCACAGCTTGTAGCACACTGATGACGAGAGAATAAAGATGGCTGCGCCCGGTGCTGGCGGCATGATGGGCAGGAATGTGCCGGTTGGTGCTGAAACCAGCTTTCGGAGGAAGGTTCGGGGGAAGCTGCCGGCCATCCGGGGCACCCGACCCTCCGTGCAGAACGGGCAGCTGCTGATGTCCTCCGGAGTCCCTTCTCTGGACCACATCCTAGGTGTGTGTGTTTGTGTGGCCTGCTCTGGTTGTCATAGCGACCGACTTGCGCATCCCACCCATCCTCATAGCATTAGTATTCATGTGCGACTGCTTGGCTGTCACGCTGCTCCTCCACAGCCCTGAAGCAAGCATGCAGCATAACCCCCCCCCCCCCCCCCCTCGAGTCTTTAAAGCAGAGATTTTTAATATCCTGGGTTTGTTCCTTCCCCCAATGTGTGAAATCCCCACAATTGCCCATAAAAACTTACCTTTCCCTAGTCCTATGGTGCATGCGTGGGCTCTCGTCCAATCAGTAGTGTATGCCACACATATTAATGATCGGCAATACGGTTCTGTTTACACTGCAGTAGTGAGTAGCTATGTTCCCTTTAGACAAGGACATGCTCCAGCCCCCACCCGTGGGAGCGTGTCTGCAGAGATACATGAGGTATAATATCCAAAGCCACGCCCTACGAAAGGTTACACTTACCTATGTGTCAACTCCCCTCAATGTCCTGGTAATTAATTGGATAAAGATACTCACAAACGATTTGGGCTTTAAAGGATAAATTGGAGAAAAATTAAATCTTTTGGCTTTTATCGTCCTTCTAGCACTATTTTCAATAGGGCTCCATTTACCTCCAGCATACCTGGGAAATCTAAAATCACTATAACAGGAATACCAAGCAGCATTGAGAAAACATCCAAGTGGTAATATACCTGGGGGGGGGGGGGGCAGAATAGATTGAGTTGTTTTGGGGGGGTTTGGTCCACTTTAAAGTGGATCAAAACCCACGGCGATGATATAAGATTCCTGGGTCATCCACAATCGGGATGGCCCTCTGTGTAAATCCCCCCAGGCATTTGTGAATGGCCGGTGCTGGCACGCTCCGTGTTACAGGGTAGCGGGGGGAAGTGGACTTCAGCATGCTCAAAGCCACTCGCCTTAGACGACGGCTTAGACAAAGTGACATCAGCAAATTCGAGCACATTGATTGAACAAGCGGCCGTACATGCTCCGCAGGACCGGGAGGAGGTGAGTTGGTTTCAGCGACCTGGGGGGTTACACACAGCAGAGCACCCCCGATCGGGGTGCCCTGGGGGCAAGGATCAAAACCCAGGATAGTCAAAATTCTGGTTTTTGGTCCACTTTATATGTGCCTGGGAGTATAATGTTCAATGTACATATACAAAGTGCTACAGAGTGGAGTTTTCAGGCAGGATCAGCTTGAGCTCAGTTCAGAGGAGGATTCCAGCACCAAGGACAGTGCTAATGGCCAATGTACAGGATACTGTGCTGTCTATGCAGAAGGCAGGTCACTGAGACACCAGAAGGTGCAGAATGTCCAGTGTCTGATCATATCACCTTCCGGTGTGCGAGTGACTTGTATTGTTTGTCACTTAGTGCACCCTATAAACAGGACTCCACCTACCACCTTACATATGGTAGGAGGTGGGCAGGACTACTGTGTGCTGCTGTTTCCTGCCCTCTGCAGCCAGTCAAGGGAGCCTGTCCTAGTTTTGACTGATTTAGGTTTTTTAATAAAGTGGAACAAAACCCAGGGAATTAAACTTCCCCGGGTTTTGTTCCGTTCCCCCAGGCTATCCCCAATTGGGATGACCCACTGTTTGAAGCCCCTGAGAAAGCCCAGAACAACTTGCCTCTTCCTCGTTCCTACGGTGCATGCACGGACACACAGTCAATCAGAGCCGTTTGCTGTGTTTATTTCATTTGGCAAACGGTTCTCATTGACTTCAATGGGGAGCGCGCACTGTCGCATTCCCAGTGGTTTGCACTCCCCTGCCCCAGCTTATCTGAAAGGTTGCGGCAGGGAGCACACAGGCATAGTCACGGGAGATGGCTCCCACTGAACAAGAGTCCGGGCATGTGCCGTTGGACTGGGAAGAGGTAACTGATTGCCGGCGCCCTAGGGGTTTCACACAGTGGGGCATACTAATTTGGGGTGCCCTGGACAAAAGCCGGCATCCAGCCCTGGAATGTTTTAGATTTCAGGGCTGGTGGGCTTTGTTCGGCTCTAAAGGGATAGTCCTGGCAACAAATAAAAATGACTGGTACTCACCTATTTGTTTCTATATCATTTCTGACCAGTTAAATCAAACTTTCCAGATCCTAAACCTGAATCCTGCGTTTTGCAGTCTTGCAATACTATTCATTGGTGATGCGACCACCCTCCTGCATCCTTCACAGTGACTGCTCAAGCCTACTCCATTCACTGCAGAGGAGGAGTGGCGCTGGTGTCTGGTGCTTGCCAGTGGAAGGCCACAAGACTTGAACGCAGCACCCGGTTAGCTTTATGCAACCTGATAAGGATGGAAAGGCTGGGCAGCATATGAATGAGATATTAAGACTTCACTCCAAGGTAGGAACAGGTGACCACCAGAATACACAAACATTTTAGCTTCTCCTCCAGACACCAGTTCTTTATGTGTTCCTGCCTGGGGCATCAGCTCCTGAACGATGGGTTTAGGTTAGTAGATCGGTTCGCTGTGAGTCTGATGCGGTTGACCTGTTCCCAGCTCCGGTGGCAGCCTTCCAGGGACCCAGGGGATAGGCCAAATTCCCCTATCCCTAAATCATAGCCAGCGGGGGGGGGGGGGGGGGCAGTGCTAGCATCAGACTAGGTATGCCGATACCATGGGATAGGGCTTGTAAGGCTCCGGCGGGATGTACGACTGCAGGCGCTGGGGCTGCATTGTGTTTTTTGCCCACTGGTGCGCCCGGCTTAAAGGGAAAGCACTCTATTAATCTTAAAGCGGGCCTTCACCCTGAATAAGAGCATATCTTATATGTTACCCACACCCTGTACATATAGCTTGCTCACATTTAAAATGATCCTACCTGCATCTACTGAATGTTATGAGCCTTTAAACATCCAAGATGGCGGCTCATGGAGCATCAGGCAGCCTGCAAACAGGAAGTGCCTTCTGACTGTGTCACTCTGCATTCTGGGACTGCTGACCTTTTCCTGACCCCAGCTCTGCTCTGTCTGTGCAAAGCACAGCTATAACCTGCCTCCCCCTGCACTTTTGCCCCCTCTCCTCAGTATGTGATGCTTCTGAGTCATGATGGCGACGCCCTTATCCTAGAGTCCTGAACAGAGTTGCAGCCCGGTGGGGGAAAGAATAATAAGTAAGTGACTAAAAACCTAAAATATATTCATTTAAGATGCTGGGGAACAGTTTTTTTAAGGGTTTGGGCTTTTCATTAAATCATGCTGAAGGTCCGCTTTACGTGTCTTTTTCTGGCCTCCTTCTCATTTTACCTTAGAGGGTAAACTCAGTAATTGGGTTAATTTGCTTAATTATTGAGCCTTGGGGAGGGGAGCCTCTAACCCAAATCAGACTTCAGAATGGCGGATCAGGCAGGGGCATCTGTGCAAGTCCCTGCTCCTCTATCATCTACTATGGGAGACATCCTTCCAACCCATTTGATCCAATTCCATCATAAACTCTGTTGGCCGCTCAGTCTGGGAAGAAGGGGTCCAGCTCTGCTCCGGTAAGTCCCTTATTTATGGGCACACTTGCAGTTTTAAGGGCTACTTTGAGTTATTTTCATGTGATTGGAAGGATATATAGGATTCTCATGGCCTACTACTTATTTTGTATTTTAGACCAAGCCGTCTTAAGGAAATGTCCAAAGACTAAAACTGGCTCCAATTCTAAGGATAAGTAGGAGATGCCCGATATTGGAAATCAAGCTACTAGATTCCTATAGGAAGCCTCTTTGCCCTTTAAAGTGGACCAACACCCAGGATTTTGACTATCCTGGGTCTTGGTCCACTTCGGTGTGTGAAACCCCCCCGATCACCCGAAAAACTCACCTCTCCCCGCTCCCAGCGCCGACGGACAAGCCGTTTGACAGCCGCGGACAAGCGGCTCCTCCACCGCCGCCTCCCGCGCGTTACTCTTGACGCGCCCGCGCCGGCCATTCACAGACGTCTAGAGGGGCGCGAGGGAGGCGGCGGGGGCAAGGTAAGGGGATTTGGGGTGTTTGGGGGGGTTTCACCCCGCGGGATATCCCGATCTCGGATGTCCCGCGGGGAGGGAGGTGATCGGCCAATCACCGGAGGGTGATGGTCCACTTTAACGATCAAAGGTTGTGAGTAAGGAACATCAGCCCAGCATGATGAGAGTTCTTAAGGATCATATTTCCTCTTCCTTTGTGAATCTCATCTCATCTCTTTGATGTAAAGAGTTTGTTGGACATCCCCTAGACCCCCCATTTTTTTCTAGAAGGCAGGAGTCAAAGGTCTCTGGTACCCCCCTTTCTAAGGGGGATGAGGGCCCTTCCTCCTCCAAGGAGGAGGGCCTTTGTTCAGGATTCTCATCCAGAGGATTTACTATATCTCCTGCATATGGTTCATCTTTCTATGGGCATTGAGGATAGGAGATGCACCCCTAAGTCTAAACATGATGGGTTCAATCCTGATTCCCCTATGACCTTCCCCATTTATAACTCAGTTAAGTGGAAGTGGAAGGATGAGTGGAAAGATCCAGTTAAGAATGTTTATAGACCAGGGGCTCTTAAGAGGCATTATCTGTTCATTGAGGAAGACTCATATTTGGGATAAGTGCCCCAAACTGGATGCTCCCTTTTCTAGGGTCTTCAAGTAGGCGGATTTAGCCTTTGAGGTTTTTGGTATTCTCAAAGATCCTTTAGACAAGAAGATGGATTCTCTCATGAAGAAAGCTTGGCGGGCTAAATCTTGTACTCTCAAACCGATTGTAGCCTCTACTTGCATTGCTAGGAATCTTAATTATTGGCTTCAGCAGCTAAATAACATCTCTTGAAGCAAATGGATATTGATGAGATTGTAAAGGCTTTACTGATTCTCTTCTCAGCGGCCTCTTTTCTGTCTGATGCCATGGCAGAATTAGTCAGATTTTGTCATGGGCCATGGCCCTCACCAATTTGGTGCGTAGGACTTTGTGGCTCCGTACTTGGTAAAGGGATACAGGTTCAAAGTTGCGCCAGTGTGCCATGCCCTTTAACGGGGAATTCCTCTTTGGCCCAAACTAGAGAAGGTGTTAGACATGTCTGCTGACCGAAATAAGTCTTTTCCCACTAAGCGTAGGGATTTCAGGAATGGTACCAAACAGTCAGACCCTAAGAAGCAATAATGCCGGGTCCTTAATAGGTTCCCGTTTAAAACCATTCCACATTTAATGGGAGACTCTACTGGATTGCCCCTTTATTTTCAGGGGAGTAAGGAAGGGTTTCTCAATAGAATTCATGCACGTCCCTCCCAGGAACTTTTTTGTTACTGCTCTCCCAGGGGGCAGAGAGGAAAGACTGGTTATTGGCAGCAGTCTAGATTCTAGTGATTTTACCAGTTCCCCGCCACCAATGGGGGGAAGGGTTCTACTAGAGCTTTTTTTCATAAAAAAGACCTCCAAAGGATTCAGCTTCATTCTCAATTTGCAGAAGCTGAATCTGTCGCTATGCAACAGACGCTTCCATCTTCTCTGTGTGGAATCTGCTCCCGCCTGGCTCCTTCATGGTCTCATTAGACCTGAAGCATGTTTATTGGCAGGTACCAATGAGCTTGTCGGCTCAAGCTTTTTTGAGATTTACAGTAAAGTTGGGGGACCAAATACTCCATTTCCAATTTGTAAGTTTTACCAAAGTTCAGGTGGAACCTCTAGCTGCACTAAGACAGAATGGAGTCGGGATCATAGCATATCTAGATGATCTCCTCCTCTTTGCCCCAGATCAGGATCTGGAATTGACAAATCATTTTTTGATATGATTGGGTTGGATCCTAAATTACCAGAAGTCCACAGGTCATGACTTATCTGGGGTTCGAGATCAATACGATCCTTCAAAAAATCTTTCTGCCTCAATCAAAGATAAGGATCCTTCAGGAAGCCATTCAGTCCCTGTGTTCCAGATGGTTGTTTTCGATTTGTCAAGCTTTGCTGCTCTTGGGGCTCATGACCTCATCCTTCCCCTGGGGTCAGCTACACTCAAGGGCTCTATACAGTTGCATATTCTAAACTCTTGGGACAAGTCTCATGAGTCCGTAGGATAATTGAAGTCCTTGTGGCAAGGCAAGCACAGGTTTGTCAGTGGCCTATCCATGGTATTGACAATTCCTCATCCCTGAGGCACTCCGATTTGGAATGCTCTTCTGTGTGAAACCACTGCAATGGCCCGATATATTGGTGTAGCTGGCGATCTCACAGCCCAAATGCACTGCCACTGCTGTTCCCCTGATATTCCCATTGCCAACACATGCACCTGAATCAGGTATTTCTGACTGGCTGGTGTGCCAGCACACTCCATTCATCTTGCCTAGCCAATCTGACGTCTCCTCGGCTAGAAAGGATTGAATGCAGCACAGGCACTGATTGTTGAGTATTTTACAGGCGATCCATGGGATTTGACACAGCTGAGTATTCGAAGTCAGGACTTCCTGTTGATGGGTTAACAACAATAATTGTGCATGAATCAACAAATATATGGCCCTAACATCTGGGACTGTCAAGACTGTAGTGGAGATCAAGACTGTAGTGGAAATCTTGATCCTATTGTGGAGATCTAACCCCTACTTCCAGGGCACCAACATCATTTCCATTAAAGAGGAATATCTGAGAACCGGACTGTTTCCCCCCCCGATCTTGTGCCTGAGCAGTGCCCATGAATGGGATGCAATAGAGCTGACGAAAATCCCGCAAGACTTTGTGGTGCTGCAAGATCACCGTGGGACATTGCTTCCTGTCTTGTATGATATAACAGGACGTGAGGCTTGGTCTCATTTTCTTGTGGCCATTAGGAAGGGACAGCTTTGTGTATTGTATGATGGTAATGATTCAGTTTCTATTGCTGCATAGTAATGCTCTTGCTTTTTCTTCATAGGTGGAGGACTTGCAGTTGGAACGCTTCTTGTAATTGGTGAGTACTGTGTAATTTTCTTGTTTTATAAAACCTTAAGAACAAGCTCTATCGAAGAAATTGACTAATATTAAATATCCACATAAACTTTCTAGATAGCGAGAGGAGGGGTTACTTAACACTCTAACTGAACAAATCCCGCCAAGTGTGTGCTTTTTTTCCACTAGGAATAAAAAGGCTTTAAAGAGAAGAACTGCTCTGCTTTAAAGAGGAAGTATGATCAGAAATGATCATAGTCGCTCTTTAATATGCAGCAGCAGGGTAACACGACCCAGGCAGCCTCGCTGTGCATCGGGCCATTAAAAAGAAGGAATCGGGCCACCCGGGTACTAGCCTCTTCCAGGTCTCCTTCTACTGCTGCTGTGGAGCAGCCTATCGGCTCAGGTGTGACCACGAGCAGCCTATCAGTGCAGCCAGCGAGATGCACAGCAAGGCATCCCAGGCCTCGCTTACCTGCTGCTGCATATTAAAGAGGGACTATGATTTTTGGTTCCTCTTTAACTGCTTGTCTCCTGAGCCAACGTATACAAAACAGCAGCATTAGCTGGGCCGGTCCAGCCTATTTAAAAAAATAAATAAAAGGGTGCCCAGATCCACTTTAAACCCTCACCAGCTCTCTAGTCGAATAGGAATATTGTGACTTTGCAAATATGTATTTCTTGAGCGATTCTGGCTGCATCATTAGAGCATTAAATAAGGTAACGCGTATGAAGGCGCGGTTAGTGCGCCATTCTCAAGGGCAATTCCACGCTTCAGCTATGTCTAAACATTCCATAAATTGGCCCAGTCTATCCCACATAGCGGGTGTGAAACGCTTACCATATATTTGCATGAGCAAGTTATTTATTTCCCAGTCATTTACTAATGTTTCAGTCCATTTGCTCGCCTCATACTTGTAACGAATCCATTTTTGGTGCCAGAAAGTTGGATTCGCTCAGAAGACGCACATGGCCATTGCATCCCCTTTCAGAGTCACGGCTAATCTCCCTCAGCGACTTTTGCTTCCGAAACATTTAGCTTGCAAGACATTTCCTGAGATGAGCACTAAATGATATAAACATGTCTTTATTATGCCAAGACCAACAAATGATTCCTTCTAAATGCTTCAAAAGTCTAATGACATTTGTTTTGATGTTTCCCTCAGTCGGCGGCAAATGTGGATGCCGGCGCATATGCCTTGTCTGTGTGAATTAGGGGGGCACTTCCTGAGCTCCTCCAAGTTGTGACACTCTGCAATGAAACCTTAAATGTTTGTGACATGTGGCATCATGTATTACCAGGGAAACAAATATAAATATGACAACAGACTGCATGGCTGCTCTTTATAGTGTACAAGTGCACACGCAACAAGCACATATGGGGGGGGGGGGGCGCTAATTTGTTGCCCAACTCGGGTTTGGCAAAGTCTTCCTTATATTTGCACCTGAAATCCCCATGTGGTATTGCTTTTTTTTTCCTCCCATATCTGTAATAATATGACATGGCAACTGGCTTACCCAGACATCCTTATTGATTCAGCAGCCAAAAAACAGAGCAAAATTATACGTACCTTTGTGCCCCTGCTGCTAGTCCGGTGATCAGCAACTCTCTGTATCCAAACACGCTGCAGCCCTCGCTTTCAGCATTGCCATGGGTCTGAACCCGTGCCAGCTCATGCCTCCTGCCATTGGTCGACAGGGGTGCAGCCACACCCTCTTCATTCCCCTTATTCACTATGGCACACTTCCTGCATTGCAATGAATACAACGAATGTTGGCAAACAAAAAAATGCACACTTCAAAAATGTAATTGAAAGAGGATTTACACTTTAAATTCCCTAAATTTGCATGGCCTACCTTTCATGTCTGAGACACTGATCTCTCCAGAAGTTTCCACCTTTCAAAGGCAGAACATTGACTGGGGCAGAAATATAAGCTCCTCCGTGTGGGACATTCTACTGCTAATTCCTTAGCATAGCTTTTGGATGGATGTGACTTTTCATTTAGCCATTGACCAAGAACAGAAGCATAAACTTCAACAGCCAGAAGTTGCCATTGGAGCAGTATTCCCCAACCCTTTCCTCCACAACAACCCATGTTTATCAGATCTATGTTCAGGTACACAGGTGAAGCGATTAGCCCTTAGGCAGGGCCATAGAGTCACCTATGTGGAGATCTACAAAACATGACCGGTTGGTGGCTCTCAAAGAGAGAATGGGGGAACAATGGCTAAGGGGACCTCATGGCAGTTTGCTCATTGGACAATGGTCAGTTGAAATGAAGTCCAACCCATCCAAAAGCTATTCATGTACCCTCAGCAATATATGAGGTACAGGTGTACCAGGTGTACCAGGCTTGTTGGCATGGGTGCAGTTTTCTGGAAGTAATCCCTCAATGAATTCTTTGGTTGCACAGTTGCAAAGAATAAAAAAGCAGAATCAAACTCACATTTTCCTAAAAAAAAAACAAGTTGCAAACAAGAAAAAACAAGTTCAACCTTAAAGCAAGGCCCCCCAAACAGAACAATACCCAACATGCATAGCTACTGTCAAGGGAAGAGATGCCAAACACCCCAAAGTAAAGCATTTGCGTAAGGGTAATTTTACTTGAAAATTTCAGCTCTGCTGACAAAGTGCGCACCTTGTGCTTTTTCTTGCAAAATACAAGAATTCCCCCACAAACCATATATTCTCTGAAAGAACACATGTTAAGCTTTCTAAGCGTACCCAGCTTGTTGTAGTGAGCTCATCGTTTTAGAAGTAATCTCTCGAAGAATTCTGAGGTTGCACAGGGTTGACAGGTCATTTTTCACCATTTTGGTTTTTTAACTATGTTTAACTATTATTTTTGCAGGAATTTCCAGAAAATATATATATTATATTATTTGCAGCAGAGTTTAGGCTTTAACATGAAATGTCTTGTTTGTAATTTTTCTACTGTTTTTTAAAATATTTTTGAATTGAAAAAAAAAATAAAATATATAAAAATGTATTTTTTAGAAAATTGTTTCCTTTATTTTAAATAAAACATTTATTTTATTAAAGAAAACCATATTGCGTGTGAAAGCACCATTTCTCCCGATTACAACGGTACCACATATGTATCGGTAGCCCCCACATTCTTGCCCAGGAGCCCCCCCCCCCCAAACTGAAAAGAGCACTTTATAACATTTACAATTAAAATACAATTACTATCCACACTAAAAAGTGTTAAACCCCCAAAAATGGCGTCGGGTCCCCGGGGGGGGGGGGACCCCATTTTGGTGGCCACTCGCCCTGCCGGCTACAAGCCCGCACAGCCAAATGGCCTGGACCTTTCTGCCCCCCGGGCTTTGGGGAGGCAGGAACACAGAAAAAAGTATTTTATAATTTTTTTTTTTTTTAAATACTTACCTTCCATCCATCCCAGAGCACTGTGTCCCAGGCTTCTGCTCTCCTGCTGCTGCTGCTGGAATCCTTTTATAGCTGCTGGGTGACAGGTAACAAAAGGTTAATAAAAAAAATGACATAGGGTCCCCCTCCCGGGTTAAAATCCCTTAAAAATCCCAAAAAGAAGGTATGAGGTCCCCCCTACCTAGCATAAGCAGCCAGGAGACCAGCTATGGGGCTTGTAGAACAGGGCACAGGGGCCAGCTTTTGTGCCCCCCCCCCCCCCCCCGCCAGCTTCAAGCCCCTAAGCATCATATCCCCTTCTCTTCTGCCCTCCCCCCAGGCTTTCAGGTAATGCTGGGGCTCAGGGTTAATGGCAAGTCACCCACTAGCCGCAGGTAACTTGCCAGCCCCTAAGCCTTGTGAACTGGTGTAGGAGTCTCATTGACCCCCTTACCAGTTCACAGAGGGTTAAATGTAAATCTGGCATCGGGCAAGGAGGTGAGTAAATTTTTTTACACTTAGCAGAAGCAGCTGCCCATGCGGGCAGGGGGGCTATTTTTTGCCCCCTCCTGAATCCAGAAGAGCCCTGGAGGGTAATCTGATACCCTCAGTGTGATGAGAAGACCCGGCCGGTAAAAACGAGGGGTCAGATGAGTGTATTTTTTGGACTAGCAGGGGGGACGGCCAGGCCCGTAGGTACTATGGCCTTGGCACTTAACAACAGGAGAAGCAAACCTGTAGTACCTACGGGCTTGGCACTTAAATGGTTAAACCCACTCTCACTGTCTCCATTTAACCCCTTGCACTCTCACCCCCCTTTCTGCATTTACCCTAGATGCTCTGCGTTCAACCCCTTGTGCCCTTCTCTGTACTTATTAGGGTTTTTCCTTGGCATGGGGGGGGAATCTATTTTTGAGGTCTGAGGTGGCTATGTTTGCACTGGGCATATTACATTCTCTAGTGGTTAGCAGGGAGATCCACGCACACTCTGCTTAGTCGTTTTGATGACTGGGGGATCCGCACACACGCTACATATTTAATCTGTAGGGTCGAGAGGGGGATCCATTTACACTGCACATATTCATTTTAGAGAGCACGGGGTGTCCATGTACACTTTGCATATTGATGATATGATGGGGTGGGGGCACACATATGCGGCATATTACATTTTGACCAGCTGAGGGGGGATTTGTTTTGTGGAGGCAGCTATGTTTTGGGTGTAGAAGGTTGGCCAGGGGATGTAGGGTTTTTCTTTACACTGCGACACGACCCCAAAAAAAAAAGAGAGAAAAGTTTCTACGGCAGCATGAACACCAAATCCTTTTTTTTTTTCAGAAAAAAAGTGTGACCCTGAAATGTAAAAAGCTAAAAACTGTGTTTACCCTACAGCAACCAAGTGGAATGCTAATTTTATTTTTTCAGAAGCAAACACAAAATCCTATTAGTTGCTAAAGGTAAAACATTCCCATTTTACATTCACACCTTCAGACCAGCAATTTTCAAAAAATGTTACATTACAAGGAAAATTCCTTTTTAAAGTGGACCAAAATCTGGGATTTTTACTGTCCCAGGTTCTGGTCCTTTTCCGGGCCATCCTGAATAAAAAAAAATAACTTTTCCCCGGTCCTATGGTGCATGCACAAACTCTCACCCACACAGTCAGCACAGGGCTGTATTTCCCTTCTCTTTGGTCTGTAATTCTATAGGAAGTGAATAGAGCAACTGCTGACATTTTGGAAGAGGAATGTTTTATAATTCTGTGGTTTTTGTTTTTTATTGGTAAAAGGTCTGGACTGCAGGCTGGAAATTTCAGCACCCAGACTCTGCAAAGCCATGCAGTTGTAATGGATGCATTTAAGCATTGTTCTTTCGGAAAGAGAGCATCTGAATGGAAGGGAGAATATATTCTAAAACCTCTATATACTGCTCAGCATTTATAGTGCCTTTCAAGATGTGTAAGCTGCCTATGCCATAGGTACTATGAGGTAATGCAAGCCCCATACCATCAGAGGTGCAGGCTTCTGAACTGTGTGCCTTTACCAAGCTGGAAGGTCCCTTTTCTCCTGAGTCCGCAGTACACAGCATCCATGGTTGCTATAAAGAATTTCCAGCTTTGATTCACCTGCCCACAGAACGATTTTCCATTTAAAATTCCCAAGTAAGGCAATGGCATTTATGGATTCTTTTATTATATGACTTCTTTGTTGCGTGATACTGCTTTATTTGCAATGGAGTAGTATGCCAAGACAGTAAAAGTTCATTGTTAATTCTTCCATTAAAACATTCACAGCAAAATACAGCAAGGACAGGTGACCAAGGCAAGCACTGTAACACATTTCATGGGTACATAACCCCCTTAATCATGCATCAAGCTTTTTCTATTTGTAGATTGCACAGCGAACTGTGTTTACTGACAATGATTTCTGGAAGTATTCCTGAGCCCATGCAGTAATTTGCTTTAAAGATTCAGTCCTGTTTGTTCCCCTATTCACAACTTTGCAGATGCAGTTACTGTTTCTGTTCTAGTTGCAGCTTACTTGCAGTTTCTGGACAGGTGTGAAGGTCACCAAACTGGAACAGAAATGGCATCTGCCACCACATCTGCAACTTTATCTTCATAGGCGTGAATGGGGTGTTTGTGGAACCGCCTGAGGGCCCATAGGTCACAAGCATCCAGAATTGATGTGTCCATTGTTCACATGGATTTTTCTATATTTTCCGAATCTTTTGTGCTGATATTATGTACTGTAGATGGCAGGATATCCAAAGTGTTTGCAATTTTACATTGAAATTGTGAGATTTTGTCCACAGCTGGCATTTTTTCCACAGATGAACCTCTGACTATTTCCACGTCTGAGAGGCTCTGCTTCTCTAGCATGCTCTTTGTATACACAGTCATGTAAAAATTGACCCTGATTTTTATTCAGAGCAATTTTTCCAGCCTTTTGTTAACCCCATTCCAACTAGAGTTACTTTTTTTTTGGGTGGGGGGGGGGGCACTCATATTGTCAACTTCTTCCATGTTCAGTTGCGAATAAAAGTTTTTCCATTTCTAAAACAATCTTGTTCTTTACACAGCTCCAAACTTTTTTTTTGTTTTATAATAAGGGTTGTACAAATTTATGTACAGCAGAAGATTTTGAGACTGGGTTCTTCGTAAAGAATTAGCCGGTTTGCTATCATCTAATTTTAGACATCTCTCGGAATAATGGGATAAAGCAGATATCTTTCTAAAGTCAATCTCCGAGATTACCACGGATGATCCTTCCAGTTGCTGTGGAATCGCTTTATGAATTTAACCCCTCTTTGGGCAGATGCCTTCTGCAACCTGTACAGGGGTTGCAGCCTTAAATGGCTTTACTGTAAGATTAAACATTTTATGCTCTGTGATGTGACATGCATTATCCTGGCTAATTTAACCAGTAAATAGAGGATTCTGAGCATTAAACTGTTTACTTTAATTGTCCTAGTTCTCCAGAGATGCCGCAATAAAGCGAGCTAGTGAAAACAGTCAGTATATTTGCCCCCTGGTTTTCCTAGTTTAGCCCCCTGTAGGTCTTGGCAGTATTATTTAGATGCCTGTAGGGTGAATTAGGACTTCTAAACATGGCTGTAATTGGCATTGTTATGGAAACTGCATACACACACATACAAATGTCATGTTTATAGCGCCTCTGTATTCTTACAGTTCATTAGTTTATAAGCTAATGAGGGCGCCTGATTTTATACATCTGCATGCTGACAACTGTAATGTACTTGTCTGCGTTACGCTCTTGCGTTAGGTTACCTCTCAATTACGTTTTTTGCTGCCTATAGTGCTTTTTGCTGTGTTTCTTTTGTTTAGTTTGTTTTTTAACACACAAACGAAGACTGATCGAGGGGAAAAAATCCGTTGAGTTTTGCTTTCCTAATTGTTCTTTGGGGAAATAGTTAAATAAAATTGGATCTAATGTCAATAATGACCTTTAACTATAACGCAGAGGCATCCTGAATTGTGATGTCCCTACATTTATGGGGAAGTCTGCTACTCAGATTAGGCGTGCCATGGGAGGCAGTCTGCTGCCCATCCCACCGTAACTGAAGCTGGGGGCTGCACTTTATGGTCTCAGCTGGCCCAGAGTTCTACAGCCACGTACAAGCACAGCTGAGGTGCCCAAAAACAATCATGGGCAGCCTCATACATGGGACATGCACACCTCCAGTCTGACCTATGGCATGACCGATTTCTTTAAGGCAGGGGTGCTTAACCTTTTGAGGAGGGCCACTTTATATGATATGGAAACAGGGCATGGGCCACAATGAAATGGTTCATTGTGGCCCATGCCCAGTTTCCAAAGTTCATTGTAGCCATTATAATGTAAATATCATTCTAATGGAGACTGTGGGTAACCCGAAGTATAATAAAGATTTCCTACAACAATCGGGTTACCCACAGTCTCCATTAGAATTTACATTAATACGTCCTTTCACAATACCATGCTATGTGTTGATCGCTTTACCTCAATATATGGGTCCTGTATTTATAGCCCCCCATCAGTTTCACACCTTATTCACGTTCCCAATAGTCAACCTATCTAAACCACCACCAGTGCTAATCATATATACAAATACTATTACCAAATTTCTGGGCCAGAGATGTCACAATGTTTCTCCAAGCCACCAAACTCTATTTACCAACGCACCTCTCCTATATCATTCTCCCATCCTTACAGTGCCCCTATTTACATGCCAGTTCTATTTACCCCTCCCACTTTCCCCACAGCAGGTCAGATGGTTCCGGGGCCCACAGGCTGAGCATGTCTGCTTTAAACCGGACCTTCACCATGATTTATTGAAAAGCCCAAACCCTTAAAAAAACTATTCCCCAGCATCTAAAATAAATATATTTTAAGTTTTTAGTCACTTATTATTCTTTCCCCCACTGGGCTGCAACTTTAGGATATGGACACCGCCATCTTGACTCAGAAGCATCACACTTACTGAGGAGAGGAGAGCGGGATAAAGTACAGGGGGTGGGGTTATAGCTGTGCTTTGCACAGACAGAGCATAGCCGGGGTCAGGAAAGGGTCAGCAGTCCCAGCATGCAGAGCAGCACAGTCAGAAGGCACTTCCTGTTTCAGGCTGCCTGATGTTCCATGAGCCGCCATCTTGGATGTTTAACATGTAGTAGATGCAGGTAGGAAGATTTTTATTGTGGGCAATCTGTATGTACAGGGTGTGGAAAACATATAAGACTCTTATTCAGCGTGAAGGTCCCCTTTAAGGATTCTTAGTAAGCCAAAACTGGTAATGAAGCTCTGGATGAAATAGCTGCACACTGCAGTGAAGCATGATGGGGACCCGGGGCAATGCAGCCAGTTGGCGGTGGCCTGGTTAAAAATTCACGCCCGCATGGCGTGGTATCAATATTTGGCCGATTCTAAGAATGTCAGCTGACATAACCAGCCTGCTGGTCCAGAAGCACCCCCGATTCCCCTATAGTCTGGGCAGAGCTCCCCCAATTCTACCATAATGGATGGGTGTGGGAGTGCACCACAGCTACAAGGAAGCCAGGGAAGTGGCCTCCGGCAAAGTCAGTGTTGGCGGAGCAGCCAGTAAAAGTTAGTGTGCTGGCTACCTTGTGGGTTTCACAGAGCAGGACATCTCGATTTCAGATGCCCTGGGGGAGGTCTAGCGGCTTGCACTGGTGTCTTTTAGAGTCTAGAGCTGTCCTCTGCTGCTTTAAGCCGCTTTAATGTAAGGCTCACTGATGGATTGGATTAGGTTAGTTTTAGTGTCCCTGTGGACCAGGATCCTCCCTAGCACACGTCTATACAATAACCTCCACAAATCTGACTTGTTGTTTGCTTAGTCTTTTATTAGAAAGTTTTCGCCCTTTAATCATAATTATTTTTTGTTTTTGCCCAGCTGGACGGTGCTCAGCTGGCTGCCAGTCTACCACCTCTTCCCGGTGATAACATAAAAACACACTCACTGTAACACAGTCTGAGCTCCTGCCGGGAGAGGCAGTGTGTCTTAGAGGTCTCGTGTTTCCCTTCCAGAGTGACCACTGAGCCACCCTTTAAAAGCTTCTGTGGAGCACCCCATAGTGGTGCTGTGGCAACGGGGATTAGAGGTCGTATTTTTTTTTTTAGTACCCAAACCAGTAGTATCCCTGGGAAAGGGCCTGCAGAATATAGCTTTAGAATGAACAGCCACTTTAAGAACAAGATTTTAGAGCAGGTACACTGACACCACAGCCTATTGTGATTATACACTTTTGCAGATACAAATCTTGATGTCTAGTAGTATGGATAGACCTGTCAGATTGTGTTGATGCTGCTTGCCACAACCTATAAACACTTCCTTTGTGGGGGATAGTTAAAGCTAGCTGTTAGAAGTCTATGGGCAGCACAGATAAAGCACATATATTACAGTGTCACCTCTGCTTCTGCTTCCATTTGGGCCTTGCGGACAGCTCCTGGATCACCCACCACTGAAGCTTTCAGGTGACCAGTTAGCTACCTCTATAGCTGGCGTCTTCCGGAGCTGCCAGATGGCCGGTTAGCTACCACCACAGCTTTTGGCTTTTTGAGCTGCTGGGTGGCCCATTAGCAAATGGAGAGGAATTGCTCCATCACTACTATTTATCAACTTATTATATAGTAGTCAGAGGGTTAAACTGTGCTGTTACTTGTTTCCCAGGCCCTAAGCAAATTGTACAAATCGTGGTGATGGAGCAACTCTTTCCCCCTTTTAATCATTTTGAATTGTTAGGTACGCACACAGGGAAGAGATTCAGCCATGGATTTCTCCCTGTGTAGGGTTCCAAAGGGAGACTGGCAGCTTCCCAGGTGAGTAGCTCCTAAGCATTTTATTGCATTGCATGTCCCAACTTTGTGGACTCAAAAAATAAGAATTGGGACCCCACCAATAGGGGCACCTGTCATGCCTTGGGGACACCCATCTTCTTTGTGAGCTTACAACCCCCAATCTCCACCGCTAGCTTCCCCGCTTGCCGGGGCACTTTAAATGCCTTGCCGGACATGGTTGCACCCAACCGACTTATTAGCTCAAAGGATGCAAGCTCACAGGGGTGAAGACGGATGAACCGAAGGTCAGACTGGGCGTAATAGGGTAGCCTCGGTAAGTACAGCATACAGTTCTGGGAACTCCGAGGGAGAAAACAGGCAAGGTCAAAGGTCACGCCAATGGTCAAAGCAGGAGATCAGAGAGAGCTTTGTGGTACCAGTGATTAGACGGGTTCGTAGTCGTAATTCAGGCTAAGGTCGATACAGGTGGCAGTCAGGATAGTCGGGCTAGCAAGGTCGGCAACGGATAAACAATACGGGAAATCTGAGGATCAATCACACCCAGCAAAACGCTAACAACACAACTGAATGAGCTTGGAACACCTTAATAGGACATGGGTGCATGGGATAGGACGGAAGGCTCAAAGCACATTGGCTACTTCATAATCCGAGGACTGATTGCTTTATTTAACCCTTTAAACGCCAGCCACGTAAAATGTACGTGGCTGCCTCCCCTGCAGTTAACCGCCAGCCACGTAAATATTCTTAGTATACAGTACGTCCTGCTCCAGATATAGTACTTACACTTGGGTTATCCTCCGCCAGATGGCGCTGCACTGCAGAGACATGCAAAAACAGGCTCCTCCCAGCCCTTCAAATACCCAGAGACCTCCCACAAATCCCCAGATTTCTCTGCAGTGCTGACTGCGAAGACATGAAGTATCACTCTCTTGCAGGTGAGCGGGGCTGTTAAAGCCTGCGGCCCTGTTGGACTATTCCCACCCGTCCTCCTTGTGATGTGCCTCCCAGCCTGGGCTGCGCTGGTCGGGTGAAGGTAGGCAGCACCATGCGTGCTTATGGAGCCATGCTCTACCGCAGTCCCCCACCAAAGGGTAGGCGGTTTAGGCTGATGGTGAGCCTCTAAGGGATGCCCCTCCCGCATTATTCCCATGCCCCGTGTAGCGGTTGGCCCTGTACAAAGGGTCGCCATCCTCCCTCGTTCCCCCTGTAGCCCGGGGGGAAAGAAAGGGGGGGGGGGGTGTAGGTGGTCTCAGTGTATTGGATTACACGCTTGTGGCCTTTAGTAATGTCATTTGACTTGTATACTTGGTGTCAGATGCCGCGCTGATTCGCAGCCTTATGTGTGTATCTGCCGCCGCCGCGCGCATCTCTTTGTTTCACTGGATGTGCTGCGCCGGGCGGCGGCGTCATCATTGGCAAATCATCTATTCTAGGTGTGTTACACACTGCGCTCCTCATGACAACCTTGTCTACTGTCTTAGAGCTTCGCGCTCTTCGGGGGGGCGGGGTCCTTGGCTTGGCGCGCTCCGCGTTACGGGTCGCTTTGGCCCACCCTTAGAGGTTCGCTTGGCGCTATTTTGATGGTAGTCGCGCGCGTGGTATCTGTTCCCCTCCTTCCGCGGTCTGTAAGTGCCCTCACGGGCGATTTTCATGCCCCTTGCTTACTGTGCATGGTTCTGACACCCTTTATTCCCCTTATGTCTTTCAGACGGTTGAATCCAGTGGCTTCTCCCGGCCCGGCGTAATTGCCAGTTGGGCCTAGTATAATTACTCCCACTTCCCTGCGGGTCATTGGGGCATCCAGGGTAGCTTCAGCGTCAATCCCTACTAGCCTATTGGGCCTATTAATCACCATATGGAGGCATCCCAGGATATTGTGACCGGGGTTCCTTCGGGACAAGCCCGGCTGTGTGTAGCTTGTGGGGTCTCACCTATCAGCGGTGACAATGCACGGGTCTGCGTTCCTTGTGCACAGCAGGCGCTAATGGTACTTCCCGCCTCTTCAGTGGCTGGGCCTGCACCTCGCCTCACTTCACCTACTCCCCAAAGCCTGAGTCTAGCCCCCAATACAAGCAGGGATTCTCATCCTGATGTGGCTACTAGACTGGCCAGTGTTGAAAAATTGCTTGCTAATACCTTAGCACGTAAGGCCACTGCGAAAAAGCGGTACTTAGCCCCTGATAACGGTCTTTTCCCTACGGAATCTGATGAGTTCTTGCATCTATATGGCCATACCCCCTCGGACGAAGGGGAGCTCTTCTCCGACTCAGGGTCATCTGACGAGAAGTCAAGGGGTCATGATGATTCTGGCTCTGATCACTGGACCCCGGATGATACTGACAAACTGCTGGTTCAGATTTTTGAGGTTTTGTCCATCTCTCCCCCTGTTGCTGCTCCCAGGCAAAGGGGTGAGCTATTTCATACTGCTAAGGCTCGATTGGAATTTCCTGAGCAAACCCATTTCAATAACCTTGTGCTTAAGGAGTGGGAACATCCCAGTAGACTTCCCGGGATTCCTAAGAGTTTGGACAGGAAGTATCCTTTTCCTGCTGACATGGTCAAGTGCTGGTCATCGCCCCCCGAGGTTGATGCCCCTATTCTAGGGCTGTCTAATACCTCCATTATGCACTCCCCTGACACTACTACGCTGCGGGACTCTGAGGACCAACGCATTGACCAATTGGCATGCCATGCCTTTGCATTTGGGGGGGCGGCGCTGCGCCCGGTTTGCGTTTTGGCCATTACTGCGGTGGCACTCAGGACCATGGTCAGGAATGCACTTGATGGCCCAGACTATTTTCCACCTGATACTATTAATGCCCTGTCTACCTATGATGTGTTTGTTAACTTTATCCTGTCTGCATCGGATGATGCCATTAGGATGTGTGCCAGATCTTCCACCTTAGTGGTAGCTATACGCCGCGCGGTATGGCTGCGCCAGTGGGCTGCTGACAATGCTGCTAAGAAACCCCTTACTGGACTTCCATTTAAGGGGCTACGCCTGTTTGGGGACCGCCTAGACCTCTTTGCTAAAGGAGGTAAGTTACCTCAGCGCAGGCGATAGCCTCGGCCCTTTCGGAGCCAGGGCCCCCCTTCAGTCCCCTACTGAGGTGCTAAGCAGGGGAAGGGGGTGTCCTTCGCAGGGGCTCGCACAGATTCCTGGCATAGGAGCAGAGGACGACGTCCAAGCCCCTCCCAAGACCCCTCAGGCATGATGGGGCGCCCTTGCACGCCAGGGTGGGGGGACGGCTACAGCACTTCGCGTGCATCTGGAGGCGCCAAGTCTCAGACCGGTGGATTCAGGAGGTAGTGTCCTCTGGTTACAAGACAAGGTTCATCAGGTCCCGGATCCCCCAAGACCCTGTATCAGCTCAGGTCTTGCTGCAGGCCGTGCAAGGTCTTCTGGATCTGGGGTCATTTGCAGGGTCCCCTTAAGAGAATTGGGCAAGGTGTTCTATTCCAACCTTTTCACAGTGCCCAAAATAGATTGGTCAGTCAGGCCCATTCTGGATTTAAAGATCCTCAACAGATTGTCAAGAACAGACGCTTTTGCATGGAAACTCTGCGCTCGGCCATTGACTCCCTGCGCCAGGGGGATTTTATGACGTCTGTGGACATCAAAGATGCTTACCTTCACATCCCTGTGTTCCTGGGACATCAAAGGTTTGTCAGAGTCGCGTTGAAAGATCAACATTACCAGTTTGTGACCCTACCATTTGGCCTCACTTCAGCCCCCAGAGTGTTCACCAAGGTGCTGGCGTGGGTGATGTCTCTGATAAGGTCAGGGGGCATACGCGTGCTGCCCTACCTGGACGACATTCTCATCTCTTCACGGTCTCTACAGCAGGCGGAACTGGACACTCAGCTGGTGGTGTCCACCTTGGAGTCCTTCGGCTGGGTGATCATTCATCCCAAGTCCTCTCTGTCCCCTTCGTCGGTGACCCCATTCCTGGGGATGATTCTGGATATGGTTCATTCACGGATATTCCTTCCTCAACAAAAGGTGGAAGCTCTGACTGCGCAGGTGAGGTTCCTGCTCTTGTGCCTCCAGTCCTCCCTCAGGCAGGAAATGCAGCTGGTGGGCCTGATAGTGGCGAGCTTCGAGGCAGTGCTGCCTGCCCTTTGCTCAGTTCCATTTGAGGCCTCTGCAGCTTCACCTTCTGTCAGTTTGGGACAAGGACCCCACGTCTTTGGACGGGGTTTGTGTGCTTCCCCCCTTGGTCCGAGGGTCCCTCTCGTGGTGGCTGGACCACAAGAACCTGCTACAGGGCAGGTCCTTCCTGGCCCCCTCCTGGGAGACGGTCACCACAGATGCCAGTCTGTCAGGTTGGGGGGATTCTGGAAGTCCCTGTGGTTCCAGGGGAGGTGGGGCCCTCAGGAGGCCCACCTGCCCATCAACATTCTGGAACTACGGGCGATCAGGTTGGTACTGGAGCAGTTGACCAATCACCTGAAGTGTCTGTCTGTGCAGGTGCGCTCAGACAACAGGACGGCGGTTGCCTACATCAACCATGAGGGAGGGACCCGGAGCAGAGGTGCCCTCCAGGAGGTGTCACGGATTATGACATGGGCGGAGGCCAATGTTCAATGTATTTCGGCTGTGTATATCCCGGGGGTAGAGAATCTACTGGCAGACTCTCTGAGCAGGGGGACTTCCCGTCAGGGGGAATGGTCCCTCTGCAACAGGGTATTCCAGTCCCTGTGTCACCGTTGGGGTCTACCGGATGTGGATCTGTTCGCATCCCGTCACAATCACAAGCTCCCGGTCTTTGTCTCCCTGTCTCAGGATCCTCTGGCCTTGGCCACGGATGCTCTGTCAATGTCATGGAAGGAATTTCGGCTCCTGTATGTCTTTCCTCCGTTTCCCCTGCTGGGCAGGGTTCTGCGCAAGATTGCTCTGGAAAGGGTGCCAGTGATTCTGGTGGCCCCAAGGTGGCCAAGAAGAGTGGGGTTCGCAGACGTGGTACAAATGGCAGTAGACCAGTACGTCCTGCCAGGGGCGCCAGATCTGCTCACTCAGGGCTCCTTACGCCATCCCAATTTACAAACTCTGGCTTTGACGGCCTGGCTGCTGAAACCTCCATCTTAATGGAGAAAGGCTTGTCTGCCTCGGTAGTGGATACCATGGTGCAGGCTAGGAAGAAAACTTCTTCTGCCATCTATTATAGGGTATGGCGTACCTACATTGATTGGTGTGAGTCTAGGTCTCTTCCCTGTAGGGAGTCTTAGTCCCTAGGGTTCTTGAGTTTTTACAGCATGGATTGGAGTTGGGTCTAAAACTCAGTACTCTGAAGGGTCAGGTTTCTGCCCTGTCTGTCTTCTTTCAGAAGTCTTTTGCTCAGCATCCCTTGGTTAAGACCTTCTTTCAGGGGGTCACTCATGTGCGTCCCCCACGTAAGCCTATGGTCCCTGTTTGGGATTTGAACTTGGTTTTGTCTGCCTTGCAGGGTGCTCCCTTTGAGCCTATTCAGGATGCTGCTCTGGCCGTACTTACCCTCAAGGTTGTCTTTCTGGTGGCTATTACTTCGGTCAGGCGTGTGTCTGAGCTGGCGGCTCTGTCTATCCAGCCCCCATACTATGAGAGACACCAGGACAAGGTGGTGTTCCGCTTTAAGCCAGACTTTCTGCCTAAGGTGGTGTCTGCTTTTCACTTGAATCAAGATATTGTTCTTCCTTCATTGTGTCCTAATCCTAGCAACGCTAAGGAAAGGGTTCTGCATTCCTTGGATGTGGTCAGGTGTCTGGTAGTCACTGTGGCTTTCAGGAAGACTGATGCTCTTTTTGTGGTCCCTTCTGGTCCTAGGAATGGTTTGGCTCATGCCAAGTCTACTATTAGCAAATGGATTCGTCAGGCTGTGATTCAGGCCTATTCTGCTAAGGGGAAGAGTCCTCCCTTCCGCCTTACTGCTCATTCTACTCGTGCTATTGGTGCCTCTTGGGCCTTCCAGCACCAGGCTTCTGTTGAACAAGTTTGCAAGGCCGCTACTTGGTCTTCTGTTTATACCTTTTCAAAGTTTTACAAGGTTGATGTTAGGGCCTCAGCTGATGCTGTTTTTGGCCGCAAGGTTTTGCAAGCGGCAGGGGTTTAAACTGTCTGCTGTCACCTTTTGTTGGGGATCCCACCCTACCTTACGGACACTGCTATTGGATGTCCCAAGTGTAAGTACTATATCTGGAGCAGGACGTACTGTATACTAAGAATAATACAATTCTGTGAAGTACTCACCTGTAGAATTGATATTATTTGTATACAGTACGTCCTGCTCCACCCCACCCTGGTTTTTGCATTATTCTGGATCCCCTGTATGGTGATTATCATTGTTATCATTACCAGTTGTTTGGGTGGTTAAATTCTCCCGGCTTCTTGTTCACTGCTTTTCAATGCTGGGGATTTGTGGGAGGTCTCTGGGTATTTGAAGGGCCGAGAGGAGCCTGTTTTTGCATGTCTCTGCAGTGCAGTGCCATCTGGCGGAGAATAACCCAAGTGTAAGTACTATATCTGGAGCAGGACGTACTGTATACAAATAATATCAATTCTACAGGTGAGTACTTCACAGAATTGTATTTTTACGTTCCTGACTTTCCCCACTAATAGTAAAAAAAGTTTTTAAAAAAGTCACTTGCCTGACCCCTCTTTCGATCCGGCCGGGTCTCCTCTTCAGCCAGAGGGGCTCCGATCTCCATTTGGGGCTCCTCCGGCTGCAGGGGAGTGCCCAAAATAGGGTGCCCCCCCCCCCGTTTCAGCAGCCGCCGGGATTGCCTGCAAAAAAAAAAAAAAAAAAATGACAGTTAATTACCTTCGTTCCTGCCGGCTCTCCTCTTCACGGGGGGGGGGGGGGGCCTCCGATCACCCCCCTGGCTCTTCCGTCTTCTGGAGGGGGCATAACAGCCCTCCTCCCTCCGCAGCTTCCGATGGCGGCCGCCATCTTTGATTTTAGTTTTAGCCCCGCCCCTTCGGAGCCTCCCCCCTCCTCTGCCCAGCCGTCACCTACATATGATCGCCACGGGACACAGGAGATGCAGATCGGAGGTGAGTAAAGTAAAAAAAAAAAAATTTTTTCTAATAAAGTTTGTTTGAAAGAGGGGGGGCCATGTGACCCCTATACCAGTTCACAAGGCTTGGGGTTCTGGCAAGTCACCTGCAACTAGCGGGTGACTTGCCATTAACCCCTGGCCACCCAAATTACCTGCCTCCCCAAAGCCCAGGGGGGGGGGGGCAGAAGAGCCGTGGCCCTAGGCTATGACGGCTTGTAGCCGGCAGGGCCAGGGCCACTAAAGCTTGACCAATGCCCTGTTCTACAAGCCCCCATAGCTGGTCACAGGCTGGGTAGGGGGGACCTCACGCCATTTTTTTTTTTGGATTTTTAAGGGTTTTAACCCTTAAAAATCCCCCCCAAAAAATGGGTTCCCCCTCCCTGGGAGGTCATTGTAATCAGTAGAAATGGGGCTTTCATGTGCAATATGGTTTTCTTTAATAAAATAAATGTTTTTGTTAAAATAAAGGAGACAATTTAAAAAATATAATATATTTTTTTTACTTATTTACTTAAAAATATATAAAAAAAAGTAGAAAAAATACGAACAAGACATTTCATGTTAAAGTCTAAACTCTGCCACAAAAAGAAAATATGCAATTTTCTTGGAAATTCCTGCAAAAATCACAGTTAAACATCACGCAAAATGGTGAAAAATGACCTGTCAACAGAGGGTGACAAAATCTCAAGTAGGCTGGCAGTTAAAAGGGTTACAGGTACCTATGCATGTTGGGTATTGTTCTGCTCAGGGGACCTTGCGCTTTCAGATTTAGCTTGTTTTTTCTTATTGCAATATTGATATTTTAGGAAAAGGTGTTTTTTATTCCCCTTTTTTTATACATTTTATTGTGAAACCCTGTGCAACCTAAGAATTCATCGAAATATTACTTCCAGAAAGATGAGCCCACTACAACAAGCTGGGTACGCTTAGAAAGCTTAACATGTGTACTTTCAGGGAATATATGGTTTATCGGGGATATTCCAAATATAAAGGGTTGGTTGTTTTGGTAGAAAAGGCACAAGGTGCTCACTTTGTCTGCAGAGCTGAAATTTTGAAGTAAAATTACCATTATGTGCATGCTTTACTTTGGTGTGTTTGGCAACTCTCTCCTTGACAGAACCTATGCATGTTGGGTATTGTTCTGTTTGGGGGATGTTGCTTTTTCAGATTTTCAGTTTTTTTCTGGTTTGCATATAGTTTTTTTTAGGAAAATGTGGTTTTGATTCTGCTTTTTTATTCATTTTTAGGGAAACCCTGTGCAACCAAAGAATACATTGAGGGATTACTTCCAGAAAACTGTACCTATGTCAACAAGCCTGGTACGCCTAGAAAGCCTGAGGTGTGTACTTCTAGGGAATATATAGTTTGTTGGGGGTATTTCAAATGTAAAGGGTTGTTTTTCTTGAAAAACTGCAAGGTGCGAATATTGCATAGCATAGTTGTAATTTATCTGAAAATCTCCTAAAGCGTTGTTTCAGTTTGGGGGAGTCTCCTGGGCAGGAAAGGGTGTCTACCTATACATATGTGGTACCGCTGTAACCGGGAGAAATTGGGGTTTCACACACAATAAGATTTTATTGACAAACTTACATTTTTTATTACAAAAAACACTACAAATTGTAAAAAATAGTTTTTTTTTTTTTTTGCACAATTTTCACCCCAAAATATTGAGAATACACTTAGAAAATGACAAACAAGACATTTCATGTTAAAGCCCAGGCTCCGCTGAAAAAAACAATATATTACTTTCCTGGGAAATCCCTGGAAATATCACAGTTGAACATGGGGAGCGCAAAATAGTGCAAAATGGTCTGGCAACAAAGGGTGACAAAATCTCAAGGTAGGCTGGCGGTTACCTTTGGGCTTGTTGGCCCTTTAATTCAATCTCTGGTGGCCACACTGGCTGCAGGGCCACCGGAGAGCATAATACAGCCGCACCTGTGTGTGCACGTGCAGATCTGCTGGGGATGCGAGGAGAGAAGGAGGTGGGCATGCTCAGCGCCGCAGGAGGAGTCCCGGCCCAGCACAAGGTAAGTGCGCCGTGACAGCACCTATTTTATTAAAAGGATTCATATGCCTGTTTTACTGAATATTATATAGTAGTGATAGAGTTAAACTGGGCTGTTACTTGATTCCCAGTTAATTGTAAAAATAGTAGTGATGGACCTTTACCACCACGACGTTCAGCTGCTGGAGATGCCTGGTGGCCAGTAATCTACCACCACAGTGGTGGTTTCT
Source organism: Gastrophryne carolinensis (assembly GCA_027917425.1). Taxonomy (NCBI): domain Eukaryota; kingdom Metazoa; phylum Chordata; class Amphibia; order Anura; family Microhylidae; genus Gastrophryne; species Gastrophryne carolinensis. The sequence continues at coordinate 136,645,950 of CM051241.1, read as the reverse complement.
GGAGCTGCTAACACCAGCCACTTTGGGGCATTTCACATGTTCACCTGCTGCATCTTCACCTCTTGCACCGCCCCAACAACTAAGATACAGGTTTGCACAATGTGCTGCTGCTTCTTCTTCTTCAGCTTCTAGACAGGACCAAGCTGAGGAACACAGCCTAGCAATAAATAGCCTTTAGCTGTTTAATTAGTTGACACCATTTCCTTAAGTCTGTAATTAAAGGTGACTGTTCTGGGTTCTTTTAGCATGTCATTATAATTGACTTTATCACCTTTTCTGACTTTAGAAGGGTAATCTCCACCGAGATCCCACACAAGCGATTTGCCAAATGCAGCAATATCCAAAAAGGCTGTCGTCTCAATATCTCCTCCTCGTGCAATGGCGGTGCTCCAAATTCAGTAACATATAGGCGTGCCAGACGGTGTCGTCGTGTGCATATGAAATGCGACTGACACAGGTTGAAATCACAGAGCCTCATGGCCATAGACGTGTAAAATAACTCTTTGTGGAATTCACTTAAGCTGACATTACCTAACCGCCCTTGAGTTTAGGGAAGCGTGCTATGCCTCGTTCTGCGAGCTTTGCATCAGTATGTCATAAAAATATATATACCGTATATATTAATAACGCAAAAATCATGCAGTGTCATGGCACATTTGTAACACGCGGCTGCCTTTTTGTGGTGGATTGTTTTGCTATTAATTTGCAGACCTGTTTTCAGGTAAGAACAGCTCAGCTCTCTGTGGGACTCATTTACTTAGCTCAAGGATGCAGAGCCACAGGGAACATACAATTGAAAAGGAATCCCTCTGAAACAAACATGTTTTTTTTCTTAGATTTCTTTGCCAGATAAAGCAGAACTAAACCCTCTCTTGCCACTAGGAAGGATCCTGGTCCACAGGGACGCTAAACTATATATTGTTTTTTTATTATTATTTATTTTTTTATATTGTAAGTTATTTATTAGTATATGTCAATGTACACACAGAATGAACAGCATGAAACTCAAAGTAGGGCTCATACAATTGAGCAAGCAGTATCAGGAATAATAACCACACAGAGTTAAAGTGATTGGCAAGTCAAGAGTTAACATTTCAGTAGCTTACCTTACATTGAGTCCCTCCAGCGATCTCCTTCCTGCTATGATGGTCCCCTTAGTGAGGAAATCACTTCCTCATTCAACTTTCAATCCCTATCTCGTTGACCTGGTCCTTCAATCAACCCTCAGTGGCCAAGAACAGAAACACCCCCACTCCCTCCCCAAATGTCCTGATTGGCTGCCTCTCTCTGCAGCTCTGAAAAACCTAGACGCACAACAATGCACTTATTTTTTTACTATGATATATGTAAAGCACACAGTGTGCTTACATCACACCACTGTTGCCACACCCACTGTTTCTTCTCATTTTTTTTTCTATGAATCTCCAATGCTCTAATACTTTTAAAGAGGAACATGGGGGGGGGGGTAAAACTCATTATTCAGGGGAATCATGACTTGAAAGGCCAGTCACTTAATCCTCAGAGCATTGTGGCAGCCTTGCGCCAGTTATTTGGAGAACCACCTGTCACTCAAGGTCTCTATAGTGAGCCCTCACCCTCCGCAGGGACTGAAGGAGGATTGCAGTGATTGTTTTTTTGTTTTATTTATAGTGGCTCAATGACCAGGATTTTGACTATCCAAGTGATTGGTCCTTGCCCCAGAGGCCTCCTGAATTAGGATCCCCCGCTGTGTGAAACCCCCAGTCCACTCCACTCACCTGTACTCCATTCCCATTTTTCATATGCGGGTGCTCGTTCAATCAGTGCTTTATGCCATGCATAGGGAGCACCAGCAGCCAGCTCCCCTAGTGTGCACGCTCCTGCACGGCACAAAGAAAGGCATGGGACTCTATCCTGAGAACTTTTTAAACTGCTAGAGTAGAGAATGAGAGTAAGCTTTTGTTTATTGTCCGGCCTTCTGGCTGCCCCCTGTTCCACCCTGCCCTCCCCGGAGACATTAAAGTGGGCCCAATCACCCCCGCTACCAGCCCTGGAGTCTGAAAGAGTCCGATTCAGCACGCCCCACTGTGTGAACCCCCCCCCCCCCATGTGACCCACAAGCCCCTTCCCAGCCAACTATGTGCCCCTGGGGCATGCCATTCAGATAGGCTGGATGCGCACACAGCTGCAGGGATGCCAGGAATGTGGCAGCAGTGGCCCAGTGATTGCGGTGAGGGACGAGGGAAAGGTAAGGGAGCTGGTGGGCAACCTAGGGGTCCATCAGTTGCAGAGGATAAAGAGTAAGTTCTTTTTTTTTTTTTACTTGCCAGGAAAGTCCCTTTTAAGTCTGATTTAAAGTAGAATAAAACCCATGGCGCCCATCCTGGAATTTAAAGGATTTCAGGGCTGGCTGCTGGCCTCTGTATGAACCCCCCAACCCCTCTTCTTTGTGCCCTCAGCAATGTAAACAACAGGCGGCCATGAGCGTGCTTTCGCCTCCAGCCATTCAGATAGGAAGTGCTCTCACAGCTTGAAGATGCGTCCGCCAAGCCCTGTGTGTAAATGAAGCAGTTTGCCGAGCATTACATATGCACAGCAAACATCTCCAATTGGACGAAAGCCCGAGCATGCGCCGTAGGACCGCGCAAAGGTGAGTTTGTACGGCTGGGAATGAAACGAAACCCAGGATAGTCAAAATCCAAGGTTTTGTTCTGCTTTAAGTGGCGGTCACGTTCCTCTGGCCATGTAGTAATTGTTGTGGAATTTTAGGGAGTTGGTAGTGTCTAGCAGTCGAGCGAATAAGAACAGAAAAGAACGCAAGCTCTCATCTGGAATGGCATCTAAATATAGACCTTTGCTGCGTTGCTTCAGACGCCAGGGGCATTGACTGAACAGACTTGGTTTAAATGCCAGCGCTGCCACTGCGGGCAATGCAGCAAAGGAGGTGATTCTGAATATAAAGCAGGAGTGCAGACTGCAAACATGGGGACATAAATAATTTGGGACAGTTCATTTTTAGATCCCTTCTAACGCGAGCCAGCGCTGAGGAAACATATGCTGTCTGCCACTGAGCTCCCTGTGTTTGCTCCAGTAGAAGACTAAACCCAGGTATGCTGCCGATTACTTTATGAGGACTCGGAATACAGAAGAATTGAAGAATCCTCATCTAATGAGAACATATTTGTGCACTTCCACCAAAATAATGCAATGGATGGGCTGTCCAGGTCTGTGTGAAAATAAATCCAAAGAAGATTTAGCCTTCACTGGCCAAATAAAACACACAATTACACAAAATAGTTAAGGATGCTGTCTGAATTTACCTTGTCTCCTACAAATGTCTTGTTCCTCATATTACATTGCAATCAAATCAATGAAAGTACTGTAATGTGGTCCTGTGGGAGGGTAGGTAAGTATTGGGCTTTTAAAAAATTGCCTACAGTGTGCTTTTTCCCATTTCAATGTGGCATTTTGATAACAATTTGGCTATAATTAATTGTTTAATTAATTAATTGGATCCACCACAATCCACTAGATCTGATTTAATCCGTTCTCTAAGGTGTCAGAAAAAATCTATTCTGTCAAATATTGTGATATTTCATTAGACGATACTAGTATCCATTTTTTTCTAGTATCGACTCCCCCCCCCGCCACAGTAAAATAAAAGTAAAAAAAACCTCACCCCCCCACCCCCCCACCCCCCGAGCTCCTCTGGCTGCAGGAGAGTGCCTGGAATAGGGCAAGTCCTGTAGAAAGAAAAAAAAAAATGACATTTACTTACCTTCATGCGCGATCACTCCCGCCGGGTCTCCTCTTCACCGGGGGGGGGGGGGGGGGGGCCTGTAATCCCCCCCCCCCCCCCCCGGGGCTCTTCAGTCTACAGGAGAGAGCCCGACAGCCCCCCCCCCTGCTTTCCCAGTGGCCACCGTCACCCAGATGCGGCGATCTCTGGCCAGAGGAGGCCCTCCTCTGATCCCCTGCCTCCCCCTCCTGCAATCACCGCATCTGTGATCTGATTGGCAAGGGACGCAGGAGCTGACAATGGGAGGTAACACATTTTTATCTCTATATGTGTTAGGGGTTTTTTTTTTTTTTTTTTACTGTTAACCCTTTGTGAACTGGTAAGGGATCTACGAGACCCCCTATAACAGTTCACAAGGGTCTGGCAAGTCACCTGCAGCGAGCCCCGAGCCCCCCAATTACCTGCCTCCCCAAAGGCCAGGGGGGCGGGGCAGAAGAGCCTGTGGCTATTAGGCCATTAGATTTATCAGAAATGATTCCAAATGCTGGATTAGGGAGAAAAGGGATGGCATTTTTATAGAGCTTATTTAGACAATTTTCTTGTTGAGAAGACCAAACGCACACACACAAACCCCCTACTATTTTGGGCTCATTACTATATAACCCTAAAGTCATTATGTAACATTTAGTTTGTAGTATTTTGCCTTTTTGTGCCCATCCCCCTCCTTTACTTTGTCCATCAATATCCCAGATTTTGCTATACTGCGCATACATTTCTCCAAGTTGAAACCGCCTTGCGCTATTGAAGCCTGCATATAGTTGGCAGTATTGAAAAGGCCCACGTGCTTTACTTTAGATCTTTTGAACACTGCAAAAGTTTATTGACCTAGAAACAAATCAATAAAAAGCTATTTTCTTTGTGATAAATGAAAGAGCTGAGGATTCTTGCAGATGCTTTGACTCTTCAAGATCTATTGTTTCCAAAACCTTTTACAAAACATGGAATCTTTAGAATCTTTAGAGGAGAATTCTGGGAGGTGTTGGGATTGCACTTTGGCAGTCGTTGCCCTACGGCTTACCACCGCTTTCTGTTCTGTTTAATTCCAATCCAATCTGATCTCATTTATTGAGAATATTTAGAAAACATCTAGAGACTAGACGTGTTTCTTTTACAGTCTGGAGCCCTCTTCATAAGATTTATATTCCTGCTTGCAGATCGTATGTGGACAAACATTCTCAAAGATGGTGTTAAGGCTTTTCAGACTTTTTTTTTTTGGGGAGTATCAAAAGTAAAGGAAAATTAAGATATTTTCATTGTAAATTGGACCCATATATCGCCAAGTGGGCATGGTTTTGAAATGTTCTATACATTCATGGATAGAGTCTTAAACCTGAATTAAACCCTATGAGGCTGGCCCTGGAGTCTTTTCCATTCCAAATTGAGATGGCCTGCTGTGTGAAACCCTGGGGTTGCCCGAAAAACTGACCTTTGCCGGCAGCTCCCACGGCAATCCTGCATCTCTGTGCTAAGGCGTGCTCCTGCAACCAGCCAATCAGGCTGGGGATGGGAGCGCTCCCCAATCTAGAGGGTACTGGTGATGCGGCCGCTCTCGCTCCTGATTGCCGAGCTCTGGTCTAAACCATGTCATATTGCAGATCATTAATATGTGCGGTGTATGGCACTGATTACACAAGAGCTGTACATCTGCTGCAGAACTGGGGAAAGGGGAGCAACCCCCCCAATTCTGATTGCTTGCAGATGTTTACTCCTTGCCACAGTGCCCTGTTTTTCCGGCCTTGTGCCTCTAGTTCTCCTATTTTGACAGACCATTTTTCCCTCCCGTTCCCTCAAGGTTAAACCACACCACATTCACAAGATTTAACCAGGGACTGGAATTCCCCAAAACACCCACGGCACATCTCGTGAGGCGCGCAACGATGATGGAGGGCCAGCGAGAAGGAAACAAAAAAAATCAGTGTTTCAGGACAAATCGGATGGCAAAAATCTTGATTTCCATTCCTGGGGAGTATCGGCCCCTGTGGGTTTTAGTCAGTGTTCAGTGACCTTTAACTGCTTTAACAGTAAAGCATACAGTTGATGTGTGAAATTTGTGTGAAAATTGTGTGTTTTCAACTTGGGCAACAATTTGTTTAAAGAGGGCCAAAACCAATGCCCCAACAGCCCTGAAATCTATAAGATTCCAGGGCCGCTGGATTCCCTCCCCTTGGGACATCCAGAATCGGGATGCCTCGCTGTGTGAAACTCTCCAGGTCACCAGGAAATGTACCCTCTCTACCGGTCCAACGGGGCATGTGTGAGCTGCAGCTGCATCCCTGCTATCACTTTAGCAGGGCATGTGCCCGTGCCAGGCTTTTGTGAATGGGCACGCTCCCTGTTAGTGGGTAGCGAGGGATGCGGCCGCCAGCGTGCCGACGAGAGGGCAGCGCATGCTCAGTAGGACCGGGGAAGGGTGAGTGAGACGGGGCGACCTGGGGGGGTTTCACACAGGACCAGTGGCAAGACCAAAACCCTTGCCACTTTAGGCAAGTCCACTTTAGGCAAGATAATGCAGTTGATTCTGCATCATATGTTTTTTTTTCTCATGTTTTTATTTGAGAAAAAAATGCTTTTTGTTATGACTTTTTTCACTGCAATTCAGCACCATTTAAAAAGAATTGCACAGCTACATTTGGAGGAAAGGAAAGGAAAAAAACATTCCCCCCCCCCCCCCAAAAAAAAACTTGAATATAAAAAATACATTGCTGATTACAACCCTCTATGCACAGAGTGAGCTTTGTAAAGAAACTGGAATGCCCAGTGGTATATGGATTTATTAAGACCACCCTGAAACCTTTGGAAGGTTTTGGTCCTCTTTATACACGTAAGATATATAATATTCTGCTCATCCGATTGTGACTGTTCAAGATATATTGATACAAATGTCCTGTGCAGCCTGTAACATGGAGTCCTTGTTGAAGACGTTTGAAAGGTGTTGCTACTGCACTTTGCACTATAAAACTCATCTTAAGCTGGCTCTCGGGGTCTCAGCCCTGAGCTCCGCCCGGGCTTTGTGGCTGATAATCACCCTGCATAATGTCTCTGTTGGTAAAATGTGGTAATGAGGGTTTCACAGGTGCTGTTCTGATAAAGAAAAAATGGTCTCCTCTGGGACAAGAAGTGTTAACTGTATGATATTGAAGCAAGACACTGTTTAATAGTGTGTCATAGCAGCGTTCTTGAAAGATGCTGCACTGTTCTTCTGACCTTAGAAACCTCAAATGTGGGGGTTGATTTTGCCAGGGATGTAGCAGGCTAGATTCATGCAAAGCTGATGACTAGCAAGAAGTCCTGTAAAAGGAAGAGTTCACTTTGAATTGTCAGAAAACACGGAGGACTCCAGGCATCACTAGATGTAGATAGGTGTCTGTGAAATTGCCTTTAGGAGCCTTGGCCAGGTTGAGGATTGGATCAAGAAGAGATCAGTGGCAAATTTTCCTAAAGTAAATTGCAATTTATGCGTCAAATAGGCCGGGTCTCCATGTTCATGGCTTATATTTGTATATGAAGTTATTGTACACCTCCAAAAAGGGTCTATTATTTGATAAGCTACAGAAAAAAAAACATTTGACTAAAATACTTTATTTTTATCCAAACATCTTGCAAAATGCAGAAAGTGACTATTTCCCCTCAGAAATGTGAAAAGAAGCAGAGGGGGAAGATTAGATTAGTCTGTGTTAGCTGGGCCACAAAGCGGGGTGCTTCCAGCTTACTAGAGCCCCCATAAACCCCATTATCACTCCACCACAATTCCCCAGTGAACTGTGGCCCCGCGATTAGCCGTCAGAGGCCACATGGTTTATTATGACCATCTAAACATTACCCACTTGACCCCCGACCAATCGTGTGTCGGCATTTTGCAGAGGAATTGCTGGAGAGGTGATTGAAACCTGTCACTTTGCGATCAAGCACCTATTTTCTAAAGACCTCTTATACATTTTAAAAAGGGACATGGCCCGAAGCATAATTTTGGCCACCCTGCATGGTTAGTACCTTGCTATTTTGTCACATATTGTAAATGCTTTTTTGTAGCTAACCAAGAGTCTTTTTGTTTTAGAGATTTTCATCTATTCTTTGTACCAAAAGGCATCCCTGGCCTCGTCCAGCATGCACTGCTTTTTTGTGGCTTATCAACACAACCCCAAAGCAAAATCGCTCCACCCCATGCTCATTGGTGTTAATTTTCATGATGTTCTTTGAATTGCTCAAAAGGCCAAAACATATTATTGTATATTTTAATATATTTATTAATATATTTTAAGCTTGTTCCATAGGACTTGATTACAAAATTGATTACAAAATGAATCAGACTTATTCGGATTTTCTCTCTCAAACTGATGTGTTGAAGTGACAGGAGAGGTTTGATGGAGAGTTTTGATGACTTATTTGTGCAGGTGTCGCTGAACAATAGAACAATGCACCACATCTGCCTGAAGGTCTTTTTCAGACAAGAGGGGTCCCCCGTCTTCTGTCATAGGGACACAGGACAAGGGGGTTTGGGCTCGGGGCAGTGCAGGCTGCGTAAGGACCAGCGATTAGGTGAGTTGTTGATCGACAGACTCAGGCCAGATCAGCTGCGAGGGCCAAAAGGTGAGCACCCTTTTTTATTGGATAATCAATCACTTTAATAACTAGTGTATGAGCCTTTTTTTAAACTCCTTTTAATATTCTTTCCTAATCATGCCTTTGTTTAAAGCATGCCTGAAATAAACACTAAATTACCCTAATTTTAGTTAAATATTTGAAGGAGAGTTTACAGAATCCAGGCCTTCATATATGTTAAATGTGTAAACCACACTTCTTTAACAGAGTTTAACTCTTCTAGTGTGAGTTAATGTATGACATTTTTTCGGTATTCTCGAATCTCAGATTTAGCATGTACCCTCAACGCTTTAAGTAACACTTTTTTTTTTTTGCTGTTAAATGTATATTGCACTTTACACATATAATTGCATTTAGAGAATTGGGCACCATTTCTAGCAACATTAATGTTGTTGATGGTAGCTTTGCAAACAAAATGTCATTGTGAATCTCTGGGAAGCACTGAAGGATGAGGCTGAATTCAAGGAGGCACACACAAATCTGTTGTCACCGTACATTATGTCATCTCCAGACTAATCCTAGATTTAAATAATTGTATATCTGTCTGTTTGTGTGTGTGGTAAACTTATGCAAAATGTAATTGTAACGTAAAATCTGTTTTATTTTCACTATATTTGTAAGTCTGATATATTTACATGTGTGGTTAAGTAGCTGTGATGTTTGTTTTCTGGCCTTACTGTACAAATGTTTCCCAATCCTTAAACCAGACCAACACCCGTTTTTTTCTTTAACAGGTGTTGGTCCTGCAGACAGTGAATAAAAATAAGCTCAGGGGGGCATCCAGAATGGTGTCCCCCGAACATAACCCCTTACCTTCAATTTCGGAAAAGGAGTCCCACGACTGGCCCCTGGCGCGCACGCGGATGGGTCATTCCGGTCGTCGAGGACGCAATCATGGCCCGCATAATCTCCCAGCGGCCAATCGCAGGACTCATTTACCGCAGATGAAGGTAAGGATATCAGGCGTTCTGTTGGGGTTATGTGCATTCTGGTTTCCCCCCCGAGCTTGGTCTTATTAAATGTCTGCGAGACCAACACCCATTAAAGAAAGATGGGTGTTGGACCAGTTAAAGGCCCATTTCGACGAACATATTAATCGTCTGTTCCTGGAGCGTTTTATATGCAAGTGGGTGACTTACATTCAGACGCGGGCGATTTGTCAGCAAATATTCGTTAAAGCGATTGTAATAAAATTGCATTGAAGGTATTTGTATAGTTAATGCGACACACAAGAAATTGGACGTCAGTCAAAATGATACGATGCTTAACCAACTAGCGAATTCTTTTTGGCCTCTTGATTGCAGTGGCCATTTCCACGAATCAATTATTGCTTGATTGAGTTTACTTTAGGGATTATTCCTTCGCTAATCTTTCTGTGGAAATGGGCCCTTAATCCTAGCTTTGATATGGAAAAACATCTGTCCTACCGATTCTGATTATCATCTACTGTTCCCTTTATTCTAAGCATACAGTACGTCCTGCTCCAATATAACACTTACACGTGGGTAATCCTCCGCCAGAGGGCGCTGTTCACTGCAGACATGCAAAAAAAAAAAAAACAGGCTCCTCCTGGCCCTTCATATACCCAGGGACCTCCCACAAATCCCCAGATTTCTCTGCAGTGCTGACTGCGAAGACATGAAGTATCAACTCTCTCGCAGGTGAGCGGGGCTATTACAGCCTGCGGCCCTGCGGGACTATTTCCACCCGTCCTCTTCGATAAAGATGTGCCTCCCAGCCTGGGCTGCGCTGGTCGGGTGAAGGTAGGCAGCACCTCGTGTGCTCACGGAGCTACGCTCCACCGCAATCCCCCACCATAGGGTAGGCGGTTTAGGCCAATGGTGAGCCTCTAATAGATGCCCCTCCCGCATTGTTGCCCGTGCCCCTCATAGCGATGAACCCTGGGTGCAGGTCCGCTTCCCCCTCGCTTCCTCCTGTAGCTCGGGGGCAAAGAAAGGGGGGGTATGTGTGTGGCGGTCCCAGCGTAATGTTATCACGTTTATGGCTGTTGACCTTTTATTTAAACTTGGGTGTCAGTGCCGCGCTCCTTGCTCCGCATAAACCTTGTCTGGTTGCACGTGTGTGTGTCAGTTCATTACATAAGTGTGCAGCCCGGGCGGCAGCATCATTCTCTAGTGTGAGAGCAATCTACTTGATTCACTCTGTATGTGTGTCCTATCCACTACTGTCTTTGACGTTGCACTGGTTAGAGCTTCGCGCTCTTTGGGGGAGGCGGGAACTTGGCATGTCGCGCCCCGCATCACGGCCAGATCAGGCCCGCCCCTCGAAGTTCGCTTGGCGCCATTTTGACGGTCTTCGCGCGCGCGGTTGCGATCCACCTCCTCCCTTGGTCATGTAAGTGCCCTCCCGGGCGTTTTTTTGTTTCTATGATTCTTTATTACGGCTGCATGGCACTGACACCCCCTCTTATCCCCTTTTATGTCTTTCAGACGCCAAGATTTCGGTGGTTTCTCCCGGCCTGACATATATTATAGCGGGTTCACATAAAAAATTCTCCCACATTCCTAGCGGGTCTTGGCGCATCCAGGGTTGCCTATTGCGTAAATCCCTGCGGGCATACTGCTCAGATAATCACCATATAGAGGCATCTCAGAATTATGTACCCGGGGTCCCTCTGGGACATGACCGGCTGTGTACAGTGTGTGGTCAGCCCCATGCTGACGCTGACAGAGCACGGGTCTGCGGACCGTGTGCTGAACAGGCACTGACCCTGCAATCAGGTTTGCCAGTGGCTGCACCTCTCTTCAATACACCTGTCTCCCCGGACCTAAATCTCACTCCTGATGAGTCTCACTCGAGCGGGGATGACCAGCAAGTCGTGCCGCGCAGGCTGCCTACGGCTGAGCAGGTGCTGTCTAGTTTGGTGGAGCGCTTGGGCCCTGGAAAGAAGCGGTCCCTGACACCTCCTGGTTCTCCGGTTCCTAATGATACTGATGAATCTGCTGCTATGCAGGACCTTGACCCTTCTGATGAAGGTGAGCTATTCTCCGATTCGGGCTCCTCGGATGAGATGCCCTGGAGCCGTGATGATTCTGGGCCCGGTTCTTGGCGCCTGTGTGACACAGATGAACTACTTATTAAGAGTTTCCACACAGCGCCGCCGCGCTTGGAATTCCTGGAACAGGAGCATTTCCAGAATCTTATATCCCAAGAATGGGAATCGCCTTGTAAACTTAAAGGGGTCCCAGGGGTCTGGGATGGGAAGTACCCTTTCCCTCCTGATGTGGTTAATTTTTGGTCAGCACCTCCTGTGGTGGATGCACCGATTATAGGAGTTACTAACCCCCCCCTTCATGACTGCTCCTTATTACCGTACCCTTCGGGATGCTGAGGACCGGCGCATTGACAAATTGGCTTCCCACGCCTTTTCGTGTGCAGGGACGGCTCTTCGCCCGGTCTGCGCTGCGGCCATCACTGCGGTGGCCGCCAGGACTCTCATTAGAAAACTACTTGTTCACCGACCTGAGGACCTCCCCTGGGAGGTATTTAATGCACTCTCAGACTGTGATGTGTTTGTGAGGTTTATCCTCTCAGCGCTGGATGACACCATTAAGATGTGTGCTAGAACCTCTGCCCTTGTGGTAGCTATTCGCCGCCTGGTCTGGCTGCGACAGTGGGGTGCTGATGATGATACGAAAAAGGCTCTCACTGGCCTTCCTTTCAGAGGACGGCGTCTATTTGGGGCCCGTTTGGACCTTTTTGGAAAAAAGGGTAAGGCACCCCTACGCAGAAGGCCGTCTAGGCCTCCTCGGGGCAGGGACACCCCTCCCTATGTTAGTGTCAAACGCGAACCTGAGGTGTGCTTCCAACTTTTCGGAGTGGATTTCCACCACGGGGTGGGCAGGCAACGCCCTGGGCCTTCTGGCAGGGCTAAGTCCAAATCTGCCAAGACTTCCCAAGCATGAAGGGATGCCCTCGTCCTTCTGGGCGAGGGGACTGCCACAGCACCTGACTCCTATCTGGGAGCGTATCTTCTCCTTCTGGTGGTTCCAGGAGGTAGTTCCCCTGGACACAGGATAGAATTTGCTGGGCGGTCCCTCTCAGAGGTTGTCAGGGTGCTTCTAGCCCCTGTTTTTCCCCTCAGGAGTTGGTGCAGGCCGTACTCGGCCTGCAGGGTCTGGGCTTACTTGCAGGTTGCCCCTAACAGAATGGGGCAATGGCCTCTATGTTAACCTTTCTCTTTCCCTCATAATGATGAGGCAGTCTGGGCCATGCTGGCCTATGGTAGGCTTGGCAATTCTACACTCACAGGTAGTCCCTGTATGATATCTCTGTCTTGGGACACAGGTGCCCTGTGCAAGGGGGGATTCTGGCCTCCTGTGGCGTTCTAGATCCTGTTAGTTCCCCCTGTGTCTTCTGGACACCAAGACCGTTACTAGTCAGTTGCAGGACCAACCCTGCGGATTGGGGCCTTGTTTTTGGCCTCTCTTCCGCCCCCAGGCTACTCGCCATGGCGCGGATGGGGGTGATGTCTCGGACATGCCTGTGGGGCGTCCGCACTAGGACCTACCGGGTCGTCTTTCCTTACTCCCCAATCTCTATGTCAGGCCGAGTGGGTTAGTCGGCCGGCGGTGTCCCCTGGGAGTTACTGGATGGGTGCTCAGTCACCTCAATCCCTCATGGTCCCTTATCCGCTATCTCCATTCCTTGGATTCGGTTCAGGCTTGAGCCTTCTTCCTTGGCAACGAGTGGACTCCTGTCCCCCTTTGCGGACATCTTACTTTCACCAGGCAGGATTGCAGCTGGTGGGCCCGTTGGTGGCCCCGTTGGTGGCGTATCAGATGATGTCTCTTATATACTGAGCCTTTGGGCTCTTGGGCACAGTAGGTTATTGATTCTAGATGGGGTTCCAGCACCCCGGGAGCTAGGTCTGTGCTCATTACCCTTTGGTACGGTGGTTCCTCTTGAGCTGGTTATATTCAAGGACCCTGTCAGGGGGCACCCCCTTCTTTGCTTGCATCTTCCTGTGAATGGTCACCTTGGGTTCCAAGTCGCGCAGGTTGGCGGGGGGGGGGGAATTTCTTCCAAAACCCCCCGTGGTTCCTAGGTAGGGTCCCTTAGAGGGTCCATCTTACCTACTGGCTTTGTTAAAACAATGAGCCTTCAGTTGACTCTATACTGCTGGACTTCTCTCTTCAGGACCTGTCTATTTGGGGACTCTTGGCCTGTTGGAAGACAATGGCCTGTTTTATTATTGGTCTGGAGCTTGAAGCAGGATGATTCTCCTGGAAGGTTCCTGATCCTGATCTGGGTGGGGGTCTACGTCCCCTACTCCTCAGTGGTATTCGCTCCAATGGATGTCTTTCAGTGGCAGGTTGTGCTATCCTGGTGTCCCTCTGAGAGCTAAATAGGGTGGCTCTGTTGGGTCTCGCTTATATCACAGGGGCTCTGCCCTTGTTTTTACTGCCCCAGAATATTCTGACTCTGGTCATGGGGGCTTAGTAAATTTATGTCTAGACTCTCTATATTATATGTCTTCTCTTCATTCACCCTGCTATGTGGGGTTCTGCGCACGGTCGTGCTGATAAAGAGACCCGTGAGATTGATGGCCCCTGGGTGGCCTAGTGAACTATCGTTCGCAGATGCTTCCGCTGAGGTCAGCGGACCTGTACGCTCTCTCAGGAGTGCGGTTCTGCCTTTGTCAGGCTCCTTCTTATGTCGTCCCAATCTACAGACTCTAGTCTGGGGCTTGACAGCTGATTCATTCACCCCTTGGAGACGGGCTTATCTTCTGGGTGACTTGGTATATGGGGGGCTAGGAGCAAGCTTCTTTGGCTTCCTCTTCCTCCGTCTATTGTGGGTTATGGTGTACCCATATTGATTGACATGAGTCTTGGTCTCTCCCCTGTTGGATGTTCTCGGTTCCCAGGGTTCTAGAGTTGTTACAGCATAGGTTGGGGTTGGCTCCCCATCTAGGTACTCTGAAGGTTCAGGTTCTGTCCTGTCTGCCTTCCTGTAGAAGTCTGGTTCGGTCTTCCTTGTTAGGAGTTCTCTTGGTATTTCTATTGTCCCTGTTGGGATCAATTTTCATTCTGTTTGCCCTGCGGATTGTTCCCTTGGGACTTATTCTGGATGCTGCTGTTTTGTAGTTCAAGTCGCCCCTCCGGGGGCTGTTGCTTCAGTCAGACGTGTGCCTGAGAAGGTGGCTCTGATTACTTAGCCCTCGTTCATTATATATATATATATATATATATATATATATATATATATATATATATACACACACCATGATGTGGTGGTATTCCGCCTTACGCCGGACCCTTTTGTCCAAGGTGGCGATTTATGATCATTATTTAAGTCCTTTTAGTCTGCCTATGGGCCTTATTCTTAATAATGCTGAAGTAAGGGGTCTACATTCCCTCAACAGGTGTTGAAATTTTCCTAGTTGTTTCTTGTCCCTTAGGGGGACTGATGCCCTTTGGGGTCTGCGGGCGCCTCCATATGTATGCGCCTGATCTCGTTTGCTCCAGGGCCTATGCGCCCTTTGGACTGATCTTACTTGGATGGTTTGCCTTCCTGGTCCTGAGTAAAGGTTTCGGCTTCTTGCTGATCCTTGTTAGTGAAGGGGTCAGTATCCCCGTCTGTCTGGCGGGAGACCAGTTTTCATTTCCCCGTTGGGGAGAGTTCTACGTTTTTTACGAGGCTTCTGTTGCCCTTGGGCTGGTTAGGCCGTTACACTGGCCTATTCCTTTAAGGGGGAAGAATCTCCCTCTCTTTTTATTCTGTTACATTGGTGTTCAGCACTAGGTTTTCTGTTGAATAAGTTGCTAGACCGCTGCTTGTGTCTGTTCATACCTCTTCAAAGGTTTTGTTATGAGATTGACGTTAGAGCCTTTGCTCATGTCGTACTTGGTAGCAAAGTTTTGCAGGTGACAGCGCCTTTACTGTCTGCTGTGCCTTTTTTGTTGGGGATCCCACCCTACTTTATGGACCCTGCTATTGGATGTCCCACGTGTAAGTATTATATTGGAGCAGGACGTACTGTATGCTTAGAATAATACAATTCTGTGAAATTCTCAACTGTAGAATTGGTATTATACGCATACAGTACGTCCTGCTCCACCCCACCCTGGTTTTACATTTTCTGGATCCCCTGTATGGTGATTGTTATCATTACTATTGTTACCAGTTTGGTGGTTGGTTTCTCCCGGCTTCTTTTTTCACTGCTTTTCAATACTGGGGATTTGTGGGAGGTCCCTGGGTATATGAAGGGCCGGGAGGAGCCTGTTTTTTTTTTTGCATGTCTGCAGTGAACAGCGCCCTCTGGCGGAGGATTACCCACGTGTAAGTATTATATTGGAGCAGGACGTACTGTATATAATACCAATTCTACAGGTGAGTATTTCAGAGAATTGTATTTTTACATTTATCAGGACATTCCAGGCAAGGGCAGTAAAGAGCTGAAGTCTGGCCCTCACGGTCATTTCCTGCTTCCTGCGGAAGAAACAAGAAATACTGCTCACCCTGTTTGTGTTTTGGAACTAAACCGGAGGAGCATGATGGAGCCGCTGCATTGCTCCCAAACATATAGTACAGCAGAAAGTCCAGATCCAGAAATGGTAAAACATTTCGGGGGTTGCTGTGCCCCCTAGTCATGACTAAAGGGGCACAGTGACCCCTGGAACGTGGTGTGAGGCGGATAGTTGGATGGATTGTACTCTTCCTTGAGGATTGGCTGCTTTTAATTCTTCTTAAAGGTCAAGTTTTACCATTCTGGATCGGGAGCTGGACTTTCTGCTGTATTTCCTGCAGTGCGCTGTATATGCTGTAACGGGGCTCCAAAGTTTTCCCCACTTTTATTCTAAGTATGTCAAACACCCCGCTTCAAGACATTCATTACACTTGGGTATACTGACCTGTAGATGGCGATCTTGCAGAGATGTCAATAAAAAAAGGTAAGACCCTCCCGGCCCATAAATACCTGGGACCTCCCACTCATTCCCCAGTGTTCCATCTCTGCAGTGGCGAGCAAGTCAGAAGATGATGTCTCCTCCTTGCAGGTAGCCGGGATGACTCCCGGTCTTCTATTCTTCTATTCCTGCCCGGATCCCCTTATTTAAGTTACTTGCCTCCCAGCCTAGGCTGCTGGTCCGGGCAAAGGTAGTTGGCACCCCTGGTGCTTAGAAGCCGTGAGACCCCATAACAAGGGGTAGGCGGCTATCCGGGTTGGTGATCCCGGTTTGGGAATCCCCCGTCCCTTGGCCCTACCCTGGCATGGATTCCCCCTCTCCCGGATACCCTTAGAGGGGGGGGGGGGGGCGGGTCCCTTATGGATTCCTCTCAGTGTATGTGTGTGCTTAACTGTGTGTGTGTGCCTTTATTTTTTGACTGGCGCCGGCCTCCGCCGTGCTGCAATGTCGGCGGTTCTCCTCTGGGCGGGCCGGGCGCGCGCCTACGGCCCGCCCCGTGCTCCGGGTGCGTTTTCATGTCCCGGCTTCTGGCCGGGAGAGACGTGCCGGCCCGCCCTTCCTCCTCCTACTGCACAATGCGCGTCTTCTCTGTGCCTGGCATGCGGGACTGAAGGTCGGGTGAGTGGCCGGATGGCCATCAGATGTCTTTAACCCTTTATACATTCTAGCATGGTCTGAGCGTGTGCTTGTGTTTTGTGTTCCAGGTGGACCATTGATCATATGAAAGGGGGGTTCTCCCGGTCCAGGGTCCCTGGTTAAAATTTTAGCTAACCTAAAAATCCTCCCACTCGGGACTTAAAGGGGCATCCTGGGTTGCATTATTGCGTAATTCCCTCGGAGCATTATATATATATATATATATATATATATATATATATATTATTATTATTATTATTAAAAAATCACCATATGGACGCTTCCCCGGATACTGGGCTTGTGCCTCGGGGCAATCCAGGCTGTGTTTGGGGTGTGGGGTATCCCTTTTGAGGGATGATGTATTTCTATGTGTACCCTGTGCGCAGCGGATCTCAGGCGTCCGGTTCTGCTCCGCCAGTCTCCTCTCAGTCTCCCCCTCGCTTGACACGTACTCCGTGTGACGTGGTCATTGGCGGGGAGTCGCAATCTGAGGTGTGTGCCAGATTGGCCAATCTTGAAAAACTGTTTTCCAGTGCCGTTGCTAAAAAAAAGCCACGGCAAAGCGAAAACATTTGTATACAGCCACGCAGGCCTCTGATATGGAGGAGTTTGACTCCCTGGATTGGTCTGATTGTCCCCCGCGTGAGGAAGGGGAGCTGTATGAGGAGTCTGAGGGCTCCGATGACCAGCAGTTTGTGAGTGCTGATACCGAGCAGGGCCAGGGGGATTCCTTGGATACCTCTGAGGTCCTGGCTATCTCTTCTTTGAAGAGTTCTTTGAAGTGACCAAGCCGCGCTTGGAATTTCCTTATCAAAAGCATTTTGATGGTATCATTCTTAAGGAATGGGAGAGGCCGACTCGGCTTCCGGGTGTCCCACCGGGTTGGGACAGGAAATACCCCTTTCCGGCGGACGCAGTGAAGCTCTGGTCATCCCCCCCCCCCCCCCCCCCCCCCGAGGTGGATGCTCCTGTTTTGGGGGTTGTCCAGCTCCTCAGTCCTCCATTCTCCGGAGTGCATTACTCTCAAGGATGGTGAGGATAAACACATTGACCAGATGGCTTGTCATGGTTTTGCTAGTGTTGGATCGGCCTTGCGGCCGGTTTGTGCTTCTGCGCTTGTATTGGTAGCTGCCGGGTCGGTTGTTAGAGGACTGTTGGCCTCTTCCTGGCTTGACCCGGCTAGTGAGGAGTTTGCCGACCTTAAAGTGGACCAACACCCAGGATTTTGACTATCCTGGGTTTTGGTCCACTTCGGTGGGGCACCCCGATCGGGGGGTGCCCCGCTGTCTGAAACCCCCCAGAAAGCCCCAAAAAACTCACCTCTCCCCGCTCCCACGTGACCGCGCCAGCCAATCACAGCGCTCAGAGCCGCTGTGGTATGCGCGTCCAAGGCCGCCTGGACGCGCATACCAGCTCAGCTGGCTCTGAGCGCTGGAGGGCGCGTCTCGCGCTTCCCTCTAACAGGGAGTGCGCCTGCACTGGCCATTCACAAACGGCCGGCGCGGGTGCGCGCCCTGCTAGAGGGAAGCGCGAGACGCGGCCGCGGCTCGCGCATGCGCCGATGGAACGGGGCTGAGGTAAGGTTTGTGGGCTTCCTGGGGGGTTCCTCCCCGCGGGACATCCCGATTTCGGATGCCCCGCGGGGAGGGATCTGATCGGTCCGGGAATCCTATAGATTTCCGGGCCGATCCCCCCTGGGTGTTGGTCCACTTTAAGCGCTGTGAGTTGTTTTTGTCCTTTGTGCTGTCCGCCTTGGACGACACATTGGTTGATGTGTAGCAGAGCTGCGGCCCTGCTTGTGGCTATCCGGCGGTCGGTTTGGCTGCGCCAGTGGGCGGCTGATTTTGTGTCCAAAAAGTTGCTTACGGACCTTCCCTTTGTGGGGTTGCGGCTCTTTGGAGAGATATTGAATTCGGTGGCAAAGGGAGGTAAGTTACTCAGTCCTTTCGTGGGGCTAGAGTCGGCAGGGGTTCGGCTTTCCCCTCGTCCAGAGGTGATTCCTGGACCAGGGGCAGGGGTCGGTCCCGTCCAGGACACAGTTGGGACTCCAAGCCTAGAGCTGCTGCCAAGCCGGCTCAGCAATGAGGGGGCGCCCTCACCCTTGCGGGTGGGGGGACGGCTGCTACTCTTCTCCCAGGTTTGGGTCCAAGAGGTCTCGGACAGGTGGATTCAGGAAGTGGTGTCTTCCGGTTACAAGCTGGAGTTCGAGTTCCTGCCCCCTCCCAGATTCTTCAGTTCTTGGGTGCCGTCGGATCCTCTGGCCGCCCAGGGGCTTCGGGCGGCAGTAGCAAGTCTCTTGGACATGGCTGTTATCTGTCCGGTGCCCCACTCAGACCGGGGCCTGGGCTTCTATTCCAATTTGTTCACGGTGCCCAAGAAGGACGGATCCGTTCGTTCCATTCTGGATCTGAAGTTGCTCAACAGGTTCGTTCGTCCCCGGAAGTTCCGTATGGAATCTCTGCGCTCAGCCATCCACTCACTTCGTCAGGGGGACTTCATGACGTCCATAGACATCAAGGATGCTTACCTGCATATTCCAATATTTCCGGCACACCAGAGATTCCTCAGGTTTGTCATGGACAATCGACATTTTCCGTTTGTGGCTCTTCCATTTGGCCTTACCTCGGCTCCAAGGGTTTTTACCAAGGTGTTGGCAGGAGTGATGGCCATCCTCAGAGCCAGGGGTATCCGCATCGTGCCCTATCTGGAAGATCTTCTCATCATAGCGTCTTCCCTCAGTCAGGCGCAGCTGGATACCGGGACAGTGGTGTCCACTCTGGAGAGTTTCGGTTCGGTGATCAACTATCCCAAGTCTTGCCTCACTCCCTCCAGGGTGGTGGAGTTCCTGGGAATGTCTCTGGATACTTCTCAGGCCAGGGTGTTCCTCCCCCGAGCCAAGGTTCTTCTGATTCAGGAATTGACTCAGCGTCTCCTATCCATCCCCCGCCCGTCCATCCGGCTAGGGATGCGACTGGTAGGATTGATGGTGGCATCGTTCGAGGCGGTTCCCTTTGCCCAGTTTCACACAAGGACGCTCCAGCTCCATCTCTTGGCGGCCTGGGACGGGTCCCCATTGTCATTGGATCAGTCCTTTCTGATGTCCCCCCGGGTGCGGCGTTCCCTTCGGTGGTGGCTGAAACCGAGCACTCTGACGAGGGGCAGGTCTTTTCTGACCCCTCGTTGGGAGACGGTCACCACGGATGCCAGCCGGTCAGGTTGGGGGGGATTTTGGAAGGATCTTCGGTTTCAGGGGCTGTGGGGGCCTCAGGAGGCTCATGATCCCATCAATGTTCTAGAGCTGAGAGCCATCAGGTTGGTTCTGGCTCGCTTGACTCATCAATTATGGGGACTACCGTTCAAGTTCGGTCGGACAATCGGACGGCGGTCGCCTACATCAATCACCAGGGAGGGACTCGCAGCAGGCGTGCCCTCAGGGAAGTGTCTTTGATTCTGGATTGGGCAGAGGGCAATGTCCCATGCATCTCGGCAGTGTACATTCCGGGAGTGGAAAACACGGAGGCGGACTCCCTGAGCAGGGGGTCATCTCGCCGGGGGGAATGGTCGCTCAGCCCCAAGGTTTTTCGGTCGCTTTGCCTCCGGTGGGGGACTCCGGCGGTGGACCTCTTTGCCTCTCGTCACAATCACAAGCTTCCGGCATTGTGTCTCTCTCGCAGGATCCGCTGGCTCTGGCAGGGGATGCCATGTCTCTGAACTGGAGGGATCTGGGGTTTCTATACCTGTTCCCTCCGTTTCCCATGGTGGGCAAAGTGGTGCGCAAGCTGGCCCTAGATGGTGTGTCAGCAATCCTGGTGGCTCCAAGGTGGCCAAGACAGGTTTGGTTCGCAGACGTCCTAGGATCTTGGAATTTTTGCAACATGGTCTGGACCTAGGTTTGCAGCTTAGTACGCTGAAAGGGCATGTTTCTGGCCTGGCGGTTTTCTTTCAAAAGTCTTTTGCTCTTCATCCTCTGGTTAAGACCTTTTTCCAGGGGGTTACGCATGTGCAGCCTCCTAGGAAGCCTTTACTCCCAGTTTGGGATTTGAACTTGGTTTTGTCTGCCTTGCAGGGTCCTCCTTTTGAACCTTTGCAGGATATTGCACTTTCTACACTTACTCAGAAGGTTGTTTTTCTGGTTGCCATCACTTCTGTTCGGCGTTGTCCATTAAGGCCCCTTACTTTGAGAGGCATCAGGACAAGGTGGTTTTCCGCTTCAAGCCAGATTTCCTTCCTGAGGTGGTCTCTGCTTTTCATCTTAATCAGGACATTGTTCTACCCTCCTTGTGTCCTAAGCCTAGCAATGACAAGGAGAGGGTTTTGCATTCTTTGGATGTGGTTCGCTGTGTGAAGTACTATTTGGTGGCTACTTCTCCTTTTCGTAGGACTGACGCCCTTTTTGTGGTGCCCTCTGGGCCTAGGAAGGGTTTGGCTCCTGCCAAGTCTTCCATTAGTAAATGGATTCGCCAGGCCATTGTTGGGGCCTATTCTGCTAAGGGGAAGATTCCCTCTTTTCGTGTTACTGCTCATTCTACTCGTGCTGTTGGGGCGTCCTGGGCCTTCCAGCACCAGGCTTCTGTTGAGCAGGTTTGTAAGGCTGCTACTTGGTCTTCGGTTCACACTTTTTCCAAGTATTACAAGGTTGATGTTCGGGCCTCAGCGGATGCTGTTTTAGCTGCAAAGTTCTGCAAACTGCAGTGGTTTAAGTTTTTTGCCTCGTTTTTTGGATCCCCGCCCTTTATGGACACTGCTATTGGATGTTCCAAGTGTAATGAATGTCTTGAAGCGGAGTGTGTGACATACTTAGAATAATACCATTTTGTGAATACTCACCTGTAAAATGGGTATTATAAGTATGTCACACACCCCGCTTCACCCTGCCCTTTTGTATTCTGGATCCTTTATATGGTGAACCTTTTTGTTAGTTTTAATTGGCTTTCCTGGTCCCTTTCTCTTACTGCTATCTTTATACTGGGGAATGAGTGGGAGGTCCCAGGTATTTATGGGCCGGGAGGGTCTTACCTTTTTTTATTGACATCTCTGCAAGATCGCCATCTACAGGTCAGTATACCCAAGTGTAATGAATGTCTTGAAGCGGGGTGTGTGAAATACTTATAATACCCATTTTACAGGTGAGTATTCACAGAATGATATTTTTTTCCATGACCACATGCAAATGTGGTCACATGGCTGCTTGCTCGCTCAAAGGTTGCTAAGGGCCAGTGGTGCCATGCAACCACATTTGCTCATGGATGACCTAAATATTGCCATTACCTGGACTGTCCCTGTTGCTTAGTGGTTGCTAGAGATCTCTTTTCTTGGCAAATTCTTACCGTGTGGGAACATGACATGATCAGGTCAGAATTGGATGTTTTAAATATGTGTATCAAACTCCGAATATTGAATGGATTCTCTTCTGCAAAAATAAACAATGACAACTGCTCAAACATTTATAACTAACCTGGGTGGTGCATTTGGACAAGGCAAATGGACATAGACAACATTTAATGGCACCCGAAAACTCAAACCCTGTTGGCCAGCAACAAGTTCCTTAACTAAGATCTTGATTGCCCACTTTTTCAAATACATGTGGAAGTTGTCCCTGTGTCAGTGCAGTCCAGCTTTAATCTATGAAAGCCCCACATTTGGGACATACACAACAATTGACACATTTGGTAGTTAACTTACCCTACATATCAAAAGCCGTTGACACCCCCTCTAGGCTGATCATATGTTCCAAATGTGGCCTGTCATAGGTTAGAGTAGGCCAACACTTGCTCAGGGGTGCCTTGGTGCAGCATGTACCTTTTGCATAGATTTTCAAATCTGTTTTAACCAGATTTTAGAGACCGATTATGGGATTTGTTGTCAACCTGAGAAAAATGTGGCTGAAATCTTTCTACATCAGTATCTTCTGCTCAGGGCCCACCAACAGTCCGTGTTTTTACGGATCTCGACATACCTTTCTCTATAGATCTGTACGAGTTTTAATTACTTCGACTGTGAATCTTTGAGGAGATTTGCAAAACATGGCCTGTTGGTGGACCTTGATGAGAAGGTTGGGGAACACTGTTTTACATGACAGCACTTAGCCTCACAAGGTAACCACACTAAAACTGGTATTAATTAGTTAGAGCAGTTTTTGTACAAGGAGGCAACTCTGATTGGATTCCCTGTTCTGAAAGACCATGACCTACCACTTTTTGGGCCCACTAATTTAAAGGTTACACTATGCAGAGGTCATTACAAAATTTCTTGGTACCCTGATCACGCAGGACTTCAAGTGAAGCATGCAAGCTACCGTCATCTTGAGGAAGGCCCAACAAAGGCTATACTTCTTGAGACAACTGGTAAGATACGGTATGTCTAAAAGGATTCTAAAAACCTTAGGATCTCTTTTGACCTCCTCCTACAGCCAAGGACAAAAATAGGCTGAAGAGGATTAACAGGACTGCCCGGCAGAACTTAGGATGCCCCTTACCATCTCTAGAGGGACAATTCATGATCAGAGTCTGCACAAAGGCTAAAAAAATAGCTATGGATTCAACGCACCCAGGGCATTCTTTCTTCAGACTCGTACCCTCTGGCCGCAGGTACCTGGCCCTCTTACAGGGCGCGCGCCCGCGCCGGCCGTTTGTGAATGGCCGGCGCGGGCGTGCGAGAGGTGGCGGCGGCTTATCCGTCGCTTGTCCGTCGCCGATAAGGTAAGATTTTAGGGGCTTTCTGGGGGGTTTCACACAGGGGAGGGAGCTGATCGGCCCGGGAATCTTATAGATTCCCGGGCCGATCAGGGGTGGGTGTTGGTCCACTTTAAGGCAATGAATAACCTGCACTGAACTTTTACCTGTCACTACTATGTTCCTATACTACTATGTATTCTAAGTATTCTATGTTATTGTTTATAGTTATAATGGTTAATCTCCTGCCAAAAAGCATTCCTTGTATGTATCCTGTACTTACTTGGCAGTCAATAAAGTATTCATTATTACTCATATACTGAAGTGCTTCTGAAAATTCTTTGTAAAACTGTTTACACAATCAAGTGACACTCAAAGATGTCAAATGATGGGGACCTTCCAAAGGTGGGTATGTCAAAATGACCAAAAGTTATATCAAATATCCAGTCTAGGTAACTGGACTTGATAGATTTTTCTCGAGGAAGTTAAGCAAATCTTCCAGTTGACTTTTCAATTCAGAATGAAAATTCTGAATTGGGAAAGAAAATCTCAAGAGTAACAAAATGTACAGAAAATAGTACAGAAAGTCTTGAGTTGTTACTACGGGTAAGAGTTAATGTGTTCATCGAAAATACATTTTCAGTAGCAATAATCCGGATAAGCAGTTTCATACCACACCACGAAGGGATGTGGGTCCTACATTCCAAAATCCTGCTGCATGCCCCACCTATCTGGGCATCCTGATTTGGCATATTTTGGACTAACAAAAGCCACATTTGCATTACTTTTATAAAGTCTGCAAAAATATAAAGATATATATAGACTTTCAATTTTGGCCATGCTTGTTTTGCTTTACATTATAGAACATTTGTCATTTGTGCACCTCGAGGGTCTCTTTGTTGTCTGATTGTTTGCAAATATTGGACTCCGACGAAGTCCTGGTATCAATTTTATTTACAGTATACAAACGTATAAGGTAGAGAGGCTGGCTGTCATAAGAGAGACCTGCAAACCAGACCAAAAGTAGGTTATTACATCTCCTAGGGCCCCTATGCCCCACAGCCGAAATCACTAGCTAACCCCCCCACCCGAGCAGCATAATCGCCTAACCGTGATCAACCACTCTGGTTACTTGTGGCACAGGAAGCATGTGTAGAAGCATCTCCTGCTACAGCACTACACGGCATGCTACAGCATGCCACTGCACGCACTTCTTGTACTACCACATTGCTTTCACTTCCAATCCTGGGTTGTGGATATATAATAGCTCAAATTATATTTTGTACTGTAACCTTTGTTTATCCACAGAGGAAGATGCATACAGCACATACTCCAATCTTCTTCTTAAGTACTTTCTGGTGGAGGGAGTGGTCAGCGGACATGAAGTCTTTGTTGCTTCTGCCAGTGAGGATCCTCAGACAATTTTAAAGGTATGATATAATATTTTTTTTTAACACTGAGCCCCTTTTACATATCAGCCATATAAATTTTAAAGCAAGCATATACTTTTAATAGACATGGTGGGCCTTCATGTACAACATGTCCCTTTTCACCCATGCTTTTAATGTATGATGTATGGAGGCATGCAGTCAGAATAGGGACTGCCTGTAAAGGTGAGGCAGCTTCCTTGTGGGCTGGCTAAAAATGGCCAGCGTCTAAGACCAACCATTGTCTTCAGTAGAACACCCCACAAGGGAAGATAGACTGTGCTGCAGGGAAGGTCCAGTTTGTGAAACCAGAGAACGGACTGCTGGAACTGTAGGCTGGGCGAGCCAGATGCCTGGGTTCCTGGAACAAGCAAGTATCGTAGTGTGTTGGCCAGGCAGAGGTCAAAGGCTCAAGTTCAGATTAAAGTGGACCAACACTCAGGATTTTCACTATCCTGGGTGTTGGTCCACTTCCGTGGGGCACCCCGATCGGGGGTGCCCCGCTGTTTGAAACCCCCCAGAAAGCCCCAAAAACTCACCTGACCCCGCTCCCACGTGACTCGCTCCACCAATCAACGCCGACTGACAATCGAGGTCTGTCGACGGACAAGGTGAGAGCGCCCGCCACCGCCTCTCGTGCGTCCCTTCTACACCCGGCGCGGGTGCGCGTCCCTGCTAGAGGTATGCGCGAGAGGCGGGCGGCCCGCGCATGCGCCGTTGGAACGAGGAACAGGTAGGATTTGCGGGCGTCCTGGGGGATTTCACACAGTGGGGCACCCCCGATCGGGGTGCCCCGCAGGGAGCTGATCAGCCCGGGAAACTTATAGATTCCCGGGCCAATCAGTGGTGGGTGTTGGTCCATTTTAAGTAACAAGCCAACAGTAACAAGGGGCATAAACAAGGGCCCAAACAAAAGTAAGCCAGAGGAGAGCAACCCAAAGGTAAGCCTAGATAAGGGGTTTGAGGTAGAGAAACTGCATCACAACAGATGGTCTTGAGTTCACAGGCCATGGAACACACAGAAACCAGGAAGGCCGATGATCGGGCAACACTGTGATAACACGCTCCTTTTAAACATCAGCATGTGTTTGAGATGACATGGAAGCAGACCTCCAGCTGGAATGGGATCCAGATTTCGCACGAATGTGCACATGCCAGAAGTCCCAGTAAACAGACGGTCTGTTAAATTCCAAGAACCAGGGATGTGCAAAAACATAGAAATCCAGGAGGGATTCTGACACCAGTGTCCAGGTTTCTTTCTACAATGGATCATGCACACAGGATTTACCTTCATTTGCTTATATTTTTGCTTGGGGGGGGTGTTGGTGGGTATGTTGGTTCTGCTTGTTAGCATCTTATGTACAACACAATACAGTCTTTGTTTAAAATTTTAAACTCTAATAATCTAATAATAAGTTTATTATGACTTAACATACGGTATCCTCTATGGAAAAGAATAGAAAAAAGCAATACAAATCTGCCCAGCAGCAGCAACTCCTATGAAAGCCATTAACAATTCCATGGGCGTCCAGCTGTATAATATCACACTGTCCCACTTACATCACATGTCCCTGCCAGCATTCCAGTGCAGTAAAAAGCGAGTGACCCAAACAATAGTGCCGGGACTGCCTTTCACTGGCAATGAAATGCTATAATTGTCCTGCTTTAATTTTATGATATGTAATTGGGTGGTTCCTGAACCTATAAGCAAGACAAATATTGCTGATACTTGGAAGGGGAAAAGACATTCTTTCAGGCCGTAATTATTGCCAGGAAAAAAATGTGTGTTAAGAAAAGAGACAAGTAAGAGATAAAAAGGCCCATCAACAGCGTAGGGTATATTATATACCACCCAGCAATTTATCCATCATCCTTTGAAAACATATTCATGCCTTTTGTACTCCTAGCTCTCTCAGAAAATCAGCTATGAAGCTCAACAATGAAAGGCCTCACAAAAAAAAATAGACTGCAAAGCCTAATGATTTTTCTAAACTATTAAACTAGGAGTACAGGCAGAATTTAACCAACTTGTTTGAATACTTGGCTGTCATTGTGCGGTAGAATTTCTTGGTTAATATGAAGATTAGAAGCAGGAGATCGGAAACACTTTTTTTCACCAAGTGCATTGGTGATGCACAAGGAGTTCTTCAGTTAATTACATGGATGGAAATTAAAAGTGGAATTCCAGTTTTAGATGACCCCACCCCGACCTCTTACCTTGCCTGGATCCCATGCTGTTATCAGCACTACTGCGGCAGCCATACGAACAGGTCACAGAACGGCATTCCCAGCTCTGGGCGCACTCCCATCCACCCATTGTAAGTAGACTACAAATAAAATATACCAATGAACTTTACAAGCAAAATTATTCCAAGTATGCAGCACGCCCTGCTCCAGTAATGTTTCATTACGTCTGGGATATAGTCCACAAGAGGGTGCTTTACTGCAGAGATGGCAAAAAAGAGACCCCTCCCAGTCCTTACATACCTGGGACCTCCCACTAAATTCTGCTGGCTGCAGCGCGGCTGGTCTGCAGCCTGTCCCCGCGTTCTTGGAGGGGGCGGGCCTAGCTATCGGCGCGTTCTGCAGGCGTTCCACCCCTCCTATGTCTCTCAGCACCATCTTGGTCTGATGCGTGTGGAGGGCTAGCTCTTCGGGCGTGCATGAGTGCCCTTGCGGGCTTGGGTTATTATTATGGTTATTTTCCTTGTATATAATGCTTGGTTAAGTGTATCTATATACTGATTGTGGGTATTATATTATTAGTATACAGTGCTTCCTGCTCCAGATAGATTACTTACACTTGGGTTATCCTCCGCCAGATGGCGCTGCACTGCAGAGACATGTAAAACAGGCTCCTCCCCTCAAATACCCGGGGACCTCCCACAAATCCCCAGATTTCTCTGCAGTGCTTACTGCGAAGACATGAAATTATCACTCTCTCGCAGGTGAGCGGGGCTATTAGCCTGCGGCCCTGTTGGACTATTCCCACCCGTTCCTCTTGTGATGTGCCTCCCAGCCTGGGCTGCGCTGGTCGGGTGAAGGTAGGCGGCACCATGCGTGCTGATGGAGCGCTGCTCCCCCGCAGTCCCCCACCACAGGGTAGGCGGTATAGGCTGATGGTGAGCCTTTATGGGATGCCCCTCCTGCCTTATTGCCACATGCTCCGTGTAGCAGTGGGTCCTGTACAGAGGGCCGCCATCCTCCCTCATTCTCCCTGTAGCCTTTGAGGGGGAAAGAAGGGGGGTGTGAGTGTGTATAGTGATTCGTGTATGGCGTTTTTTTTTTTTTTGTCTGTTTGGACTAGATATGTGGTGTCAGCCGCCGCGCTGACTTGTCTGTTTTACTATTACAATGGCCGCCGCCGCGCACGTCTTTTCCTTCATTTGGATGTCCTCACCGGGCGGCGGCGTTACCTCAGTCGCTTCTGCGTTATCATTGGCTGCTTGTCTGTGGGCTGCGCGCTCTTCGGGGGGGGGGGGTCGGTGGCCTGGCGCGCTCTGCGTCATGGCCCGCTCTGGCCCGCCCTTCGAGGTTCGCTCGGCGCCATTTTGTCAGGTCGCGCTCGTGCGCGTGTGACAGTTATACCTTCCGCGGTCTGTAAGTGCCCTCGCGGTGCGGCTTTTATGCTCATTCCTTACTGTGCATGGTTTTGACGCCCCTTCTTCTCATTGTGTCTTTCAGATGGGTGAATCCAGTGGCTTCTCCCGGCCCGGTGTAATTGTTAGTTGGGCCTATTATAATTACTCCCACTTCCCTAGCGGGTCATTGGGGCATCCAGGGTTGCTTACAGCGTCAATCCCTACTGGCTTATTGTGCCTATTAATCACCATATGGAGGCATCCCAGGATAATGTGACTGGGGTTCCTTCGGGACAAGCCCGGCTGTGTGTAGCTTGTGGGGTCTCACCTATCAGCGGTGACAACGCACGGGTCTGTGTTCCTTGCGCACAGCAGGCGCTAACGTTGCAACCCGCCCCTCCGGTGGCTGGCCCTGCACCTCGTCTCACTTCACCTACTCCCCCAAGCTTGAGTCTCACCCCCATTGAATTGCATACAAGCGGGGATTCTCAACCTGATGTGTCTGCTAGACTGGCCAGTGTTGAAAAATTGATTGCTAATACTTTAGCACGTAAGGCCACCGCTAAAAAGCGTCGTTTAACCCCTGATGCCACTCTTTTCCCTATGGAGTCTGATGAGTTTTTGCATCTATGTGGCTATACCCCATCGGACGAAGAGGAGCTGTTCTCTGATTCAGGGTCATCTGACAAGAGACCCAGGGGTCATGACGATTCTGGCTCTGACCCCTGGACCCCGGATGATACTGACAGACTGCTGGTTCAGATTTTTGAGGTTCTGTCCATCTCTCCCCCTGTTGCGGCTCCCAGCCAAAGGGGTGAGCTTTTTCATACTGCTAAGGCTCGTTTGGAATTTCCGGAGCAAACCCATTTCAATAACCTCGTGCTTAAGGAGTGGGAATGTCCCAGTAGACTTCCCGGTATACCTAAGAGTTGGGACAGAAAGTATCCCTTTCCTGCTGATATGGTCAAGTGCTGGTCATCGCCTCCCGAGGTGGATGCTCCTATTCTAGGGCTGTCTAACACCTCTATTATGCACTCCCCTGACACTACTACTCTGCGGGATGCTGAGGACTGGCGCATTGACCAATTGGCGTGCCATGCCTTTGCATTTGTGGGGACGGTGCTGCGCCCGGTTTGCGCCTCGGCCATTATGTCTGTGGCGCTCAGGGCCCTGATCAGAAGTGTACTTGACGGTGCTCCTGATGAATTGCCACCTGATACGTTTAATGCACTGTCTAACTGTGATGTGTTTGTAAACTTTATCCTATCTGCCTTGGATGATGCCATTGTGTGCGAGAAATTCTGCCTTGGTGGTAGTTATACCCCGCGTGGTTTGGCTGCACCAGTGGGCTGCTGACAATGCTGCAAAGAAGGCCCTTACTGGGCTTCCATTTAAGGGGCTACGCCTGTTTGGGGACTGCCTAGACCTATTCTCAGTGTGCCACACACCCCGCCTCCCCTTTAATTCTTACGATCGGGTTACTCCACCAGCAGGTGGCGACGTTGCAGGGAGAAGTCTTGAAAACAAGCCCCTTCCAGCCTATATATACCTGGGACCTCCCACTTAACACCAGTTTTTTCTCTCTGCATGAAGCGACAAGACAGAAGAAAGAAGTCTCCTGCAAGTCTCCTCCTCAAACCCGGCATCCCCTTTTGGTCTATTTCTGCCCAGTTCTATTGTGTTGTTTATGCCTGGAGCTTATCTCCTCCGCTCGACCCCACTTGTGGGGCAATGCGGCTATCCGGCATGGTGATCCGGATTTGGGATGCCCCTGTCCCGATGTTCCCTTTAGGTCACCTTCTCCCGCTCAGTCCCTTCTCCCTTCGCTAAATGGGGGGGGGGGGTGCGTGTTGCATGAGGTGCTTTACTTAATGTTATTTGTGGAAGTGCCTTGGCAGGTGTCAGCGCTGCGGTGGCGGCGCGTGGCTTGGGCTGCTGGGGCCTTTGTTTGTGTTGCACTTTCAAATTTCCCCCCTTTTTTTGCTGTGTCCGGGCCCGCCCTTCACTTCCCCTTTCTCATTAGAGACAGGTGTGCTGAAGCCGGTGGGGGAAGGGTCCAGTGCGGCTTGAGCTGTAGAGGTAAACGGTCCCCACCATTGCGCACGTGGGGCCGTCCTTGTACTTTGTTATTGCCTGCCATGTATAGCGTTTTTTCCTGGGGCACTTCTGCTTATGTATGGGTCAAATGCCTGTATTTGGGTATCTGTGTGTGTATATGTGGTTATATGTGTATATATATATATATATATATATATATATATATATATATATATGCATATATTTATGCAGGTATATACTCTTATTTTTTATTGATGCACTCTCTGGCTTTGCCTTGAAATAGCATGTGTCATGTATATTTTATTCATGATGTTTAAACTATTCATATATGTTTGCCTTGTTGGTTATGTATGAATGTGGTGCATACTGGTTGGGGGACTGACTGTGGTCTCTTTTCCCCCACAGATTCTGGGATCCCCTCACTGCAGTGGCTCTCCCGGTCTGTTATACCTGGCTAGTCTTAGTCTCTAAATTGGGATTTTCCTAGGCTTAAAAAAAAAAAAATCCTCCCACTTCCGGGACTTTAATTACAAAGGGGCATCCCGGGTTGCTTAATGCGTAAAACCCTGGGTTGTTGCGAATACCACAAATTCACCATATGGAGGCTTCCAACGTTACCGGAAATGGCTCTTCGGGGCTATCCAGGCTGTGTGGGGGTTGTGGGGCTCCGCTCCCAGGCGATGAAGTCATATTATGCGTTCCATGTGCAAGGCAGAACATTGCGCGCCAGTCCGTTGCTCCGGCTTCTGGCTCCTCGCAACTTCCGTCATCTCCTATCCCCCCCAACCTAGTCCGGACCCCGTGTGACATTGTCAAAAGTGGGGATTCGCATTCCGGGGTGCATGCGCGGTTGGCCAACCTCGAGAAAATCATTTCCGCTTCAGTGGCTCAGAAGGCTACGGCAAAGCGGAAGCACCTTTCTCCGGCAATGCCTGCTTCGGAGGGTGAGGTACCTGAATTTTTGGATTGGTCCGATTGTCCCCCTGTTGAGGAGGGGGAACTCCTTGAGGAGTCGGATGAGCCTGCAGACCAGCTATTGTTTGACACTGCTGGTGATCAGGCTGTGGGGGTGTCCATTGACACTCTTTCCATTTTGGCTCAAATGTTTGAAGTTTTGGCCTTGGATCCGCCTGCGGTGGTCCCTCTGCCAAAGGGTGAGTTGTTTGACGTACCCCAGCCACGTTTGGTGTTTCCCAGGCAACAGCACTTTGAGAGGGTTGTCCTTAAGGAATGGGAACAACCCACGCGCCTGGCTGGAACTCCTCCTAATTGGGATAAGCGTTATCCCTTTCCGGAGGACTTGGTGAAGCTTTGGTCAGTGCCCCCCGACGTCGATACCCCGGTGTTAGGGTTGACTGGCTCGGCTGCGTTGCACTTGAATTTGGTTCTTTCTGCTCTTCAGGCTCCTCCCTTTGAGCCTTTGCAAGATATTGCTTTGTCTACCCTGACTCAGAAGATTGTCTTCTTGGTAGCTATCGCTTCGGTTCGACGTGTCTCGGAGTTAGCGGCCTTGTCTATTCAGGCGCCCTACTTTGAGAGGCATCAAGACAAAGTGGTCTTTCGGTTTAAACACTTTCTTCCTAAGGTTGTTTCTGCTTTTCATTTGAATCAGGATATTGTTCTTCCCTCCCTGTGTCCTAAGCCTAAGAATGACAAGGAGAGGGTTTTGCATTGTTTGGATGTAGTACGCTGTGTTAAGTACTATTTGATTATTACTTCTCCTTTTCGTAAAACTGATTCCTTTTTTGTTGTGCCCTGTGCGCCTAGGAAGGGTTTGGCGCCGGCCAAATCTTCCATTAGCTAATGAATACGTCAGGCCATTATTGCGGCCTATTCTGCTAAGGGGAAAGTTCCCACTTTTCGTATCGCTGCTCATTCTACTCGCGCCGTTGGAGCGTCTTGGGCTTTTCAGCACCAAGCTTCTGTTGAACAGGTTTGTAAGGCAGCTACTTGGTCTTCTGTTCATACTTTTTCTAAGTTTTACAAGGTTGATGTGCGGGCCTCAGCGGATGCTGTGTTTGGCCGCAAAGTTCTGCAGACTGCAGTCATTTAAGTTATGCTTCACTTTGCCTTCGAATACCCATCCCTTGTGGACACTGCTTTTGGATGTCCCGATCGTAAGAATTAAAGGGGAAGCGGGGTGTGTGGCACACTGAGAATAATACCATTTTGTGAGTACTCACCTGAAAAATGGATATTGTCAGTGTGCCACACACCCCGCTTCACCCGCCCTTTTTGGTATCCTGGATCCTTTATATGGTGAAGCTTTTCTTTATTTTGAGGTTACCTTTGGATTTCCTGGTACTTTGTCTTTCTGCTTTTTAAATCACTGGTGTTAAGTGGGATGTCCCAGGTATATATAGGCCAGAAGGGGCTCGTTTTCAAGACTTCTCCCTGCAACGTCGCCACCTGCTGGTGGAGTAACCTGATCGTAAGAAGTAAAGGGGAAGCGGGGTGTGTGGCACACTGACAATATCCATTTTTCAGGTGAGTACTCACAAAATGGTATTTTTTGCTAAAGGAGGTAAGTTACCCCAGCGGAGGCGGCTGTCTCAGCCCTTTCGGGGCCAGGGCTCCCTTTCGCTCCCCTACCGCGGTGCTAAGCAGGGAAAAGGGGTGTCCTTCGCGGGGGCTCGTGCTGATCCCTCGCATAGGAGCAGAGGACGACGTCCTGGCTCCTCCTGGGGGTCTAAGCTCAAATCCTCTCCCAAGCCCCCTCAAGCATGATGGGGCGTCCTCACCCGTCAGGGTGGGGGGACGGCTACAGCACTTTGCTCACGTCTGGAGGCACCACGTCTCAGACCGGTGGATTCAGGAGGTAGTGTCCACTGGTTACAAGATAGTTTGCTGTGCCCCCCCCCAAGATTCATCAGGTCCCGGATCCCCCAGGACCCTGTCTCAGCTCAGGTTTTGATGCAGGCCGTGCAAGGCCTTCTGGGTCTGGGGGTCATTTGCAGTGTCCCCTTAAGAGAAAGAGGCAAGGGGTTCTATTCCAACCTTTTCACAGTTCCCAAAAAAGATGGGTCAGTCAGGCCCATTCTGGATTTAAAGATCCTCAACAAATTTGTCAAGAACAGGCGCTTTCGCATGGAAACTCTGCGCTCGGCCATCAGCTCCCTGCGCCCAGGGGATTTCATGACATCTGTGGACATCAAAGATGCTTACCTTCACATCCCTGTGTTCTTGGGACACCAAAGTTTTCTCAGATTCGCGTTGGTAGATCAACATTACCAATTTGTGGCCTTGCCATTTGGCCTCACCTCAGCTCCCAGAGCGTTCACCAAGGTGCTGGCGGGGGTGATGTCTCTGGTGAGGTCAAGGGGCATACGCGTGCTGCCCTACCTGGACGACATACTCATCACCTCTCGGTCTCTACAGCAGGCAGAGTTGGACACTCAGCTGGTGGTGTCCACCCTGGAGTCCTTCGGCTGGGTGATCACCCCAAGTCCTCTCTGTCCCCTTCCTCGGTGACCCCGTTCCTGGGAATGATTCTGGATACGGTTCAGTGAAGGATATTCCTTCCTCAATAGAAGGTGGAAGCTCTAAATGCGCAGGTGAGGTTCCTGCTGTTGTGTCCCCAGCCCTCCCTCAGGCAGGGAATGCAGTTGGTGGGCCTGATTTTTGCTAAAGGAGGTAAGTTACCCCAGCGGAGGCGGCTGTCTCAGCCCTTTCGGGGCCAGGGCGGCAATTCTGGTGGCCCCAAGGTGGCCAAGACAGGTTTGGTTCGCAGACGTCGTAAGATTGGCGGTAGACCAGTACAGGCTGCCCCTGTTTCCGGATCTGATCTCTCACCTTGATTAGAGCTAGGAAGAGGTCTTCCTCTACCATTTACTATAGGACTTGGCGGTCCTATATTGACTGGTGTGAGGCTTGGGCCTTACCTTGCAGGGTGTTTTCGATTCCTAGTATTTTGGAGTTTCTACAACACGGTCTGGATCTGGGGTTCCAGCTCAGTACCTTGAAGGTCAAGTTTCTGCCCTGGCTGTCTTTTTTCAAAGGTCTTTTGCTTTGCATCATCTGGTCAAGACTTTTTTCCAGGGGGTCACTCATGTTCAGCCCCCTAGAAAGTCCTCCGGTTCCCGTTTGGGACCTAAATTTGGTTCTTTCGGCCCTCCAGGTGCCTCCTTTTGAACCGATGCAGGATGTGTCTTTTTCTGTGCTCACTCAAAAGGTTGCCTTTTTGGTGGCTATTACATCTGTTCAGCGTGTCTCTGAGTTGGTGGCTCTGTCTATTCAGGCCCCTTACTTTGAGAGACACCAGGATAAGGTGTTTTTTTTCGCTTTAAACCAGATTTCCTTCCTAAGGTGGTTTCTGCCTTCCATCTCAATCAGGATGTAGTTCTCCCTTCCTTGTGTCCTAAGCCTAGCAATGACAAGGAGAGGGTTTTGCACTCTTTGGATGTGGTTCGTTGTGTGAAGTACTATTTGGTTGCTACTTCTCCTTTTCGTAAGACGGACGCCTTGTTCGTGGTGCCTTCCGGGCCCAGAAAAGGTTTGGTGCCCGCCAAGTCTACCATTAGTAAATGGATATGCCAAGCCATTGTTGGGGCCTATTCGGCTAAGGGGAGGGTTCCTCCTTTTAAGATCACTGCTCATTCTACTCGTGCTGTTGGGGCTTCCTGGGCTTTTCAGCACCAGGCTTCTGTTGAACAAGTTTGTAAGGCTGCTACTTGGTCTTCCGTTCATACTTTTTCAAAGTTTTATAAGGTTGATGTGCAGGCCTCAGCGGATGCTGTTTTTGGCCGCAAGGTTCTGCAAGCTGCAGTGGTTTAAATTGGTGCATTTTTTTTTTGCTGTATTTGGATCCCCATCCATCTCGGACACTGCTATTGGATGTCCCATATGTCATGAATAGTGGAAGCAGGGTGTGTGACATGCTTATAATACCCATTTTAAAGGTGAGTAATCACAAAATGGTATTTTCTCCAATCTGTAGTGGATTCCCTGTGGCGCCTGTGTTCTCCTTTTCTTTTATGTATAGTGTTTTTTTATTGGGCGATGTCCTGATTTCTGTGGACCTACAGTGTTGTGTTTCACAATGTATTCTTAGTATACAGTACGTCCTGCTCCAGATTAGATTACTTACACTTGGGTATTACTCCGCCAGATGGTGCTGGACTGCAGAGACATCGAAAACAGGCTCCTCCCAGCCCCAGAAATACCCAGGGACCTCCCACAATCCCCAGATCTTCTCTTCAGTCCGGACTGCGAAGGACAAGAAGATGGCTCTCTCCTCTCGCAGGTGAGCGGGGCTATTAGCCTGCGGCCCTGTAGGACTATTCCCACCCGTTTCATTAGTAATGTGCCTCCCAGCCTTGGCTGCGCTGGTCGGGTGATGGTAGGCAGCACCGCTGTCAGGTGCTTAGGAGCGATGCTCCACCGCAATCCCCCACCAAAGGGTAGGCGGTATAGGCATATGGTGAGCCTCTATGGGATGCCCCTCCTGCCCTATTGCCCCTGTCTATCGGTGGGTCCTGTTAAGTGGCCGCTGTCCTCCCTCGCTCTCCCTTGTAGCCCTCGGGGGAGGGGAGGTGTTCGTGTATGTGTATTTGCCTTTGTGCTTCACTGTATTATGTTCTTATGGTTGGTGTCAGTCGCCGCGCTGACTTGGTTGCACTGGTTGTCTTTTTAAAATTGCCGCCGCACGCGCGCTTCCACTGTGTTCCACACTTGGCGGCGACGTTACCTCAGGCGCTGGTGCGCCGTTATTGGCTGCTTGTCACGTGTACGGCTTTGCGCTCTTCGGGGGGCGGGGCCCGCGGTTGGTGCGTTCCACGTCACTGTCCCTGCGGCCCACCCCTCGAGGTATACCCAGCGCCATTTTTTCTTGGATCCGGCTGCTACGTGACTGGCATCTACCTACTGCGGTCCGTGAGTGCCCTCGCGGGCGGCTTTGTTTACCATTGTCATTCACATGTTACTTACGGTTCCCCTTTGCTTATGTCTTTCAGACAGGCCGAACCCTTTTGGCTTCTCCCGGCCCTACTCCCTCTATTTAGTTATTTAACTTGTGAGGCCTAGTGTGTAATTACTCCCACTTCCCTAGCGGGTTATTGGGGCATCCCAGGTTGCTTTTATAGCGTGAATCCCTATCGGGTTATTGTGCCGGTATAATCACCATATGGAGGCGTCTCAGGATAATGTGCTTGGGGTTCCTTCGGGACAAGCCCGGCTGTGTGCAGCTTGTGGGGTGTCCCCTATTAGCGCTGACAATGTGCGGGTCTGTGTACATTGTGCCCAGCAGGTGCTTGCGCTGCAGCCTGGTTTACCAGTGGCTGGGCCTGTGCCTCGTATGGCCTCACCTACTCCCCCGAGCTTAAATCTCACTTCCATTGAGTTGCATACAAGTGGGGATTCTAAGCCTGATGTGTCTTCCAGACTGGCTAGTGTTGAGAAGTTGCTTGCTAATACCTGGGCGCGTAAGGCCTCTACAAAAAAGCGTCACTAAACGCGTGATGTCACTATATTCTAAGTATGTCACACACCCCGCTTCAAGATATTCATTACCTGCGGGTAGTATGGTCCTGTAGAGGGCTTCTGCAGAGATGATTGGAGGAAAGAAAGCCCCTCCCAGTCCATAAGTACCTGGGACCTCCCACTCATTACCCAGTCTTCATCTCTGCAGACGGCGAGCAAGCAGCAGATGATATCTCCTCCTTGCACAGGGGGACTTTAAGGTAGCCGGGTCTACTCCCGGCCTATATATTTTTTTATTTCCGTTCAGACTCTTTATTCCCTTTATTAATATATAGCTATTTAAATGCCTCCCAGTCTTGACTGCTGTCCGAGTGAGGGTATAACGGCACCTCAGGTGCTCAGGAGCTATGCTCCACCGCGAGACCCTATAAAGAGGGTAGGCGGTTATACCGGGTTGGTGACTCCGGTTTGGGATGCCCTGTCCAAGAGTTTAATTTTCCCCTTAAATGGCCTATTCCCCTTTTTTAGTTGTGTGGAGGCCTCTTATTCAGCTTCTGGTGTTTTTCTATGGGGGCGCCTGGAAAATAGATTTATTTGAAATGTTTGTTTAAAATGTTTACTTTTCTGGTATGAATAGTTATAATGTAAACTTGTTGCAATCTTTTTTGCTGACAGACACTGGATTTTACCGCAGAGCTGAGGGGAGGATTTCTCCCCTCACGCTCTTCAGTGAGGGGGCGGGGCCGGGCCTTCGGTATGAGGCCGCAGCCCGCGCCCTTTAGGAGTTTGGAGCTGCTGGGCGGAGCCTTGCAGCGCGCGATCCACGCTGGCCATGCCCCCCTGCTGCGTCTCCCGCTCTGATCTGTGTTACCTCAGGCAGAGGACACAGTGTATTGGCGCCCAAAGACTCAGTGAGTGGCCCTGCGGCTGTTGCTTATCTGTACATATTTGCATATATATATGTATATATATAGGTATAATAGATATAGGTTTATATAGGGAGAACCTCTTACTGTCTTTTTCTATGTTTTTCAGGCTGAACTGCCAGGAATTTTTTCAGGTTTCTCCTGGTCCTAGAGTACCTGGGTACTTTTGCTATTTATTACAAAACCTCCCACTTGGACAATATAAGGGCATCCCGGGTTGCTTAATAGCGTAATTCCCTCACTTATAGCGACTATTCAAGTTCACCTTATGGAGGCATCCCAAGATTCCGGGCTCCCCTCGGGACAATCCCGGAAGTGTATGGGTTGTGGGGTATCCCTAACAGGGGATGATTTTTTCCTATGTATATCATGTGCACAGCAGACTATTACACGGCAGTCCGGTCCCCAGGCATCTGGGTCAGCGCAGCCGGCTTCATCCTCTCCCCCTCCCACTTTGACCCGTGCCCCGTGTGAGATTGCCACGGGGGGGGGGGGGGGGGGGCAGTCGCAATCTGATGTGTGTGCCAGGTTGGCCAGTATTGAAAAATTCATTTCCTCCATGGTTGCCAAGAAAGCACCGACTAAGAGGAAGCATTTATCACCGGTTAATCATTTTGAATATGATGATGACGAGGACGGCCTGGATTGGTCAGATTATTCCCCTCTAGAAGAAGGGGAATTATTTGAGGATTCAGATATTTCTGATGATCAGCAATTTGTTGGTGCTGATTCCGATCGGAGCTCAGGGACTTCCTTGGATACTCCTAATGTTCTGACTCAGATGTTTGAGGTGCTTGCTATCTCGCCTCCGGCGGAGGTTCCTCAACAGCAAGGGGAGTTTTATGAGGTTAAGACCTTTTTCCAGGGGGTTACGCATGTGCGGCCTCCTAGGAAGCCTTTGATTCCGGTTTGGGATTTGAATTTGGTTCTTTCTGCGCTACAGGGTCCCCCCTTTGAGCCCTTGCATGATAGTCCTGGATAAAGTGGTTTTCCGTTTTAAGACGGACTTTCTTCCTAAGGTGGTTTTGTCCTTTCATTTAAATCAGGATATTGTTCTGCCCTCTCTCTGTCCTAACCCCAGCAATGACAAGGAGAGGGTCCTGCATTCTTTGGATGTGGTTCGTGTTGTGAAGTATTATTTGGTGGTAATGTCTTCCTTTCGCAAGACTGATGCATTCTTCGTGGTGCCTTTTGGGCCCAAGAAGGGTCTAGCACCCACAAAGTCTACCATCAGCAGATGGATCCGTCAGGCCATTGTAGGGGCCTATTCTGCTAAGGGGAGAGATCCTCCCTTTCGTGTTACTGCTCATTCTACTCGTGCGGTTGGGGCCTCCTGGGCTTTTCAGCACCAGGCCTCTGTTGAGCAAGTTTGCAAGGCCGCTACCTGGTCTTCTGTTCACACTTTTTCAAAGTTTTACAAGGTTGATGTGCGGGCCTCAGCGGATGCTGTTTTTGGCCGCAAAGTTCTGCAGGCTGCAGTAGTTTGAGTTGTGCTTTATACCTTGTTTTTGGATCCCCACCCTTTATGGACACTGCTATTGGATGTCCCACAGGTAATGAATATCTTGATGCGGGGTGTGTGACATACTTAGAATAATACCATTTTGTGAATACTCACCTTGTAAAATGGATATTATAAGTATGTCACACACCCCGCTTCAACCCGCCCTTTGGATTCTGCATCCTTCATATGGTGAACTTTGCGTTGTTATGACTGATATTTGGCTCTTCCTGGTCCTTTACCTTACTGCTTTCTTTATACTGGGTAATGAGTGGGAGGTCCCAGGTACTTATGGACTGGGAGGGGCTTTCTTTCCTCCAATCATCTCTGCAGAAGCCCTCTACAGGACCATACTACCCACAGGTAATGAATATCTTGAAGCGGGGTGTGTGACATACTTATAATACCCATTTTACAAGGTGAGTATTCACAAAATGGTATTTTTTCCCTATAGAAGCTGATATACCCCTTTGGAAGAAGGGGAGTTATTCTCTGACTCAGAGTCATCTGATGAGAGGCCCAGGGGTCATGACGATTCTAGCTCTGACCCCTGGGCCCCAGATGATACTGATTGGCTGTTGGCTCAGATTTTTGAGGTTCTGTCTATTTCTCCCCCGGTTGCGGCCCCCAGGCAACAGGGGGAATTGTTTCATACTGCTAAGCCACGTTTGGAATTTCCTGAGCAAGCCCATTTTAATAATCTTGTGCTCAAAGAATGGGAGCACCCCAGCAGGCTTCCCGGTGTACCTAAGAGTTGGGATAAGAGGTATCCCTTTCCTGCTGATGTGGTGAAGTGTTGGTCATCCCCTCCAGAGGTGGATGCCCCAGTCCTAGGGTTATCTAACACCTCTGTTATGCACTCCCCTGACTACTATGCTGCGGGATTCTGAGGACCGGCGCATTGATCAGCTGGCATCCCGTGCCTGTGCATGTGTGGGGACGGCGCTATGCCCGGTCTGTGCCTCTGCCATTACGGCTGTGGCTATTTGGACCCTGCTCAGAAGTATCCTTGATGGTGCCCCTGATGATGTGTCTAGTGAGGAGTTTAATGCACTCTCTCGTTGTGATGTTTTTGTGACTTATGTCCTCTCTGCCTTGGATGACACCATTAGAATGTGTGGCAGAACCTCTGCCCTTGTGGTGGCTATACGCCGCTCGGTTTGGCTGCGCCAGTGGGCTGCTGACAACGCTGCCAAGAAGGCCCTCACTTGTTTTCCCTTCAAAGGACTATGCCTGTTTGGGGACCGCCTGGACCTGTTTGCTAAGGGAGACAGGTTACCCCTGCGCAGGCGGCAGTCTCGGCCCTTTCGGGGTCAGGGCTCTTTTTCCTCCCCTACCGTGGTGCTAGACAAGGGAGGGGGGTTTCCCTTACTGGGGCCCGAGGAGACTTCTGGGGTAGGGGCAGAGCACGTGAACGCCCTGGCTCCTCCTGGGGCTCCAAGCTTAAGTCCTCCTCCAAGCCCTCTCAGGCATGAAGGGGCGCCCTCACCCATCCGGGTGGGGGGACGGCTTCGGCACTCTGCTCACGTCTGGAGGCTTCATGTCTCAGACCGGTGGATTCAGGAGGTAGTGTCCTCCGGTTACAAGATAGAGTTTGCTGCCTGCCCCCCCCCCCCCCCCCCCCCAAGATTCATCAGATCCCGGATTTCTCAGGACCCTGTGTCAGCTCAGGCTCTAGTGCAGGCGGTGAAAAGCCTTCTGGAGCTGGGGGTCATCTGCCAGGTCCCTTTAAGAGAAAG
Organism: Gastrophryne carolinensis; assembly: GCA_027917425.1. Classification (NCBI taxonomy): domain Eukaryota; kingdom Metazoa; phylum Chordata; class Amphibia; order Anura; family Microhylidae; genus Gastrophryne; species Gastrophryne carolinensis. The sequence goes on along the minus strand of CM051241.1, from coordinate 136,604,686 downwards.
GGGCAAGGGCTTCTATTCCAACCTCTTCACCGTGCCCAAAAAAGATGGGTCAGTCGGGCCCATCCTGGACTTGAAGATCCTCAACAAATTTGTCAGGTGCAGGCGTTTTCGCATGGAAACTCTGCGCTCTGCCATCAGTTCCCTGCGTCCATGGGACTTCATGACGCCTGTGGACATCAAAGATGCTTATCTTCATATTCCTGTGTTCCCAGGTCATCAAAGGTTCCTCAGGTTTGCTCTGGAGGATCAGCACTACCAATTTATGGCATTGCCCTTTGGTCTCACTTCAGCTCCCAGAGTGTTCACCAAGGTGCTGGCAGGAGTGATGTCTCTGCTCAGGTCTCAGGGCATCCGCGTGCTGCCCTACCTGGACGACATTCTCATCACTTCCCAGTCCCTACATCAGGCAGAGTTGGATACTCAGCTGGTAGTGTCCACTCGTCATTTGGCTGGGTGATCAACCATCCCAAGTCTTCCCTGTCTTCCTCCTTGGTGTCTCCATTCCTGGGAATGAATCTGGATACAGTTCAGGCAAGGATTTCTCTTCCTCAGCAGAAGGTGGGCAGTCTGATTGTGCAGGTTCAGTTCCTGCTATCTTGTTGTCATCCCTCTATCAGGCAGGGAATGCAGCTGGTGGGCCTGATGGTGGCGTGCTTCGAGGCGGTCCCTTATGCTTAGTTCCACTTGAGGCCTCTGCAGCTCCACCTCTTGTCAGTATGGGACAAGGATCCTGCGTCCCTGGACCGGGTCTTTGTGCTTTCCCCCCTGGTCAGGCGGTCCCTATCGTGGTGGCTGGACTCCAGGAACCTGTTGGGGGGCAGATCCTTTCTTGCCCCCTCCTGGGAGACGGTCACCACGGATGCCTGACAGGTTGGGGGGGTTTCTGGAAGTCCCTGCAGTTCCAAGGGAGGTGGGGCCCTCAGGACGCCCACACACCTATCAACGTTCTGGAACTGCGGGCGATCAGGTTGTTTCTGACTCATCACCTTCGGGGCCTGCCTGTTCAGGTGCGCTGTTCAGGTGGACAACCAGACGGCAGTTGCCTACATCAATCATCAGGGAGGAACCCAGAGCAAGAGGGCCCTCCAGGAAGTGTCTCTGATCCTGACCTGGGCGGGGGCCAATGTTCCCTGCATATCAGCTGTGTACATCCCGGGGGTGAAGAATCTGCAGGCAGACTCTCTGAGCAGGGGGACCTCTCGCTGGGAGAATGTCCCTCTGCAACAGGGTGTTTCAATCTCTGTGTCACCGTTGGGGCCAACCAGATGTGGATCTGTTTGCGTCCTGTCACAATCACTAGCTCCCGGCCTTTGTCTCCCTGTCCCAGGATCCTCTGGCCTTGGCCACAGATGTGCTAGCAATGTCATGGCAGGACTTTCAGCCCTTGTATGTCTTTCCTCCATTCCCCCTGTTGGGCAGGGTTCTGTGCAAGATTGCTCTGGAGGGGGTGCCAGCAATTCTGGTGGCCCCCAGGTGGCCAAGAAGAGTGTGGTTCGCAGGCATGGTGCAGCTGGCAGTAGATCAGTACGCTCTGCCCAGGGTGCCAGACCTGCTCACTCAGGGTCCCTTACACCATCCCAATTTACAAACTCTGGCTTTGACGGCCTGACTGCTGAAACCTCCATCTTGATGGAGAAGGGGCTGTCTACCTCTGTTGTTACCATGATAAAGGCTAGGAAGAAGTCTTCTTCTTCCATTTACTGCAGGGTTTGGCGTGCCTACGTTGACTGGTGTGAGTCTAGGTCTCTTCCCTGTCGTGCGTTCTCTATTCCCAGGATACTGGATTTCCTGCAGCATGGGTTGGAGATGGGGCTCTAACTCAGTACTTTGAAGGGTCATGTTTCTGCCCTGGCTGTTTTCTTCCAGAAGTCCTTTGCCCAGCATTCTCTGATCAGGACTTTTTTCCAGGGGGTTACTCATGTGCGTCCCCCACGTGAGCCTATGTTGCCTGTTTGAGATTTGAACTTGGTTTTGTCAGCCTTGCAGGTTGCTCCCTTTGAACCTGTGCAGGTTGTCTTTTTGGTGGCTATCACCTCTGTTAGGCGTGTGAGTTGGCAGCGCTTTCCATCCAGCCCCCCTACTTTGAGAGACACCAGGACAAGGTGGTGTTTCTCTTCAAGCCAGACTTTCTGCCTAAGGTAGTGTCTGCCTTTCATTTCAATCAGGACATTGTTCTTCCTTCATTGTGCCCTAATCCTAGTAATGCTAAGGAGAGGGTCTTGCATTCTTTGGATGTGGTTAGGTGCATGAAGTACTTTCTGGTGGCTACTGCACCTTTCAGAAAAACTGATGCTCTATTCTAAGTGTGCCATACACTCCACTTCGATCTTCATGACATATGGGTAATCTCCAGTAGAGGGCCAACTTCTGCAGAGATGAATATGCAAAAAAAGAAAGCCCCTCCCGGTCCATATATACCAGGGACCTCCCACCAATTCCCCAGTTCATTCTCTGCAGGGAAGGCGACAAGACAGAAGATGAAGACTTCTTTACTTACAGGTAAGCCGTAACCCTTTCTAAATTGCCCCTGTTTGAGCCTCCCAGCTTAGGCTGCGGGTCCTGGTATAGGTAGGCAGCACCATATGGGTGCTGAAGGAGCACTCCTCTACCGTGAGACCTCACTATGGGGTAGGCGTTTATCCAGGATTTTTGGTGATCCTGGTGTGGGATGCCCCGTCCCTCTAGGCTTATGGTCGGATCCTGGCAGGGTTACCCCCCTTCTGGGTCCCTTATTCCCCTCCGGGGGGGGGGGGGGTTGCCTGACCTGGTCGTTGTTTGTTTTTTTGTTCTCCCACATATCCCCCTGTGTGTGCGGTGTGATTCACTGTGTGTGTGTGGGACAGTGAGTGTGTTCACTTTTGGGCATGGCAGGTGCTGTTACCAGCCTGGGGGAGCTTCTCCCCCTCAGGCTGCGGTCGGTGCGATTCTGTGGCTCATTTCTAGGGGATCCGCGTTGCTGGGAGGGGGTCGTGGCCTGGCGAGCGCGCGTTCTGCGCTGGCCCGCCCTCCCCCTTCTCTCCCTCTTCCTGCCTGAGGTACTTCTCGGGGGGCCATTTTGACCTGCGCTCCGAGTGGTAATGGCCGGATGGCCACTTCCTTAGCTTGTATGGGGGCCCCTCTCTAGCGGGGGGCCCCCACTGATTGCGGGCATGTTTGTGTGTGTGTGTGTTTTTTTGTGGTAGGTTACACATGTCTGGCTGGAATAAAGATATATATATATATCTTTATATTTATATACACTTACAATTAAGCATGTGTTTTTGCCTTATATATATAGGTTTGCACTGATGTTGCCTGTTTTGTGTGTTACAGATCGCATTGTATATGTGCATATAAAGGGGTTCCTCCTGGTCCTGGGGTCCCTAGTGAAAATTTGTTCAACTCAAATCCTCCCACTGGGACTTTTAAGGGGCATCCCGGGTTGCTTAGGCGTAAATTCCTGCGGTCTTGCGACTGACCACAAAACATTCACCGTATGGAGGCTCCGCAGGATACTGGGCTCGGGCTCCCTCTGGGACAATCCGGGCCATGTGTGGGGTGTGGCTTATCCCTTACGGGGGAGAATGTGCTGATCTGTATACCATGCGCACAAAAGGCCATAACGCGGCAGTCTGGTACCCAGCCTTCTGGGTCGGCTCCTCCCGCTTCATCACCTTCCCCTCCCCACCTTATCCGTTCCCCGAGTGACATTGGTGCCAGCGGGGAGTCGCTCTCTGATGTTTGGGCTAGGTTGGCCAGCATCGAGAAAATTATTGCTAGCACGGTGGGCAAGAAGGCCCAGGCTAAAAAGAGACATTTGTGGTCGGCCCAGCCCTTGTGGGATGTTGACAACGATTCCGCTGATTTGTCAGATTATTCCCCGTTAGAGGAGGGGGAGTTGTATCAGGAAACAGAGGCTGACTATGTTCAGTCTGGGAATGCCGCGGTTGGGCAGGCACTGGGGGATGCCATAGATACGGCCACTGTTTTGTCACGTTTAGTAGAGGTGTTGGATATTGAACCGCCTGAGGCGCCCCCTCTCAAGAAGGGGGAATTTTTTGGGGCCTGCAAGCCCCGTCTGAAATTCCCTACCCAGGGTCGCTTTGATGCGCTGATCCTTAGAGAATGGGAGAGGCCCAGTCCGCTTCCTGGTGTTCCTCAGGGATGGGATAAGAAGTATCCTTTTCCGGTGGAGCCGGTTAAGCGCTGGTCTTCTCCTCCTGAGGTCGATGCGCCAGTTTTAGGTTTGATTAACTCTTCTGTGCTGAACACCCCTGACGCCACTTCCCTTAAGGATGGCGAGGATAAGCGCCTTGATTAGATGGCGTGCTACGCATTTGCCAATGTGGGCTCGGCCCTGCGGCCTGTTAGTGCATCTGCCCTGGTGTCACTTGCTACCAGGTCTCTTATCAGGGACTGGCTGAATAACGCTCAGTTTGATCCAGCTGGTGCTGAGTTCGCTATCCTTAAGAGATGCGAATTGTTCATGGATTTTGTCATGGCTGCGATGGAGGATTCTATTGTCGGGTGTAGTAGGACTTCAGCCTTACTGGTGGCTATGCGCAGATTGGTCTGGCTCCGACAGTGGACAGTGGACGTTGGTGCCAATAAGTCGCTCACAGCGCTTCCCTTTTTGGGATTGCGGCTGTTTGGAGATAATTTGGATGCTGTTGCTAAAGGAGGTAAGTTACCTCAGCGGAGGAAACAGTGCCACCCCTTTCGGGGGGCTGGCTCGTTCACTCCTTCCTTTCGAGGGGCCAGAGCGGCTAGGGGTTTGGCCTTCTCGGGTGTCAGGGGCTCGTTCTGGAACAGAGGCAGAGGTCGGGCACGTCCCGCGGCTGCCTGGGGTCCCAAGCCTGCCGTTAAACCGGCTCAGCAATGAAGGGGCGCCCTCACCCGCAAGGTTGGGGGAGACTGCTGCGGCTCTTCTTCCAGGTCTGAGCCTGGGAGGTCACAGACAATTGGATCTTGGAAGTGTTCTCCTCCGGGTACAAACTGGAGTTCGAGTACTGGCCGCCCCCAAGATTCTTAAGGTCTCGGGTGCCCTCGGTCCCTCAGGCTGCACAGGGGCTCCTGTTAGCAGTGAAAAACCTTCTGGACATGGGGGTTATATGCCCGGTGCCTCTGTCGGAAAGAGGCAGGGGTTACTACTCCAACCTTTTCACGGTTCCCAAAAAGGAGGGTTCGGTGAGACCCATTCTAAATCTCAAGGTTCTCAACAGGTTTATCAGAGCCAAAAAGTTCTGCATGGAAGCGCTCGGCTCTCAATTCCCTTCGCCAAGGGGATTTTATGACATCCATAGACATCAAGGATGCGTATCTGCATGTTCCGATTTTTCAGGCACATCAGAGATTCCTCCGGTTTGCGGTGGAGGATCAACATTATCAGTTTGTAGCTCTTCCCTTCGGCCTGACCTCAGCGCCGAGGGCCTTCACCAAGGTCTTGGCGGGAACAATGGCTCTGCTCAGAGCGCAAGGCATTCGCATTGTACCTTATCTAGACGACCTGTTGATCTCAGCTTCTTCCCTCCATCAGGCGGAGCTGGACACCCACCAGGTGGTGTCGACCCTGGAGAGGTTCGGGTGGGTGATCAAGCGCACCAAGTCTTCTCTCTTCCCATCTCGTGTGATTTCATTTCTGGGCATGAATCTGGATACCATTCGGGCCAGAGTGTTTCTGCCCCAGACCAAGGTGCAGGGGATTCAGGGTCTGATCCGCCTTCTTCTGGCCAATCCTTGTCCCTCTATCCGACAGGGGATGAAACTGGTGGGCTTGATGGTATCTTCCTTCGAGGCGGTACCATTTGCACAGTTTCACATGAGATCTCTTCAACTTCACCTATTGACGCATTGGGACAGGTGTCCGCAGTCATTGGATCAACCTTTCAGGATGTCTCCCAGGGTTCGGCAGTCCCTTCCATCCGGCTGGTTCTGACTCGGCTGACCTCACATTTACGGGGTCTGCCGGTTCAGGTTCGTTCAGACAACCGAACGGCGGTAGCTTACATCAATCACCAGGAAGGGACTCGCAGCAGGAGTGCCCTCAGGGAAGTCTCTCTGATCCTGCACTGGGCGGAGAGCAATGTTCCTTGCATTTCAGCAGTCTACATTCCGGGAGTGGAGAACACGGAGGCGGATTCCCTGAGCAGGGGATCCTCTCGCCAAGGAGAGTGGTCTCTCAACCCCGAGGTTTTTCTGGATCTTTGCCGCAAGTGGGGGACTCCGGAGGTGGATCTCAAACTTCCGGCCTTTGTGTCTCTTTCTCAGGATCCTCTGTCTCTGGCAGTGGATGCCTTGTCACTGGCTTGGAAGGAGTTGGGTTTTCTGTACCTGTTTCCACCCATCTCCATGCTGGGCAAGGTAGTTCGCAAACTGGTTCTAGAAGGGGCACCAGCGATTCTGGTGGCTCCAAGGTGGCCAAGAAGGGTTTTGTACGCAGACATCGTAAGGATGGCCGTAGATCAGTACCGGCTTCCCTTGTTGCCGGATCTGCTATCTCAGGGTCATCTACTTTACCCCAATTTACAAACGCTGGCTTTGACGGCTTGGCTGCTGAAACCTTCTTCTTGAAAGAGGAAGGCTTGTCTGAGGCTGTTGTTCAGACCTTGATTAGGGCTAGGAAGCAGTCCTCTTCTGGCATTTACTATAGGACTTGGAGGTCCTATATTGATTGGTGTGAGGCTAGGGCCTTGCCTTGCAGGGTGTTTTCGATACCCAGGATTTTGGAGTTTCTTCAGCATAATCTGGATCTTGGGTTCCAGCTTAGTACCTTGAAAGGACAGGTTTCTGCTCTGTCGGTTTTCTTCCAGAGGTCTTTTGCCTTACACCTGCTGGTTAAGACCTTTTTCCAAGGGGTCGCGCATATGCGGCCCCCTCGGAAGGCTGTAGTTCCTGTTTGGGATTTGAATTTGGTTCTTTCGGCTCTGCAGGGTCCTCCTATTGAGCCATTGCAGGATATTGCTCTTTCGGTTCTCACTCAGAAGGTTGCTTTCTTGGTGACTATTACCTCTGTTCGGCGTGTCTCTGAGTTGGCGGCTCTGTCGATTCAGGCCCCTTACTTTGAGAGACACCAGGATAAGGTGGTTTTTCATTTTAAGCCAGTGTCTGCTTTCCACCTCAATCAGGATATTTTTCTCCCTTCCTTATTTGGTGATTACTTCTTCCTTCCACAGGACAGATGCCTTTTTCGTGGTGCCCTGCGGGCCCAGGAAAGGTTTGGCGCCTACGAAGTCTACGATTAGCAAATGGATTCGTCAGGCCATTGTTGGGGCCTATTCTGCTAAGGGGAGGACTCCTCCATTTAGGGTCACTGCGCACTCTACTTGTGCGGTTGGTGCGTCCTGGGCTTTTCAGCACCAGGCTTCTGTTGAACTAGTTTGTAAGGCTGCTACTTGGTCTTCCGTTCATACTTTTTCAAAGTTTTACAAGGTTGATGTGCGGGCTTCAGCGGATGCTGTTTTTGGCCGCAAGGTTCTGCAAGCTGCAGTGGTTTGAGTTGGTACATTCTTTACTGTTTCTGGTTCCCACCCATGACGGACACTGCTATTGGATGTCCCAGATGTCATGAAGATCGAAGTGGAGTGTATGGCACACTTAGAATAATACCGTTTTGTGAGTACTCACCTTTAAAACGGGTATTATGAATGTGCCATACACTCCACTTCACCCCACCCCTTTTTTCAGGTATTCTGGGGCTTTTATATGGTGAACAATTGGTTTTGATTGTTATGGTTATAATTGGTTCTTCCTGGTCCCCTTACTGCTTTTTTACACTGGGAAATTGGTGGGAGGTCCCAGGTATATATGGACCGGGAGGGGCTTTTTTTTTTTTTGCATATTCATCTCTGCAGAAGTTCGCCCTCTACTGGAGATTACCCATATGTCATGAAGTTCGAAGTGGAGTGTATGGCACACTCATAATACCCGTTTTAAAGGTGAGTACTCACAAAACGGTATTTTTTGTGGCCGCTACTTGGTCTTCTCTTCATACCTTTTCAAAGTTTTACAAGGTTGATGTTAGGGCCTCAGCTGATGCTGGTTTTGGCCATAAGGTTCTGCAGGCGGCAGTGGTATGACCTGTCTGCTGTTACCTTTGGGGATCCCACCCTACTTTATGGACACTGCTATTGGATGTCCCATGTGTTATGAATCTTATCTGGAGCAGTACGTACTGTATACTAAGAATAATACAATTCTGTGATTACTCACCTGTAGAATTGGTATTATGAGTATGCAGTACGTCCTGCTCCACCCCACCCTTGGTTTTGCATTATCTTGGGTCCCCTGTATGGTGATTGTTATCATTGTTATAGTTACCAGTTTGGGTTTGTTTGAATTCTCCCGGCTTCTCGTTAACTGCTTTTCAATGCTGGGGATTGTGGGAGGTCCCTGGGTATTTGAGGGGCCGGGAGGAGCCTGTTTTCGATGTCTCTGCAGTCCAGCGCCATCTGGTGGAGTAATACCCAAGTTTAAGTAATCTAATCTGGAGCAGGACGTACTGTATACTCATAATACCAATTCTACAGGTGAGTAATCACAGAATTGTATATTCCAAGTATGTCTAACACCCTGCTTTGGAAGATTAATTACACGTGGGTTATAGCCAGTAGAGGGCAAACTTCTGCAGAGATGACTAGAAAAAAAGAAGCCCTTCCCAGTCCATAAATACCTGGGACCTCCCACACATTACCCAGTAATCGTCTCTGCAGACGGTGAGCAAGTCAGAAGATGGCTGTCTCCTTCCTTACAGGTAAGCCGGGTTTACAGCTGGCTAATTTATTGCCTATTTCTGCCCGGACCTTGTTTTATTAAAGTGCCTATGCCTCCCAGCCTCGGCTGTAGGTCCGGACGAGGGTAGGGACACCCTAGGGGTGTTCAATTAGGAGCTACGCTCCTCAGTGAGACCCCATCCTAGGGGTAGGCGGATACCAGGTTCGGGATCCTGGTTTGGGATGCCCTGTCCGTAATTCCCTGCGCCGCATTAAGTGGCGGGGATCCCCATCCATTACCCTCTGTCCCCGGATCGTGGGGGGGGGCTTCCCCTTTTTATTCACATCGCGGTTTGAGTTATTGTGAGTGTGTTGTTTGCATGGTTTTGCTTCACTTTGCCAGGCTGCCCTGTGGATACAGGCGGTCTGGTGTCTGGGCCGGCTCCACAGCTGTACCGGGAGCTCGGCCATTGTTAACTCTTCAGACCTAGGGGAGGGGATGGGGCTGCGAGCTCGGCGCGCTGCTGCGGCCCGCCCCCCTCCTTTTGGCGGCTGTGGAGTTTCCCAGCCTATGGCTGGGAACCGCGGCTCCTCTCCTGTGCAGGAGGGGGCGGGGCCACGCGCGGCGCCCAATAAACATACATATGTACAATAAACATACATATGGCTGGATGTATGTTTATTGTACTGGCTTCTTGCTTATGGTACCCCCTATTTATTATGTCTTACAAGGGGATCTCCTTTTGCTTATAGTTAAAAAAGGGGGGTTCTCCTGGTCCTTAGGTCCCTCACTCTAAATTTGGGGCTTTACAAATCCTCCCACTAACGGACGTTAAGGGGCATCCCGGGTGGCTTACTAGCGTAATTCCCACTGGTCATTGCGACTACCATAAAAAATCACCATATGGAGGCTTCCTAGGATACCGGGCTCGGGCTCCCTTCGGGGCAACCCCGATAGTGTGTGGTTGTGGGGGATAATGTGCTTATTTGCATTCCATTTGCACAGCAGGCCATAACGTGGCAGTCGGGGTCCCAGGCATCTGGGTCAGCGCCGACGGCCTCATCACCTACACCCCCACGCCTGATTCTGACCCCAAGTGATGTTGTCATTAGCGGGGAGTCGCAATCTGATGTCTGTGCTAGATTGGCCAACATTGAGAAATTGATTGCTAGCTCTGCGGCCGGAAAGGCCCCGGCTAAGAGAAGGCATGTGGCACCGGCTGCGCTGGGTTTTGATATTTAGGGATATGACTCCTTTGGCTGGTCTTATTATTCCCCACTGGAAGAAGGGGAATTGTTTTCAGAATCTGATGGTTCTGACGATCAGCAGTACCTGGATGCTGTTGCTGGGCAGGAGCGTGGGGATAACGTGGATACCCCCAGACATCTGTCGCATATTTTTGAGGTTCTTTCTATTTCCCTGCCTGCGGAGGCCCCTCCGCAAGGGGGGGGGGGGGATTTTTTGGGGCCACTAAGCTGCGCTTGGAGTTTCCAGATCAGAAACATTTTGACAAGTTGATTCTTAAGGAATGGGAAAGGCCCAGCCGGCTTCCTGGTGTCCCTCAGGGGTGGGATAGGAAATATCCCTTCCCGGTAGACACGGTGAAGCGCTGGTCGTCACCCCCAGAAGTCGACCCTCCGAGTCTGGGGTTGTCCAACACATTTATTGTGCACTCACCTGACTCCACCACGCTGAAGGATGGTGAGGACCGTCGCCTGGATCAAATGGTGTCACACGCCTTTGCCAGTGTGGGTTCGGCCCTGCGTCCCGTTTGTGCTTCCACCCTCTCGGCCGTGGCTACCGGATCTGTAATTAGGGGCCCCTTCTTAACCCTGCTAGTGTTGAATTTGCAGCACTTACGCTGTGTGATCTGTTCATGACCTTTGTCTTATCAGCCTTGGACGATACAATATGCTTGTGTAGTAGAACCTCTGATTTGCTTGTGGCTATACGCTGCTCGGTTGTGCCAATGGGCGGCTGATATGGCGGCTAAGAAGGCGCTTACAGGGCTACCCTTCTTGGGTAGACGCCTGTGTGGAGATAAATTGGACTCGGTGGCGAAAGGGGGAAAGTTGCCACAGCGCAGGAAGCAGCGCCGGTCCTTTCGTGGGGGAAGGCTCCTTTAATCCTTCCTTTCGTGGCTCTCGAGCAAGCAGGGGAGTTGCTTACTCTGCGTTCAGAGGTGACTCCTGGGGTAGGGGCAGTGGACGTGCCCGCCCCGGAACTGCCTGGGGTACCAAATCCAAGGCTGCTGCCAAACCCTCTCAGCAATGAGGGGGCACCCTCACCCTCGCGGGTGGGGGGACGGCTAAGGCTCTTCGCCCAGGTCTGGACCCGGGAGGTCACAGACAACTGGATCCTGGAAGTGGTTTCTTCCGGGTACAAGCTGGAGTTTGAGTACCGGCCTCCTCCCAGATTTCTCAGGTCTCGGGTTCCTTCGGACCCCTGGGCCGTGCAGGGGCTGTTATTGGCAATACAAAACCTTCTGGACAGGGGGGTCGTTTGCCCGATGCCCTCCTCAGGGAGAGGCCGGGGCTATTACTCCAACCTTTTTTTTACAGTGCCCAAAAAGGATGGCTCCATAAGACCCATTCTGGATCTCAGGATTCTCAACAGGTTCATCAGAACCAGGAAATTTCGCATGGAGACTCTGCACTTGGCCATCAACTCTTCGTCCAGGTGTCTTCATGACGTCCATAGACATCAAGGAAGCTTACCCTTCCGGTTTGTGGCTCTCCCTTTCAGGCTGACCTCAGCACCAAGGTGTCGGCGGGCATAATGGCCCTTCTCAAAGACCAGGGCATTTGCATTGTGCCGTATCTGGACGACCTTCTCATTACGGCATCCTCTCTCAGTCAAGCGGAGCTGGACACCAGGTTGGTGGTGACTACGCTGGAGAGTTTCGGTTGGGTGATCAACTACCCCAAGTCTTCTCTCTCCCCGTCAAGGGAGATTTCTTTTCTGGGCATGAATCTGGATACCATTCAGTCCAGGGTGTTCTTACCTCAGTCGAAGGTGCAGATGGTTCAGGATCTGATACGTCTTCTGTCCCACCCTCGTCCGTCCATCCAGCAAGGGATGAGGCTGGTGGGGTTGATGGTGGCCTCCTTCGAGGCGGTTCCTTTTGCTCAGTTTTCACAAGAGGTCTCTTCAAATCTATCTGTTATGGGCTTGGGACAGATGTCCTCTGGCCTTGGATCAGTCCTTTGTGATGTCTCCCTTGGTCAGGCAGTGGTGGCTGGAACTGAGAAGTCTTCTGAGGGGCAGATCCTTTCTGGCTCCTTGTTGGGAGACGGTCACCACGGATGCCAGCCTGCCGGGCTGGAGGGGGGATTCTGGAAGAAACATCAGTTCCAGGGGCTGTGGGGTCCTCTGGAGGCGCACATCCCCATCAAGGTCTTGCAGCTGAGGGCTATTCGGTTGGTGCTGTCGCACTTGACGCATCATCTCCAAGGATTTCCGGTTCAGGTTCGATCAGACTATCGGGCTGCGGTCGCTTACATCAGTCACCAAGGAGGGACTCGCAGCAGGAGTGCCCTCAGGGAAGTTTCTCTGTTTCTTGCATGGGCCGAGAGCAATGTTCCATGTTTCTCGGTGGTGTACAGTCCAGCAGTGGAGAACATGGAAGCGGACTCCCTCAGCAGGGGGTCCTCTCGCCGAGGGGAATGGTCCCCCAACAACAAGGTATTTCTATCCATTTGTCACAAGTGGGGGTTCCCGGAGGTGGATCTCTTTGTCTCCCGTCACAACCACAAGCTCCCTGCTTTTGTGTGTCTGTCTCAGGATCCTCTGGCTCTGGCAGTGGATGCCATGTCTCTTGCCTGGCGGGATCTGGGTCTCCTGTATCTGTTTCCCCCCTTCTCCATGGTAGGCAGGGTGGTTCGCAAGCTGGTTCAAGAGGGTGTGCCAGCTATACTGGTGGCTGCAAGGTGGCCAAAACAGGTGTGGTTCGCAGCCATCGTGCGGCTGGCGGTCGATCACTACAGGTTGCCCCTGTTTCCGGATCTGATCACACAAGGTCAGCTTTGTTACCCCAATTTACAAACGCTGGCTTTGACGGCGTGGCTGCTGAAACCTCCATCCTAAAAGAGGAAGGTTTGTCTGATGCTGTGATCCAGACGCTTGTTAGGGCTAGGAAGAAGTTTTTCCTCTAACATCTACTACAGAACCTGGCGGTCCTATATTGATTGCTATGAGGCTAGGGCCTTGCCTTGTAGGGTGTTTTCGATTCCCAGAATTTTGGAGTTTCTCCAACACGGTTTGGACCTGGGTTTTCAGCTTAGTACTCCGCCCTGGCGGTTTTCTTTCAAGGGTCTTTTGCTCTTCATCCTTTGGTTAAGACTTTTTTCCAGGGGGTCACTCATGTGCGGCCCCCTCGCAAGACCTTGTTGACTGTTTGGGTCTTGAATTTGGTTTTGTCGTTCTTCCAGGGGCCTCCTCTTGAGCTGGTGCAGGATGTTGCACTTTCTGTTTTCACACAAAAGGTTGACTTTTTGGTGGCTATTACCTGTGTTCGATGTGTTTCTGAGTTGGTGGCTCTGTCTATTCAGGCCCCTTACTTTGAAAGACATCAGGTGGTTTCTGCCTTACATCTCAAACAGGATGTGGTTCTCCCTTCCTTGTGTCCTAAGCCTAGCAATGACAAGGGGAGGGCCCTGCACTCTTTGGATGTTGTGCGTTGTGTGAAGTACTATTTGGTGGCTACTTCTCTTTTCTGTAGGACGGACGCCTTGTTTGTGGTGCCCTATGGGCCCAAGAAGGGTTTGGCGCCCGTCAAGTCTACCATTAGTAAATGGATTCGTCAGGCCATTGTTGGGGCCTATACCGCTAAGGGGAGGGTTCCTCCTTTTTAAGATCACTGCTCATTCCACTCGTGCTGTTGGGGCTTCCTGGGCTTTTCAGCACCAGGCCTCTGTTGAACAAGTTTGTAAGGCTGCTACTTGGTCTTCTGTTCATACTTTTTCCAAGTTTTATAAGGTTGATGTGCGGGCCTCAGCGGATGCTGTTTTTGGCCGCAAAGTTCTGCAAGCTGCAGTGGTTTAATTTGTGCACTATTGCCTGTTGGGATCCCCACACTTTTTGGACACTGCTATTGGATGTCCCACGTGTAATTAATCTTCCGAAGCAGGGTGTGAGACATACTTTGAATAATACCATTTTGTGATTACTCACCTGTAAAATGGGTATTATAAGTATGTCTCACACCCTGCTTCGTCCCACCCTGAGTTTTATCTTGGATCCTCTTTATGGTGAAACTTTTTTCTCTTAGATTTATTGGCTCTTCCTGGTCCCCTTACTGCTTTCTTATACTGGGTAATGTGTGGGAGGTCCCAGATATTTTTGGACTGGGAGGGGCTTCTTTTTTTCTAGTCATCTCTGCAGAAGTTCACCCTCTACTGGCTATAACCCACGTGTAATTAATCTTCCGAAGCAGGGTGTGAGACATACTTATAATACCCATTTTACAGGTGAGTAATCACAAAATGGTATTTTTTGTTTTATCCCTGGTGTATACCCCTCGGTCCTGCCTTTTAAAGTGTCTCTGTGCCAAAATTTTATTTAATTATATTTTTGGCCTAAAAAATAATTTGTGACCTTTTTGCTGTTTGTAGTTTAAAACAATATATGTGTACTTTTCGAACTTTTGGGCCAAATTTAAAATTAAAATAACTTGCAGCTTACACTTTCATTACTAAAAAAGATGTTGGCTATTGCCGGAATGTGTTTTATGAAAGAAATAAGCATGTGAAGTCATCAGTTTCCTGTAAGTTTTCGTCAGCCCTCAAAACAAACCATGAATCATGCATGAATATACTATTGGGACTAAATTGGCACTTGAAATCTTCTTCCATGCGCAAATTTACACTCAAAAATCATCGCACAAAAACGTGTGTCATGAATCGGGAGGAAGAGGAACATTTTTGTTTGTTTGTCTTTTTGTTTCCTGGTGTCCTTCACAGGCTCTTATCTTAAACTAACTTAGATTTGTTTTTCACTAAAATCTATTTATGCGCTTTATTGTATTTAGTTCAGATAAAACAGATGTTATTTAGTTTTTAAATCTGCCTTTCTATGAAATTTCACTTTAAATATGTATTTTTTTGGTCTGTCATCTTCTGCTTCTCACGCGCTAAAAGGGCATGTACTGCTTTAAGCAATTAATGTTGCTTTCCTCTACTAGAAAGTGACATGAAAGTTTAGAATTTACACTGGGGCAAGACAGCAGTAAACACGTTCCTTTCTTTTGCCTCTGGGTACTGTCATTATTCTAGTGCCATTTAACCCTGTGTGGGCCAATGTCTTACTCTATAAAATGTGGTCTTGTTTGTTAAGCAGTCATCTCACCTATCTTAAATCCTCAAAGACAGGTGGAGTCAGCCTTTACTTCCCAGTCTATGTATACTTACTGATTTGCATTTACAGTATTTTATAAACCCCTGGTAACCAATTGGCCTACCTATATGTTTTCTCCTTTTTTCGGTGACATTTCAAGTGATCATCCAGTCATATAAGACTGGATTGTCACTGTGCAGGGCAGTTGAGTGGGTTGGTGAGATGGGTATCCTATACAGGGATCTGCATACCTGTGCTGGGAGCCCCCAACAAGCGACAGTTCTTGCCAAATCTGTCGCAGGCTGAAAACCTGCCGAATGGATCATTTTTATTAGTGGCGTACCGCCGGGTTGATGCTGGGCCCAGTTCTTTTTTAATATATATAAATATAAAATATATATATATATATATATATATATATATATATATATATATATATATATATATATATGAAATGGATTAAGCAGTGACTTCTCAGTATTTCAGATGATATTAAGCTGTGTAAACTAATTCACAAAACAGAGGACAGCAGGCAGCTACAAACAGATTCTAATAAATTGGAAGCATGGGGAGTAAAATGGCAAATGAAGTTGAATACAAATAAATATAAGGTTATGCACGTGGGAATGAGAAATTTGTACCATGCTTACTCACTAAATGATGAAATCCTGGGTAAGAACAACAATGGAAAAAGACCCCAGAGATTTTAGTAAATAATAAACTAAACCGTAGTGATCAATGTCGGGCAGCAGCTGCCCAGGAAAACAGGATCATGGGGTGCATCAAGAAGGTCATAGGTGCCCATGACCAGAGCATTATTCTACTCCTATATAAGTCACTGGCCAGAGCCCATATGGAATATTGTGCACAGGTCTGGGCATCCGTGTGTAAGAAAGGACATGACCAGAGGAGGTAGTTATAAAGAATACACTAAAAACGTTCAAAAATTACCTGGATGCCTTCCTTGCATATAATAATATTACCAGCTATGGCTACTAGACCACTAATAAGCAGGCTGAACTGGATGGACTAAATACTTTTTTCAGCCTTACATACTATGTTAGTATATGTGGTGCTGGCCTTTTTTGCAAATGTTATTATTACTATTTATTATTGATTTTTGATAAATTAGGTTTGGTTCATTCTTTTTCAGTTTAGATTTCATTTCTAAATCTGGTGGATCAGGCTTGAAACCTTCCTACAACATTCTCCGAAACACTCTAGCTTGTGGATTTAGGATTATCTGTTAAATGTTAGTAGCCGCTATTGCTCGGCTTGATAATTCTACCCCCAAGAGGAAATACCAGTTTGAATGCACTTACGCTTTAGAAAGTAATATACACAGTTTTTTTATTGGTATTGCCAATTAGTGCTGTGTCGGGCCAAGCTTCATTAACTGCCGGGAGATTATAAGATGGCATTCATTATGCCTGATCGAACTTGAGGTGTGATAAGGGTCAGACTGTTTGCAGAGAAGGAGAAATATTTTACTTTGAACATCTGCCAATATAGTGTAAGTAAATAGTAATGATATTGCACGGCTGATATCCGCGGCCTATTCTGTTGACTGATAATTAAACACAATTTATGTATTTATTTTGTGTTTTATGAACATACCTGTGAAACATTTCCATAAAATGACCTTTTGTAGTGTGTGTGTGCGTATATATATATATATATATATATATATATGTAAATGTATGTGTATATATCTCTTCCAACTTTTCATAGTGGGAAATGAAGCCACAGCCACGCAAAATTTTCTGCCAATTGGCAATGAGCTAGTCCAGACCACGCCCCTCTCTATTGATGGCTTTAATGGTGCTCTCAGTGCTACCATTCAAGCCCAACTAACCTCTCATCCCAGCCTCCTCTTAGTAAGCCCTTCCAGCACAATCAGCTGCCCACCCTGAACCAAAGCCAGCTCCAAAGGCCACGCCCACATGCTTCAAAAGGGAAATCATAAGGTAAAGTTGTAAGCCTTGACATCTCAAATGAAAAAATGGAAAGTTTAGGAAATTGCTGAACCTGACACAATTGGCTAACCATTTACTTTGCGGGTTTTATCTCTTTAATGTGTGCCTGGACATGGACTTTAATTTCTGCTTCTTCAACATTTTCTACCTCAAACTTTCTTCTCGGCAACTGACCTTTCTCTAAGCAGTGCTGCCCACCACCCTTTCCAGTTTTTTCCAAGTTAACAAAGTTAAAACCTCCATTATAACCGTGTTCCAAGGAGGGTCCCAGTACACAGGGATAATAAACAAACATATATGGCTGGACATGGATTTTAATAAAAGAACTACTTACTTCTCTACCCACTTACTGGATTCCAAAGACTCCAGTGGGCTGGGTCCTGTTTCAATGCTCAGGTGCTGATAACGCTGTCCCCGGGCCGGCTATCGGTGCTCCTCCTTGCTGCCAACTACAGGGGAGCAGGCTCCCTCATAGACTGGTAGCAGGGAACACATAGCATAAGGTCCATGGAGTCTGCTTCTTTCATCCTTTATGGCTGGAAGTCTAACATACCCCAGCACACCTACCCCATAGCACGTCAATGAGCTCTGCATTAAAAGATACCTTTTTTCAGGCGAGCTCAGGGCACACTTGTGGAGGCTGCTCATCCTGCAATAGAAGACATGCATTACTGCAGCTTCCTTGTTCCCCAGAACTTTATTAGGGCAGATCTGCAGATTAACACCTTTCATGGGTGCAGAAGCCTGCCCCTCTATTCCAGTGACATTGTACAGACATTGTGATGAACGCGGGGGACAGCCATTTGTGCCATATGTTGCCGGTGAACAGGCCTCCACACCTTATTGGATCCATTAGTAGGATGAGATGTCCGCAGTGGACAAAAAATGAGCATTTTTTTTTTTAATTGTCTGGATGGAACCTTTACTGGTATACAGTGACTTTAGTGTCCCCTCCCTTGTCCCTACATCCGCATGTTACCCATGGCGCTTCCCACTATGTTGGAGGTCACCTGCACCCACAGTGGGGCATGCCGATCTCTGAAGCGGAGTTTCGGAGTCCCCTGCCTCCGCATCCATTTTTGTCGATCACTCCCAGATTCTGACCTCACTGAGTGAGATGATATTATATAAGGTCCCTCCCTGTGGTGGCCAGTGATCTGTCAGGAGCCAGACTGTGGGCCAGGAAATGGGCGATCTTCTGCCCCGCTAAAGGGGATTGGATGCCCCCCAGGGGAAGAGGAGACCCCCCAGCACTGGATGCCAGATGGAAGTGAGTGGAAACCCAAGGCACACATAGGTTCTCTACATGCTTGGTGTTTAAAGGGTTAAAATCTGCACAGCCTCAAAAGTCTAAAAAGGGACCCTATACCATATAGTCTCTTTAGGCAGAGGGCAATGTGTTGGTTGTAATCATGCATTTAAGACTTTGATACCTCCATGGTGGTGTTTGGTAATACATGTTTGCTGCTCAAGAACTATGAACATGCTTCCTGGTTTAAAATCTACAATGTTCTTCTTATCAGGAATTTAGCAGTGGTTTAGTACAATGGTTCTCAACAGTTCAACCCCCTAGCGACAAGCAGTTGCAACCAAGTACATTGAACATTGGGGAGTACCCCCCCCCCCTGAAGTACTTGTACTGCGGGTTGAGATCAGTGGTTTAGTAGATTTGAAGGTGGTTTCACAGACCACTATGCCTCATAACCATCTTGGCAATTTGGATTGCGCAACCTTTTCCAATTATAATCCAATTCGGAAGGTTTCTCGTACTGCAGCGTTTTGGCAAATTTCTTAGTGTATGGCCAGCGTGGGCGTGTGGAGCTGGCTTTCTATGTGGCTAGTCAATTTGGCTATCCCCTCTAGGTTTGTTCTCAGCTGAAATAACTAGGTTTTAAAGGGGCAACAGTCCAGGTGTTCCGTCTTACAGCTTAAAGGCCACTTCAAACATTGTCTAGCTGGGGACTTAGCTGGATCTGCTTTTAATGATCATCTGAGGGATCAGGTAGCCACCATTGTGTAAGTGAGATAAACAGATAGCATTGCTCACAATATGGGGCAGGTGTGATTAGAAGGGCCATGGATTACCTCTGGGCTGCAAAGAATAAGACACCTGGAACAGTAATTTAGTTCATCTCAAGGAATGTGTAATTGTATTATAAGGTAACACAGCCTATCTTGAGTCTGTTGAGAAACTATGCTTATAATATTTATCCAAAGAGCCCCCTTAGAGAGTTAGGTGAAAGCTTGGAAATACCCTAAAGTGGGCTGGTGTGTCAATCTGTGTGTGTGTTTGTATGTGTGTGTGTGTGTGTGTATATATATATATATATATATATATATATATATATACACATACACATACACACACACACACACACACACACACACACACACACACACACACACACATTTTTTTTCTACTTGTAGTTGTAATGCGGTTTCTCCTAATTATTTATTTACACATCTACTTAAAAACAAGTATGTTCACTAATAAAATAAATGAGTGACGTACTACATAAGGGTCTAATTAGAGAGTTATTTTGCCATTGGGCACATATGTTAGGTGCATTGTGTGTTATATTTTCAGCGGCGTAGGATAAACAGAAGACAAAACACCTAGAAGATACATATAGTTAAAACTGTCATGGTGTAATGTCCTTGAATTCTAATGTAGTGGAAATGCATTTTCTCATTTCCAAAGTCCCTGTCCAGGTAGACACTAACTTTCTCCCCACTTATCCCCCCTGGGAACTGTGTCAAACGAGCCATTTTAAGGTATCTCAAAATTATTGCTATTATATGTAAATAGCTTATGTATTCTATTCTTTTTTTGGGTGTTATTAAAATTGATTTTAATGGCTTCTTTTGATTAATGTGCAATGTCAATGTGTAATTTGGACACCAACAGCTAAAACTCAGCTGAAACGCACTGTAAAGTTGGTCCCCTTTATCCCCAACAGTGATTTCTTGTAACTGTAATGATGAAACGCTGACCAACACCAGAAAAATACAGTGGCAAAGATTTCAAGGAGGAAAAAATATCTAAATATGGTGGGGAGCGCCAGAATAATGGCAGTACAAAATGGCGCTCCCTGGCGCTGGGATAATCAGGCGGGTCCAACAGACGCTGACATAGGCCTGGCAATATCTAGTGCAACAATCAAAGCTAATTAGTAACATTCTATGTTGCGACTGCTAGCGCCAATGTAGTCTACAGCACAGGACCAGATAAGACGGGAATGCTAGCGCTCCGAAGCTAGCGCTAAAACCACAAAAATTATGCTAAAAGACACACATCATAAATAAGGCTCACAGTTGAAAGGAGAGCACGTTTGAGCCCTGCTATGGCATTTACCCTGTGCTTCAGGAGATGGGAGGAGAAACACATTGGACAGGCACCAGCTGAGCTGCAATCTGCCTTATTATTGCTATTGGGTGTACAGTCAATTGTTGGGCCACACCTTTTCATTCTTCTTTTTTTTTCTCTTGGTTTTTCTCTTCAAGGTATACATTTTATATAAAAGATATGAATGAACACATAATAAGTAAATTAGTATTAAAAAAGAGTGTTAAACATGTTTTATATTTTAGAATATTTGGCTTTCTGTCATGAGGAATTGTTTTCGGATAACAGGTAGGACTTATCAAGAGGTTGTGTAGAGTTTCTTGCCTTCATAATGTAACCTTTCATAAAGTGTTTAGCATGATTCAACTACTGTCCTTATCCCTATTATGGCAAGAACACTCAACCAAGTAAAGCCAATAGCAGCCCATCGCAAGAACCTTGAAGATGTCCTTAAAGTGGAGCAAAACCCACCAGCGGCCCACTGGCCTGGAATCTAAAAGATCTCGCCTTACCACACTCCATTCCCAGGCTCTCGTTCTCGCTGCGACTACGTCATTCAGCAGGCGTCTCTCATTGTTTACAATGGGAAGTACGTGCTGCCATATCCCCGGTGTCAGGCACGCTCCCCTGCCCCAGCCTATCTGAATGAGCACACTCAAGGCAGGGGGATGTGGTAGCGCACACTTCCCATTCAAGTCAATAAGAGCCGCCTGCCCGAATGACATAGCAGCACATGCATGTGCCATTGAAGCGTGGCAGGGTTAGTTTTTATGGGCAAATCTGGGGGTTTTCACACAGTGGGGCATCCCGATTAGTTCCTGGGGGCACGGAAGAAAACCTATGCCCCTATCCCGGCTTCCTCCACGCACTTCCATCTGCCAAATGACTTTTTAGTGTATGTGTGTATTTTTATACTTAACCCTGTGTGAACCCTTTGTGAAACAAAGGGGGGTGGCAGCGGCTCAGATTAATTTATAACTAACCTGGGAGGTGCACGTGAGCATGGCAATTAGGATACTGGTTGAGACCTCTATACCAATTCAAAGGGCAAGCAGATGACTTGCCAAAACCCCTCGCCCCATTACCTACATCCCCAAAAGTGGGGGGGGGTGCAAAAAAACCTTGTTCCTATGTGGGCTAATAGCCGCCAGGGGTGGCCGATTAGCCCCAATAGCTGGTGCCCGGCTGGTTTTGCTAATGAGGTTGGGCACTGACCATTTCTTCAAAAAATTAAGGGTTTAACCCTTAAAAATTGAAAAAAAGTGTAGTCCCCTTTCACTTTTATTTACATTTTTAAGGATTTAACCCTTTGAAGTCCGGTTTTAAGTCATTGGCTCAGTTGTGAGTGACAGGTGATGTCATTGCTGCACCTATACGATGATTGGTCGCTCATTGCTGCAGCAAAGATCTCATGTAGGTTTCCCCTCAAAGGCACTCTCTCTGGTCTCTTCAAGGTAGAGCTATGGCACATGCATGAGATCTGGACAAGAACCGGAATTGAAAGCCCCCATGGTATATTTCAGGGGCTACAGAGGCATGAAATGATGGCATAGAGGCAAGCAAAGAGGGTCACCAAAAAAGGTGAACATATCTATTTCCAGTTGTTCTCCCTAGGGAGAAGAGGAGAGTATCAACAGGTGATAAATTTAGTTCAGTTCAGTGGGCTTTGGTCCTTTTTATAAGCCCTTTTTCAGCAAGGTGCTGCTGTGGATATGTTCGTACATTTTGAGATCCCTATATAACCATATTTAATCAATTGTGTGTTCCGGAATAGATATGGAAAGTCCTCAACAGTCGGAGATTTTTTTTAAATGTGTTTTACATATATAATGCAACATCTCGAAGCTTTCTTTATGGTTTTAGTTTTTTGTTTGTATTTTTCATTCTAAATATTTTTTCCAGGACCTCCCTGCACCTCTTACAGATGAGTTGCCAAAACAAGAGGTTCAAAAAGCTGTATGTCCCGGACTAGCAGAAGACAGTATGAAGATAGCTTGGCGATACCAGAACATGCCTAAAGTTGAGGTGATTGTTATGCGGTTTTACATTTTCTTGTTTTGCCGGTGGTGTCTAATGGCAAATATCAAATGTATATTCGCTTGCTACAGTATAGGGGTTCTTAAAGAAACCCTTAATAAAAATAAAGAAGTACTTATAATGATACTGCAGGCAAAGGTAATTGTTACACCATTGCATGGAACTACAATTTTCACTGTCCTAAACTGTTTTCTGTTTTTAAATTGAAGCAGAAATGGCTGAGATATCGGGGTTTACAGGTTCAGCCTATGACATTCTTTTTTTCATCCCGTCCCCCAATCAGCTCAGCAGGGCAGGACAGGATTTCTGGTCCCTCCCTCTGCCTCCTCCAGATTTGTCACAGATTATGCAGCATCACAGAACCAAGGGCCAAGCCCAATCTGAGGTGAAACTGTAGGCCTTGATATCCCGGCCATTTCTTTTTCAATTCAAGAAGAAGAAAACAGTTTAGGACAGCGCCAAATGTAGCCCGACGAAATGGTGTAACAATTACCTTTGCCTGCAGTAGCACTTTAAAAAGGAACACCACCCGGGAATTTCACTCTTCCAGGTGTTGCTCCTCTTAGACGGTGCAAGTAAGGGCACAGCTAGCAGCGAGGGAGCAGATAAGTGACATAGGGGATCTGGGGGGTTTCACACAGCAGGGCATCCTGAATTGGAGTGGGACTCGTATGGCCATGGAGTCTTTTAGACTCCAGGGCCTCTGTTGTTCCTCTTTGCAAGTGGATTTTGACTATACAGGTTTTGGTCTTTTTCCCCAATGCAAGATGCGAAACCCCCCAGATTGCCCACCAAAACTCACCTTCCCCCAGTCCTAAGGCGCACACGCAGCTTGTTTTCTAACCAGCGTGCTCGACTGCACTGATGTTAAATCATCTAAGCTGAGCAGAGGCCAACGCAGCCGAGCATGCTGGCAGCCACATCTCCACTACCCTCTAACAAGGTGCGTTCCCATGCCAGCCATTCATAAATGCATCCTGATTTTGTATATAGGAAAATGAGAGCCTAAAGCTCGAAACACGTGTCCCCTAGTCGGATGTGTCTGGCTGTATAAAATTTAAAGCTAATCCTTAGCATTGCATCCTTAGCGGTTCTAAGGGCCTTGGATGGCACAGAGACGTAAAGAGATGATTTGCATAGCTTCACCTACTGCAAGGGTAGATGGGTAATGCTATCTGTCCTTCTAGGAAAGCCACTCTTTTCCTTTACCTAAGTAGAGGGTTTTTTGGTCTCTTTAGCCCCCTATATTAAGCCTAACATGGGTCTCTCCACATACTGGCTTGCAACTATGTTTTGGTACTCACCAAGTCTCACCCCCCATACAGCAAGAGGCATCCGCCCTAGTGCTGATGAGAGCCTAAAGTAGAGGGTTTTTTGGTCTCTTTAGCCCCCCTATATTAAGTTGCGACTATGTATAGGAAACCTGAAAATTGACTAAATTGCTCCTGTCCTCAAGTCCCAGAACTGCAGGTATGCTGTGACTACAGCACCCTCTATTTTTGCTGGTGGCTACCAGCAACCAATTCGTTTTGCCATTCGCACTTAGATAGGGTGGCATTTTGATCCTAGTGAACCCAAAAGGTTGCAGACGATCACAGGTATAGCATTAGATGTGTTGGTGGTGTATAGTGGATTTAGAAGTAGTTTCGAAGTATTTCAGCCGTACTCTGGCATCCTATGTTGTGATACACTGTGGGGAGGAGGGGATCCCAAAATGTAACATGAAAACAAGCGGATAGCAAAAGCATTTCTGATTAGCCTTGCACAACTAGAAGGCATCTGAGGCTAGTTTAGGAATTATGTGAGGGTGGGAGATAGGACTAATGGAATTTTTGCAGTATTTACACACTACAGTATTGTATGAGCTTGAACTCTTGACCAGAAGCCATGAAATAACTACAAGAGAAGCTGGTAGTATTATTGTTACAGGGGTGAAGTTGGGATTGACGCTGAGGCACAAGAGGTGAGCCCCGGGCTCTAGAGCTCGGCAAGAAGTGCTCAGGTGGTTAGGTGATACACACTCACATGAGGTGATGCAAAGTTCATTCTCAGTGTATGTCAGGCTTCAGGTAACATCTGAATTTGAGCAAGGTGACAGGAGGGAGTCTGCTGGTAACCTGAAACTGTTAGGTGTTAGAAAGGTCAATCTGCTTTGCATGGAGATTGAAAGATGCTTAAGTTTTTTTAATGAGCAGAGTAATGAAAGAATTTCACAGCAGTGGTGGTCTCACCATGGTCCTACAAGTATTGATGAGGAATTCCAAAATTCCAGATATAAAAAGGAATATATTTTAATAAATTAATGGAGGACACCCCTTTCAACAGCTAGGTGAGAAGTACCTCTTGGAAATGGTCCCAGGTAAATGATACACTCGTTTTACAGGCTGGGTCTCCGTGTCTAGAATGTTAATAAAGTAGTTAATTAGATTCATCTTATTGCTTAAAGGGTTTGACCAGCCATATCGAAAAACGAGAGGGGAGTCCCTTTTTGTCCCCCTGCAGATGATCGTTCCTAATCCAGCCGACAGCAACTCCATCAAATTTATCAGATCTCATGCCAGCCAGACTCAAACTCCAGCCACCAGAACATATATCTTCTACATTCTATCCTTTGCTTCATATCTTCCCTCTTTCGCTGCCCACTTTTATATCCATTTTATCTACCTATTTATTCCTTTCTCTGTCTCTATACTATTTGCCAACTTTCCTATCTTTGCTCTCTTCTTTATCATCATTTCGGTGTTTCTCTCTACCTTCTTCTGCATCCTTTTTCCTTTTTCTCCTTGCTATTTTTTTTTTACTCTTCTCTACCTCTTTTTTCCATACCCTCTTCTAAATCTTCTCCATCCTAAATCGATTGGTCACTACTCTATCTCTTCCCTATTCGCATCTTTTATATCCGTATTTCAATCTTCCCTTTATTCTCTTCTTTATGTCTATCCTTTTGCAATTTTAACTCTTTCTGTATTCTCTCCTCTCTATTGTTATCCTCTTCCTTCTATCTTTCATATCTTTTATCCTTTTCTCTATTCTCTAATTCTTTTTTCTATCTCAACCCTTTTTTCTGTCCCCTTCTCAATCTTTTTTTTAATCTCTACTCATCTCTGCCCTCCTATTCATCTCTACCCTCCTCTCTAGCTATATCTTTTTTCTACCCTCAACTTTTTTTTTTTGTATTCCCTCCTCTATCCTGTCCTCTGTTTCGCATGCTATTCTTCTGTTATTTACCCTCTTCTACTTACTTTTCTATCTCCACCATGTTCTTTATTTTCTGTATTATCCACATGATCACCACCCTCTTCGATATTTGTATATTTTTCCTTGTCTATTGTTTTCTTTCTTTATCTCTTTCTGTATCCTCTTGTCTACCTACTCTACCATTGTATGATCTTCTTTATAACTTTCCTCTTCTCTGTCTCTTCCCTCTTCTCTGTTTATCATCTTGTCTCTTCTCTATTTTCATTTCTATCTCTACACTTTCTCTCAATCCTTGTTTATGTCTCTTTCCTCAATAGCCTATTCTCTATCTCAGACCCCTTCTCTATTTGTATCCTCCCCCCTACTCTATTCTTGGTCCCTTTAACCTTTTTTATCTCCTTTATCTTTCTCCAACCGCTGTCCTATTCTCTAACTATACTCTCTTCTCTCTCTATCCTATTCTCTATCCTTACTTCCTTCTCTAGTCTCATTGTTTTATTTCTCCCTATTCCTTATTACTTTCTTTCTATTTCTATCTTCAGAGTGGCATCCACAGCCTACTTCTCTGGTGGCCAGTCGAGTTTGCCAGATAGACATGCACACATGCCATGAAAGCAGGCCCTGTTTTTTCCATTGGCAGTCATGTGGATCACAAAAGAGGTGCGGGAGCATGGACTTCATGACCAACTTACTGGATTCCTAGGGGTCATTAAGGAGTGAGACATCCCAAATCGTTAGGACCCCAGGTGGAGTTCAGTAAATCTAAAATCTTTTTTTTTTTTTTTTTTTTTTTTATTTAGGACCACTCAAAAAATGTATCCTTGTGGTATAAATGGTTTTGTAAACTGCCAGTCTAAATGCCCCAGACAGTCTTTCTTTGTCAGATTTCTTCTGCCTTCTCTAATGGGAAGTGTGTACAAATTAATATGTCTGCAAAATAACTAATCCCAGTTTTCCTCTCTATAAACTTTATTGCAAACATTTTCAATAAAAAATTTTGATAGAAATCTGAAGATACATTTAGAAAGGCATACCAAACTTCCTGGAAAAATAAACATGCACTTTAAAAGAACTGATATATAATTGGTGAATTGAACTCAAAAGGAAGGAGTAATTTCAGTGGACCATGTTTGCCTTTATTTTGTTTGCCCAGTACTAAGTCTGCTGGTGGCACGGGGCAAAAGTGTTTGTTAGGCTGATCTTGAAGGAAGCTCTCCATCGAGAACCTGAAAGGATAACTGAGCAGTACTTATTAAATCCCTCTAGTGAAAGTATTGAAGCACACTGTTGACTTGCTTAACCATGTGCGTAATAAGTAAAGTAAGCACTTGAGATTGTATCAGCTTCACTGTCACTAGAAGCTAATCGCAGGCAAGTCAAGCCGGTAAGAAGCAATCTCAGTGGTCACTTCTTTACAGCTCTTGGTGTTGTCTGTTATGTATATCCTTGGGCTAATTAGCTGGCTATTTATCTAGTTGCACCTTGACAAGGATGATATAGACAGCAGGAGAACAACCCGCTCATCTTGACATCTTTCTACCTGCTTAACTTACATGTATGTATTAATGCTGAGAAAATTAGTAAAATTGAAAATTAAGATTTTAATCAATATCTCAGTGAACACAAGAACAATTTCCAAAGTTTACAAGACCGTTTCCCAAAACAATTGTTTAATGTATACATGAAAGCGAGGTTAATAATATAACTTAGATTAAAAAAAATCTTCATTTTACGCAAATTAGTTGATGCAAAAATGGAACACATCCACATCAAAAATTAGTGCAGCTAGTATTTTGTATGAATTATCTTTCTTTTTAAAGAAAGTACCTAGTCTTAGTATTGCACCATTTCATTCTTCAAGAACCTGCTGGATGGAGAGTGATGCTGAGAGGACAGAGGACAGAATCTCTAAGAATAAAAAAAATCCGGAATATATCGCATTGTATGCATTAATTTTATTGCATGAAATAAGTATTTAATACAAAAAAATAGAACTTAATACTTTGTTCAGTAATGATTGCATAAGTCAGAAGTTTTCTATAGTTCTTGACCAATTTGCACACACTGCACCAGGGACTCTAGATTCATCTAGCTCTAAAGAAAACTCAACAGGTCTTTAGACTCCAGGCTTCAAGGTCAAGTATTGTGTTCTGGGCAGATTCCAGTGATATCCCTGGGCAGCAGTACACCAAAGTGGTGTGTTTGGTGTTCAGAGCAGAGTCTCCCTGACTTTGGCTTGCTAATCATCTGATTTGCTGAGGCAGAGACGACGCTCCACTTTTCTGAGATCACAGGTTTAACCCCTCCAGCTCTAATTCAGCATCTTCATATGAGAGGATCACAGTCTTGTGTTCCAGTAGGTAAAGGGTGTCATTACCGCTGCCTGATTTTTCTAAACTCTGCTTTGTGGGAGAAGGGGAGCTCACCCTTGACAGTGAAAGGATTCTAGGATTTGTAGTAAGCAGCTATACTAAAGGTTTTTACTTGAGGCCAGGAAAGCCACTAGCATTTTAGCAACAATCACAGGGATAAAGAAAAATGGAAACCATGTACTGGTGAGTAAATGACTTGTCTCATCAGATTGTCTGGGGGCACAATCCTAACACATCCCAAAAGTGAAAAATAAAAGGAAAACTACATTTTTGTCAGGTTTTTGATTTTTCTTTTGATTGCTTACGACTTTTCATCTGTCTGCTTGACACCTGTTTAAAGTTGACCAAAACTGGATACGCGAAGTCTGGTTAATACCCACCCCCAATGGGGATGCTGCACTGTGTGAAACCCTTCTAGTCCCACAATATTTTTACCTCGCCAGCGTACCCACAACACACATGCGACCTCTCTTTTGTCAGTCTCTCCATAGGAGCCACTCACGCTGGTGAGGTATGTATATTGGGCTAGGGGTTTCACATTCCAAATCGGGATGCCCCAAGGGTACAGTCCAAAACCAGGGATAGTGAAAATCCCAGGTTTTGGTCCGCATTAATAATGACTTCATTGAATACATGTGGTTGAATCCTTGTGAAATAGAGTTTCATTGTCTAAACTTTAGATTTGGGTACTGTATATCCGGCTCCTGTAGATAAGGAGAGATAGCCTTGGTCCCATTCTAATAAATAAATATATATCTATAAAATATATTGCATCCCCAGGGGGAATGTTCTGCCAGCCTTTTTAGACTTTTTAGACTTTAGGGCCCATCCAAAAGGTATCTGAAAAAAATTAGCCCTATAACGTGCATATACTGGACAGGAGCCACATAATATATCTGTTTTCAAAATATCCAAGAAAGGAGATGAATTGTACTGAAACAAAACTTTTGTCTTTATAAAAATAGTCTTGAATATTGTCAAGAAAAACATTTTATGAGACAAGACTGTCTGAGCAGGGATTAATGTGCCTGAATTAATAAGTGTTCCCAAGATGACTTCTTCAGTATCTCAGATGTAAACAGTCTTGGCCCTGTGGGTACAAATGCTATGTTAAATCAAGTTATGGTTATTAGAAGAGATGTTAGCAGATTGACTACTTTCACTCTGGTATTTGAAACACCAGTTGATAAGCAGCCATTGTAGCTGGAGAACCAGATGATTTTAAATATCACCTTTAGTAACCCCTCAGTGCCTTATAACAATGGTGTACTGACTTTCACCTTAATTAATGAGATTAAAAGATCCACCTAGAGGCTGTTTAAGTTGGCCCATCAATATGTGTAAATCAAACCTTTCCCATGTCTGCAACAATTCATGGGTAACCCAAACAAGCCAAACCTTTTTGTCCCACCCCGATTCTGGGGAATTTGCTGGTTCTTTGGCTCACACCATGCATCAGAAAATCAGCCGTAATTCAGGTTTTGAAGAAAAGCACAAAACTGATGAAAGAAAGCAAAAGGGGATTTCTGTTTAGGCCATACTCTAGATTTTAAAATGAGTGTAAGAGCTGTATTCAGGCATCTTAAAGGAGCACTATTACAAAAAAATTATAAAAATCCATATAAATATGCAGGATGGGCGGAGGAGACGTCACTTATACACCCGGCATCCAAAAATATCCAGCCAGGCTTGTGTCTTTCTTTTAATGGAAGGTTCTGTTCTCCCTAATACACTCAGAAACCTGTCGCCCTTGGATTTTGGTCCTATCAGAAAAAAAAAACCCAAGCAGAGTTTTATTCAGTTTGGGTGTAAAATTGATGACTTCTCCCGATTTTTTTAAATGGATTTTTAATATTACACAATTTCCGGATACACCTCCTTTTAAAGAGGACCTATAGTCAAAATTAAAGTTAGCTTTGAAAGGATTTTCCCTTTTAGTGAAAATGGCAACGTTTTGCACAGTAGCTACAAGAAGCTGATAGGCCCAAGACTCGATCTTAGGTACCCAGATGATAATTTGTTTCCTATAAGCTCGCAGGAGCTTTTATAAGCTTCTGACATGCCATACACCCTGATTCCTTAATTGCCACATGAAAGGGACTCTGCCTGGGACAAAGGCTAGTTTATTTTGTTGCAAAGCAATAAGCAATTTTTAACAGTTTATAACAAATTTCCTTGTAAATAAATATCATAAAACCATTATTGTCATAAAATGACAGTATGCACATGTGCATTAATTAGTGAATTAGTGACCATCCTCGACCATTGCTTTGCAACAAGCCCATGAAAGATTAGGGATAAGTGGCTTCAAACATCTTTGGCAGGTTCGGACAGGTGTCCTCTAGCCAAGTTCTATACTTGAGGATGAAATATGCCCGCCCAGTCCTTATCCTTCCTTTTTCATCGGGCACCCTGGTTAGAAGCCCTAGCAGGGTCACGATTTCTGCGCCTACCCAAGAATTTAATATTTCTCATCAATGACTGACTTCTGGCTTGCTTTAAGGAAGACTATCTGGAAATAAATGGTCCAATGATAAAAATCCACATAAATATGCTGGATGACAGGAGGAGGTGTCCCTTATACACCCGGCATCAATATCCTGTCAGGCTTGTTTCTTTCTTTAAATAGAAGGAAGAGGAAATTAGACAGGTTCTGTCACCCTGATACACTCAGACCTGACACCCCTGGATTTTATTCCCACCAGGAGAAGAAAAACACAAGCTTGGCAGGAGTTTTATTCAGTACAGGTGTATAAGTAACTCCTCTTATTAGATGACGTATTTTATGGATTTTTAATATTACACTTTCACAATATACCTCCTTTAAGATTGACAAGCGCTTTCAAATATCCTCAGTAGGTACTAACGTCTAACTTTTAGCTAAGCTCTGTATTTGAGGGTCAGATGTGTCTTTTTAGTCCTTACTCTTGTAAGTCACTTTATTTTTATTCACCTCCTGTAGAAACCAACTGCCTCCTGCTGTTCTAGTTTCCTTTGACAATCCAAAAAAAAGTGATGAAATATTTAGGGGACTCATACCATCCATATGTCTCCATATGTCCATCTTGTATTCTTTTTTTCTTTTTTAAGATGGCTAACAAAAGGGCAACAAAGCAATAAAATATGAAGCTTAGTATAAATATGAAAATGTTTTGTTCAGTGCAGTTGAAAATCAATCATTCTGACGTTTTCTCAAATATTCCATGTGCAGTGCACATTTATTAATTTGTAAAAATTTAAATGCACTATTCTTACTCTTGTTAACTCGCTGATGTCTAAAATGTAATATGGTAAAAACATTTCCAGCTCCTAAGAGCGCTCCCAAGTTCCCGCCTGGTCAGCAGCCCATAGTTTTGAATACCATTCGGATATGATAAATCTTATCTGATGGCCTAAGGCTTAAAACACTAAAGATAACCCCCGGACTAAATCTGCATTGAGACCCAGCAGCTGTATTATGAAAGGTATTTTGTGTCGGCTGCCAATCCGATGCCCTTCTGCCGACTGGCTTGCTGGAATGTACAGAGGGACAGAACTGACCCGGGTAAGTCGCAGACTCTGCGTCTTTCTTTGCACTGTGATTCTAAGACAGATTATTCATGCTTATTTGAGTCAGGTAGGTCTTTGCAAGCTTCCCTGCCAGGCTTGGGAATTGAGTACATTGAGAAGCTATTCAGGGGGCTCCAGATACAGCTCAAGCTTTTATTGCGTACATTTTGACCTAATCCGTCTCCGCCCTGTTTGTAAGCACTACGTTTTTTTTTCTCTGTCTCTTCAGTCAAAAAAAGGTTATCACCTACCTTAATCCGCTGAGCAGCATGGATTAAACTCAGCTATGTGCCCCAGGATTCCCAAAGAGGATCCAAAGACCAGGAAAGAGAATACTTGTTTCTACTTTATTTTTCAGTATTTTCACCAGCTTCTCTTGAGCTTCTTGGGGGGGGGGGGGGGATTAGCATCTGAAATAAGCAACCCTGGAGTTCTGTTCAATGAAGACATCAGATGAAAGTTCACTTAGTCAGGCCCTGTGTTTCTCTACATAAAGGAGGCTTGGAGGAGGACAATAAAAAGATGAGCTCTACGGAGTCTGCAATAAAAACATTCTGATGGCTAAGCCGGATAAAAGATAGATTATAGACCAGAAACAGACCCTTTTTTAATTGGTTTTAGATTTGTTAACTTAAGTTGTCAGATGGGTTTTATTGGGGAATGAATGAATAGGTTGGAAAAAAAATCTGATTTGACGACTTATTTTGTTATGAACAAGGAATTGTCATGAGCGGTTTGAGCTGTTGATGAAAGTATATTTTTTTGTGCCACAACGATGTTCTTAGGGTGCTGAGCTGATTCAGTATTTATTTTATTTTTTCCTATGTTAGCAAATGTATGTTTTATGGGAGTAGTTTTCATGCTTTGTAATCTGTTGCCATTGCCAACGTACACCAAGAAGAGAGAAGCGAGTCCTGTACACACAAAATACCGCTGCTATAGCCAATGCTGAGGCGAGGGAGTTCACTTAACCTTACACATGCCCTGCAGCAGTGTTCTGTGCAAGTCTGCTCTTGGTGTACGTTACCAATAGCAACAGATTGCAGGTAGTGAAAACTGCTTCCATAAAACAGACATTTGCTAACAAAATTTAAAAAATCAGTTCAGCACTTTTAAGACATTTTGCCACACAACAATATACACTTTTAAAAATTCAATCAAATGTGGACTTACCCTTTAGGGTTAGTTTGCTTACTTAATCACCTTACTGTTTCCTAAATTGTCCTGTAACAGTGGCACGATTAGTCTGGGGTGGTAAAAGCCCTTAATATCAACCAACTCCCAGGTTGGCCAAAAACGTACCTTTGCCCGGTCCCACAGAGCATGTGCAGGCTTGCATCCAATGCGTGCCATATTCTGTGCATATTAATACATGGCATACTGGTCCTGTTTTTATACAGGGTCCAGAATAAGGGAGTAGACACATCCCTGGTTTCCCTGCGGTGTTCGCGCACTCCCATCCCTGGCCTATCTGAATGGCTGGGCGCCTCAGTTTTAAGGAGGCAGGGGATGCGGCAGTGGCATACAAACTCCTCCTGGGGCCCCAGGAAGGTGACCGCTTTGATGGAGGGTTTAAGGGTTTCACAGAGTGGTAGAATACAGATTCGGATGCCCAGGGGGACTTGAACGGCCAGCGATGGAGTCTTTTAGATTTCAGGACAGATTTCACAAGGTGGTTAATCAACTTTAAGGATCACTATAGGTTGCAAGTAGTAGTATCCATCCTCCTATGGTGCCTTCATATGATAGTAACTGCTGGTGTCTAAGTTGGCAAACCACTGACCCCATTCCATTGATGCTTTCTCTGTATTAAAAAAGTTCTGCAGACACCTTTTTCAGCGCAATGTTGTAACAGCGCAGGTCGATAGAAGTCTATGGCAACGCATGCTAAACTAATGTATAACGCAGTGTACCTGCATTGCATTTGCATTGCCATAGACTTTACTATTTATTTATTATGCAGGCTAGCGACCGGGCCTGAAATCTTTTAGATTCCATAGCCCGGCCATGTGGGTTTTGACCTGCTTTAAAGGTTACGTTTTATTTGGGAGTAGCTGGGTCCTACCATTGCTGCTGATCATATAATATATGTGTATATTGGCCACCAAGCTACAGATATTTTCTTTGGGGGTTCCCTCACAAAATTATTTTGGGCATTGGTTGTAAACTTGACAAGAGTGATGCCTAACTGTGCTTATTTAGGTTTCATCCATTAAAAATGTGCTGACGATGTTTTTTTTCTGTGTGCAGCCAGTCCTGTTGTCTTCATCTAGATTTGGCCATTACTACGACATATCAAAAACAATAAGTCCGGATTTACTGCAGTTAACGAAGACCCACAGCTTCTTCTTTCCACATACAGCACATGCTGAGGAACCAGACAGGTATTTATTTTCACAATCCTTTAAAAAAAAAAATATATAGCAAACAATCGCTATGGTAATAAACAGATTTGAGGTGGAATATCCTGGTGATCGGTTCTTGCCCCAGTGGCATTCTAAATTGACGTGCCCCACTATGTGAAACCCCTAAAAATCCGCCAATTCACTTATCTTCTCCCGGAGCCCTCGCCACAGATGCATCCCCGCTTACAGCTGACTGTATACATACCCGCACCAGGACTTTTTGCATGAGTGCCGCGGGCTCCCCCACAGCTAGACACTGAGTGGGGGATGCGGCTGGCGGCACACTCGGCCCTGCTCGTTTTTCTCTGGCTAAGCAGAGCCAAAATCAGACTGCTCAGCCAATCAGTGTGCACTGTTTCGGCCATACCTGCGCCATGGGAATGACGGGAAGGTGAGTTTTTACAGCGACTTGTGGGGGGGACACAGTGTTATAAAATATATATATTTTTATATATAAATTGGGATGCCTTGCTTTGTAAACCCCCCCCCCCCCCCAGATCGCCCACTGCACTCAACTTTTCACCGTTCCCAGGGTGCTCATCCAATCAGCGCATAAAACCATTGTTTTGGACAGCGTACCGGTGGTGGCTGCATCCCCAGCTTCCCTGTGGGGTGCACGATCTCGCACCCTGCTTATCTGTATGTATAGGGATGCAGTCACTGGCAAACACTGCGTCGCGAGAGCTGCCAGAAAAAAATGTAAGATTACCAGCAACCTCAGGGCTTTCACACTGTGGCCCATCCGGGATAGGATGCCCCTGGGGACAATATAAGTGTCTAATCTTCTTGAAAGTTTATTTATGTTGATTTCTGTCTGATCTCTCATAAGAGAATTGTTGGGATGAACTCTAGCCTCACGTATGCAAGCATTGGTGTTTCTCACATAATCTGAAGCAAAAGGGGTGGACGTAGGTCCACCTTTCAGGGTAAAAAAAATGTGGTCATAAATAAACCATATCCGGGTGATGAATTACCGAAGGATCAGCTTTACCAACTTTATTTAGCAGGACACTAAGATGGATCATCTGTATGACAGGAAAGCAAACAATTATGTGTGTGAACACTTGGCCTGGACATTCTCTTAAAGGCTGTAGCAGCCATTTTGGAGCTTCTTCTTCCAGCATCTCCCAGCATCTCAGCCATGCTGCTACCTGGATTCAACTGACATAACAGACAATGCACAGTAACAGGAAGCCCAATAGCACTTCCTGTTTGCAGGTGGCCTGCAAGTCTATGAACTACCGTCTTGTTTTTAAAATTTACCGCAGCACGAGTTAGAAGATGGTAAATTATTTTTTTATGTGCAGCAATCTAAATTATCCTGGGGAGGGGGCATGAGCACTGTTTGTTGTGTTGGTCTGGTTTAAGTCATTTTTGACTTTTGGTCTTATTTAAATTATAACTCTAGTGTGCAAATTAAAGTGAAATAGGAAGAATAGAATCAGTATTGCATCACTTCCACAATACGATTTGCAGACGAAAAATCGCTAAATCTCCCAGAATCAGGCGAAAACGGATTCATTCATTGGACGTCCATCGTATCTTTTTGGCTGGCATAAAATTTCTTATACGTCGTATAGCCGTTGACAAGTGAAAAATAAAGATCGACTAGAAATAGGAAGATACACTTCATCCTACTGTCTCA
Source organism: Gastrophryne carolinensis (assembly GCA_027917425.1). Lineage (NCBI taxonomy): Eukaryota > Metazoa > Chordata > Amphibia > Anura > Microhylidae > Gastrophryne > Gastrophryne carolinensis. The sequence goes on along the minus strand of CM051241.1, from coordinate 136,569,137 downwards.
AATTTATGGCAGTGACATGGTGCAGGGTCAGGCAATTTCAAGCCGATCCGCGCCTGGAGGGACATGCTTATTTTGTTAGTCATGTTGGTGCCATTTTATGATGATAATGTAATTTACATGCAGTGTTTGCTGTGACCCAATGATGCCATTGGGACATCAGGCAGAAATTTGGAAGTTTATACAGGTATAAACTTTGTGAGTTTCATGCTTTGCTTGGATCCTGATGGGTTACTCCCCGAAACGTTGGGCCCATGAACTTTCGTACTTTTTTCACCCACTGTGGATTTTGGATATAATGGATAATACATAAGCCTTGGAAGGTATTTGGAGTGCTGGCTTTTCTTTTTGCAAGCTGTGCAGCGCCACCGCAAGCCACTGCACCTGCAACTGATCAAAACTTTTAGGTAAGAGGGCATCTGTCATGACTTTTCTAAATTTGTACTAATTGAGCAAATCAGGCTTGGATAAAGTAAAGGTGTCAGTATACCAGCTTGGCTACAGGTCAGTCTGCAGTATCTCCGTGTACCACCTGGTAGGATCTTGGGAACTGGATTGGCAAAACATTTGTACATGTTTAGTTGTGTGATCGCCCTCCCCACTCCAAATATATTTTTCCAACTACAATTTATCAGCTAAATAGAGAGCATCCCTGATGTTTTCCAGTCCTTGTAGGGAGGATAGGGTTGGGAAAGTGACACGTACATGTTGCCTTTGATACATGAGTGTGTTTGGAGGCGGTGGCAGCCTCAAGCGCCTTCCTGGCAGCTAAAGCAAACATGTTTAGTGCTCTGCATTTACCTTTTTTCCCGCTAATGCAAACAGCTTGGAAAGAGCTGTTTGGCAACACTACAGCCAGCGGAGGAGGTGGACAAAGGTCGCCGCGATTTTCATCATCCGTTCTGTTAGGCCTTCTCTGGTCAGTAAATAAAGCAATCTGTACACCCTAGGGAAATGGAGAAGGGTTTTAAGGGTTTTATTTTAACTGTAAATAACATTAAGCCTGTTAACTGCACTTACAGATAAACCCTTCCATACATATCCCAGAAACAGCCTTATCTTTGGCCTTTTAATATAGTTTTTATACAATTCATGAATGGAAAAATCCTGGGCGTCCTGTGCTGAGAGCTTGCGCTGGGAGGCTCCCCAGTGGGAGCTGAGAAACGCAGTACGAACGTGGCGTGCAGCACTGTGTTGTAAACTAAAAGGTAACTTGAGTTTAAGAAACCATGTTATATGTTTGAAGGAGACCTGTCATGATGGAACAACAGTGGCTGTCATTGCTCCTGTGTGCTTGCTATGAAAGGGTTCTTTTTTACACTTTATATCCATGAGATAATTAATGTACATGGCAGATGGTGAGAGCGCACATTCAGAGCCGCTCATCCTTAGGCAGGTAAACACACGACACTCATCTGTATCCTCAAGTCAGATTTCTTCTCCCCCAACAGACAGACGCGCCGGAAAATTGGGCTGAATGCTCTCCTGTTTTCTTTCTAGGCCTGAGTGACAATAAGAAGTTTGATTAGCCATCACAGCAAATTAAGGTAGCGAATTAGTTTGCAGGAGCAAATCCACAAGTGGTCCTAATTCCTAGCTTGTAACAAATCAGTAACATCACTCTGCTCTTGCATTTCAAAGAGATTTACTGTAAGCTGCTAACCAGGCTTTACTATTATAACCACCAGGTTAAAGTCACTGTGAAAACAGGAGTGTGTATTGTTCTAGGTGCATTGTACAGGACTGGCAAGCCCTGCATGCTGCACATTTGTAAGTTGTAGTTAGTTGGAAAGAATGTGTTTAAAAATAGGCCCTGGTGTGGACATTAAATGGGGCCCTTTCACGGCTCCTACAGTTAAACTTTTTGCTGCCTTTTAACTCAATTGCATGCTCAATTGATGCAGCTAAATCTTGAAACCGCAGACAAATGGTGCTTCCTTTCTCAAATAATGCCAAGTGAACACAAATATGATAAACAGGAGGAGCAACAATGATGGGGCTCCTCCTGACCTTCTGGGCCCCGGTGTGGTCGCACCCACTAACATTAGCCCCAGAGCTCCATAGAGCCCGTGCCTTCCACCCACCTTCCCTGAAACTTCTTCCCCACCCATATGGGCTGGACTACTCTGTGGGGCCCGGTTCTCTCCCTTAGTTCCCTTCCCCAATGGCTGCCCTGCGACTTTTCAATTGCTACCATGCTTTTAGGGAATCCAGGTGCGCCATAAATTCTGCAGAGCGACAGTGACCAGCCTATATTTCAGGAGACAGATATTTTGCCCTGGGCTCTTTGTAAAACTTTCCAATGTCCATAAAGAAAGAGGTCTGCTGAAGACATTTTTTTTCTTGAAAGCAGTACTGTTGCAGACAAGCGCTGCTCTGGCTGTATCCACAGCCATTGCCCTTTGTCCTAATAATTGAAGTCCATTATAATCCATGTTGGAATAAGAAAGGGGCCCATGGGGGTCCCTGACACTGAGTTTATTTGGGGCCCAACAATTTCTAATGGAGACCTTACCCCCACCCCCTGTAAATGCTGAAATGACAGGCCAGAAACTTCCTTGGCGCCTACTTTGTGCTGCAGCTTCATGGTGTAATCATGGACGGCCTTTGGGGTGTGCAACTGTGCACAGGGCACCATTCTAAAATGTAAGAAGCACAAGGAGACTCTTTTTAAGCAACCCTCAAACAATGAGAGCCTTCCGCCGCAACTATGTCATTAGGCAAACGCCTCTTATTGACTTCAATAAAAACAATGAGAGCCATTTGCCGAATGACATAGTCAGTAGAGATGGCTGTCAACTTTTGTCTTATGTCTTAATATACAAGACTCCGCTCTTTGTAACAGTCCAGCCAAAGTATTTTTTTCCGTATAGAGTGGGGTATTGTTTCAGCCATTCAAATTTTTTTGGCATTCTCATTTGGGAGACCTGCTCTAACCTGGACTTAAATGGCCATTCCAGGCAACAGCAATAATAAGGTAGCAAATAACTCACCTGATGCCTGTTCATGTGCCTCCACTCCTTGTCTTGGAGGGCCATTAAGAAGCATATCAGGGCTCCAAATGGCCCTCCTTTTAATTTTATTAAAGCTTTCAACAAGCTTTCGGGGATCACCCCTTCCATCAGGCCATACAGGCATATCAGTCCTGTGGGAAACTCCCTTCTGGGCTGTAATTACTAACACTTAAAGTGGAACTAAACCCATTTCTAGGTGCTCCACTTTTCCCTCGGGGTCCCCTCCTATCTGAGCAGCTATTTTTTGGGAAATCCGGGCTTGATGAGATGCCTTGTAATGTGCCAGCCAGCTGGCTGCATCCCCAGCTTTCACACTGGACTAGCCCGCTTTGGGGATGCAGCGTGGTTAACTGTAACATCTGCGGCTGCCAAACATGGCGGCATCCCCTGCTCTGTGAGCTCTCCCACCTGCCTATTCTAGTGAATAGGTGGACAGGGCTACACACAGCGGGGGAAGCTGCTCTGTGTATTCTCCCAAGATTTTGGCACCTAGGACCCTAAGCACTAGGCAAACAAATCTGGATCCTTGGCAAGGTAAGGCGTTTTCTTTCTTTCTTAGCAACCCTCTCCGTCATTACTTAGCGCCAGGGCAGGGAGGCAGGGCAGTTACCTGAGACTGGAATTCTGCTTTAATTTTTGCCTCCGTTACATGTTTAAAGTGTGCTGGTTTTCATCCATCATCTACAGAGCCCTGTGCTATATGACCTGGCAAGCAGCCAGCCTATAGGATGGATGAAAGGGATATGATTGTAGGTTTTGATTTAGGTAGTGCCTTGAACAGGTCAAAGGCAGGCTTGAAATTGGGAATTAACATACATTTTGTAAATGAAGGTTGTCCTTAATACATGTTACATATTTAAAATCATAACCCAACAGTTTTCTGTAACTTCAAGGTGGGGTGATGGTGGAGTTTAGGTAATGTTATCGAACATAATTGTCTACTTATGATTGCATGGTTTGTTTTTGTGGGGAGTCTGGCATGTATATACTGCGAAAATGTGGTCAAGTGGTAGCCGGCAGCCTTCACTGTGTATCCTGGTGGAGGCAAACGTGACCGTGGCGGTCATTCACGGTGCTTGAATTCTCCAGGGGTTTGATGTGAAAAGTAAGATTGCTTTATTTTAAATGCTTTATGTTCTGCCAAATATGGACAGGCAGGTGGGCAGGTGAGGGGGCACCAAGGATGCAGGAGGGCAGCATGTGGCCAGCCCTGGAGTCTAAATTACGTACTGGACACAATGCCCTATAGGGTGTTGTTACAGTTCAAAAGTAATAAAGTAGCATTTCTGAAGCGTACCTCCCAGCCTCGGCTGACGGTTCGGGTGAAGGTAGGACAGCACTAGGATCAGGTGCTGAAGGAGCGCTGCTCCGGGCCGCAAGAACCTGTACCAAAGGGTAGCCGGAGACAGGCTTTCAATGGTGAGCCTCATTGGGATGCCCCAGCCTTTAATCTTGGGTCTTTGTTCCCTTCACCCTGTCTCCCCTCCCCTCTAGAAGGTTGTGCGCGACCACTTTGTTGTGGCCCGCTCAGCTGGCAGGGGGCGCCCCGCGGTGGTTGGCGCTATGCATTTTTTTGGTTACTGTCATGGCGCCGGTGTCTCACGTGATCACAGTTTCGCGCTCTTCCGGGGGGGGGGGTGGGAACCGCGGTTTGACGCGTTCTGCGTCATACTCTCGCGGTCCACCCCTCTAGGTACTGCTGGCGGCGCCATTTTGTGGCCTCGTCCTTGCGGTGCTGCGACGCGGTCTTGCTGTGCTTTACCTCTCTGGGCGATCTGTCCGCTTGGTCCGTGAGTCCCTTACGGGGTTTTTATATTGCTTTACTCTGTATGCACTGGGGATGTTTATTTTGTACTTATTCTTAGTATAAAGTACGCCCTGCTCCAGATAAGATTCTTTACTCTTGGGTATTACTCCGCCAGATGGCGCTGGACGGCAGAGACCGCAAAATTGGCTCCTCCCAGCCCCACAAATACCCAGGACCTCCCACAAATACCCAGATTTTCTCTGCAGTCTGGACTGCGAAGGACGAGAAGATGGCTCTCTCTTCTCGCAGGTGAGCGGGGATATTAGCCTGCGGCCCTGTAGGACTATTCCCACCCTTTCTATTGTTTATGTGCCTCCCAGCTTTGGCTGCGCTGGTGCGGGTGACGGTAGGCAGCACCACTGTCAGGTGCTTAGGAGCGCTGCTCCACCGCAATCCCCCACCAAAGGGTAGGCGGTATAGGCATATGGTGAGCCTTATGGGATGCCCCTCCCGAGATATTGCCCCTTGCCCCTGTCTATCGGCGGGTCCTACATTAGGTGGCCTCTACCCTCCCTCGCTCTCCCTTGTAGTTCTCAGGGGGGGGGGGTGAGTGTGTGTGTGCTTCTGTGCATTCACTTGTATGTGTGCTTGGTTTGTCTTTAGTTCTGTCATCGCACAGACTTTGGTTGCACTGGTTCCTTTTTTGAATATGCCGCCGCGCGCGCTTCTGCGGCGTTCGGCAGTTGGCGGCGACATTACCTCAGGCGCTGCTGCACCATCATTGGTTGCTTGTCATGGGTGCGGCTTCGCGCTGTTCGGGGAGGGCGGGGCCTGCGGATGGCACGTTCCGCATCACTGTCTCCTCGGCCCGCCCCTCGAGGTATACTCGACACCATTTTTTCTTGCTCTTCGTGCTGCGTGGCTGGCTTCCTACCTACCGCGGTCCGTGAGTGCCCTCACGGGCTGTTTATTTTACCTAATGTCATGTATGCATGTCATTTACGGGGTTTTTCGTTTATGTCTTACAGGCGGGTCAAACTCAATTGGTTTCTCCCAGCCCTACCCCCTTTATTTAGTTATTAAACTTTTTGAGGTCTAGTGTGCTAATTCCTCCCACTTCCCTAGCAGGCTACTGGGGCATCCCGGGTTGCTTTTATAGCGAGAATACCTATCGGCCTATTGTGCCGCTAAAATCACCATATGGAGGCTTCTCAGGATAATGTGCTCGGGGTTCCTTCGGGACAAGCCTGGCTGTATGTGGCGTGTGGGGTGTCCCCTACAAGTGTTGACAATGTGCGGATTTGTGTACCTTGTGCCCAGCAGGTGCTTGCGCTGCAGCCTGGTATACCAGCAGCTGGGCATACGCCATGTATGGCTTCGCCTACTCCCCCAAGCTTAAATTTGACTCCCCGTGAGCTGCATACCAGTGGGGAATCTCAGCCTGATGTGTCTACTAGACTGGCTAGTGTTGAAAAGTTGCTTGCTAATACCATGGCGCGTAAGACCTCTGCTAAGAGGCGGCATTTGACGCCTGATGTCACTCTTTTCCCTATGGAGGCTGAAGAGTTCTTTGAACTGTCTGGTTATACTCCCCTGGAAGAAGGGAAATTGTTCTCTGACTCAAGGGTTATGATGATTCTGGCTCTGATCCCTGGGCCCCAGATGATACTGAGGTTTTGGCTCAGATCTTTGAAGTGCTTGCTATCTCTTCCCCGGTCGCGGCTCATAGTTTCATAGTGCCAAGCCACGTTTAGAGTTCCCTGAACAATCTCATTTCAATAATCTCGTGCTCAAGCAATGGGAGCGTCCTAGCAGGCTTCCCGGAGTCCCTAAGAGTTGGGATAAGAGAAATCCCTTTCCTGCTGATGGGGTAAAGCGTTGGTCATTCCCTCCAGAAGTGGATGCCCTAATCCTGGGTTTGTCTAACACCTCTGTCATGCATTCCCCTGCTCTACTACTCTAAGGGATAGTGAGGACCGGCGTATTGATCAGCTGGCGTCCCATGCCTTTGCCTGTGTGGGGACGGCGCTACGCCCGCTTTGTGCCTCTGCCATTACAGCTGTGGCTATTAGGACCCTGCTTAAAAGTGTCCTAGATGGTGCTCCTGATGATGTGTCTAGTGAAGAGTATAATGCACTCTCGCGTTGTGAGGTATTTGTTACTTATGTCCTCTCTGCCTTGGATGATACTATTAGGATGTGTGGCAGAGACTCTGCCTTGGTGGTGGCTATACGCCGCTCGGTTTGGCTGCGCCAGTGGGCAGCTGACAACGCTGCCAAGAAGGCTCTCACTGTGTTTCCCTTCAAAGGACTACGCCTATTTGGGGACCGCCTGGACCTGTTTGCTAAGGGAGGCAGGTTACCCCAGCACAGGAGGCAGTCTCGGCCCTTTCGGGGCCCGGGCTTCTTTTCTTCCCCCTACCGTGGTTCCAGACCGGGGAAGGGGGTTTCCTTTACGGGGGCCCGAGGACATTTCTAGGGAAGGGGCAGAGGACGTGGACGCCCTGGCTCTTCCTGGGGCTCCAAGCCTAAGCCTTCCCCGAAGCCCCCTCAGGCATGAAGGGGCGCCCTCACCCATCCGGGTGGGGGGGCGGCTTCAGCACTTTGGTCACGTCTGGAGGCTTCATGTCTCAGACCGGTGGATTCAGGAGGTAGTGTCCTCCGGTTACAAGTTGGAGTTTGCTGCCTGTCCCCCCCCCCCCCCCTATGATTCATCAGATCCCAGATGTCTCAGGACCCTATGTCAGCTCAGGCTCTGATTCTTGCTGTGCTAAGCCTTCTGGAGCTGGGAGTCATCTGTCAGGTCCCCTTACGAGAAAGGGGCAAGGGTTTTTATTCCAACCTTTTCACCGTGCCCAAAAGAGATGGGTCAGTCAGGCTCATCCTGGACTTGAAGATCCTCAACAAATTTGTCAGATGCAGGCGCTTTCGCATGGAAACTGCGCTCTGCTATCAGTTCCCTGCGTCCAGGGGACTTCATGACTTCAGTGGACATCAAAGATGCTTACCTTCATATTCCTGTCTTTCCAGGTCATCAAAGATTCCTCAGATTCGCTCTGGAGGATCAGCACTACCAATTTGTGGCGTTACCCTTCGGTCTCACTTCAGCTCCCAGAGTGTTCACCAAGGTGCTGGCAGAAGTGATGGCTCTGCTCAGGTCTCAGGGCATTCGCGTTCTGCTCTATTTGGATGACATTCTCATCACTTCTCAGTCCCTTCAGCAGGCGGAGCTGGATACTCAGCAAGTAGTGTCCACACTGGAGTCATTTGGCTGGGTGATCAACCATCCCAAGTCTTCTCTGTCTCCCTCCTTGGTGACGCCATTCCAGGAAATGAATCTGGATACAGTTTAGGCAAGGATCTTTCTTCCTCAACAGAAGGTGGACAGTCTGCTAGCGCAGGTTCAGTTCCTGCTCTCTTGCCCCCATCCCTCCATCAGGCAGGGGATGCAGCTGGTGGGCCTGATGGTGTCCTGCTTCGAGGCGGTCCCTTATGCCCAGATTCACATGAGGCCTCTGCAACTTCAACTCTTGTCAGTGTGGGACAAGGATCCTGCGTCCCTGGACCAGGTCCTTGTTCTGTCCCCCCTAGCCAGGCGGTCTCTCTCGTGGCGTGGTGGCTGGACTCCAGGAACCTGTTGGCGGGCAGATCCTTTCTGCCCCCTGCTGGGAGACGGTCACCATGGATGCCAGTCTGACAGGTTGAGGGGGGCTTCTGGAAGTCCCTACAGTTCCAAGGGCGGTGGGGCCCTCAGAAGGCCCACACACCCATCAACATTCTGGAATTGAGGGCGATCAGGTTGGTTCTGGCTCACTTGACCCAACAGGTTCAGGTACGCTCGGACAACCAGACGGTGGTTGTCTACATCAATCATCAGGGAGGTCCCGGAGCAAGGGGGCCCTCAAGGAAGTGTCTTTGATCCTGTCCTGGGCAGAGGACAATGTTCCCTGCATATCAGCTGTGTACATTCCGGGGGTGGAGAATCTGCAGGCAGACTCTCTGAGCAGGGGGACCTCTCGCCTGGGAGAATGGTCCTTCTGCGACAGGGTGTTTCACTCTCTGTGTCTCTGCTGGGGTCAGCCAGATGTGGATCTGTTTGCGTCCCGTCACAATCACAAGCTCCCAGCCTTTGTCTCCCTGTCCTAGGATCCTCTGGCCTTGGCCACAGATGCTCTGACAACATCATGGCAGGATTTTCAGCTTCTGTATGTCTTTCCTCCATTCCCCCTGTTGGGCAGGGTTCTGCGCAAGATAGCTCAGGAAGGGGTGCCAGCAATCCTGGTGGCTCCCAGGTGGCCAAGATGAGTGTGGTTTGCAGACATAGCGCAGCTGGCAGTAGATCAGAACTCTCTGCCCAAGGTTCCAGACCTGCTCATTCAGGGACATTTACGCCATCCCAATTTACAAATACTGACTTTGACGGCCTGGCTGCTGAAACCTCCATGTTGATGGAAAAGGGGCTGTCTGCCTCTGTCGTTAACACCATTATTAGGGCTAGGAAGAAGTCTTCCATTTACTATAGGGTTTGGCGTGCCTACATTGACTGGTGTGAGTCTAGGTCTCTTCCCTGTCGTGTGTTCTCTATTCCCAGGATTCTGGAGTTCCTCCAACATGGTTTGGATCTGGGGCTTCAACTCAGTACTCTGAAGGGTCATGTCTCTGCCCTGGCTGTTTTCTTCCAGAGATCTTTTGCTCAGCATTCTCTGATCAGGACTTTTTACCAGGGGGTTACTCACCTGCGTCCTCCACGTAAGCCTATGTTGCCTGTCGGTGATTTGAACTTGGTCCTGTCTGCCCTGCAGGGTGCTCCCTTTGAACCTGTGCAGGAGGCTGCCTTGGCCATTCTTACTCTCAAGGTCGTCTTTTTGTGGCCATCACGTCTGTTTGGCGTGTTTCTGAGTTGGCGGCGCTTTTCATACAGCCCCCCTACTTTGAGAGACACCAGGACAAGGTGGTGTTTCACTTCAAGCCAGATTTTCTGCCTAAGGTTGTATCTGCCTTTCATCTAAATCAGGACATTGTTCTACCTTCCTTGTGCCCTAATCCTAGTAACGCTAAGGAGAGGGTTTTGCATTCCTTGGATGTGTTTAGGAATCTGAAGTACTATCTGGTGGCTACTGCACCTTTCAGGAAAACTGATGCTCTTTTTGTGGTCCCTTCTGGTCCTAGGAAGGTTTTGGCTCCTGCTTAATCTACTATCAGCAAATGGATCCGTCAGGCTTTGATTCAAGCCTACTCTGCTAAGGGGAAGGATCCTCCCTTCCGCCTTACTGCTCATTCTACTCGTGCTATTGAGGCCTCTTGGGCTTTTCAGCAGCAGGCTTCTGTTGAACAAGTTTGCAAGGCCGCTACTTGGTCTTCTGTTCATACTTTTTCCAAGTTTTACAAGGTTGATGTTAGGGCCTCAGCTGATGCTGCTTTTGGCCGCAAGGTTCTGCAGGCATCAGTGGTATGACCTGTCTGTTGTTACCTTTTGGGATCCCACCCTACTTTACGGACACTGCTATTGGATGTCCCAAGAGTAAAGAATCTTATCTGGAGCAGGACGTACTGTATACTAAGAATAATACAATTCTGTGATTACTCACCTGTAGAATTGTTATTATGAGTATACAGTACGTCTTGCTCCACCCCACCCTTGTTTTCATTATCCTTGGATCCCCTGTGTGGTGATTGTTATCATTGATGATAGTTACTGGTTAGTTATGTTATCATTCTCCCGGCTTCTTGTTAACTGCTTTTCAATGCTGGGGATTTGTGGAAGGTCCCGGGTATTTGAGGGGCCGGGAGGAGCCAATTTCGCGGTCTCTGCAGTCCAGCGCCATCTGGCGAAGTAATACCCAAGAGTAAAGAATCTTATCTGGAGCAGGACGTACTGTATACTCATAATTACAATTCTACAGGCGAGTAATCACAGAATTGTATTATTGTGTCTCGCAGGCGGGTCACCTCTGACTGTGGTTCTCCCGGCCCTGCCCCTTACCAATCTCCCACCTTCCCTAGCGGGCTTTGGGGGGCATCCCTCAAAGGGTGGCTATTGCTAGCTGTGTCCCTGTACTGGCCGTTACACCTGTATCTAAATCACCATATGGAGGCTTGCGGGGACAATGTGCTTGGGGTTGCTTCAGGACAAGCCCAGCTGTGTGTTGCGTGTGGGGCATCCCCTTTTAGTGACGGTGTCAGGGTGTGTTTGCCCTGAGCCCAGCATGTACTTGCGCTACAGCCTGGTTCGTCTGCTACGGGTCCCGGTGCTGCGCCCCTTTCTGCTTTGCCCCCCCCCCCATGCTTGCATCTGACTCCCAGTGAGGGGGAGTCTCAATATGACTTGGCTTCACGGGTGGCCAGCATTGAAAAACATATTGCTGGGTCAGCCCCACGTAAAGCTTCTGCTAAGAAGCGGCATTTATCTCCCGCTGCTTCCCTCTTCCCTGTGGAGGATGAGGGATTTACTCATTTTCTGGCCTTTACCCCCTCTAGGAGGGGGAATCATTCTCTGATTCAGAATCCTCTGAGGAACAGTCTTAAGTTAAATGGTGGTACCGGGTCTCCCTTTGGAGAAGACTCAGCGTCCTCAGATGACACTGACAGGTTATTGACTCACATTTTTGAAGTGCTTTGTATTTCCCCTTCTGCCGTGGCTTCGCTGCAGCAGGGTGAGCTTTTCCATTCTTTTAAACCACGCTTGGAGTTCCCTGAGCAGAATCACTTTAATAATCTGGTGCTCAAAGAGTGGGAACGACCTAGTAAGCTACCTGGGTTGCCCAAGAGTTGGGACAAGAGGTATCCTTTTCCCGCTGATGTGATTAAGCGTTGGTCATGCCCTCCCGAGGTGGACGCACCCGTTCTAGGGTTGTCAAATTCATCAGTCATGCATTCACCTGACACTACAACTCTGCAGGATGGTGAGGACCGGCGCATGGACCAGCTGTCCTGTCATGCCTTTGCCTGTGTGGGGACTGCACTGCGCCCGGTTTGTGCCTCTGCCATAACGGCTATTGCTATTAAAGGGCTGCTTAAGTGTCTCTTAGATGGGGCCTCTGATGACGCGGGAGGTGAGGATTATAGATCTCTCCTACTTTGCTATGAATTTGTTGCATATATTCTTTCTGCCATGGATGATGCCATTAGAATGTGTGGTAGGACTTCTGCCCTTTTGGTGGCTATACGGCGATCTGTCTGGCTATGTCAGTGGGTGGCTGATAATGCTGGTAAAAAGGCCCTCACTGGTCTTCCTTTTAATGGGCTGCAGCTCTTTGGTGAACGCTTGGACCTGTTTGCCAGGGGCGGTAGGCTGCCTCAGCGTAGGAGGCTGTCACGGCCCTTTCGGGGGACCGGTGCTTCTCTCCCCTCCTTCCGCGCTTCTCGGGCGCTGGTCGAAGAGTTTCCTTTGCTGGGGCACTCGGAGACTATTGGGGCAGGGTTAGAGGACGAGGCCGTCCTGGGCTCTCACGGGGTCCCAAGCCCAAACCCTCCCCCAAATCCCCTCAGGCATGAGGAGGCACCCTCACCCATCCAGGTGGGGAGAACAGCTTCGGCTCCTTGCTCACGCCTGGAGGTTACGTGTAGCAGACAGATGGATTCAGGAGGTAGTGTCCTCCGGATACAAGATAGAGTTTGCAGCCTGGCCGTTCCCAAGATTTACCAGATCCTGGATAGCTCAAAACCCCCTGTCAGCTCAGGGCTTGAGGCTTGCAGTCCGAAAGCTTCTGGAGTCGGGGGTCATCTGCCCAGTGCCTCTCGGGGAAAGGGGCAGAGGCTTCTACTCCAATCTATTCACGGTTCCCAAAAAGGATGGGTCCCTCAGGCCCATCCTGGATTTAAAGTGCCTCAACAAGTTTGTCAGATTCAAGCATTTTCGCACGGAGACCCTACGCTCAGCAGTCAATACTCTGCGCCCGGGCGACTTCATGACATCTGTAGACATCAAGGATGCTTACCTTCATGTACCAATCTTCCCAGGTCATCAGAAATTTCTCAGGTTCGCTCTGGAGGATCAGCACTACCAATTTGTGGCCTTACCTTTCCGTATCACCTCGGCTCCCAGGGTATTCACCAAGGTGCTGGCGGGAATGATGGCTCTGTTGAGATCTCAGGGCATTCGCATCCTTCCTTATTTGGACAAGATTCTGGTCTCGTCTCAGTCCCTCCATCAGGCAGAACTGGATACCCAGATGGTGGTGTCCTTCGGCTGGGTAATCAACCATCCCAAGTCTTTTCTGTCCCCGTCACTGGTGAGGTCCTTTCTGGGCATGACTCTGGATACATCTCAGGTCAAGGTTTTCTCCCTCAACAGAAGGTGGAGAGTCTTCAAGCTCAGGCCCGGTTCTTCTTTCTTGTCCTCATCCCTCCATCTGGCAGGGGATGCAACTGGTGGGCCTGATGGTGTCTTGCTTCCAGGCGGTACCCTATGCTCAGTTTCACATGAGATCTCTTCAGCTACACTTCTTATCAGTGTGGGATCGGGACCCTGTGTCCTGGATCAGGTGTTTGTTCTGTCCCCCCTGGCCAGACGGTCCCTCTCGTGGTGGCTGGACTGAAGGAACCTCTTGGTGGGCAGAACCTTTCTGTCCCCTTGCTGGGAGACTGTCACCACAGATGCCAGTCTGTCAGGTTGGGGGGATTCTGGAAGTCCTTGAAATTCCTGGGTCAGTGGGGCCCCCCAGGAGGCCCATACTCCTATCAACATTCTGGAGCTGAGGGCGGTGAGGTTGGTTCTCGCCCAATTGACCCCACACCTTCGGGGTCGGGCTGTTCAGATCGGCTCGGACAACCAGACGACGGTTGCCTACATCAATCATCAGGGAGGGACCCGGAGCAAGAGGGTCCTCAAGGAAGTGTCTCTGCTTCTGTCCTGGGCGGAGGAGAATGTTCCCTGCATCTCGGCAGCGTACATCCCGGGGGTGGAAAATCTGGAGGCGGACTCCCTGAGCAGGGGGACTTCTCGTCTGCGAGAATGGTCCCTCAGTAGCAGGGTGTTTTGCTCCCTGTGCCACCGCTGGGGTCAGCCTGATGTGGATCTGTTTGCGTCCCGTCACAATCACAAACTTCCAGCCTTTGTCTCTCTGTCCCAGGACTCTCTGGCTTTAGCCATGGATGCACTAGCAATATCTTGGAAGAGCTTTCGGTTCAACGTCTTGTATGTCAGAAAGTGCTCCCCTCCACCATTGGGGCCAGGTAACGCGTTTCAGGCTGTTAGCAGCCCTTAGCTTTTACTTCATAGCTTAGTCATATGACTAAGGGCTGGTAACAGCCTGAAACGCGTTACCTGGCCCCAATGGTGGAGGGGAGCACTTTCTGACATACAAGACGTTTGATGGCTGTGTGTTTACAATTGGAATTATCCTCATTTTAAGCTATGAAGTAAAAGCTAAGTTTTAACCATTCTCAAGCTGGACATTGCAACTAGAAACGATTTGGGGAGTTTTTTCAGGAGAGCCTGAGGTCTGTGCTGTTTGGGTCTGAGGGTGAGCTGGTTATTGTTTGCTTATAACCCTGTATGTGGTCAGGGTTCTGAAGTTTTATTTGGTAGCTACTGAATCATTCAGGAAGACTGATGCTCTTTTTGTTCCCCGTTCTGGACCTAGGAAGGGTTTGCCTCCGGCTAAATCCACTATCAGCAAGTGGATCCGTCAGGCGGTGGTGCAAGCCTATTCTGATAAGGGGAAGGAGCCTCCCTTCCACCTTACTGCTCATTCGACTCGTGCTGTTGGTGCCTCCTGGGCTTTTTAGCACCAGGATTCTGTTGAACAAGTTTGTAAGGCCGCTACTTGGTCTTCTGTTCATACTTTTTCTAAGTTTTACAAGGTTGGTGTTAGGGCCTCAGCTGATGCAGCTTTTGGCCACAAAGTTCTTCAGGCGGCAGTGGTTTAAACTGCCCACCGTTGCTCTTTGGGGATCCCACCCTACCTTAGGGACACTGCTTTTGGATGTCCCAAGTGTAAGGAATTACTGGAACAGGACGTGCTGTATACTTGGAAAAATATAATTCTGTGAGTACTCACCTGTAGAATTGATTTTATAGTATGCAGCACGTCCTGTTCCATCCCTCCCTTGTTATCATTTTTTTTTTGGTTACCTCTGTATGGTGATTGTTCAAAGGTTCATTTTAGGTTCTTATCCATTTTTTGATTCTCCCGGCTTCTTGTATAACTGCTTGTCAACACTGGAAATTGGTGGGAGGTTCCTGGCCTTTTATGGGGCGGGGAGTGGCCACAAGTCTTTCTGCAGTCCACTGCGCCACCTTGTGGCGGAATAACCCAAGTGTAAGGAATTACTGGAACAGGACGTGCTGTATACTAATCAATTCTACAGGTGAGTACTCACAGAATTGTATTTTTTTACTTGTAAAATATAGCTGCTGTCTGTTAAAGTCCATGTCCAGGCAATGAACATAGCAAACCTCAGTCCTACAAGCTCCTGTGCTAAGGTTGTAAGCGTCCCTAGCGTCCAGCTCTCCAGCTGACCAGCTCAGCCCACAGGAATATATGGGATCAAGCCTTTAAGCAGACAGGTACTTTGTTTTGATTGTCTTTGAGAGGTTATTATACTTGCTCCCTTTCCTGATTTGGATTACAGCAAATGCTGCATCACAGACCTATAAGCAGAGGGCGGGTGACCAGCAGTCCTCAGGCCAAGACTGTGGCTATGTGCTGGCCATCATCAGACCACATGAAGTCTGTCTCCCTGTGTCTGGCTTTTGATCCTGCCACCCTTCTTGTCTCTGGTGGCTGGATCCACTTTTATGGGTGGAAAGTATTTTATGGGGCAGAGGGATCCACATGTGCTCTACATATTATATTTTGGGGCATGTACATACATCAAACTATAACTTTGGATTCTTTTAAGTACATTGCTGCTTTATCGGTCATTGCATAGGTGCTTCAATTACATCAACAATAGTGGCAATGGCTCAAGCAGGCAGGAGTTCTGGCTAAAACAGGCGCCAGTAGCAGTTGTGGTGCTGGTGTATCAAGCACTAGTGGGCCACATCTGTAATATTGTGTACAGCTCTGGAGAGCTCACCTACAAAAATAAATTAATCAAATGGAACAGGTCCAATGGAGTGCTACAAAAATAGTAGTAGTAGTTAACATGCCCTATTCACTTTTCGTGGTGTTGTTCCTCAATGCCGTGGCATTCTGAATTGGGATGCCCTGCTGCGTGTCTTCCCCCTCCCCTCAGGTCGCCCCATCCACTCACCTTTCAGTTGCTTCCACGGTGCAGGCTCAAGCTGAAAGCCAGCGTGCTGATTGGTTGAGTGGCCTGATCAGACAATTGGTCACTCGCTTTCACACGGTTCCGGCCGCATCCCCCGCTAAGCTCCTAGCTGTGGCGTGCCCGTGCCGCCCATTTGGAAAGGCCGGGTACACGCACGGTTAGAGAGGATGCAGCTGCACAGCAAGGGCTCCAGGAGAAGGTGAGTGAAACTGGTGATCGGGGGATTCCCACAGCTGGGCATTCCAATTAGGGATGCCCCAAGGAGAGGATGTTCCTCTTTAACACTTGTAAGGAGGTACTTAAACCTAAATGTTTTTTTTATTTACTTTTTTTTTTTTTTTAATTTATTTTGCGCTTGTATTAGACGAGCTCCTGGATGAAGAGGCTTGAGTTTATCTGATGAGCTGATTGGACGAGCGGCTGTGTATGAATCATAGGACCGGTTAGAGGTGAGTTTGTTCGGGTAACCTGGGGGGTCTCACACCCTGGGGAAGGGACCAAAACCCATAATAGTTAAAATCCTGGGTTTTGGTCCAGTTTAATGATTGATGGTGCTTCCTGCCCACCCCAGCTGTTACTCCCTCTTAAATTCTCGGTGAAACCGTTATAAAAAAAACATAATGTAGCTTTTCATGCTACTGTATATACATTAATTGTTGCATGTAAGAATATTTAAAATAATATAATGAAAAGGGTGTGTTGTATTTTCCTGGAGTTAGGGGTTAAAGCACTTGCCATACGGATATGTTTGGACTGCAGAATATTGCCTCTAGTATTGTAGTCAGGGAGACGCCGACGTGTCGGCCACTTTAGAAACATGAGAAAATGAACGCTTAATGTAACATGTTGTGTCCCATTTAGTAGACCACTTTGTTACCAAACACCTCTGGGTTTAACAACAGTTCTAAGCTAATTAACTTTTATCCTTCAGGCCAACATTCTAGTAACTGATAAAACCTGAGTCGGCTGGAGAGTATCCAGGCTACAGGCAAGTCTTGGACTTCCTTATTGATACAGTTTCTAAGCATTTATGAAAGGTTAGTTTATCAAAGATATGACAAATAGGCTTATTATCTGGAGGTTGACTCCATTAGGAGCTGTTGCCTAAGTCACTTTAGTCAAATGTAGTTAGAAAGCGGAGTTCTACAGAAAATGTAAGTACATACTGGAGCGTTTATGAGCCTCTATCGGGTTCGGTAAGAGTATTTGTCGTTCAGAGGAGAGAGATGTACGGCCGGGATTAATTATTCTGCAAAACAGATGTGGCCTGATAGATTGTTGACTCTTATCAACAGCTTATTATGAGTCCCCATTGAGTTCTGTTTCTGCCCTTACGATATCGGGAAGCGCCTTGCATGTCACCCTATCAGGATTTCCAATTTAGAAATCATACTGGCTGAACTAGGTACTCAAGAAGTTTAAAGAATAAGGTCTACCCTGGGGGGACTAAATTGAGCTTATTTGTTTAAAGCGTTCCCTTCACAGTTGCTCAGCTTTTTTTCCCCATTTTTCGTCAGTGTTTTTGACACCATTTGTGTCCCCCTTTTCCTGTCTGGGGGCTAATTAATCCATGCTTCTGAATCCTAAACCTTAGTTCCTGCCCTTTGCTAAGGTCCCTGTATTGCTGATCGAGCCAGATGAGATATAAACCACTACCACTTTAAATTAAAATAGGGTTACATTAAATGCTTAAAGTGGATGAAACCCCCCCCCCCCCCCCCGGGCCCGGCCCTAACCTACCTCCATGACATCCTATAGCGGGATGCCTTGCTGTGTGAAACCCCTGGGGTTGCCGGTATACTCACCTTTAATGCGGCCCCCACAGTGCCACAATCACCGGCCACCGCATCCCCGGCTTCCCTGTAGCTGAGGGCACACCCAGATTATGCGAATGGCTGGACGCGGGAGCGAGCCCTGGGGAGGTGCGTATCCCCCCCAAAAAATGGTTTTTTCTTCACTTTAACATCCCTGTACAGGCATTTTCTTCCCCCCATATCCCCCATGGGAACTGTTTAAAATAAGCCATATCAAAGCATCACGAAACTGATTACTCCAGTTTTGCTTCCATTACTTGGCATGGCTGATCTGGCAAGAGCGTGTCATGGGGGAGTCAAGCACATACTATGCTGAGGTTGGAGCCAGCTGTGGGACCACTGTAGTTTGCCGTGCTCACTAGTAGCAGAAGCTGTGTGACCACTTTGGAGCATGGTCTTGTAGGGATGGAATGGAAAGGAAAGCAGGGCTGTGGAGTCGGTAGATAAATGTTCCGACTCCTCAGTTTGTTGTACTTCCGACTCCGACTCCCCGATTCCGACTCCTCTGTATTAATATGTGAATGTATTTTATACATTCCTTGAAGGAAAGAAAGGCAACATACATGTCATTACTTCTAGCAGAGAGAGGTAGTTGGGCAGAAGCTGCCTTCTCCTTTCTGTGTGCTGATCTTCTGCTGAAGATAGGGCAGTGGGAGGATCCAGAAAGGGGCCTTTATTATAAAACATGATTTCCCTAGTAGAATCCCATAGTCATGTTTAAAGTTTAAGCTAACAATCGAAGTTTACAAGTTTTTATAGCCTTTTGCTGAATGACAGCAGTTTTTCCAATGGTACAGCTTCAGTCTTGAACTATTGATCCTCCATTCCCTTCACTTATACAAGTGTCTCTAGTCCTGCAAAAAACATATTTACTTAATGCCTTATCAGTGAGAGGCTAGGTTACCCATGGGTTCCCTGTAACAGCAGAACACAACACTATGCAAAGTATAAGTATTGCCGCTTCTAATTGTGCGTTGCGTGCCATAGAGTGAAGCACATGAAAAGCATGCTTCTTCACGGTCACTTAACGTGTTCGTTTTGCGGTTACGTGAGGCACTGCATGCATTGGTCTTTATTCTTACAATAGAGAAGTCATTAATTATAACTTTTTGTGAATTGGGACATTTAAACTTGCTAAATCAAAATTTAGTAGGAGTCGGAGTCGGTGCATTGTTGCGGTACCCAAAATTTCCTCCGACTCCGACTCCACAGCCCTGAAGGAGAGGCAACCTTTGAGCTTGCTACAGCTTCTGAAAATGGAGGAGAGACATGCTTTAGGTGAGTGGTCCGTTGCCTAGGCTTTCCCTTGAAGCAATACATAATCAAATGTTTTTTTTCTTTGACACTCAGTATCTGTCTATACACATCTTCGACATTACCAGACTTTTAGGCTTAGTCAGTATTCCCAACTTCCAAGCACTTCGTCCGTTCCTCTTGTCATGCTGCTGCTTTATGAGTCAAGTGCATGCTCTGCTGAGGTTGGAGCCAGTTGTACGACCACTGTGGGTTTGCCGTACTCGCTCACGCTGGTAGCACCAAAAGGATAGAGAAGCTGTGTGACCACTTTGGAGCGTGGTCTTGTAGGGATGGAATGGAAAGGAGAAGCAACCTTTGAGCTTGCTACAGCTTCTGTAGGTGCAGCAGAAAATGGAGGAGAGACATGTGGGACATGCTTTAGGTGAGCTGTTTGTTGCCTTGTTGTTGTTGCCTGGACTTTCCCTTGAAGCAATACATAATCTGATGTTTTTTTTTCTTTGCCATCCGTGTTTGTTGCCTATACACATCTTCAACATTACCAAACATTTATGTTTAGTCAGTATTCCCACCTTCCAAGCACTTTGTCCGTTACTATCATCAAGTTTACAGGCATTAAAATGTCGTCCTTGTGGCGTTGTCTGTGCATATTTTATTTATATCTTTTTCCACTTTTTCTTGTTCTATTCCCCTTTCTTCCCTCCCCCTCTCATTCCCTGTTTTTCCCTTCCTTTTAATATTGCTTACCTCCTTCTTCCCTCATCCCATCCTTCCCCTACCCCACGTCTCTCCATTCTTCCAACCACCTCGTCCACCCCCCAATGTAGCCTTCAAGGCCTCCTACCCCACCTGGATACAGGTTGGCCCATCATTTCGTTGTAGTGGTTTCATTTAGTCTGCTTTCTCTATATGATTTTTATTGTATGTAGACTGAGGTTTAGTGATCAGATCTGCATTTACTGAAAGACACATTTCTAATTCAGATGTTCTTATCATCTCCCTCCTCCTTTTGACTATGTCAGGTCGGTTCTGGGGGCACAGTGTTCCCTGTAAGGCGCCGTGCACATCGTGCA
Organism: Gastrophryne carolinensis; assembly: GCA_027917425.1. Taxonomy (NCBI): domain Eukaryota; kingdom Metazoa; phylum Chordata; class Amphibia; order Anura; family Microhylidae; genus Gastrophryne; species Gastrophryne carolinensis. The sequence goes on along the minus strand of CM051241.1, from coordinate 136,549,022 downwards.
GCTGTCATTTTTTTTTTTTACATTGGTGGCTCAGTGGGGCCCTACATCCCACTCCCATCTGTCGCTGCCGCAGCATTGGCTGAGCGGAGCAGCGCGACGATGAGTGTAGTCCCCGCCCCCATTCCCCCAGCTGGTCTACTGCCTCCTCTGACGAGGAGCAGCGCGCCGCTACATGTTGGAGTTTTGGAGGGGGCGCCACGTGCACGCTGGCTGGCTGGCGGGCGGGCCAGCTAGAAGGAGGCTGATGGCTGGCTGGCACCATTGATCCCTGGTAAGTCTGCACGGGGGGGGGGGGCTTAACACTGTGTGTGGGGAGTTTAACACTGTTTACCAACCACCGGCCCTGGAGTTTGAAAGACTCTAGAGAGGCCCAAATAAATGACCGTTGGGCAAAGGTAATTTAATTGGGCCTCTCTAGAGTCTTTCAAACTCCAGGGCTGGTGGTTGTGTGAGCCTCCCACAGCTGTATCCCCAGCCTCTCTGTAGTTGAGGCTAGGGGCAGGAGCACTCCACCGTTTACAGAGTAACCACTCCCCTTTGCCAGAGCTCTCATACAAACAGCACTTTATGCCGTGCATTAATATGTGCTGATTGGATGAGAGCTTGTGCATGCACCGTGGGACTGGGGAAAGGTGAAATTTTTCTCTGCAAGCTCTCATTTATAAGTAATACTTTAAGGCTGCAGGAGTGGTATCACCAGGAATTTTTACTATATCCTGGTGATAGGTTCTTGTCCCTGCTGCCCCTCCGTGTGAGACCCCCCCAGATTTCCCACACAACCAGCTGTACCCATGTGTGGGCTCTCATTCAATCAGTGCCGTATGCCGTGCATACCAATGCAATTCTTTTGAACTGAATGCCAGTGCTAGCACACTCAATATCATTGAAGAAGGTTAAGTGTGAAATGGTGTCGATGGCCGGGAAATTTGGTGAGGTGTGGCATGGCATTGACGAGGGGGCTTATTGTACAAAATTTCCAAGTACAACTCTAGTATGTAAACTAACTATTCTATCATATCTTTTTGTTTAATACGTTATTTTGGTTTATTAGTAGATATACCAGTGTTTTTATCTTAGGTTTAGAATTGGCCACCTTTCATGGGACATTGCCCAGCTCCCTCGCTATTCCGCACAGAAGCTGCTCCGGCTTAGAGGGAACATTGCTGGGGGGGGCCTAATTGTTATTATTTTCCTGGCTATGATTAAGATGAAAGATTGGATCTAGGAATATCAATTAAGTTCGGTTTGTAAACCCTGGTACAAAAGTCGATAGGTTGGATCTGGGAGTTTAACTTTCATTGAATTGTAAGATTTGATTCCAGTATCCTTTTTATATGAATACATTCCCACCATAAGTGAAGATATGTTGCTGATTCTTTAGACACAACTAGCATTTTATGGGGGGAATCAAGTTATTATAATCTGAGTTATAATAATATTGGATAGCGTATTTGTAGTTAAAGAATCTTAACTGTATGTATCTTAGAAAACTCCCCTAGAGATGATCATCTATCTTTATGGTAGGTCCGTTTCCCACTTAGTTCTATGTGAAACTGTGCCGATATCTGTGCCTTTTAAGATAGCTTGATATATAATAGAGAGTGGTGGGAGCACTTTTGTATCTATTAGGAGTCATTTCTGAAAAGGTGTGGGCGGAGCTTGAGATTAAGGGTTGTTGAAGTTCAGCAATTATTTCCATAATTTATCCCTTAAAGAGCCAATCAGACTAGTTAGTTTCTCTAAGAGAGGCGCCAGGGTTTTCTCATTCCCAATCAAAGCCTGCATGTTATTTGGTTGTGGGTTCAGACCTTTCGTTTGAGTTAGTTTGCCAGGGACTGTGCCTCTGGTTGGTCAATAGGATGAGAATTAATTCTGATCACTCCCCTGATTAAGTACAGTTTCAGTGAGTTAAGTGTGGTTGAAACTTCCTTAGGTATTTCCAGCTTGACCCACTCTTCTGTTCTTTCCCAGGCTAGCCATTTAAATAGTCTCTGGACATGACTTGCAAAGTAAAACTGAGGGCCCCTAAACCTTTGACTAAGTTTTTTTACTAAGCTGTTTGTATGAGATAGTATGTCTATTTTTCTGCCAAAAAATTGAATAATTTAAGTATGTATGTATTTGGAATGTGTATAGGCAGATTTTGAACCAAGTAGATGTACCTTAGTACATTTTTACTGAATAAATCCCACCAAGTAAGTTTAATCCTGCTGTAGAAAAGTTCATCTGTTTTTTTTTAGTTTTCACTAGAAAAGGTGTGTAGTTTGGATTATATACAGAGTGTCTGATGATTTAGTCAACTTGATACCCAGATATTCTAGGGCATCATGTTCCCAGTTCAGGTGAGTGCTTTCTTTTATAGTTTCTGTTTGGACTGGCTAGAGATTAAATAGGAGCATATATGATTTATAAGTATTAACCTTAAAGTTTGATTTATGTCCAAATTCCCCAACGGCTGATAAGCTGTAAACAACTTTGAGAACTTTGCAAAACAAAATGTTCTCCCTTTTCTCCTCTTTTCACACAAAAACCACCCCTTAAAGTGGACTGTCACCCAGGGGTGAGGGACCCCCCCCAAAAAAAAAAACGTACCTCCCGCGCGCCCCTCTAGGCGTGCGCGCCCCCGCGCCGGCCGTTTGTGAATGGCCGGCGCGGGCGCGCGCACTGTCAGAGGGGCGCGCGGGAGGCGGCGGCGAACGTGCTGTCTTGTCCGCCGCTGTCACCCGCTTGTCCGTGGCTAAGTGGGAGCGTGGTGAGGTGAGTTTTGGGGGCTTTCTGAGGGGGTTTTACACAGCGGGGCACCCCTAACCGAGGTGCCCCCCTGAAGTGGACCAAAACCCAGGATAGTCAAAATCCTGGGTGTTGGTCCACTTTAACCCCTTTCTAGGTATATAGAGCTCCAGTGAGATGCCCAGCGGGACACCAGCCTTCTGTAAGCAAACAACCCCCAATCTCCACCGCCGCTTCTGCCTTTAGACAAGCCCCCATTTGCCGGGACGCTAGGAATGCCTCGCCGGACACGGTTGCCCCCAGGTCTTAATAAGCGCAAAGGATGTCTGCTTACGGTGAAGGTCGATGAACCGCGAGGGTATCCCAAAGCCGAGGTCATACACGGGAAGACAGTCCGGATGGTGAATCAAATTACAAGGATGAGACAGGTGCGTAGTCAGGGGTAGCCAAAGGGTCAAGCCGGGAGGTCAGAGATAGCGGGGTATCCAAAGGGGCAGGCAGTTTTGAGGGCAGATAAAGCAAAGGTCGGTACAGGCAGCGGACGGGGATGGTCGATCAAGCCGGGTCAGAAACAGATAATAACTAGCAAAATCACACCTTAATCTCAAGAGACTATCACGGGCACTGAGTACTGAGGGCTGACTCCATATTTATTGGGGAACTGATCAATGGCCACCCTGGGGGATGTGTATGTGCTGATTGGTGCAATACTAAGGGTGATTGGTGCAAAATTTCCAGAGGCTGGTCAGTCCCGGCAGCAGGGCTGACCAGCCCCTGATTGAAGACAGGTGAAGAGGACGCTGCGCCACCTGCCACTAGCAGCGCAGCGCCTCCTGGCAGCAAACCTGCTGGACTGCCGGGCACGTGTTCAAGCACAGCTACAGAGGAGCGAGGGAGGCGGACGGAGCAGATGTAAGTCCCTTACATCCAGCCTCTTAATAAAGTCCTTGTGACTGCCCTGTGACTAATGGCCGAGGAGTGAGGATCTTACATGGAAGTGCCGGTGACTGGAGATCCAGCAATTGGTTACTGTTTACTGGAGCAGCACTGATCAGCTGTGGGGGGAGCAAAAGGTAAGTACCTTTTTTTGTTTTGTTTTTTATTTGGGTGGTCATTGACTTTAAGGCGAATAGCTGCTTCCCTGCTCCCTGCATTTGAAATCTTGATTGCATACTCTGCATTGTGTTGTATAATTGTTAATACTGCATTTCTTAACTAAAAGCAGAGTTCACAATCTTCTGCAGTGCTCTAGTATACCTTATGACTACAAACATGGCTGCCCCTATCCTATTCACCCAGTCATGGCTCCTCCCTTAAACTTGTGTGGCAGATCACCACTTCCAGAAGAATTTTCATTGCTCCTGTAGAGCTATTGGATTTGAACTTATGCTGCCCAACGATACCACAAGATATTTACTTCTCTGGAGCTTTTGAGATTAGAATTATAAATGTCAATCCCCTTTTTCAGTATAATTTATGGAGATATATATATTGCTCAAAATATAAAGTGAGCACTAAAATACCACATCATAGATCTAGATGAGGTCACTTATAAACTGTGAATCAATAAATATCCAGCCAGGCTTGTTGTTTTCATTTTAAAGTGGACAAAAACTCACGACCATCGACCCTGGGATCTATAAGATTCTCAGGCCGCTAGATTCCCGGGGCATCCAAGACTGGGATGCCCCATTGTGTGAAACCCCCCAGGTTGCCCGGTATACTCGCCTTCTCTTCTGGTCCAGCAGCTCATGCATGAATGGCAGCCACATTCGCCTTGAGAAAAGGTGAGTTGGAGTGGACAACCTGGGGGGTTTTACACAGCAGACAACCCACCTCGGGGCAAGGACCAAAACCCGGGATAGTCAAAATCATGGCTTTTGGTCCACTTTAATGGAAGGAAGAGGAAGTCGGGGGGGGGGGGGGGCAGGCTCTGTCACCTCTGGTAGACTAAACCTCTCACCCCTGGATTTTCTTCCTACCATAAGAGAATAAACCACAAGCTTGCAGGAGTTTTCCTCTCATTAGCCGATGTGTTTATATAGATTTTTAATATTACACAATTTCGTGATAGTGCTTTTATTTGAGCAATGTAAATATATATATATATATATATATATATATATATATATATATATATATATATATATTAGTGACTCCATGGTGGGTAGCCTGTTTAAGGTTACCCCTGTGTTGTGACCCTTCCCTAGGTTGGTATATGGTCAGGCTATCGCATAATTCCACTAATTCTGGGTTTAGGCTATTCCCGGCTAACACATCACACACCTTTGACCATAACCGCACTTATTGTATGCAAAATATTTTATTTATGTAAAATGGATTTAAAAAGATTTTTTCACATTCAAATTGTTTTTAAATACAATTTTAGGAGTTACAATTCATTTGTAAGTATACATCCATTAAGTTTGTCTATTGTCTGTATTATCCTTAGGCATTCCAGTGCATATGTACATTACATGCTCCCCTCTGGGTTCTTTGTGGATCCAGTATTTCATTGAGGACCCTTCTGGGCAGACATGTTTCGCCTACTGCTCCGGCTTTCTCAATGCCCTTGAATTAAAAGAGGGAGCAATAATATATATATATATATATATATATATATATATATTAATTTCCCATATATTCTGTGTACCTATTTATATGATAAAGATCAAGAATAAAAAGTGTGTACCTGATAAGGTGAATCCAAGAATTTTTTCTTTCTATTGGAATTTCATTGAATATATTGCAAATTGAATTCACATATGTACAGATTAATAGTTGTTTCTTTCCCGAGAGGAATGTGGTATATATATATATATTAGTTGTAAAAGGTATTTTAGCCTAGGTTCAAATCTACTGTCCATGCATGTGTTGCAGCAGTACGGTTTGCCTCCTCTCAGTGGTGACAAAGCGCAGGCTCGGAGGTATAATGATCAGGTGTACTTGGGATAGCAGCTCATTAACTATGTGTTAATTATCTGTGATTACTATTTAAATGCAGTGGCGGTTTCATTACATCCTCCATTGTGCGGCAAGCTTGATATAATTAAGTCATCCCGGTTTTCTACACCTTCACCTATAACCCTCTCTTTTCTGCTAATCCCAGAGCACAAACCTCACCTCCCGCCGCTTTACACCGAATCAATAAACAGAACAGACGCTCATTTTCAGATGTTTCAATATTGAGTATTGATGACTTCAACCTTTACACCCAGAAGTTATTTGTCATTAACTTTAAAGTGCAAAGCCAACAGCATCAATTAATATTTCAATTTGGGGTTTTCTATAGTATATTCTAAGTATACAGCACGTCCTGTTCCAGAATAGTCCTTACTCATGGGTAATAAATCCTCAAGATGGCGCTGGACTTCAGAGACAGAAAAGTGGCTCCTCCCGGCCCTATATATACCAGGGACCTCCCACAAATTCCCCAGTTTTTCTCTGCAGTCTGGGCTGCGATGACTAGAAGATGGCTCTTTCTACTCGCAGGTGAGCGGGGCTCATTAGCCTGCGGCCCTGTCGGATTATTCCCACCCATTCCTTTTCACTGCCTCCCAGCTTAGGCTGCGCTGGTCGGGTGATGAAAGACACCGCTGTCAGGTGCTAAGGAGCACTGCTCCTACCGCAGTCCCCCACCAAAGGGTAGGTGGTACAGGCCCGTAGTGAGCCTTATGGGATGTCCCTCCCACGGCCATTTGCCCTTCGCCCCCTGTCCCCTCAGTTAGGCTCCTCTTAGGTCGTCCGCTGCTTCCCCTTCGCTCTCCCTGGGTAGATCTGGGGGGGTGGTGGTGTATGTATTTACTATGTATTTCATGCTGTGTCTTGGTTGCACTGGTTTTGATTATCGCCACCGCCGCACGCTTGTACTTCGCTCTGCGGATGGCGGTGACATCACCTCAGGCGCTGCTGCGCCGTCATTGGCTGGCCTTGTCACGCGGACGCGTTTTCACACTCTTCGGTGGGCGGGCCTTGCGGATGATGTTTTCTGCATCACTTCTCCGCGGCCCGCCCCTCGAGGTATATGCGGATGCCATTTTGGAGCTTCTGTGCTGCGTTTCTGGCGTCTCCCTATCGCGGTCCGTAAGGGCCCCTGCGGGCTGGCTTTTCTTTATATTTCATTGTATTATGCTTACGAGTTCTTTGCTTTATGTCTTACAGGCGGGTCAAATTTTTTTTTGGTTTCTCCTGGTCCTATCCCCTCTATTTAGCGTTAACTCCTTATTGTAGTTGTATATCTCCCACTTCCCTAGCAGGCTATTGGGGCATCCCCGGTAGTCTTATTGGCGTCAATCCCAATTGGCCTATTGTGCCACAATAAGCACCATATGGAGGCTTCTCAGGATAATGTGCTTGGGGTTCCTTCGGGACAAGCCCGGCTGTGTATGGCGTGTGGGGTATCCCCTATAAGTGACAATGTCAGGGTGTGTGTACTCTGTGCCCATCAGATGCTTGCGCTGCAGTCTGGGTTACCTGTGGCTGGGCCTGTGCCCCCTCTGGCTTCGCTTACCCCCCCACACTTACATCTGACTCCTAGTGAGGTGCATACCAGTGGGGAGTCTCAACCTGATTTGGCTGCACAGGTGGCCAGCATTGAGAGACATATTGCTGGGTCTGTCCCGCGTAAGGCTTCTGCTAAGAAGCGGCATTTATCGCCTGGTGTTACTCTTTTTCCTATGGAGGCTGAGGATTTTTTTGATGTTACCGGTTATACCCCCCTGGAAGAGGGGGAATTATTTTCTGATTCAGAATCATCTGAGGAACAATCTAGGGTGTATGGTGCCAATTCTGGGCCTGACCCATGGGCTTCACATGATACTGACAGGCTTTTGGCTCACATTTTTGAAGTGCTCTGTATCCTTCCTCCTGCCGTGGCTTCGCGGCAGCAGGGGAGCTGTTTCATACTGTTAAACCACGCTTGGAGTTTCCTGAACAAACTCACTTTAATAATCTGGTGCTCAAAGAGTGGGAACGGCCTAGTCGGCTTCCCGGGGTACCAAAGAGTTGGGATAAGAGGTATCCCTTTCCCGCTGAGATGGTTAAACGTTGATCCTCACCCATCCGAGTGGGGGGACGGCTTCAGCTCTGTGCTCACATTTGTAGGCGTCATGTCTCAGACCGGTGGATTCAGGAGGTAGTGTCCTCCGGTTACAAGATAGAGTTTGCAGCCTGGCCGCCCACAAGATTCATCAAATCCCGGATGGCTCAAAACCCCCTGTCAGCTCGGGGTCTGTCCCTTGCTGTCCAAGGCCTTCTGGAATTGGGAGTCATCTGCCGGGTGCCCTTGTGGGAAAGGGGCAAAGGCTACTATTCCAATCTTTTCACTGTTCCCAAGAAAGACGGGTCCATCAAACCCATCCTGGATTTAAAACTCCTCAACAAATTTGTCAGATTCAGACACTTTTGCATGGAGACTCTGCGCTCCGCTGTGAATTCTCTACGCCCAGGGGACTTCATGACCTCTGTAGACATCAAGGATGCTTACCTTCACATACCAATCTTTTCAGGTCATCAGAGATTCCTCAGGTTCGCTCTGGAGGATCAGCATTACCAATTTGTGGCCTTGCCCTTCGGTCTCACCTCGGCTCCCAGGGTATTCACCAAGGTGCTGGCAGGAGTGATGGCTCTGCTGAGATCTCAGGGCATTCGCATTCTTTCCTACCTGAACGACATGCTTATCACTTCTCAGTCCTTTCAACAGGCAGAGCTGGATACCCAGCGGGTGGTGTTCACACTGGAGTCATTCGGCTGGGTGATCAACCACCCCAAATCTTCCCTGTCTCCTTCCATGGTGAAGTCCTTTCTGGGCATGATTCTGGATTAATCTCAGGTCAAGATCTTTCTCCTCAGCAGAAGGTGGAGAGTCTTCAAGAGCAAGCACAGCTCCTTTTGTCTTGTCCTCATCCGTCCATCAGGCAGGGAATGCAGCTGGTGGGCCTGATGGTGTCCTGCTTCGAGGAGGTTCCATATGCTCAGTTTCACATGAGACCGCTTCAGATTCACCTCTTGTCAGTATGGGATCGGGACCCCATGTCCTTGGATCAGGTGTTTGTTCTGTCCCCTCTGGCCAGGCGGTCTCTACGTGGTGGCTGGACTCAAGGAACCTGCTGGGGGGCAGATCCTTTCTGGCCCCTTGCTGGGAGACTGTCACCATGGATGCCAGTCTGACAGGTTGGGGGGGCTTTTGGAAATCCCTGAAATTCCAGGGTCAGTGGGGCCCTCAGGAGGCCCACACCCCTATCAACATTCTGGAGTTGAGGGCGATCAGGTTGGTTCTCGCCCACTTGACCCCACACTTTCGGGGTCGGGCTGTTCAGGTCCGCTCGGACAACCAGACGGCGGTTGCCTACATCAATCATCAGGGAGGGACCCAGAGCAGGAGGGCCCTCAGGGAAGTGGCTATGATTCTGTTCTGGGCGGAGGACAATGTTCCCTGCATCTCGGCTGTGTACATTCTGGGGGTGGAGAATCTGGAGGCAGACTCTGAGCAGGGGGACCTCTCGTCTGGAAGAATGGTCCCTCAGCAGCTGGGTGTTTCGCTCTCTGTGCCACCGCTGGGGTCAGCCGGATGTGGATCTGTTTGCGTCCCGTCACAATCACAAGCTTCCAGTCTTTGTCTCTCTGGCCTTAGCCATGGATGCCTTAGCAATGTCTTGGACTAGTTTTCAACTCCTGTATGTGTCTCCTCCGTTTCCCCTGCTGGGCAGGGTGCTGCGCAAGATAGCTCAGGAAGGGGTGCCAGCCATACTGGTGGGCCCCTGTTGGCCAAGAAGAGTGTGATTCGCAGACATCGTGCAGCTGGCAGTAGATCAGTACGCCCTGCCCCGCGTTCCAGATCTGCCAACTCAGGGGCACCTACGCCACCCCAATTTACAAACGCTGGCTTTGACGGCCTGGCTGTTGAAACCTCCATCTTGAAGGAAAATGGGCTGCCTGCCTCAGTTGTTAATACCATGATCATGGCTAGGAAAAGGTCCTCTTCTTCCATCTACTATAGGGTTTGGCGTACCTACATTGACTGGTGCGAGTCTAAGTCGCTTCCCTGTCATGTGTTTTCTATTCCTAGGATTCTGGAGTTTCTGCAACATGGTTTGGATCTGGGTCTTTAGCTCAGTACTCTGAAAGGTCATGTTTCTGCCTTGGCCATTTTCTTCCAAAGATCTTTTGCTCAGCATCCCCTGGTCAAGACCTTCTTCCAGGGGTTACTCACGTGCGTCCCCCATGTAAGCCTATGTTACCAGTCTGGGACTTGAACTTGGTCTGCCCTGCAGGGGTCTCCCTTCGAGCCCTTGCAGGGGGCCCCTTTGTCCATTCTTACGCTTAAGGTAGTCTTTTTGGTGGCTATTACTTCTGTTAGGCGTGTTTCTGAGTTGGCGGCGCTTTCCATCAAGCCCCCTTACTTTGAGAGACACCAGGACAAGGTGGTGTTTCGTTTTAAGCCAGATTTTCTGCCTAAGGTTGTTTCTGCTTTTCATCTCAATCAGGACATTGTTTTGCCTTCTCTGTGTCCTAATCCTAGTAACTCTAAGGAAAGGGTTTTACACTCTTTGGATGTGGTCAGGACTCTGAAGTTCTATCTGATGGCTACTGAATACTTCAGGAAGACTTATGCTCTATTTGTGCTCCCTTCTGGATCTAAGAAGGGTCTGGCTCCAGCTAAGTGCACTATCTGCAAGTGGATCCGTCAGTCTGTGATACAGGCCTACTCTGCTAAGGGGAAGGAGCCTCCCTTCCACCTTACTGCTCATTCTAATCGTGCTATTGGTGCCTCTTGGGCTTTTCAGCACCAAGCTCCTGTTGAACAAGTTTGCAAGGCCGCCACTTGGTCTTCTGTCCATACTTTTTCTAAGTTTTACAAGGTTGATGTTAAGGCCTCAGCTGATGCTGCCTTTGGTCGCAAAGTTCTGCAGGCGGCAGTGGTTTAAACTGTCTGCTGTTGCTTTTGGGGATCCCACCCTACCTTACGGATACTGCTATTGGATGTCCCTTGAGTAAGGATTATTCTGGAACAGGACGTGCTGTATACTTAGAATAATACAATTCTGTGATTACTCAACTGTAGAATTGGTATTATACGTATACAGCACGTCCTGTTCCACCCCGCCCTTGTTATCATTATTTTTAGTTACCTCTTTATGGTGATTGTTCTTATGTTCAATTTTGTTAAGGGTTATAGTTCTCCCAGCTTCATTTTACCTGCTTTTCAATACTGGGGAATTTGTGGGAGGTCCCTGGTATATATGCGGCCGGGAGGAGCCACTTTTCTATCTCTGCAGTCCAGTGCCATCTTGAGGATGTATTACCCATGAGTAAGGATTATTCTGGAACAGGACGTGCTGTATACGTATAATACCAATTCTACAGGTGAGTAATCACAGAATTGTATTTTTGAAACATTATCAATATACATATGATACAATTAAAACCTAATAGAATAATAGAATTTATTTTTATGATCACAGGGAAAATCATATATCTGGGTCCATAAGACTCTAGTTTTAAAATGTGTTTATACTGAACAACTGTTCCAAGCTTCACCTTTTATTTTGTCATAGACAAATGATCAGGTCTGTAAATCCTGCACACTGTTTTAATAGGCCTTAGATATCATGAGTAGCAACAAGGTAGTATAGAAATGCTATCTTGTTGCGACTCATGATATCTAAAGCCTATTAAAACTATTTAGCACTTCCTAAGTTTACATTGATCAATGAGAAAGGCATTTATGCCACTGTGGTTTGTAAAATATGCAAATAACCAATTACAAACGTCTTTATTATGACCCAGCTATTTCTTTTCTAAAGTCCCATTTAGTAGCAGAATAGAAAAGAATAGCGCTGTTCAAACTTACAAACCAGAAGTGGAGCTGCACTTACAGTATCCAGGAATTTAACATGTTTTCTTAGACTGTATTATTACTTTTCATTTGAGGTCAGTTTTCATGCCAAATATCTCTCAGTATTGGAAGGAAAAAAAATTGCCCCTCTTCACCAATCCTATAGTGTTGCTATCCCATACCACTATGTTGTGTGACTTCTTAGCAGCAGACAGTGCACCCACCCCATAAGGAAAAGAATTGTAGGATTGCAGTAGAAAATGTGTACTGCCAAGAGAGAGAAGAAGATACGGGAAGAGAAAGTGGGGGCTCCATAGGTAATCCCAGGGGCGCTGGGGCGCAGGGGGGGGGGGCACGTGCCCTGGGTGCAACAGGTCAGGGGGATGCCAAATGGGGGCCTGAGCACAGGTGGGGGCGCCATTTTGAATCTTTGCCCCGGGTGCCAGAAAGCCTAGCTGTGCCTCTGGGTAATCCTGTCAAGTTCTCATACCTGTGGCCTACCTGTATGTATAGTATGTACAGAAGTCCCTTACTTTAATTATCTAAGAGAATGTTGGAAATCTTCTCAATAATCGCTATCTAGTCAGTCATTTTCACTTTTTAAACTAATTTAATACTTTTTCATTGACACCATATGTTTTTTTTCAGTGGGAATTACGTGTGTACTCAAAAGTTTTAAATTGCCTGTAAATGCCAAAATAATACTGAATAAATACCTCTTCTTCCCAGTAACTGCTTCCTCATTGTCCTGCAATCTATTAACCCATTAATAAGAACAGGTTCTGCAACATGCAAGAGCCTGATGATGTCATGGGTTCCAGTTGAGATTGAGGTTTATTAGTTTTTATGTTTGTATAAAGACATGTGTATCTGGAAGGTCCAATTCCAACTGGGTCAGTATTGTTTTTTTACTTAAACCATGAAAATAAGCCCTTCAAGCAACTTGGTGAATGAAAGTCACAAGTTTGGGGATAGATACAAGAACATTTTCAGGTCACTAAATATCTTTAGGGTACAGGTAAATTGATCATAAAGCAAAATAAAAGTATGACATACCGGTAACTGTAATTAAACCCTCTATCAAAAGTGATTTGCTATGTTAGAAGGTGGTGAGTCCATGAAGGGACCTGTGGCCACCCCTAAAGCAGGGGCAGGACGGGTTAGAAAGAAAAAGACCTTATCCAGGGCACACTCTGGATCTTGGGTGCCCCCATCTTGCTTGAAAGTGAATGGGAGGCGGAGCGTGTGCGGACCCAGGGGGCAATGCGGCATTGTGCTTTCTCTGCATTGGACGCACAGAGACTGGGGGAGCGGCACTGGTCCAAAGAGAAAGTAAGGGGTCTTTCTCTTTCTAATCCCCCCATCCTGCCTCAGCACCAGGGTAGGGTGGCAGGGCAGGCGGGTCATCTTTTGACTAAACTTCTGCTTTAACATGCATGCCTTTGTGACTGTGTTTGGAGTAGGTTAGAATAACCTTGCTTACCTTGGTACTGTGGCAAAAATAACACCCATTGTTGCAAAAGTCTTAGGACTGCTAAGCTTGCAAGGTTTTTTGTCCATCAGACTAAATTCCATGCTTGGTGTCATGCTAACCATACACATAGTTGTTCCAGCTACATGGCCAGTGGTGGGGGATAATTTCTTGCAACAAGGCCAGTAGGAGTAGAAGGAAAGAATGTTACAGAAGCATCTCAAAGCAAATTCTGAAGCAATCTGCAAAAAACTCAATCTCCCGAATATGACTAGAAAAATCATCTCCATACAACAGCAACTTGGTGGCCAGATTTGAAAAACGGTTATGTTATGACCCCCTTAATGAAATAGAATGTGGCTACATTAGCATCGGTTATTTGGTGTTTTTTGTATCTATTTTTTCAATTTTTTTATATAGATGATATCTTTATGATATATTTTTTTTTTAACCTTGATGTGAAAGGGGCTAATTGCTGTCAAAAATTTAATAAAACCAGGCCACTTTTGAACTCCTTCAGTGTGTTACTTATGACTGCATCTGGCAGAGCGTTTTGTAGTCTTACTCTAGGCTAGGCTCTTACAGTAAAGAATCCTCTCCTATGTAGGTGTAAATAGTGTCCTTCCTCCAGCCGTAGTGGATGCCCCCTAGATATGGTTACAGTCCTGGTTAAAAATAGTTAATGGGACAGATTCTTTGTACTGACAGATATATTTATACATTGTTATTAGATCACCCCACATGCATCTTTTTTCCAACAAAAAACATGATAAAATAATTTTGACAAAATAATTTTGACAATCTTTCAGGATACTCTAGTCCCCTCCCCCCCCCCCCACCACCCACCACCCGATTTCATTTAATAATTGTTTCTGACTTTGAATGCTCTCAAGTTCTGTTATGTCTTTCCTATGCGCTGATGCCAAAACTGTAGTATATATTCCATATTCCATCTGATCAGTGACTTATAGGGGGGGTAAAATGATGCTCTGGTCTTGGGAAGCCATGCTCTTTGATGCACAAGTATCCTGTTTTCCTTAGCAGCTGCCTGGCATTGCTCAATACAGTTCAGTTTTTCTTTAGCTCAAACCCTCTATCTAGCTCCTTTTTCCATTGTAGCCCAATGTTTTCCTATTTAGTTTATATTGATAAAACAAATTGTTCCTTCCCATGTGCAGAGTCTTTCATATATCTGTAACAATCTTTATTTGCCAATTTTCTGCCTGTATTCCCAACTTATCTACTGTAAGTCTATTCGTAGCTGCATCCTGTCCTATTTTGTGTTAATTACTTTCACAACTTAGTATCATCTGAAAAGAATTGATATTTTACTGTGTAAGCTGTTCCCAGTGTTATCAATATATAGTCCAATATATAGGTTGTTTAGCACCGCTCCACCACCTGGAGTGGTGCTAAACAACCGTGGCATATATATATATATATATATATATATATATATATATATATATATATATATAATATATATATATATTTTTTTTTTGTAATGTGGTTTTTATTTCATTTTGCCTAGGCCTTCGAATCAGATAACCTGTGATTACAGACAACTGCTGCAGTCGATCCAACAGGCCATTCACAAGGGAGGTTTTGATGGATCCAATCCCCAGGTATGCAGCACCTTTACAATCTTGCTTTTCATCTTGTAACTAATTGTGCTATGGCTTCTCTCAGGGGTACTAGTTAGGCCCTGGAAAGGGGAAGAGTACACAAGCTGTTTCTTAGCACCTAAATTATAAACATGGAGAGGAAGACCAGGTAGTTGATTATATTTATATGTAATATGTTCTTGATGGACAAAGTGGCATGAACACAGCTAAACCCATATTAAAAAAATAGGGGGGGAGTTCCCAATATTCCTTGGGAATGGAAAGAACAAGCACTTCAGGTCACTTCACTGGTATGTGCTGGTTGTATGTTGGGATTATTTGTACCATCAAATACTTTAGGGGACCGACTAGTCACCACAAAAAAATTCATCCTTTACCATACACAACCTTGCCTACAATTATTCAGTTACTGTTAAAACATACAGATTTTATTGGATGAACAAATATTTAAATAAAGAGTGCCTAAGGAGACTGTTTAATAGTCTAAAATACAATAAGAGTTCATGAAAGGATTCATATTTCAGAGTACATTTCAGAGTACATAGGCTATTATCATCTGGATTTCAGTGTGTTCAGGCAGACATGTTTCCTTTTTCGGCCTTTTCTCCACACCCTTTATCCAGAGCCTTAAGAACTATATAGAGCATTTATACATTCATATAAATTGTTGATATTCATTTGATAAATATATACAAAACAAGGGGATGCCCCGACCCCCCAGGAACTTTGCGGATCCCAGTGGTGGTCTGCACTTAGCACTTCAGGGAACAAGTAAGTGAATATCTTTCTGTATTTTGTTTGTGATTTGCACCTACCTCATTGCTAGTATCATCTGTACTTCTATGTTTATATATACTTGATTCTGATGCAATTAAGAAGCACTTGACACTTGAATGAATTTATTATAATATATATTATTATTAGTTAATGTATTTGGGTCCCCCACTGGGATACATTAGGGTACCCCCTTCCCTCCTATTTGATGGCAGTTTATTATGTGTTATGTGTTTTTTAAAATTAAGTTTTTAATGTGCCTTGATGGGAAATTCTGACAATTTAATAAACTTGATATGAATTATACTTGATAGAGTGCCATTGTCAGTCTCTAGTTATATCCCTTCCCTTTTTGGGGGGTCGGGCATCCCCTTGTTTTGTATTGCCTTATAGTAATAGGGAGCGGGGCACCTGTATTATAAGCACTTTATTGTTTGGTGCTGTCCATATTTCTTTCTTGTAAATACATTTGATAAATATGTCTGTGTAACAGATCTACACACCTATCTGGTAAATAGTGGGAAACAAAAAAATCCTTATGAAAAGGAAGATAATAATATAGTCAATCTATCGGAAGTCCCTTTAACAGTGGGGCAAAAAAACTGCCCCTCGAAAAAATCGGATACATTTGAAGTTGTGAAAGACATCCACCTGTTTGCATGAAAGGTACTATGCAAATACCAGTTTACTGCCAAAAGTGATTATCTTCCTTTTGTTGGAAGACCCAGGTCCAGATCTTCCAACAAACCCACCCGAAAAACGGAAGAAACAGAGTCACAGAAGATTAAGCAATTTAAAAAAGTTTTGTCATATTTTCCCCTCCTTAGTCTTAACCCTCAAGTGACAACTTTTGTCAACATTAGCATTAGTAGGGAGTACACACAAACCATAAAGGAACTAGAATATAACCCTACCTATAAGCCTGTGGACAAAGGGGGGGGGACATTGTCATCATGAATGCGGAACAGTATGAGGCAGTGGGGTCGATTCAAATGCCTGGTGAGAAGGCGCACTTCTTTTTTAGGAGAGAAAATTGCTATTCAATTTCATTGCCTACTTTGGAGCCTATTCAGAGCCAGGTGAAAATTTACACCCGGGAGACAACAACTGACAAAGCCAGCAAATGTATAGATCATTTTCTCCAGCTTCTCATTTGTCAAAGACACGAGCCATATACTGCAAATACTGGAAGGTATGTGGGTTCCCCCTGAAACGCTGCTGATTACCCTGGACATGGAGGCATTATACTATTCCCCCACGAAAAGGGTATCTGAGCAGTGGAATTCTTCCTCAATCAATTAGACCTAGATCATCATAACCACAGCTTATTTCTTCTGCGCCTGACCCACTTTGTCCTCACCCACAATACCTTCTACTTCAGCAACCAGCTATACCACCAGATACAGAGGGTCATCTATGTTCCTGACATATCCGTTTGAGGGATACTCACATAAAATCTTTCCTATCCTAAACCCCACAAATAATATTCAGGAGATACAAAAATCTATAAAAATACACTTACAAATGCCTCTGGTTAAATGCATGGTTGCTCAGACCGGCATATGAAGAGTTAAGGCATGCCGAGCCTGCAGGATAACATCCAATACGCGCCAACTGAGAGGCGGGTCCAGCCTGTATAAGTTAGGCTGCTAGCGCCGGCCCCCCTCCACCCTGACGAAGCTCCATTGGCGGAGCGAAACGATCGTCGGTGACGGGTCTCTGACCACGCCCCCATCCGATGTAGCCCAGCGTACCATGGTCGCATGATGTTTTGACTACAGCGCGAGAGGTGCGTGAAACAATGCTCCGCAAAGAGGACATGCTGATGCCTGCTTAAGAAGGGCGGTGAGATCACTTTCCAGCGGTTTGTGAGCCAGTAACGCAGGCTGGCTGTGCAGCCTATGCTGTCTGTCAGGCCGTTGTCTGAATGCTCCCGCGTTCAGTTACCTGTGCTACGCTGGCCATTATGAGTGGACGCTTATATGAGCAGTAATCACCACGCTTTGAACTTACTGTGTCTATGAGATGCCACTAACAGGATTTACTCTGCCCAGATTTATTCATCTTGTCCGGGGCGAATAGCTAAAGGAGACGTACTCTGTCTTTATGCAACGATCTTTTGGTGGGCATTGTTGTCCCCTCTTTTTACAAAGGCTGGCCAGCTGGTATGTGTGGTCTGTGTGCAGAGGGATGTGTGTAGTCCAGGGATTTCCTGGCGGGGGCCCTACATGTTGTTCTTTTTAATTCAGCAATTGCATTATTCCAAGTATGCAGCACGCCCTGCTCCAGTAATGATTAATTACGTCTGGGATATAGTCCACAAGAGGGCGCTTTACTGCAGAGATGGCAAAAAAGAGACCCCTCCCGGTCCTTATATACCCGGGACCTCCCACTAAATTCCCCAGTTCATTCTCTGCAGTAAGGCTGTGAAGGTCAAGATGATGGCTTCTCTCCTTGCAGGTAAGCCGGGCTGCACAGCCCCTGGCCCTGTGTTCTATTCCCACCCGTTCCATTCCTTACATGCCTCCCAGCCTTGGCTGCAGGGTCGGGTGACGGTAGGCAGCACCTATTAGAGGTGCTTTTAATGGAGCATTGCTCCACCGCAAATCCCCCACCAAAGGGTAGGCGGCACAGGTTTTTTGGTGAGCCTGGTATGGGATGCCCCGTCCGCTTTGACCCTCTGCACATGACCCGAATGTGAATATAGGTCCTTCCCCCTTCTCCCGTTGCCCGGTTAGTCGGGGGGGGGGGTGTCTGTGTCTGTGATGTGTATTGTGACTTTGTACTGTCTTTGACACTGTGCTGTGAGCGCTGGCACTTGGCTCAGCGCTCCTTTCCTCCTCTCCTCTGTTCACAGTTCAGGCATGTCAGGTTTTTTTTTTTTTTTTTTTTAATGGCCCGCGCGAGCGCTCGACGGCGGCGGGCCGGTGACGTCACAGCTGCCGGCGGCTGTGTGATTGGCCGCTGGGCCGCTCTTCTCTGGCATGTTCCGGAGCTGATCAGCCCCATCTTGCCTGGGCACAGTCTTGATTGCTAGCTCCGGAGCTGATCGGCCCCATCTTGCCTGGGCACAGTCTTGATTGCTTCCGCTGTTACGGCCGTGGCAAGTAGGACCTTGCTCAGGGGCCTTCTGGACGGCTCCCATGAGGATCCTTCTAGTGCTGAATTTAGAGCCTTGTCACAATGTGAGATGTTCATCACCTATGTCCTTTCTTCCTTAGATGACACCATTCGGATGTGTAGCAGGAACTCGGCCTTGGTTGTATTTATCCGCCGCTCGGTCTGGTTGCGCCAGTGGGCAGCTGACAATGCCGCTAAGAAGGAGCTCACGGGGCTCCCCTTTAAGGGGCTGCGCCTGTTCGGTGATCGTTTGGACCTTTTTGCTAAGGGGGGTAAGTTACCCCAACGCAAAAAGCAGCCGCGACCCTTTCGGGGCTCCGGGTCCTTCACTCCCTGCTTTCATGGGCCTAGGTCAGGCAGGGGGTATCCTTGGCGGGGTAAAGGGGGATTTCTGGGGCAAGGGCAGAGGCCGTGCCCGGCCCGGATCCTCCTGGGGTGCCAAACCCAAGTCTACTGCCAAGCCCGCTCAGCAATGAGGGGGCGCCCTCACCCTTGCGGGTGGGGGGACGGCTGCGGCTCTTTGCTCGGGTCTGGGCTCAGCAAGTCTCAGACAATTGGATTCTGGAGGTTGTCTCCTCCGGATACAAGCTGGAGTTCGCGGACTGGCCTCCTCCCAGATTCCTCAGGTCACGGGTTCCTACAGACCCTCTGGTAGCTCGGGGTCTGTTTCTGGCGGTACAAAACCTTCTGGCCTTGGGGGTCATTTGTCAGGTCCCTCAGGGAGAGAGAGGTCAGTGTTACTATTCCAATCTCTTTACAGTACCCAAAAAGGATGGTTCCATCAGACCCATCCTACACCTAAAACTTCTCAACAAGTTCATCAGGACCAGATGTTTTCGCATGGAAACTCTGTGCTCCGCTATCAGCTCCCTGCGCCCGGGGGACTTTATGACTTCAATAGACATCAAGGATGCTTACCTTCATGGGCCGGTCTTCCCAGGGCACCAGCGGTTCCTCAGGTTTGCGGTAGAGGAACAACACTACCAATTTGTGGCACTTCCCTTCGTTCTCACCTCTGCCCCCAGAGTGTTCACCAAGGTGTTGGCAGGCGTGATGGCCCTTCTCAGAGCCCGGGGTATTCGCATTCTTCCTTATCTGGACGACCTTCTCGTTACGTCCCATTCGCTCCAACAGGCAGAATTGGACACCCGGACGGTGGTGGCGACCCTGGAAATGTTCGGATGGGTGATCAATTTTCCCAAATCCTCACTCTCCCCGTCCCGGGTGACCCCCTTCCTGGGTATGACTCTGGATACCATTCAGGCCAGGATTTTCCTCCCTCAGCAGAAGGTGGACTCTCTTCAAGCTCTGATTCATTTCTTGCTGTCCAGCACTCATCCATCCGGCAAGGGATGCAGCTGGTGGGACAGATGGTGGCCTGCTTCGAGGCAGTTCCTTATGCTCAATTTCACATGAGACCCCTTCAGCTCCATCTTCTGTCAGTCTGGGACAAGAGTCCCCTGTCTCTGGATCAGGCCTTTGTTCTGTCTCCTCTGGTCCGGCGGTCCCTCCTGTGGTGGCTGGACTCGAGGAATCTTCTCGGGGGCAGATCATTGCTGACACCGCGTTGGGAGACGGTCACTACTGATGCCAGCCTGTCAGGTTGGGGGGGCTACTGGAGAGCTCTGCAATTCCAGGAGCTGTGGGGCCCTCAGGAGGCCCACGCCCCCATCAATGTTCTGGAGCTGAGGGCGGTTCGGTTGGTGCTGGCACAGCTGTTGTCTCACCTCCAGGGCCTGCCGGTTCAGGTTCGCTCCGACAACCGGACTGCGGTCGCTTACATCAGGGAGGGACTCTGAGCAAGAGTGCCCTCCGGGAGGTGTCGTTGATCCTGTCTTGGCCAGAGGACAATGTCTCGTGCATTTCTGCGGTTTACATTCCGGGAGCGGAGAATCTGGAAGCAGACTCTCTGAGCAGGGGGGCCTCTCGCTGGGGAGAATGGTCCCTCAACAGCGAGGTCTTCCTATCCCTTTATCACAGGTGGGGGATGCCAGACGTGGATCTGTTTGCTTCTCGCCACAATCACGAGCTTCCAGCATTTGTCTCACTGTCCCAGGATCCTCTGGCAGTGGATGCCATGTCTCTGTCCTGGCAGGGGTTCGGTCTCCTGTACCTCTTCCCTCCGTTTCCCCTTCTGGGCAAGGTTCTGTGCAAGCTGATTCAGGAAAGAGAGCCAGCTGTTCTGGTGGCCCCCAGGTGGCCAAGACAGGTGTGGTTCGCAGACGTTGTGCAGCTGGCGGTCGATCAGTATCCTCTGCCCCAGGTTCCGGATCTTCTCACTCGAGGACGGCTCTGTTACCCCACTTTACAAACGCTGGCTTTGACGGCCTGGCTGCTGAAACCTCCATCCTAAGGGAAAGAGGTCTGTCTGATTCGGTTGTTCAGACTCTGGTCAGGGCTAGGAAGAAATCCTCTTCTACCATCTATTACAGGACCTGGCGGACCTACATTGACTGGTGTGAGGCTAGGGCTTTTCCCTGTCGGGTGTTCTCCATCCCTCGGATACTGGAGTTCCTTCAACATGGCCTGGATCTGGGTTTTCAGCTTAGCACTCTGAAGGGGCATGTTTCCACTTTGGCTGTTTTCTTCCAGAGGTCTCTTGCTCTTCATCCTTTGGTCAAGACTTTCTTCCAGGGGGTCACTCATGTGTGCCCTCCCCGCAAACCCATGTTACCGGTTTGGGATTTGAATTTGGTATTGTCTGCCCTTCAGGGTCCTCCATTTGAGCCTGTGCAAGAGGCTCCACTGTCTATTCTCACCTTGAAAGTTGCCTTCTTGGTGGCTATCACTTCTGTCCGGCGTGTTTCTGAGTTGGCGGCTCTGTCTATTCAGGCCCCCTACTTTGAGAGACACCAGGACAAGGTGGTTTTCCGCTTTAAACCAGACTTCTTGCCTAAGGTTGTCTCTGCCTTTCACCTCAATCAGGACATTGTGCTTCCCTCATTGTGCCCTTATCCTAGTAATGACAAGGAGAGGGCCTTGCATTCTCTGGACGTTGTCAGGAACTTGAAATACTACCTGGTCGCCTTGTTTGTGGTACCCTCGGGCCCCAATAAGGGTTTGGCGCCTGTCAAGTCTACTATTAGTAAATGGATTTGTCAGGCCATTATTAGGGCCTATTCTGCTAAAGGGAGGGATCCTCCTTTTCGAGTCACTGCTCATTCTACCCGTGCTGTTGGGGCTTCCTGGGCCTTTCAGCACCAGGCTTCTGTTGAACAAGTGTGTAAGGCTGCTACTTGGTCTTCTGTTCATACCTTTTCCAAGTTTTACAAGGTTGATGTTCGGGCCTCAGCGGATGCTGTTTTTGGCTGCAAGGTTTTGCAGGCAGCAGTGGTTTGAGCTGCGCATTGTTGCCTTCTTGGGATCCCCACCCGTTTATGGACACTGCTATTGGATGTCCCAGATGTAATGAATCATTACTGGAGCAGGGCGTGCTGCATACTTGGAATAATACCATTTTGTGAATACTCACCTTGTAGAATGAGTATTAAAAGTATGCAGCACGCCCTGCTCCATCCCACCCTGAGTTTTTGTTCTTGGATCCTCAGTGAATGTTTCCTGGTTAATATTGTTAATCTTGTTATTGGCTTCTCCTGGTTCCCTTACTGCTTTTTTATACTGGGGAATTTAGTGGGAGGTCCCGGGTATATAAGGACCGGGAGGGGTCTCTTTTTTGCCATCTCTGCAGTAAAGTGCCCTCTTGTGGACTATATACCAGACGTAATGAATCATTACTGGAGCAGGGCGTGCTGCATACTTATAATACCCATTCTACAAGGTGAGTATTCACAGAATGGTATTTTTACTTCACCAGCAGCAGTGTTAGTGATTGTATATTTATGTGCATATATGTTCTGTATATATGTGTGTTTGAATGTCTTTTTGGCAAATTTATAGTCTAATTAGTGTTTCTTGCCAGCCCAGCATTTAACCAATTTTTGTTACTGTATTTTTATAGACATGTGCAGGTTCACAGGGCGCCCCAATTTTGGGCAGTGCATGACACCGATATTCATAGGGGTCTCCCAAGCATTTTAACTTTTGTGTATTAGATACAAAAATCTCTATAGGTTAGTTCATAGTCACTACATTGTAACCCCAAAAAGGAATGTTGTAAAACAAAGAGAACTTACCGTTCTGGAGGCTGCCGTTTGTGCAGATACATAAAACCAGGCAAAACAATAATAATACCCAATCAACCAGCCAGGGATGCTAAACACTATGTTAATTGTGATACACCAGATGTAATTTACTGCCTCACATGCCCATGTAAACAATACTATATTGGTAAGACAAACAGGCCACTAAAAAAGAGAATGTATGAACACATATATGACCTTAAAAAGGGAAATACAAACACCCCTATAGGCAAGCATTTCTACATACATCGCAATAAAGACTTCAGACTGTTTGCAGGCACTTGACAGAATCCATAAAAACCCAAGGGGGAGGTCCTCAAAGCAAATAAATACCCTGGATTAAATGAATGTTTTGCATTTGCTTCTTTTCTGCAAAGAAACTGCAAAGAAAGTTCAGCCCACATAAACCTAACATCAACAACAGCTTTACGGTTCCCTCATATATCCAGGAATATGAACAAAACTACTATTATAATAAATGCTAAGTTCTCGCATAGAACAAAGATGGCATCATAAAAAACATATAGTGCCCCAAGAATAAGGAGACAATTTGAGAGCTGACCGAACATCAGAATGTGGGGCTCCAGTAAAATGGCGAAAATATACAAAAGCTGTCAGGGGCTCCTACAAAATGGTGACTATACAGAAGCTGCCAGAACATTAGAACAGGCTCCAACAAAATGGAGCCTGTGATAAAGACCAAACAAAATAGACATTTATCTTTAACAACACAATTTCGCTTGATTCTATGCATTGAGCCTTAGAAAAACAACACAATACCAAGGATGAATACCCAGGGTTGAGCTAGTGCAAAAGTGGCACTGTCCAGGCGACCCTGGGAGTGCTATCCTGGCAGTAGAACACAAAGTGACCTCCTACCGGATGAAGCACCGGAAGTGGGAAGCATAAGATGTGTCCCTGGATTTGAACCCAGACGGACGGAGAGATGAGCGAAGGTGCTGCCAAAGCTGCAGCACAGCTGGGTGGGGGGGACCTCACGCCAGTTTTTAACCCTTAAAATTAAAAAAATAAAATAAAAAATGGGATTCCACTTCCTGGGAGGGGGGACCCTATGTCATTTTTTAAAATGAACCCCATGATACATGTCGCTCAGCAGGTATAAAAAGCTTCCAGCATCAGCAGGAGAGCAGAAGCCACGTTAATCAGCGTGGGACACAGTGCTCCCGGGATGGATGTAAGGTAAGTATTAAGGTAAGTAGGTCACCTACTGCTAGAGTGTGACTTGCCATCAACCCCGAGCCCCCCATTACCTGCCTCCCCAAAGCTCGGGGGGGGGGGGCAGAAGAGCTTGTGGCCATAGGCTATGCTGGCTTGTAGCCTGCAAGGCTGGCCCCTGCACCCTGTTCTACAAGCCCCCATACCTGGTCCTGGACTGGTTAAGCTGGGTAGGGGGCACCTCATGCCATTTTTTTTAAGGGTTTTTAACCCTTAAAAGTCAAATAAACAGCGGGGTCCCCCTCCCCGGGAGGGGGGACCCTATGTCATTTTTTTAAAAATGTTAACCCCATGTTACCTTTCACCCAGCAGCTATAAAAAGTTTCCAGCATTAGCAGGAGAGCAGAAGCCCAATTGATCAGCCTGGGACAGAGTGCTCTGGGATGGATGGAAGGTAAGTATTAAAAAAATTATGATAAAATATTTTTTCTCTGTGTGTTTTTTTTTTACATTTAACCCTTTGTGAACTGGTAAGGGATCTACAAGACCCCTATACCAGTTTACAAGGCTCTGGGTCTGGCAAGTCACCTGCTCCTAGAGGACCCCCAAGCCCCCCAATTACCTGCCTCCCCAATGCAGGGGGGGGGGGGTAGAAGAGCCCATGGACAGGAACAGGGGGCTACCGATACATATGTGGTACCATTGTAATCGGGAGAAATAGGGCTTTAACATGCAATGTGGTTTTCTTTAATAAAATAAATGGTTTATTCAAAATAAATGAGACAATTTTAAAAAATAATAATTTTTTTCGTTTTTTCAAAAATATTTAAAAAAAAAGTAGTAAAAATTACAAACAAGGCATTTCATGTTAAAGCCTAAACTCTGCCGCAACAAAATATATATAATTTTCCTGGAAATTCCTGCAAAAATCACAGTTAAACATGGAACAAAATGGTAAAAAATCAACAGAGGGTGACAAAATCTGAAGTTGGGTGGCAATTAAAAGGGTTAACATTAGCTATGCATGTTGGATATTGTTCTGCTCGGGGGACCTTCCGCTTTCAGATTTAGGTTGTTTTTTCTTGTTTGCATATTGATATTTTAGGAAAATTTTATTCTGCTTTTTTAGACATTTTTTAGGGGAACGATGTGCAACCTAAGAATTCTTCGAGGGATTGCTTCCAGAAAGTACATGTGTACTTTCAGGGAATATATGGTTTGTTGGGGGTATTTCAAATGTAAAGGGTTTTTTTGGTTAAAATAGTGCAAGGTGCGCTGGTGTCTGCAGAGCTGACATTGTCAAGTAAAATTACCGTTACATGAATGCTTTACTTTGGGGTGTTTGGCAACCCTTCCCTTGACAATACCTGTGCATGTTTGGTATTGTTCTGTTCGGGGGACCTTGCTTTTTCAGATTTAACCTGTTGTTTCTTGTTTGCATAAAGTTTTTTTAGGAAAATGTGGCTTTGATTCTGCTTTTCTATTCTATTTTTAGGGAAACCCTGTGCAACCAAAGAATTCATTGAGGGATTACTTCCAGAAAACTGCACCCATGTCAACAAGCCTGTTACGCATAGAAAGCTTAAGGTGTGTCCTTCCAGAGAGGTATTTCCAGAGAGGTATTTCAAATGTAAAGGGTTGTCTCTTGGGTAGGAAAGTGTGTCTACCAATACATATGTGGTACCGCTGTAATCGGGAGAAATTGGGATTTCACACACAATATGATTTTATTGACAAACTTACAATTTTTATCACAAAAAAACACTACAAATTGTAAAAAATAGATTTTTTTTTGCACATATTTCACGCTAAAATATTGAGAATACACCTAAAGAATGACAAACAAGACACTTCATGTTAAAGCCCAGACTCTGCTGAAAAAAAACAATGTATAATTTCCCTGGGAAATCCCTTCAAAAATCACAGTTGAACATGTGGAGTGCAAAATAGTGCAAAATGGTCTGGCAACAAAGTGTGACAAAATCTCCAGATAGGCTGGCAGTTAAAGGGTTAAAGCCTGCCTCTGGCATTCAGTAATGTAAGTGAGGGCTTAACTCCGTGCAGATGTTATAGAATAGCATGCAGATGTTACAATCCTAAACTGCATTGGTAGCAACCATTCTGTTATATACTTGACAGCCCTGCTTCTGAAAAACCCAGTCCACAATCAAAATTGCCTTAAATCTCTGTGCAATCATCCCTTATCTCTAGCCACTGCAATGACTCATCATAGCTCTGCTTAAAACAGAGAGCTCCTAGAAACATTGTTTTTAACTGCCTAAATGCTCTGTGGCTGATGACCCCATAGAGATTTAAATTTAAATAGCTTCCCTCTCACATAGAGCATTCCTTTCCTCCAGCAACTGTTGATTTGGTCGGTTGGCGTCATGCTAAAGATCTGGTGAAGCAAATTTACCTTTGGGTGTGTTTGGGGTTGTGAACTGATATTTACATCTGAGTGAGCTTTTCTAACTTGAACACAAACAAAAATTCTATAGAACCTCTTCTGATATTCCTCAAAAAATCACCTGTACCTGTGATGGGGCATTTTTTATAGGTGTGATACATTGTTTTTCCTGTGTGGTAAGGATATTGTTTTCAAAGCTTGGAAACAACCGCACCCAATGGGCCATGAAGAATGATTTGGCAAATTCTTTAGCACAGCCCACAGTGTGCTGTTTTTTTCCAAACGTGTGTTTTCCAAACTCCAAAAATTTCCTTACATCACTGGAAAAATGATGTACCTCACCTGTAAAAGTTCCCCCATTACAGGGAAAGTCAAACTTTTGGGATAAATTAAAACACATTTATTCCAAGTGTGACATACACTACGCTTCAACTCTTCATGACATTTGGGTTATTCTCCAGTAGAGGGCGAACTTCTGCAGAGATGAATGCAAAAAAAGGAGCTCCTCCCAGTCCATAAGTACCTGGGACCTCTCACCAATTCCCCAGTTCCTTCTCTGCAGGAAGGCGAGCAAGACAGAAGATGAAGACTTCTCTTACTTGCAGGTAAGCCGGGCTCGCACCCGGCCATTTTTGTCCCTATTGCTGCCAGGACCTTTTCTAAATTGTCCCTATTTGAGCCTCTCAGCCTTGGCTGCAGGTCCTGGTGAGGGTAGGCAGCACCTTATGGGTGTTGTAGGAGCCTTGCTCCACCGTGAGACCCCATTGCAAGGGGTAGGTGGTTGTCCGGGTTGGTGATCCCGGTATGGGATGCCCTGTCCCTTAATCCCTATGACCGGATTCTGGTATTTCGGGAATTTTTGGGGGCCCACAAGCCTCATTTGGAGTTATCTACCCAGGGTAATTTTGATGC
Source organism: Gastrophryne carolinensis (assembly GCA_027917425.1). Classification (NCBI taxonomy): domain Eukaryota; kingdom Metazoa; phylum Chordata; class Amphibia; order Anura; family Microhylidae; genus Gastrophryne; species Gastrophryne carolinensis. Next base: position 136,521,832 of record CM051241.1, on the reverse strand, counting down.
ACTGATCCTCCAGGGAATGGGAGAAACCTAGTCGGCTTCCGGGTGTTCCTCAGGGATGGGATAAGAAGTATCCTTTCCCGGTGGAAATGGTTAAGCTCTGGGCTTCTCCTCCCGAGGTCTATGCGCCAGTTTTGGGGTTGACCAACTCCTCTGTGCTTCACACCCCAGACGCCACTTCCCTAAAGGATGGTGAGGATAGGGGCCTTGATCAGATGGCATGCCATGCCTTTGCTAGTGTTGGTTCGGCCTTGCGGCCTGTTTGTGCATCTGCGCTGGTGTCGGTGGCTGCTAGGTCTCTGATTAGGGTCTGGTTAAATGACGCTCACCTTGATCCGGCCAGCACTGAGTTCACTACGCTTAAAAGATTTGAATTGTTCATGGATTTTTTCTTGGCTGCTATGGAAGACACTATTGTTATGTGTAGTAGGACTTTAGCCTTATTGGTGGCCATGCGCCGCTCGGTATGGCTCAGTCAGTGGACGGCGGACTTTGCGGCCAAGAAATCGCTCACAGCTCTTCCCTTCTTGGGTACGCGGCTGTTTGGAGATAAGTGGGATGCTGTGGCAAAGGGAGGTAAGTTACCTCAGCGGAAGAAACTGCGCCGTCCCTTTCGGGGGGCAGGCTCTTTCAATCCTTCCTTTCGAGGTGCCAGAGCTGGCATAGGCTTGGCCTTCTCGGGTGTCAGAGGCTCTTCCTGGAACAGGGGCAGAGGTCGGGCCCGTCCTGCTTCTGCCTGGGGTTCCAAGCCTGCGGGTAAACCAGCTCAGCAATGAAGGGGCACTCTCACCCGCACGGGTGGGGGGACGGCTGCGGCTCTTCTTCCAGGTCTGGGCCCGGGAGGTCACAGACAATTGGATCTTGGAAGTGGTCTCCTCCGGGTACAAACTGGAGTTCGAGTACTGGCCTCCTCCAAGATTTTTAGGGTCTCGGGTGCCCTTGGACCCTCGGGCTGCACAGGGGCTCCTGTTAGCAGTGAAAAGCCTTCTGGACATGGGAGTTGTATGCCCGGTGCCTCCGTCGGATAGAGGCAGGGGTTTCTACTCCAATCTTTTCACGGTCCCCAAAAAAGAAGGTTCTGTAAGACCCATTCTGGACCTCAAGGTCCTCAACAGATTCATCAGAACCAAGAAGTTCCGCATGGAGACTCCGAGCTCGGCCATCAATTCCCTTCGTCAAGGGGATTTCATGACATCCATAGACATCAAGGATGCGTATTTGCATGTTCCAATTTTTCCAGCGCATCAGAGATTCCTCAGGTTCGCGGTGGACGATCAACATTTTCAGTTTGTAGTCCTTCCCTTCGGGTTGACCTCAGCGCCGAGGGTCTTCACCAAGGTTCGGGCGGGCATAATGGCCCTATTCAGAGCTCAGGGAATTCGCATTGTGCCGTGTCTGGACGACCTATTGATTTCAGCTTCTTCCCTTCGTCAAGCGGAGCTGGACACCCACCAGGTGGTGTCGACCCTGGAGAGATTCGGGTGGGTGATCAACCGCCCCAAGTCCTCTCTCTCGCCATCATGGGTGATTTCATTCCTGGGCATGAATCTGGATACCATTCAGGCCAGAGTGTTTCTACCCCAGACCAAGGTGCAGGAGATTCAGGATCTGATCCGCCTTCTTCTGGCCAATCCTTGCCCCTCTATCCGACAGGGGATGAAACTGGTGGGATTGATGGTGGCCTCCTTCGAGGCGGTCCCGTTTGCGCAGTTTCACATGAGATCTCTTCAACTTCATGTATTGACGCATTGGGACAGGTGTTCGCTGTCATTGGATCAACCGTTCAGGATGTCTCCCGGGGTTCGGCAGTCTCTTCGGTGGTGGCTGGAGTCGAGCAACCTGTTGAGGGGCGGATCCTTTCTGGTTACTCGTTGGGAGACGATTACCACGGATGCCAGCCTGTCGCGCTGGGGAGGTTTCTGGAAGTCATCCGTTCAGCGGGGTGTGGGTTCCTCAGGAGGCTCACAACCCCATCAATGGCTTAGAGCTCAGAGCCATCCGGCTTGTCCTGTCACGGCTGATGTCGCACTTACAGGGTCTTCCGGTTCAGATTCGATCAGACAATCGGACGGCGGTAGCGTACATCAATCACCAAGGAGGGACTCGCAGCAGGAGTGCCCTCAGGGAAGTCACACTGATCCTGCATTGGGCGGAGAGCAATGTTCCTTGCATTTCGGCAATCTACATTCCGGGAGTGGAGAACACGGAGGCGGACTCCCTGAGCAGGGGGTCCTCTCGCCAAGGAGAGTGGTCTCTCAACCCCGGGGTTTTTCGGTCTCTTTGTCGCAAGTGGGGGACTCCGGAGGTGGATCTCTTTGCCTCACGGCACAATCACAAACTCCCGGCCTTTGTGTCTCTATCTCAGGATCCTCTAGCTCTGGCAGTGGATGCCTTGTCCCTTGCTTGGAAGGATTTGGGGTTTCTGTACCATGCTGGGCAAGGTAGTTTGCAAACTGGCTCTGGAAGGGGCACCAGCAATTCTGGTGGCTCCAAGGTGGCCAAGAAGGGTTTGGTACGCAGACGTTGTAAGGCTGGCGGTAGATCAGTACCGGCTTCCCATGTTTCCGGATCTGTTATCTCAGGGTCAATTACTTTATCCCAATTTTCCTACGCTGGCTTTGACGGCTTGCCTGCTGAAACCTTCATTCTGAAGGAGGAAGGTTTGTCTGAGGCTGTTGTTCAGACCTTGATTAGAGCTAGGAAGCGGTCCTCTTCTGGCATTTACTATAGGACTTGGCGGTCCTATATTGACTGGTGTGAGACTAGGGCCTTGCCTTGCAGGGTGTTTTCGATCCCTAGGATTTTAGAGTTTCTTCAGCACGGTCTGGATCTTGAGTTCCAGCTTAGTACCTTGAAAGGGCAGGTCTCTGCTCTGTCTGTTTTCTTCCAAAGATCTTTTGCCTTACACCCGCTGGTTAAGACTTTTTTCCAGGGGATCACTCATGTTCGACCCCCTCTGAAGGCTATGGTTCCTGTTTGGGATTTGAATTTGGTTCTTTCGGCTCTCCAGGGTCCTCCTTTTGAGCCGTTACAGGATATTGCTGTTTCTGTTTTCACTCAAAAGGTTGCCTTCTTGGTGGCTATTACCTCTGTTCGGCGTGTCCTTGAGTTGGCGTCTCTGTCGATTCAGGCCCCTTACTTTTAAAGACACCAGGACAAGGTGGTTTTTCGCTTTAAACCAGATTTCCTTCCTAAGGTGGTTTCTGCTTTCCATCTCAATCAGGATATTGTTCTCCCTTCCTTGTGTCCTAAGCCTAGCAATGACAAGGAGAGGGTTTTGCACAATTTGGATGTGGTTCGCTGTGTTAAGTACTATTTGGTGACTACTTCTTCTTTCCGCAACACGGATGCCTTTTTCGTGGTGCCCTGCGGGCCCAGTTAAGGTTTGGCGCCCGCCAAGTCTACCATTAGCAAATGGATTCGTCAAGCCATTGTTGGGGCCTATTCGGCTAAGGGGAGGACTCCCCCTTTTAGGGTCACTGCGCATTCTACTTGTGCTGTTGGTGCGTCCTGGGCTTTTCAGCACCAGGCTTCTGTTGAACAAGTTTGTAAGGCTGCTACTTGGTCTTCCGTTCATACCTTTTCCAAGTTTTACAAGGTTGATGTGCGGGCTTCGGCGGATGCCGTTTTTGGCCGCAAGGTTCTGCAAGCTGCAGTGGTTTAAGTTGGTGCATTCTTTGCTGTTTATGGTTCCCACCCATGACGGACACTGCTATTGGATGTCCCAAATGTCATGAAGAGTTGAAGCGGAGTGTATGTCACACTTGGAATAATACCGTTTTGTGAGTACTCACCTTTAAAACAGATATTATGAGTGGGAGATACACTCCGCTTCACCCCACCCTTTTGGTATTTTGGATCCTTTATATGGTGAACCATTGTTTCTTGGTTGTAAGTTTTGTTATATTTGGTTCTTCCTGGTCCCCTTACTGCTTTCTTACACTGGGAAATTGGTGGGAGGTCCCAGGTATTTATGGACTGGGAGGAGCTCCTTTTTTTGCATTCATCTCTGCAGAAGTTCGCCCTCTACTGGAGAATAACCCAAATGTCATGAAGAGTTGAAGCGGAGTGTATGTCACACTCATAATATCCGTTTTAAAGGTGAGTACTCACAAAACGGTATTTTTAGTGTGTTCAAATTAAAAAGCTCACTTATATAACTAAGTTTACACCCAAAAGCTTACCCAAAGGTAAGATCTTTAGTATGACACTGAATGTGTGTGTTTTCGGCATGCCAATGATTCTGCCTTATGTTTCTGAGACCTTCTGCTTATATCAAAACTCTAAGCAGCCTGCCTTGTATGGAGAGCCAATATCACACAGGCACCCTGTAGCCCAGCTGGGAACTTTTGATCTTTTCATCAAGGCAGACAGCTAGAGAGAGAGATTTTATCTCTGTCTATCTATGGTCTTTATTCAATAAAGTTGAAAAAAATTCTCATGGTGGTAAAAAAAATCAGTTTATGAGAAAAAAAAGGCTGAGAGTGTCATGGTTACTGAATCACCAGATAGGAAGACAATGAAAGTCAATGGCACTTTTTACTACAATGTAAAACATTCTCTAGTTTTATTAGGAGTAAAAAAGTGCAATTGTCTTTCATTGTTTTCCCAGCTGGTGATTCAGCAACCATGACATTCTCAGGCTTTTTTCTCTAAAGTGAATTTCTTACTACCATGCAAACTTTTTTCAAATCTTATTGAATCAACTCAATGGTTTGTGGAAGCAAAAAAATTCTCTCTAACTGGATGAGCTGACGATAAGCAGCCAGCTCATCTGAAGAATGTCTGTGTGCTGGGGCATCTAGAAAGGGGATGCTGAGGATGCGGCAGTGCGCACTTCCCCAAATGATGTAGTCACAGCAGATGGCTCTCATTGGGTGAGAGCCTGCGCATTCGCCTTTGGAATGAGGAAGAAGTAAATAGCGGCCTCCTGGGGGCTTTCACACAGCGGGGCAGTCCCAGAACTGAATGGCTGTGCGTGGCCCAAGAATACAAGTGATGCTGCGTGCCACTGATGTGCATGGCTGGAAATTCCATTTAGCTTCTGATGCTTTAAAATTGGGCTATTTGGCTGGAATGGCCCTTTAAAGTCTTCAAGGCACAATTCAGGATGTGATTTTGGGTCTCTAGAATACAACTAAAGCAGCCAAATGTCCCTTAACCCTTTAAGTGCCAGCCTACCTGGAGTTTTTGTCACACTCTGTTGCCAGACCATTTTGCACTCCCCATGTTCAAATGTGATTTTTGAAGGGATTTCCAGGGATTTCCCAGGAAAATGATATATTGTTTTTTTCAGCAGAGTCTGAACTTTAACATGAAATGTCTTGTTTGTCATTTTTTAGGTGTATTCTCAATATTTTTGGGTGAAATATGTGCAAAAAAAAAAATATTTTTTACAATTTGTAGTTTTTTTTTGTAATAAAAAATGTAAGTTTGTCAATAAAATCTTATTGCGTGTGAAACCCCAATTTCTCACAGTTACAGCGGTACCACATATGTATAGGTAGACACCTTTTCCTGCCCAGGAGACTCCCCCAAACTGAAACAGAGCTTTAGGGGATTTTCAGAAAAAATACAACTGTGATATGCGCTATGCGCACCTTGCAGTTTTTCCAGAAAAACAACCCTTTACATTTGAAATACCCCCCACAAACTATATATTCTCTGGAAGTACACACCTCAGGCTTTCTATTTGTACCAGGCTTGTTGATGTGGCCACAGTTTTCTAGAAGTAATCCCTCTATGTATTCTTTGGTTGCAAAGAGTTTCCCTAAAAAAAGGATAAAAAAGCAGAATCAAAGCCACATTTTCCTAAAAAAAACTATATACAAACAAGAAAAAACAAGTATAATCTGAATAAGCAACATCCCCCGAACAGAACGATACCCAACATGCATAGGTTCTGTCAAAGTAAAGCATGAGCATAACGGTAATTTTTCTTGAAAATTTCAGCTCTGCAGACAAAGTGCGCACCTTGCGATTTTTCAACCAAAACAACCCTTTACATTTGGAATATCCCCCATAAACCATATATTCCCTAAAAGTACACGTTAAGCTTTCTAAGCGTACCCAGCTTGTTGTAGTGGGCTCATCTTTCTGGAATTAATCCCTCAAAGAACTCTTTGGTTGCGCAGAGTTTCCCTAAAAAATTTATAAAAAAGCAGAATAAAAAACACCTTTTCCTAAAATATAAATATGCAAACAAGAAAAAACAAGCTAAGTCTGAAAGCGCAAGGTCCCCCGAACAGAACAATACCCAGCATGCAGAGGTACTATTAACCCTTTTAATCCCAGCCTACTTGAGACTTTGTCACCCTCTGTTGACAGGTCATTTTTCCCCATTTTGCGCCATGTTTTGCGTCATTTTTGCTGGAATTTTCAGGAAAATTATATATATATTTTTTGCAGCAGAGTTTAGGCTTTAACATGAAATGTCTTGTTTGTAAATTTTATTTATTATTAAGTAAAAAAAAAATAAATAAAATTTTTTTTTTTAGAAAATTGCCTCCTTTATTTTAAATAAAAAATGTATTTGATTAGGGAAAACCATATTGCATGTGAAAGCCCCATTTCTACCGATTAGAACGGTACCACATATTTATCGGTAGCCCCCTGTTCCTGCCCAGGAGACCCCCCTAACTGAAACAAGTAATTTTTAACATTTACAAATAAAATACAACTACCATCCACACTACAAAGGGTTAAATCGAGAAAAAAAATGACATAGGGTCCCCCTCCTAGGAGGGGAGGACCCATTTTTTGGGGGGATTTTTAAGGGTTAAAAAAAAAAATGACATGGCCCCCCCCTTACCCAAAGTAACCAGCCCGGGACCAGCTATGCATGGTTTGGAGGAACAGGGCGCAGGGGCCAGCTTTTGTGGCCCCTGGCCCTGCAGGCTACAAGCCCGCATAGCCAGTGGGCCCGGCTCTTCTGCCCCCCCCCCTGGGCTTTGGGGAGGCAGGTAATGGGGGTGCCAGGGGTTAAAGGCAAGTCACCGGCTAGCACAGGTGACTTGCCACCTCCCCCAGCCTTGTGAACTGGTATAGGGGTCATGGACCCCTTACCAGTTCACAAGGGGTTAAATGTAAAAAAAAAAACACAGACTCACAAAGAGAAAAAATATATTTTTTTTTTTTTTTATTTTTTTTTAATACTTACCTCCCATCCATAGTGGAGCACTCTTTCAGCCTTTTATAGCTGCTGGATGACAGAACACAAAAGGGTTAATTAAAAAAAAAATGACATAGGGTTCTCCCTCCTAGGGGGGACCCAATTTTTTTGGAATTTTAAGGGTTAAAAACCCTTAAAAATCCCCCAAAAAAATGACGTAGGGTCCCCCCTACCCAGCATTACCGACCCGGGCCAGCTATGGGGGCTTGTAGAACAGGGCGCAGGGGCCAGCGTTGCCCCTGGCCCTGCAGGCTACTAGCCCACATAGCCACTAAGTGGCCCGGGCCCTTCTGCCCCCCCGGCCGTTGAGGAGGCAGGTAATGGGGGGCTGGGGGTTATGGCAAGTCACCCGCTTGCCGCAGGTGACCTGCCATACCCAGAGCCTTGTGAACTGGTATAAGGGGTCTCATGGACCCCTTACCAGTTCACAAAGGGTTAACTGAAAAAAAACACCACACAAAAGTATTTTATTAAAAAAAAAAAAAAAATTTTTTTACTGTACTTACCTCCGATTGTAAGCTCCTTTGTCCCGTGCCACTCTGATGACAGATGCCGGTGATCGGTATCCAGAGAAGGGGGAGGCAGGAGATCAGAGGATCTCCTGCCAGCTCCTTCCCCGGGCACCGATCACTGGCATCTAACAGCTGAAAGAGCTGAAGCCGGTGATCGGGAACGGGATGACGTCATAGCCCCGCCCCCACTTTTTTTTGCCCACTAGCAGGGGTAAATGCCAGGCACGTAAATTTTACGTGGCTGGCACTTAAGTGACGGAGAGGCAACCACGTAAATTTTACGTGGCTGGCATTTAAAAGATTAATAGCATGATGAGAATAGAGAACACCTCTGGAGTCACTAAATCATCAGAGAACATCAGAGCCAATTAATTTTTTGTTAACGCAGCACAAAAAATATCCCCTTAAGACATATAGAACATCTGTATAAAAGCTAGAGGTTTCATTTATGACAACATCTTTTTATAAATCTAGACCCCCCTTTAAAAAAACATCAACAATGCCCCAATAACCTATTTCTAGCTTTGAAAGAAAGTAAACTTTAGTAACCTTTGTTGCAGATACTGTGCAACAGCTTACAGCTTGTCTCTGTATGTGATCTACATCTATATTGCTAGGTTAATGCAGTTAACATTTCTGGCAGTAGATGGCACAGTTACATATATCTATGTGTGTCTCTGTTGTAAATTCATTCAGCTTCTGGAACTGATTAGCCTTGATTCATAGACACATTCATCTGGACTTCCGTAGCTGTCTGTGTATGTTTTTGTGTGTTTGTCATTTTTTAAAGTTTTTCCGTTGCATTTTCATTCGTACGTTCGTTCGAGCTCATGCGTATTTGTGCTTTCGATGAACAAAAGTAAATCGGATCATTTGCGTTAGTTCTGATCATTTTCCCATCTAAATCTGTTATTTTGCATTCGTTCAGATAACTTACGTTATTGGTATGGGCTTGCGTCTCATTCAGAGAGCTGATTGCCGAGGGACCACCGCCCTAGAAAACCGTTTCATTTGCGATCCCCTTACGGGACCATTTTAACCTCGGATACCCTTGCTATCAACATGTTTTGTGCGTTTGTGGAGGAACATCACCAACTCCAGCTAATGGGGATTGAATGTATTAGCAGGGCCGAGGCCAGATTGCACCGGCGACGCATGCATATCGATGGCATGCATGGCGTTGAGTTGTTCGAGCTGACCAGACTTAATCACGCTTCTCTCCATAAGTTGTATAGTGAGCTGCGGCCAAGGTTAACCCGCACCACAAGAAAGGGGCAAAAATTTCAGGTATGACCAAGATGCTTGGCTGCCTGCAATTTTTGGTGAACGGCTCATTCCAGAGGCTGGGTGCCCTCTCCGTGGGGATGTCCCAGCCTACGCTGAGCCGCGCGCTATCCAAGTTTTTGGAAGGCATGGCTACCATTAGACAGAAATATATTTTCCTGACGACATGGTAGCCTGGAACGCGCTTAAGCTGGAATTTTATAATATTGCCGACATGCCCAACATCATGGGTGCTATTGATTGCACCCACGTTGCATTGGTCCCTCTGGCAGCCGACGAGTACATCTATAGGTGAGTTCAATCGGTCATTTTTTTATATAGTTTACATAAATTGTATTTTAACTATCTATTAATCCCTTCTTGTAAATTGTCCCTGTGAAATAGCTTACACTGTATATCTATTAATCCCTCCTAGTAAATTGTCCCTGTGAAATAGCTTACACTGTATATCTATTAATCCCTCCTTGTAAATTGCCCCTGTGAAATAGCTTACCCTGTATATCAATCCCTCCTTGTAAATTGTCCCTGTGGAATAGCTTACCCTGTATATCTATTAATCCCTCCTTGTAAATTGTCCCGGTGAAATAGCTTACCTTGTATATCAATCCCTCCTTTTAAATTGTCCCTGTGAAATAGCTTACACTGTATATCTATTAATACCTCCTTGTAAATTGTCCCTGTTAAATAGCTTACACTGTATATCTATTAATCCCTCCTTGTAAATTGTTCATGTGATACATTTGGCCATCTTTAGCTTCGTCAATGTTTTTCATGTCGGCCAAAGCCAAGCATTTTCATGTGGACCTTAATTAGTCATTTTCAAGGTAATCTTTAGTTGATCCAACATACATATCCTTTTTTGGGCTAAAAAATACTTAGGTACTTAGTTAGTGTTATTTGTATTGCCCAACATGTTTTTGGAAGGATGCTAGGAGTTTGTGTTTGAGTAGTTTACCTAGCATTGCTAATTTTTGTCATTTTTCTTTTTTCCCAGGAACCGCAAAATGGGCCACTCACTGAATGTCCAAGCAGTGGTGGCCCCGGACATGCGGTTCCTTAGTGTTCTCGCCGGGTTTCCAGGCTCATCCCATGACGCTTGCATCTTGCGATGATCTGGATTGTACCGTCGGTTTGAGTCTGGAGAATTCTCCGGCGGATGGCTTCTTGGTAAGTTGACGCAAATAACGTCATTCACTTTTCAATGTATGCATATTAATATAGTTGATGACCCATGTCTGAACCTATGGCTGTTTTTACCCCTTGATGACATGTTGTTATACCGGACCTTAACCATGATCTTTAGCAAAGCACAAACCCTTACCAAATGATTTCCCACCTTTTCTAAATAATAATTTTCTACTTTCTAGTAAATTACTTATTATTGTTCCGCACACCCGGCTGCAATTCTGTTCTTGACTTTATGATAGGGTCTGCCCCATCTTTGCTCAGAAGCATGACACTGAGTAGAGGAGGGCGGGATAAAGTGCAGGGGGCGGGTTAGAACTGTGCTTGGCTCAGACAAAGCAGATCTGGGGTCCTGAAAAGGTAAGTCATCCAAGAATATTGAGCAGCACAGTCCTAAGCCAGTTCCTGTTTGCAGTCTGCCTGATTTGCCCTCATCCGCCATCTTGGATGTTTAAAGGCTCAGAACATGCATTAGATGGTGTTAGGCTCTTTTTTGAGGTGAGCAAGCTGTATGTACAGGGTGTTGCAAAACTATAAGATAGTCTCTTAGTCAGGGGGAACGACCGCTTGTCCCAAAAAAATGTTGTTGGATTGGGTAATTAATGTAAGTATTTTCTAATTCTTTCAGGGGATTCCGGCTATCCGCTTCTTCCCTGGCTGATGACGCCCGTCCTTCGGCCACAGAATGCAGCCCAGGATGCCTACAATCAGCCCACCGAAAAACCCGGGGCATTGTGGAGAGGGCCTTTGGCCTCCTAAAAACTAGGTTCAGATGTTTGGACCATACCGGGGGGGGGGGGGCACTCCAGTATCACCCCAACAAGGTGATTGATATAATACTGGCCTGCTGTGTGCTACACAACTTTGCCATAATGCAGCGTGTCCCCCGCTATGTGGATCTTCCCCCCTCTCCACCCAGCCAGGAGCCTGATGCCAATTACCGTGGCACACCTAGTGCCTCTGGGCAAGCTGTGAGAGCAAATTTGATTTGGACCCGTTTTGCCTAATTTTGTTTTCCTGTTTTTGTTTGTTGTATGTATTTGTTGTTTTGGACTCTCATTTGCCGTTGTGAAGGCTTTATTTTATTATTTAGAAATACTAATGAATTACTAAAATTTTCAAACTTGATCTAAGCCTCATTCATTTTTTTCTCACGTTTGTTTCAAAAAACCTTCATTAATCTCAACATAACCCAAACATTAATGCATCAACTTAGTCCACAACAGCTAAAGTCACATTCAATATATTTAATATAAATATGTCAATTATTAATTGAAAGGCACTCGCAGACTTCATGTATATACATAGTACAACAGAAATATACATTGGTGCAGACTCATGGCACCTAGCAATTGGTCACATCCAGGAGTTGTAAATTAACGTAAATTAACGCACTCCAGGCTGAAGTTTCCACGCCAAATCTTTGGCCAGTAATACATAGGGCCACATACACACCCTCTCCTGCTTGGCCACATTTGCCACAGGCACAGGTGGAAAGCAGCCATACCTATGCCACATCCACGCCTATAAGTCAGTGGCCCACCGAAACAATAACCCCCAGTCCAAATGCAAGTCCAGTCCAATGTTTGCCAGGGTTCAAGGTATAGTTTGCCAGCCCAGAATGTCCCCCAATCATGTCTAGAAACAGGATGAGCCAGACACAATTTCATTAGGCCAAAGCCTGCAGCGTGGCAGCTTGAGCGACAGGTTCAGTGAGGCTTTATCTCAGGCATTGGCTAGTGGGGTATCTCAGCACTCTAATGAGCTATATGGGCGAAAATCCAAATCATACAAGCAAAGCCATAAAAACGTCAATCTTGGTAGCGCTCACCAGACAGGTCAATACAGTGGGGATGTAGAGGAAAGATGTGGAGCAGATACAGGACAAATAGCTGTTAAAATGGGTGTTGCCCATAAAACCCTGCTGGTGGGCCTTGGGGATGGCCCATTACCTGGGCATGTGTGGCATTCAGAATCTGCCACTGTTCCAACATGAGTCTATTGCTATTTCTAACTTCCTCGAGCATGCCTGTCAAATTATTAGTTAAGGTGGCCATGTGGCTGTTGCTTCTCCTAAATTCTGTCAGCATGGAGGTGAATGTATTATTTAATGTATCTAATTGTGCAGTAGTGGTTCTTTGAGTCACCTGGCGAAAGAAAGGCACGCACCTCCCCTGGGAAACTGGTCGACGTTGCTGACTACGTCTCCCAATTCCCCGGGTTTGAGCGCCTGCAGATGCTGGACCTCTAGGGCGAGCAAGAGTCGCAGATGTGCTCGCAAAATCCTCTGCAGCAGAGCTACCACTGGGGACTGTAGGCTCAGTCTCTGCATGCTGCCCACGATGGGCTGGCAGCATGCGTCCAGCTTCACTCTGCTGCAGAGGATTTGGTGCAGTAGCATGTTGGGACCGTGGCAGATTATGTTCCAGGGGGGTCAGTTGTGAAGGTCCTATCAATGTGGCATCCTCCTCCATCTCCTGGATTTCCTCCATCAGTGTGTGGGTCTGTTGGGACATGTGCAAAAAAAGGTTTAGTTTGGTCCATAAATATCTTAGTTATGCTAACTAGTCATGTTCATTCACATGCATCAGCAGATTCAGCAAAATACACTTACCGTATACATCTGCTCCTGGCTGCTAGGCAGCACGGAAGTTGACGGCGTGGTCAAACTGGATGAGGCTTCCACACTTGCTGAGGGTTAATGCTGGGATGTATTGTAAATAAAAAGGCACGTAAACACCCAAATATCCATTGATGATCTGTATTACTACATATGCTTCAATAAAACACGTGGGCAAGCAGGAATGGCAACTCCCACAACGGTCCAAGGTTACCTTTACTATGAATGTCATTATCTGTTATATGTATGACTCACCCTGTACATACACATTGATCACCTTAAATAATACAAACATGCATGTACTGCATGTTATGAGGCTTCACACATCCCTAAGGGCCATTAGGGACCCACACTCAGCTTGCAAATAGCATTTGGCTTAGGAGTATGCTGGTGGGCATTCTTCCTATGTAGACCTTTCCCTGACCCCAGATCAAGTATTTGAGACCAAAGCACAGCTAAAACCCAAGTGGCCTAAAGACAAAGAAGGAAGTGTTGGATATGATTGAGTAGAATCACACAACAGGCAGTGCTTTGCTAATATTAAGGCTTTAATAGTGACCATAAATACTCTCCAAGGTCATGTATGGGCTGGCAAATTTGAAAATGAACATTCCGCAGACATTACACACCCTGCTAAAACTGTAACCTCCCCTACAAGCCACTCCCTAGGGGCATGTGTTCATATATGCCTGTGAGCCTCATATTCTAAGTATGTCGCACACCCCGCTTCAGATAGTCATTACACTTGGGTTATACTGACCTGTAGATGGCGATCTAGATGTCAATAAAAAAGGAAGATCCTCCCGGTCCATAAATACCTGGTACCTCCCACTCATTCCCCAGTCTTTCATCTCTGCAGACGGCGAGCAAGTCAGAAGATGGATGTCTCCTCCTTGCAGGTAGCCGGGATAACTCCCGGCCCCTCTATTGAGTCTATTTCTGTCCGGATCCCTTTTAACTGATTTTACTTTGCCTCCCAGCACAGGCTGCTGGTTCGGACAATGGTAGACGGCACCCTATGGTGCTTAGGAGCTACTCTCCACTGTGAGACCCCATACCAAGGTGTAGGCGGTTAGCCGGGTTGGTGATCCCGGCTTGGGATGCCCTGTCCCTTGGCCTCCCACCCTAGCGTGGATTCCCCCTCTCCCGGATACCTTTAGAGGGGGGGTGGCTTGTCCCTTGAGGGCTTAAATGTTGTTGGGTCCTTTATTGTATGTGTGGAGTTTGTGTGGGCACTCGGTCACAGTGTGTGTGTGTGGGTGCTTGTTTTGTGTCACTGTACTTAAGCACGCCGCTGTTTTTAGTTCCCGGCTACTGGCTGGGAGCGAAGAGGGAGGGGCGGGGCCCGGCGCGAACCGCGCCGGCCCACCCTCCTTCTACCACTGATTACTCGCTTTTCTCCTTCCTCCGCTTGTGTGCGTGTGTGACGGTCAGCGGTCTTTTTGGTCGTGAGTGGCCCTTGGGGGCCCCATTAGTTTTTGTATATATACTGCAGGGGCACACAGCTCAGGTTGCCATGCTGAGCTCTCCGCTCCGGAGCCCACACTGAGCCCTTTATCCTCTGTGCACGCCGCTCACCCTTAAAAGAACAAAGTTGTGGTCTCCTTTAGTTTTTGTATATATCCATGCCCCTTGTGGGGTTGTCTGCAATGCTTGTCTGTTGACATTATTGGACATTTACTTGTATGGGTCTGATTGCTGTGCCTGTCTTTTGTCTTCCAGGGGGACCCTTGTTACTATTAAGGGGGGGTTCTCCCGGTCCTGGGGTCCCTGGTGCTAAAATAGTTTCCTGTAAAATTCCTCCCACGCGGGACTAAAAGGGGCATCCCGGATAGCATTGCTGCGTAATTCCCTCTGGTAATCGTGACCAATTATATAAAAAATCACCATATGGAGGCTCCCCCGGATACGTGACCTGGGCTCCCCTCGGGGCAATCCAGGCAGTGTTTGGGGTGTGGGGTATCCCTTTCGGGGGATGATGTATTTCTTTGTGTACCATGTGCGCAGCGGACTATTACGCGGTAGTCCGGATCTCCGGCGTCCGGTTCTGCTCCGCCGGTCTCTTCTCCTACTCCCCCCCCCCCCCCCGTCTGATCCGTAACCCATGTGACGTTGTCATGGGTGGGGAGTCGCATTCTGAGGTGTGCGCCAGATTGGCCAATCTTGAAAAATTGTTTTCTAGTGCTTTCGGGGGATGATGTATTTCTTTGTGTACCATGTGCGCAGCGGACTATTACGCGGCAGTCCGGATCTCCGGCGTCCGGTTCTGCTCCGCCGGTCTCTTCTCCTACTCCCCCCCCCCCGTCTGATCCGTAACCCATGTGACGTTGTCATGGGTGGGGAGTCGCATTCTGAGGTGTGCGCCAGATTGGCCAATCTTGAAAAATTGTTTTCTAGTGCTGTGGCCAGAATTGTGATTTGGATGAGTTTGACTCTCTGGACTAGTCCGATTGCCCCCCACTAGAGGAGGGGGAGCTGTTTGAGGAGTCAGATGGGTCGGATGATCAGCAGTTTGTTGGTGCTGATACCGAGCAGGGTCAGGGGGATTCATTGGATACCTCTAAGGTCCTGGCTCATATGTTTGAGGTCTTGGCTATTTCTCCTCCTGAAGCGGCTCCTCCGCAAAAGGGGGAGTTCTTTGAGGCGACCAGCCGCGCTTGGAATTCCCTTATCAAAAGCATTTTGATGGCATTATTCTCAAAGAATGGGAGAGGCCTACTCGACTTCCAGGTGTTCCTCCGGGTTGGGATAAAAAATATCCCTTTCCGGTGGACGTGGTGAAGCACTGGTCGTCCCCTCCTGAGGTGGATGCTCCTGTTTTGGGATTGTCTAGCACCTCCATTTTGCATTCTCCGGACTGTACTACCCTCAAGGATGGTGAGGATAAACGCATTGAGCAGATGGCTTGTCATGGTTTTGCCAGTGTTGGGTCGGCCTTGCGGCCTGTTTGTGCTTTGGCGCTCTTATTGGTAGCTGCCAGGTCGGTTGTTAGAGAACTGTTGACTACTTCCGGGCTTGACCCGGCTAGTGAGGAGTTCACCGCCCTTAAGCGGTGTGAGTTGTTTTTGTAATTTGTACTAGCCGCCTTGGATGACACATTGGTGATGTGTAGTAGAACTTCGGCCTTGCTTGTGGCTATCCAACGGTCGGTTTGGTTGCGCCAGTGGGCGGCTGATTTTGTGTCCAAAAAGTTGCTTACGGCCCTTCCCTTTGTGGGGTTGCTGCTCTTTGGAGAAAAATTGGATTTGGTTGCAAAGGGTGGTAAGTTACCTCAGCGTAAGAAGCAGCGTCATCCCTTTCGGGGGGCAGCTTCCTTCACTCCTTCCTTTCGTAGGGCCAGAGTTGGCAGGGGATTGGCCTTCTCCTCCTCCAGAGGTGATTCCTGGAACCGGGGCAGAGGTCGTGCCCGTCCAGGACACAGCTGGGGCTCTAAGCCTAAGGCCGCTGCCAAGCCGGTTCAGCAATGAGGGAGCTCCCTCACCCTTGCGGGTGGGGGGACGGCTGCAACTCTTCTCCTGGGTCTGGGACCAAGAGGTCTCGGACAGATGGATTCGGGAAGTGGTGTCTTCCAGTTACAAGCTGAAGTTCGAGTTCCGGCCCCCCTCCCAGATTCTTCAGGTCTCGGGTACCTTCAGATCCTCTGGCCGCGCAGGGGCTCCGGGCGGCAGTAGCAAATCTTCTGGACATGGCTGTCATTTGCCCGGTGCCTCCCTTGGACCGGGGCCTGGGCTACTATTCCAATCTGTTCACGGTGCCCAAGAAGGACGGTTCCGTTCGTCCCATTCTGGATCTGAAGTTACTCAACAGGTTCGTTCCGCATGGAAACTCTGCGTTCGGCCATCTATCCACTTCGTCAAGGGGACTTCATGACGTCCATAGACATCAAGGATGCTTACCTGCATATTCCAATCTTTCCGGCACACCAGAGATTTCTCAGGTTCTTTGTAGAAAATCGCCATTTTCAGTTTGTGGCTCTTCCGTTTGGCCTTACCTCGGCTCCAAGGGTTTTCACCAAGGTGCTAGCAGGGGTGATGGCCCTCCTCAGAGCCCAGGGTATCCGCATCGTGCCTTATCTGGACGATCTTCTTATTGTGGCTTCCTCTCTCAGCCAGGCGGAGCTAGATACCAGGACTGTGGTAGCCACCCTGGAGAGATTCGGCTGGGTGATCAACTATCCCAAGTCCTGCCTCTCTCCCTCCAGGGTGGTGGAGTTCCTGGGAATGTCTCTGGATACTTCTCAGGCCAGGGTGTTCCTCCCCCGGCCCAAGGTTCTTCTGATTCAGGAATTGACTCAGCGTCTCCTATCCATCCCTCGCCCGTCCATTCGGCTGGGGATGCGACTGGTGGGATTGATGGTGGCATCATTTGAGGCGGTTCCCTTTGCCCAGTTTCACACAAGGACTCTCCAGCTCCATCTCTTGGCGGCCTGGGACGGGTCCCCGCTGTCATTGGATCAGTCTTTTCTGATGTCCCCCCGGGTGCAGCATTCCCTTCGGTGGTGGCTGGAACCAAGCAATCTGACGAGGGGCAGATCCTTTCTGACCCCTCGTTGGGAGGCGGTCACCACGGATGCCAGCCTGTCAGGTTGGGGGGGATTTTGGAAGGATCTTCAGTTTTAGGGACTGTGGGGGCCTCAGGAGGCTCACGATCCCATCAATGTTCTGGAGCTGAGAGCCATCAGGTTGGTTCTGGCTCACTTGACTCATCAGTTACAGGGCTTACCGGTTCAAGTTCGGTCGGACAATCGGACGACGGTCGCCTACATCAATCACCAGGGAGGGACTCGCAGCAGGCGTGCCCTCGGGGAAGTGTCTTTGATCCTGGCTTGGGCAGGGAGCAATGGGACATGCATCTCGGCGGTGTACATTCCGGGAGTGGAGAACACGGAGGCGGACCCTCTGAGCTGGTGCTCATCTCGCCGGGGGGAATGGTCGCTCAGCCCCAAGGTGTTTCGATCGCTTTGCCACCGGTGGGGGACTCCGGAGGTGGACCTATTTGCCTCTCGTCACAACCACAAGCTTCCGGGATTTGTGTCTCTCTCGCGGGATCCGCTGGCTCTGGCAGCGGATGCCATGTCTCTGAACTGGAGGGATCTGGGGTTTCTGTACCTGTTCCCTCCGTTTCCCATGGTGGGCAAAGTGGTGCGCAAGCTGGCCCTAGAGAGTGCGTCAGCAATTCTGGTGGCTCCAAGATGGCCAAGACAGGTTTGGTTCGCAGACGTGGTAAGGTTGGCGGCGGATCAGTTAGATCTGCCCCTTCTGCCGGATCTGCTCACTCAGGGTCCACTGCTCTACCCCAATTTACCAACGCTGGCTTTGACGGCGTGGCTGCTGAAACCTCCATCTTGAAGGAGGAAGGTCTTTCTGATGCTGTCATTCAGACTCTGGTTAGGGCTAGAAAGAAGTCTTCCTCTGCCATCTACTATAGGATTTGGAGGTCTTATATTGATTGGTGTGAGGTCAGGGCCTTGCCTTGCAGGGTGTTTTCTATCCCTAGGGTTTTGGAATTTCTGCAACATGGTCTGGACCTGGGTTTGCAGCTTAGTACGCTGAAATGTTTCTGCCCTGGCGGTTTTCTTTCAAAGGTCTTTTGCTCTTCATCCTCTGGTTAAGACCTTTTTCCAGGGGGTTACGCATGTGCGGCCTCCTAGGAAGCCTTTGCTCCCAGTTTGGGATTTGAATTCGGTTCTTTCTGCTTTTCAGGGTCCTCCTTTTGAACCTTTGCAGGATATTGCTCTTTCTACGCTTACTCAGAAGGTTGCGTTTCTGGTTGCCATCACTTCTGTTCGGCGTGTATCGGAGTTGGCGGCTTTGTCCATTCAGGCTCCTTACTTTGAGAGGCATCAGGACAAGGGGGTTTTCCACTTCAAGCCAGATTTCCTTCCTAAGGTGGTTTCTGCCTTCCATCTTAATCAGGACATTGTTCTACCCTCCTTGTGTCCTAAGCCCAGCAATGACAAGGAGAGGGTTTTGCATTCTCTGGATGTGGTTCGCTGTGTGAAGTACTATTTGGTGGCTTCTTCTTCCTTTCGTAGGACTGACGCCCTTTTTGTGGTGCCCTCCTGGCCTAGGAAAGGTTTGGCTCCCGCCAAGTCTTCCATTAGTAAATGGATTCGCCAGGCCATTTTCGGGGCCTATTCTGCCAAGGGGAAGGTTCCCCCTTTTCGTGTTACTGCTCATTCTACTCGGGCCGTTGTGGCGTCCTGAGCTTTCCAGCACCAGGCCTCTGTTGAGCGAGTTTGTAAGGCTGCTACTTGGTCTTCCGTTCATACTTTTTCCAAGTTTTACAAAGTTGATGTGCAGGCCTCAGCGGATGCTGTTTTTGGCCGCAAAGTTCTACAAGCTGCAGTGGTTTAAGTTGGTACATTATTGCCTATTTTGGATCCCCGCCCTTTATGGACACTGCTATTGGATGTCCCAAGTGTAATGACTATCTGAAGCGGGGTGTGTGACATACTTAGAATAATACCATTTTGTGAATACTCACCTGTAAAATGGGTATTAATTATGTCACACACCCCGCTTCACCCCGCCCTGTTACTGGTTATTTTGGCTCTTCCTGGTCCCTTTGTTTCCTTACTGCTGTTTTAATACTGGGGAATGAGTGGGAGGTACCAGGTATTTATGGACCGGGAGGGTCTTCCTTTTAATATTGACATCTCTGCAAGATCGCCATCTACAGGTCAGTATAACCCAAGTGTAATGACTATCTGAAGCGGGGTGTGTGACATATTTATAATACCCATTTTACAGGTGAGTATTCACAAAATGGTATTTTTACACGTTTAAAATATTTCACATACACACTAACATTACTAACCTGCAGGAATAGTAGGGATATCAGTGTCCCGTCGCCCCGAGTGGCCCTCTAATGCCACGGGATGTATCAGCCCCAGCACCATCTCGTCAGCTCGGGTAAACTGTAATTTTGTGGGGAAGCCTCCGCCAGTTTGTAAGCTGAAAAACATAGGTTTGCAAATTTAGGAAATTGTTGACAAGAAGCAGACAAACTCAAATGTGTACCTGTAATTGCGTCGTTTATTTTCTTCCGTGCTGCATCAGGTCAGAAATTTTGCGCTGGATCTGCTCCACATCTTTAAGCTCCTCCCCCGCTGCATTGACCTGTCTGGTGAGTTTCTCCAAGATTTCATTTTTTCGCAATTTGCTTGTAGATTTGGATTTTCGCCCATATAGCTCGTCATAATGTAGGGTCAGCCCACTTGCCAATGCCAGTGTTTGGGCCTCATCAAACCTGCCACTCAACTGTCCTCTCTGCAATGTCCGGCCTATTGCTTGCTGTTCGGGCTCATCTCTGGATGTAGGCAATTCGGGGGACATTCTGGGCTGGCTCTGTTGTGCTGAAATGTTGGACAGGTGGCTGGATAAAGAATGGACTGGACTTGGAAATGGACTTGGGGTCCTTTCCTGGGTGGCCACTGAAATTGCAGGCGACGATTTGGCATATGGATAGTTGCTTGCCACCTGTGCCGGTGGCAAATGTGACAGAGGAGGAGAGGGTGTGCTTGAGGGTGTGGTGCTTCTGGCCCTGTGACTCTTTGTGCCCTTGCCACTTGTGGTTCCATGCCCCTGGGAAGTACTTGCACGTGGTTCTGGATATGCTGAGCTGGCTATGCTTTGCCTTCTGGGCCTGTGGCTTTTGCTCTTTCCATGGCCATGAGTGTGTTTCCCACGTGGTTCTGGAGATGCTGAGCTGGCTGTGCTTGGCATTCTGGGCCTGTGGCTTTTGCTCTTTCCATGGCCATGGGTGTGTTTCCCACGTGGTTCTGGAGATGCTGAGCTGGCTGTGCTTGGCATTCTGGGCCTGTGGCTTTTGCTCTTTCCATGGCCATGGGTGTGTTTTCCCACGTGGCTGACTACATGCAGAGCTGGCTGAGCTGGGGCTTCTGGGCCTGTGGCTTTTGCTCTTTCCATGGCCATGGGTGTGTTTCCCACGTGGCTGACTACATGCAGAGCTGGCTGAGCTGGGGCTTCTGGGCCTGTGGCTCTTGCTCTTTCCATGGCCATGGGTGTGTTTCCCACGTGGCTCAGGAGATGCTGAGCTGGGTGGGCTGGGGCTTCTGGGCCTGTGGCTTTTACTGGCCTTGCCAGTGGAGCGTTCTTTCAGAACGGATGTGCTAAGCCGGGGAGGAGGGGATGGTGTTTTTTTGGGGCTGGGCTTCTCACCCAAAAGTGCCCTTTTTTGCGGGCGTACCTGCCTGCTTGGTTTGGCCTTCTTGTCTGGTTTGGCCTTATCGACTGTTTTTTTGGCTGGCATGTTGAGACTCTCAAAGAGAATGAGCTGTGTGTCCAGGACCCTTTAAATACTAATGCCTGGGTATGACGCTTACGCGTTCGCACGGCCGTTTGGAACCCGGAAACCGCTGGGGCATTACTTATCTGCTGCGGACAAGAAGAAAGATGGCGCCCACGATCTTCACCCGCCAACAAGAAGAGCTGATTATGCTCGTAAGTGTATTGTAATGACTTTGATTTGCCATCTAAATGCATGCCTAGGCCTTAAGAAAGCGCAGGAAGAAACAGTTATGTGTAAAAATTTGTAAAACTTCGTGGCAAACAGAAGTTAGTGCGCAATATACCAACAGCACAGTCCCTCTCTTCCCTCTCAGCCCGCCTCCACGCCTCCAGGTGGGCTGAGAGGGAAGAGAGGGACTGTGCTGTTGGTATATTGTGGATCTTTGAGTTTCCTTGTTATATGTGGTGTGTCTGTTCGTCCTTTGCCCGGCTGGTCTTTTGGATGTTAGAGAATAGGTTTTTCTGAGTAGTATTGTTTAGGTTATTACATGTTGGTTTTGAGTAGCACTATGCACTTTATTTAGCCTATTTGAGGCCACTATGAATGGTTCTGATTAGCACCTTTTTTGCACCTTATTTAGCTGGGCATATGTGTTTAGGATATGTTCTTTGGGTATAAGTAATGCATAGGGAGTTTTGAGTATGCCACAGTTTCACATGGTTATTAATTATTATATTGTATGGCACTTTAGATAGCCAACCTGGCTTCAGGCACCTATTAATTATATAATTGTGACTGTAAAAGATACCACACAGCACTGTATGTTCCATCTAATTGTTCCCTCCTTTTTTGCTTCCTCTCTCAGCCCTTCCTCTGATCATTCATTGCATTTGTGTGTTTTTTAACTGGTTTTAATCAGTCCTTTGTTGCTTTGTACATATATGAATTGAGAATAAAGTTTGGATAATTGTATTGAAAAATTTAGTGGTGCCACTGGGTTATTGGGGATTGGGTTTTCTGGGGAGGGTGGGTCCCCAGCGTTTGCCGTGATCTAACAACTATGTTTATTTTGTGTTTTTTAGACGATGCTTTAGCGCAGGTACGACTACCTGCCCAACTCTTTTGAGAAGAGGACCGTCGCCCTGGAGATCGTTTCCAGGATCCAGCATGAGACGGACACCACCTTCACCCATACGCATGCAGCATTGGTCGGACCTGAAACGGCTCCACATGCCCCAGGTGCGGCGATTTTTCACGCTCCATTTCCCAAGTAAGTACATAGCGATTGCATGGTAGATGTAACTAATACAGAAGGTAGGCCTTTATTTATAAATGCTTTTCTTTTCTAGTGCTGGAAATGGAGTACCGAATACAACGCACCCGGAGGTGCACAGGCCGACCAGTGCTACATGAATCTGCAGCACCAAGTGGTGATGGATCTCCAGGGCGACTGTCCTACCCCTCCCCTGTAGGGGCCTCCGACCAGCCCCTGGACCTCTCAACAGAGGAGGGGCGTCACGGCGTGGGCAGGGAGTCGTACCAAGCGACGGAGCCCTTAGCCTCGGGTATGTGACTCTCAATGTAACCGCAAACACATACATGCTATTTAAACAAAAGCCGATTCCCTTAATCTCTTTTTCTAGATGATTCGTTAGCGAGTGAAGGATCTGGAGCAGGGACTGCAGAAGATCATGCCCAGGAGGCACATGGAGAAGGTGGGTGATGTCACACACATTCAAATTGTCATTTGCTTACTGTTGACTCAGACATTAGAAGTGACCCTATTTGACATGTCTCTACAGCCTCAACTTCCCAGCAGTGGCAGGTCCCAGAACCCAGGGTGGTCCCCGACGCAGACATCGGCCACCAACGAAGTAAGTTGTAATGTCATTCTTTTGAGTATGTGGTAATTGACATGATCACCAAGCTACCTAAAGCCATAGTCAATGGCATTAGCATAATGACATATGCCCTCTTCCTTAGATTAATTACTTCGCATAAAGACATATGCCCTCTTCCTTAGATTAATTACTTAGCATAAAGACATATGTCCTCTTCCTTAGATTAATTACTTAGCATAATCACATATGGCGTCATGAGTTAGCTTGCCACCTAAAAAACATTCCATCCACAGCTGAGAAACATGTATTTGCCAACAATATTTGTTTCTTTTTTATACAGGGACCACACGTGCCAGAGTGGCAGCATTGAATGAAAGGGTCCTTCAGTTGGTGGCCGACATGCAGGAGCTGCGTTACTCGTTGGGGACCACAAAAGAAGACTAATGTTCTGGGTCCTGCCATTGCTTTGTATATAGTTTTTAAAGTTTCTAGTTTTTAAATTTTAAAAAATTTTACAGTTTTAGATGTAAAAAAAAAAAAAAAATGTAATTTTTTATGATCAAAATTTTTTTAAAAAAGCCAAAAAAATGGCACTTTGTATTAAACACAAAAAAACGTTTCAGTGTCATTTTATTTTCAAAATACATTAACACAAAACGAATGGACCAAGAAATATTTAGAGATGAAGATTCACATGACCGTGAAGTGATTTGGGTAAGTTTTAGGGGTCAGAAATAGAAGAAGAACATGACCGCGAAGTGATTTGGGTAAGTTTTAGGGGTCAGAAATGGAAGGAGAACATGACCGCGAAGTGATTTGGTTAAGTTTTAGGGGTCAGAAATGGAAGAAGAACATAAGCGCGAAGTGATTTGGGTAAGTTTTAGGGGTGAGAAATGGAAGAAGAATGAGAGCGTGAAGTGATTTAGCTAAGCGTTGTAGCACAAGTGAGTGAACCAAATATGTAGGCGAGCACTTTAATGAGTTAAGTTTGTAGTGCGTAGGCTTAAGATCGTAAGGATTTTCGTCTGGACGATTATTTATTGTAAAAGGAAAACAGAATCTAACGGGAAACGTAAAGGATTTGTGGGAGGAGACGATGGAAAAAGGGCAAAAACGAAAGCCGACGTTGTAACATGAGAAAAAAAACGGCATACGAATGGACGAAGACTTTACAGAAGGCCTGCAATGCATGCATAGAATCGCTCGTACACTCATACGAGAGCGGGAACATTAAAAAAAAATACAGATCGACACAAAAACGAAAGTCTTTTTTGTCTCTCTGAATCAACCCTATTGAACAAGAGGAGAGGTGAGTTTTCTGGGTGAACAGCTGGGTTTCACATAGCTGGGTTTCCCCTGAGGAACAGACTAAAAACTGGTATAGTGCAAATCCCAGATTTTGGTTCACTTAAAAATAGGTCTGATTTTTCCCTGCAGTATTTAAAACTGTTTAAATATCTTGTATTTTCTGGCTGCTTGAGATTTTTTCATCTCTCTCTCTCTCTCTCTCTCTCTCTCTCTCTATATATATATATATATATATATATATATATATATATATATATATATTTCCTTTAGCTGGTTGCATTAAAGCTGTGAGATCTCACCACTGCTCAGATTCCAGTCTGTGGAGACTCGTGGGCATTGTAGGCTTTGCTTGTAGTGGCAGTGCCCCTCTGGAGAAGCAAATTGGTCCCTCACAGGAACTGCTCCCTGCGTGCCTTGGTTGCTATAGTGATAGGCATGTCGTAACGCTTCCCCTAGTTTAGTTTGCAGAGTTGTGCTTTACTTAGCAATTATAGAGCAACTTCAAAATCGGGACATTAATGGGTGTCCAAGCTTGTTGCTGGGAATCCCTTTTATAATGCTGTCTGTGAGGAGTAAAATGAAAATGTAATGATGTTATAAAAGGGTGTTTCAGGGTGAAGTGCTGTTTTAATAGCAACGTCATAAAGACATATCCTGCTAATCATTTTCTTGATTATGCACAGGGGCGTAATTACAGAGCGTGCAGGGGTAGTGACACCTATAAGGTTTGGGGCTCTTTCTTCTTCTTTATCAGATTTGTGCTTACATGACATCATGTTAAAAAAGAAAGCACAATTTGCCTCTGCTGTGCCAATCTTTTTATAGTTTAATTGTATCTATTTCAATTAAAAATACAAAAAAGATGGAGTTGAGCATGGATGCAGCCGGCGAGGTGAGTTTACAGGTTGTTTTTTTTTTTTTTTTAAAAGCAGATCATCCCAAGTCAGGGGCCGACCCTAGAGTGTTATAGGCTGTATATGGGAGGTTGGCCCCCTGTAAAGAGATTTTTTGTATATATATATGCTTGCTCACACAAAGGCATTTTTATTCCTAACATTTAACCCAACCATGCAGTGAGACAAGTGCAAGCAGACAAACACTTTTCAGGCTAAGTGTAAAAACTAACAATTGTTTGCTTACCTGTCATGCTGAAGATTGATCCTGCTGAGCTGCTGGAAATTGCTGAGATTGAGACCCTTTTCTGTAGTACAGCCCCTGGATTTTTTTTCTTTGCATCCTTTTTTTTTTAGCAATGTCTGATTCAACAGTAACCAAATGACACTTAGAATGTGTGTGACATCACCCACCTTCTCCATGTTCATCCTGGGCATGATCTGTTGCAGTCTCAGCTCCAGATCGTTCACCCGCTACATATTCATCTATAAAAAGAGAATAAGGAAATCAGCTTTTGTTTAACTAGCATGTATGTGTGTGGGGTTACATTCAGAGTCACATAACGGAGGCTAATGCCTGAGTCGTTTCATACGACTGCCTGCCCATGCCGTGAGGCCCTTCCTCTGTGGATAGGTCCAGGGGCTGGTCTGAAGTAGCTGCAGAGGAGGGGTAGGAAGTTGATCCACCACCATCACTTGGTGGTGCAGATTCATGCGCGCCTCCGGGTGGGTCTTATGCGGTACTCCATTTCAGACACTAGAAAGGAAAAGCATTTATAATTAAAGGCCTACCTTCTGTGTTTGTTACATCTAGCATGCAATCAGTATGTACTTACTTGGGAAATGGTTCGCAAAAAATCGCTGCACCCGGGGCATGTGCAGTGGCTTCAGGTCCGACCAGTGCTACATGATCTGCGTATAAGCGAAGGTGGTGTCCGTTTCCTGGTGGATCCGGGCCACGATCTCCAGGGCCAGATTCCTCTTCTCAAAGGCGTTGGGCAGGTAGTCATACCTGTGCTCCAGCATAGACTAAAAAAACAAAATCTAAATATTTGTTAGATCAAACAGCATACAAATATCATTCACAATTAGATAAGTTGACTAAATGACATTCCACAACACATTTCTAGTCTTAACCTATCCTTGTAGATGCAAGTGAGTTGGTTCGCACATGTGCGCACTAACTTCTGTTTAATTCACTTTTCAAGGCCTATGCATGCATTTAGATGGCAAATCAATGGCCTTACAATACACTTACGAGCATAATCAGATCTTGTTGTTGACGGGTGAAGATCGTGGGCGCCATCTTTCTTCTTGTCCGCAGCAGATAGGTAGTGCCCCAGAGGTTTCTGAGTTCCGCATGGCCGGAGGTACGCGAACGCGTAAGCGTCATACCCAGTCATTTGTATTTAAAGGGTAATGGACACACAGCTCATTCTCCTTGTGATTGTCATCATGGCACCCAAAAAAACTAGCGCAAAGCAACCAGCAGCAAAGGAGGCCAGGACAAAAAGGCCAGAGCGGCATAAGGACACTTCATCCTCCAGACCGAGAACTCGGTCGCACAAATCGACTTTAAAAATGCCTGAAACGTGGAGCAAAAGTGGCCAACACAAGGCTACATTGGCCACAACTCCAGGCCCATCAAAATCTT
Organism: Gastrophryne carolinensis; assembly: GCA_027917425.1. NCBI lineage: Eukaryota > Metazoa > Chordata > Amphibia > Anura > Microhylidae > Gastrophryne > Gastrophryne carolinensis. The sequence continues at coordinate 136,495,114 of CM051241.1, read as the reverse complement.
CAAGCACCCGCAAAAGTTTAGAACCTTCCTCCAAGAAGAAGACTCCCGCGCAACCACATCCAAACAGCAAGGAGGCACAACATCCAAGGGGAAAAGTAAGCAGAGGGCAAGAAGCCCGAGCCCCCCAAGCACACCCTCTCCTGCTCCCTACGCAACCACATCCAAAGAGAGAGGGAGCACAACGTCCAAGGGGCAAAAGAAGAAGAGGGCGAGAAGTCTGAGCCCCTCAAGCACACCCTCTCCTGCTCCCCGCCCTACCACATCCGAAGAGAAAGGGAGCACAAGTTCCAAGGGTAAAAATAAGCAGAGGGCGAGAAGCCCGAGCCCCCCAAGCACACCCTCTCCTGCTCGGCCACATTTGCCACCGGCACACGTGGAAACTAGCGAGACCTATGCAACATCCACGGCTGCAAGTTCTGTGGCCACCCAGCCAATGACCCCCAGTCCTAATGCCAGCCCAGTCCAATCTTTTTCAAGCGAGGTGACGACCTATTCCTCAACACACACCCAGCAAAGAATGTCCCCTGACTTGCCACCAACCAGACAAGAGCCAGAAGAACAACCATTAGGCCGAACCTTGCGGTGAGGCCACTTGAGCGGCCTGTTTGGTGAGGCACAAACCATAGCCTTGGCAAGTGCCTTACACTGCATTTTGATGAGCTATATGGGCACAATTCCAAAGCAACCAGCAAAGTGCGAAAAAAACAAATCTGGGAAGAGCTCACCAGACAGGTGAATGCAGCGGGGGATGAGAGGAAAGCTGTGGAGCAGATCCAGAGAAAAATATCTGACCTAAAATATGCAGTAATGAAGAAGCAGAATAAACGGCGCAATCACAGGTACATATTTGATGTTTGCATTTTGCAGCTCGTTGTAGTGACCGCAATGCCAAATAATGTTTATACTCTTATTTTCAGCTTGCAAACAGGTGGAGGCTTCCCCACAAAATTACAATACACCAGAGCTGAAGAAATGGTCTTGGCTTTGATACACCCCGTCGCATTACAGGGCCTCCCTGGCAGACACGACACGGACAGCCAGAACATTTCTGCAGGTTAGTAATGATTGTTTTAAAGTGAGATATTTGTAAATGACGCTCACAGGCAGATATGAACACAGGCCCCTAGGGAGTGGCTTTGAGGGGAGGTTACTGTTGTAGGCGGGTGTTTAATGGCTGAGGAATGGACTTAATGATGGACACTCTCCCAGGGTGCAGTAGTTAATGGTCCTTAGAAAGGTTTTCAGTCGATACACAACCTTTAACATTATTGCTTGGAAATATAAAACAGTTTTTCTTACCCAAGCACTGCATGTGATGTGATTATAGTCAAAAATTGACAACACTTTATTGTCTTTCTACCACTGGTGTTCTAGCTGTGCTTTGGTCAGACAAACTTGAGCTGGGGTCAGGGAAAGGTCATCATTGCAAGAATGCACAGCAGCAAACACAGAAGTCAAATGCGATTTGCAAGCTGACTGTTGGCTCATAAGGCGCCATTTTGTATTTGGAAAGCCTCCTAACATGCAGTACATGCATGTTTTTATTCCTTAATGTCACCTGTCATCTGTAGGTACAGGGTGAGTCATACATATAAGTTAGACTCAGATTCATTGGGAAGGTCAACTTTAACCATTGTGGGAGTTGTAATTCCTGCTTGCCCACGTGTGTTATAAAGCATATGTACTCATCAGCCTCATCAAGGGATGTTTGTGTGTTTATGTGCCTTTTACTTTTTATCACCGCACAGCATCCTGCCACTGGAAGTGTGGAAGACTCCTCCATTGTTAGCACTCCGTCTACTTCCCTGCTGCCTAGGACACAGGACCAGATATATAGGGTAAGTGTACTTTGCTGAAACTGGTGATGCATGTGATTGCACAAGACTAATTGTTCCCAAACATATTTAGCCAACAATCTGACACAATTTTTCACATGTCCCAACAGACTCCCCCACTAATGGATGTAATCCAGGATATGGAGGAGGAGGAGGATGCCAGCCGGATTGGACCTTCGCTAATTACCCCCTGGAACCTAATCTGCCACTGCCCCAGCATCCTACTGCACCAAATCCTCTGCAGCAGAGTGAAGCTGGATGCATGCTGCCAGCCCATCGTGGGCAGCAGGCTGAGACTGAGCCCACAGTCCCCAGTGGTAGCTCTGCTGCAGAGGTTTTGCCTAGTACATCTGGTACTGTTGCTCGCCCTTAGACATCCAGCATCTGCAGGCGCTCTAACCCGGGGAATTGGAAGACGCAGTCAACAACGTCGACCAGTTTCCCAGGGGAGGCGCGTGCCGATCCTGGAGTCAGCATGGTGCCATGACAGCCGTTAATTTAGGCAGATGACTCAATGAACAACAGAGCAGATGACTGCACAATTCGAGAACTTAAATACTACATTCACCACCATGCTGACTGAATTTGGGACGAGCAACAGCCAGATGGCAGAACAAATGGCCACCTTAAATACTAACTTCACTGCCATGCTAGATGAATTTAGTACTAGCAACAGACAGATGCTGGAGCAATGGCAGATTATGAATGCCACACATGCCCAGGTGTTGGGCCACCTCCAAGGCCCACCACAACCTTATTATGGGCAACATCAATATTAATATTTTGACCTGGATCTGCTACACATCTTTCCTCTACATCCCAACTCTATGTACCTGTGTGGTGAGTGCAACCAAGATTGGTTTGTTTATGGCTTTGCTGTTTTGTTTTGGAATTCACCCATATAGCTCATTAGAGTGCTCACATACCTCACTAGCCAATGGCTGAGCTTAAGCCTCAGTGAAGCAGCCACTCAAGCTCCCACACAGCAGCTTTGGTCCTAAGGAAATGCTGCCTGCCTCATCCTGTTGGTTGGCAATATTGGGGGACATTCTTGGCTGGAAAAAATCAACATTTGGCCATGGAAAAGATTGGACTGGACTGGCATGGGTTCTGGCTGTCATAGGCTGGCAAAATTACAAGCAGGAGAGGGTGTGTATGTGGACCTATGTATCCCTGGGCGACTATTCCCTTTGAAAGGCAAAAATGTATGTACATGGAGTCTGCGAGTGCCCTTCACCCCAAAATTTGTCATATTTCCTGAAAATGCATGGAATTTGACTTTAGCTGTTCTTGCCTAAGTTTATGCATTCATGTTTGTGTTGTTTTTACATTAATGAAGGTTTGTCATGACAAACATGAGAAAATAAACTACATTACGCTCAAATCAGAATCAAAATGATTTGTAATCAAGGCATTACAACATTGTTATACCAAAAAAAAAAGGCCTTCACATAGCCAACAAATAGAACAAACAGACAAATACATAAACAAACTAAACAAAAGTTAAGAAAAATACAATTCAATAACATGGACACGGACAGATTGCCCAGAGGCACTCGGGGTGCCATCACATATGTCATCTGCCTCCTGCCTGGGTGGAGAGGGGGGCATATCCACGTAATGGGGGACACACTGTCTCAGGGCAAAATTATGCAGCACGCAGCATGCTAGGATGATTTGGATCACCCTGTTGGGGTCATATTGCAGTGCCCCCCCTGTATGGTCCAAACAACGGAATCGGGACTTTAGCAGTCCGAAGGCCCTCTCTACTACGGCCCGGGTCTTCCGGTTGGCCCGATTATACGACTCCTGGTCCTCATTCTGCGGGCGAAGAACGGGCGTCAGAAGCCAGGGCATGAGCGAATATCCAGTATCCCCTGAAAGAATAACAAAATACTAACATAAATTACACATTCAAAGCAACATTATTGTTTAACATGTCATCAAGGGAGAAAAACAGCCATAGGTTAAGACATGGGTCATCAACTATATTTATAGCCATACAGTGAAAAGGGAATGATGGAATTTGAGCAAACTTACCCAGGAGCCAACCGCCAGATAATTCTTCAGACTCAAACTGACGAAAAATGCCGGAGCTCCTCAATATATACGCATCATGGGATGAGCCTGGATACCCTGCAAGGACACTGAGGAATCGCATGTCCAGGCCAACCACTGCTTGAATGTTCAGCGAGTGGCCCATCTTGCGGTTCCTGAAACAAAAACAAAAATTACACCAAGCCAAGGTAACCAACTAAAACACTAACTCCTAAAACCAAAAAAAAAACATGGTCTACAATCCCAAAATAAATAACAAAGGACATAAGTAGTTTAAAAAACAAATATTATATGGATGTGTTAGAAAAGAAAGTTTAACATGCCAAGGACTAATTAAGGTCAGCATTAAAATGCTTTTATAAGGCCTACATGAAAAGTATTGATGAAGGTATGCATTGGAAAGTGGTTCAAAAGGACACTTGAGAAGGAGGGATTAAGGTATGCATTGGAAACTGCTTCAAAGGGACACTTGAGAAGGAGGGATTAAGGTATGCATTGGAAACTAGTTCAAAGGGACACTTGAGAAGGAGGGATTAATAGATAGATAAAAATCAGTTTTGCTAAACAATATAACAAAATGACATAATTAACTTACCTATAGATGTACTCATCGGCTGCGGGAAGGACCAATGCAACGTGGGTGCAATCGATCGCACCCATGGCATTGGGCATGTCAGTGATATTATAAAATCCCAACTTAATCATGTTACAGGCTACCATGTCATCCGGAAAGGAAATATATTTGGGACACAGGGTAGCCATGCCATCCAGAAACTTGGATAGCGTGCGGCTCAGCGTAGGCTGGGACATCCCCACGGAGAGGGCACCCAGCCTCTGGAACGAGCCGTTCGCCAAAAATTGCAGGCAGGCAAGCATCTTGGTCATACCTGAAATTGCTTGCCCCTTCCTCGTGGTGCGGGCTAACCATGGCCGCAGCTCGCCATACAATTTATGGAGGGAAACGCGATTGAGTCGGGTGAGCTTGAGCAGCTCAACGTCATGCATGCAATCGATATTCATGCGTCTCCGGTGCAATCTGGCCTCGGCCATGCTGATACCTGTAATGCCATTGAGCTGAAGGTGCTCATATTCCTCCACATAGCCGCAAAATATGATCAACAATAGTATTCCGAGTCTAAAATGGTCCCGTAAGTGGAGCGGAAATTAAACAGTTTTATAGGGCGGAGGTCCATCGGCAATTAGGTCTCAGAATCAGACGCAAGCCCATCCCAATAACGTAACTCATCGGAACTAACGCAAATTATCCAATTTCGATCCGTAACCTATCCGAACTAACGCAAATTATCCGATTTCGATCCGTCCATCGAAAGCGCATATATGCGTTAACGTGAACAAACATACACATGGAAAAAGTTATGTAAAAACCAAAAAACATTGGCAAACATTCAAAAAAAAATACACAGACACATGCGAAAGTGCATGCGAATGTGTCTCTGAATCAATCCTATTGTCTTCAACTAGTAAGCTTATGGTGGCCTGTGCCTGTCTGTTTTTCCTGTCCCAGTCCTGATTATTATCCTGTGGCTTCTCTGTATTACAAATCTCCCACAAGTCATCGTTGAAAAATAGCATTTCCACTTTAAACTTCCATAGCTTATAATTGTCCTTGTTCATCTGGGCCACTGAGAGTTTAAACTCTGAGCTGCTGGCCACTCTCCCTCCTTCATATATAAGAACAGTCTTACTTGTATACAGACGATGTCTCTGGAAAGCTTCTTAATCTCTGCATCGGCCACACTGTCTCCCAGTCTGGGCTCTACTATGCCTGGGCCGTGTCTGGCCAGTAGGCTTTATCTGGTCTTTGAAGTTTCATTTGGACCTGGGCCCATAACCTGTTCACCTGACCCATATCCTGTTGCAGAGTGTGAGTGCTGGATGCAGCAGTGTCAAATCCAGATAGATATTTGTGGCGTAACAGGAACTGACTTTACTGGAACATGAGTGCAGCAAGAGAATGCCACCTTACATGGTGGCTAACATAGACAAGAAAACGAAGTCATATAGATCACCTCAATGTACAAGAAACACAACATGCAGCAAAGAATTTACAACAGAAACTACACATAGATATATGTAACAGCTCCATCTACTGTCGGAAATGTAAACTGAATTAACCTAGCAATATAGATGCAGATCACATACAGAGACAAGCTGTAAGCTGTTGCACAGTATATCCAAGAAAACTACTAAAGTTTACCCCCTTTCAAAGCTAAAAATAGGTTATTGGGGCATTGTTGATGTTTTTTTAAAGTTGGGGGGAGTCTAAAATTATATACAGATGTTCTCATAAAGGAAACCTCTAGCTTTTCATACAGATGTTCTACAGTTCTTAAATGAATATTTTTTTTACTACACAAAAAAAAAATACTTGGCTCTGATGTCCTCTGATGATTTAGTGACTCCAGAGGTGTTCTCTCTTCTCATCATACTATTAGGGGACATTTGGCTAATTTAGTTGCTTTCTAGAGACCCAAAATCACATCCTGAATTGTGCCAAATAGCCCAATTTTAAAGGGTAAGTTCACTTTCAAATGTAATTTTTGAATGTGTATATTTGTTTGTGGAAAATGATGCGTAAAAAAGTGCTCTAGCATTTTTTAAAATTTTTTCTAATGTTAGTAAGTTTATATTTTATGGAAACAGTTTTCACTGAAATATGTTGCTATTGGCAAGGTACACCATACAAACTTGTCATATGTTGCCAATAGAAACAAGTAGATGTACAGAACACCTCTGCTGGCCATGTGTAAGGTTGAGTGAGCTCCCTCACCTTAGCAGTGGCCATGGCAGCAGTGTTCTGGACTCGCCTCTCTATTTTTGGGGTACAGACTTGGTGTTCAATTGCCAATGGCAACAGATTGCAGGTAGTGAAAATCTGCTTCTATAAAACACACATTTGCTAACATAAGAAAAAATAAAAAAAAACACTAGCTCAGCACTTTGAGCACCTACTTTTAGCACAAAAAAAATTACACTTTCCAAAATCCCATAAAAAAAGGACGTACCCTTTCCAGCGCTGGGCACCACTATCTTTGCTACTTTCACCCAGAGGGCAGGACGCTCAGCTGCATAGCTTGAGGCATCACCAGTGGGATAGGGAGGTTGTGATGCCACTATATAGAGCCCTGGTGAGGCCACAGCTACATACTGTGTGCAGTTCTGGAGACCTTACCTGCAAAAAGACATTATTCTAATAGAACCGGTTCATAGGCCAGCAACAAAAATGGTAGAAGGACTTAAACTTAAGACTTATCAGGAGGCACCTAAAGAATTGCCTTTATACAGTTTAGAGGAAAAAAGGGAGAGGGGGGACATGATTGAGACCTTTAAATATGTGAAAGGATTGAATAAGGTTCAGGAGGGAAGTGTTTTTTTTAGAAAAAATGTAATTATAGCACAATGGGGCACAACCTAAAGCTAGTCGGGGGGAAGATCAGGAGCAATGTTAGAAAATATTATTTTACAGAAATAGTAGATGCTTGGAACCAAAAAAGTGAATGTAAACATGCCTGGCATAAGCCTACATCTATCCTAAGTTAAAGTGTACATACAGTATACACATAAGGGCAGACTAGATGGACCAAATGGTCTCCTTCTGCCGTCCACCTTCTATGTTTCTATGTAATCCCCTAGGGGAGGGTGGCAAGGTGGGGGCTGGCGGTCTTAAAAAAAATGGACTATCTGGCTGGACCAGTCCTTTAATGGGATTCAGATTCAGGTGATGCAGAACCAGAATACTGCATCTTATTCATAAGAACTTCAGCAGAACAAAATATAGGAATATTCAGTTTATCACTGGTAGAAGGGCAGATATAATAGGTTTACAGGATGTTTCCTTTACACATGATCTATCACAGCAGTACCGATGATGAGGAGAAAAGTCAGACACCTTAGTCTAAGCAGCAAGAGGTGTAGCTACCAGTGGGAGGACATTAGGTGATTTATGTAGGAGGCAGGGGGACATTTGGCCTATTATGGTTGCAGAATAGATAATAGTTGCACTGGACTGATTAAGATCTATGGACCTCTCTGCTCATAAATTAGTTAGGAAAACTAGGTTTTGTAGATGTTACTTTTTTATTCAGGCATAATAATGTATGTGGGAGGGGACAGGGGTCCAGAAAATCACACTTGGCTACATCAGTATTATGAAATGTAGACTATTTTCTGGTACATGTTACTAAATGTAGATTTGTAATGTGCGCTTTTTCTGCCCATCCCTTTGCAGCAGTGTCTGCATTAAAAAAAAAATCATTGCTTAGAGCCCAGCATGGTCTCTGCTTGTCAACTGTTTGATCCCGAAATAGTGCCAGACTCGCAGAGTGTACTCTCATGGCACCTCAGATTCTCTGCTCTTCTCTGGCTTCCCATGATCTCCCAGGGCACGTTGTTCCATCTGCAGCCTTTTTATTTATTTTTTTTATGCCACAGCAGGGACAGTTGAATTCTACTTCACTGTACTGTTCCACATCCCCGGCTCATTTTTAAAGGTCCTTTAATGAGTCTCAGGTGCATGCTGTCACTCCTGAGACTTAACTGTTTACTTGCTGTCTGAACTTGCCATGTGCTCACTACTGTATACATTTTTCCCTCTGCTGCCTAGACCTTAAATCCCTTTTGAAAGAGGTTATTTTTTATAGTTAAAGCTGGTCATGTGAGATCGGACCATTTGTTCACTAGGCAGTAGGGCCCATGGGTTGAGCTGACAGAGACCTCAAGGTAATAGAAGAACCAGGAACTGCACAATTATTAGCAGAGAACAGTAGCTATTTTTGGTGGGGGAAATCCAACCCATAGACTTCATCCTAATTCCATCAGTGTGATTTGTCTCCTGATTTCAACTGGACGAATCTGAAAATTAGATCACTTGTGGACCAAAGAAATATAACCATGACACTCAAACAGAGCAGTTTCTAAGCAAAATAGTTCTCAGTGCAGGAAGGAACAAAACTCTGCCCCTACCTCACCCATCCCATGGTGTTGCTGCTGTCCCAAACAGGTATGTTGCCTACCTGTACCTCTACCATAGCAGCAGGCAGTACTCCCCCCATGACTGAGCCCAATATGGGGTCGATAAAGGAATTGTCTTATAGCCTGCACCACTAATGGTGGTCCTGACATATCTGCAGAAGACAGAATGGCTGAGAAAAAGGTTAGAAAGGATCTGCTCATCTCCGGGTATCTCCACCTTTTTAGTGGTACTTTTCCCCTTTTTTTTGGAGCTCACCCTTTGGTTAGTGAAACATTAGCACTTGGTTGATATGCATTATTCTAAGTATGTCACACACCCCGCTTCAGAATAGTCATTACACTTGGGTTATACTGACCTGTAGAGGGCGATCTTGCAGAGATGTAATGAAAAAAAGGGAGCCCCTCCTGGTCCATAAATACCTGGGACCTCCCACTCATCCCCCAGCCTTTCATCTCTGCAGTTGACGAGCAAGTCAGAAGATGGATGTCTCCTCCTTGCAGGTAGCGGGGGTAACTCCCGGCCCTCTTGTTGGTCTATTCCTGCCTGGACCCACTTTTATTTAAGTATCCCTTGCCTCCCAGCCTAGGCTGCCGGTCCGGGCACAGGTAGACGGCAACTTACGGTGCTCAGGAGCTCTGCTCCGCCGTGAGACCCCATACTAGGGGGTAGGCGGCTGTCCGGGTTGGTGATCCCGGAGTGGGATGCCCCGTCCCTGGCCCCTCCACTTCTAAGTGGGTTTCCCCCTCTCCCGGTCACCCATTGCTCCCTTATTGAGGGGGGGGGGAGCGCACACCTTCCCTTGTGAATTATCTCTGTGGATGTTATTGAGGTATGTGTGTGTTATTTACTGTTGCGTGCTTTTCTGTTCACTCTTGGCCGGCGCCGGCCATTTCTGGCAGCGTTTTCTTGGGGGAGCTTCTTCCCCTCAGGCTCCGTGTGGGGGGGCCGGGCGCTCGGCGCGCTCCTACGGCCCGCCCCCTGTGCTGCTGGCGCCGCTGCGGAGCCCGGCCACTGGCCGGGAGCCGCGTTCTTTCAGGGGAGGGGGCGGGGCCGGGGCCGCCCTCCTTCTTCCTCATCTGCTCTCTGCTTCACATCGTGCTCTGCTGTCGGCGCCATTATAGTAAGCGCCCTGTGGGCTCCATATTTTACATTATTTCATTTTATCTGCTTGTTATGGATGTGTATATATGTATATGTATATATATATATAATATATTATTTGGTGGGCCTGATTGTGTGCGTGTGTGTTGATCAGCCCTTGCCTTATGTCTTTCAGGTGGACCTTTATTTGATATTGAAGGGGTCCTCCTTGTCCTGGGTCCCTGGGTTTTTTGGTTAGGGCTCCCAATAAATCCTCCCACTCGGGACATAGTAGGGGCATCCCGGGTTGCTTATATTGCGTAATTCCCTTGGTCATTGTGACTACCAATAAAATCACCATATGGAGGCTTCCCAGGATACCGGGCTTGGGCTCCCCTCTGGGCAATCCCGGCAGTGTATGGGGTGTGGGGTATCCCTTACGGGGGATGATGTATTTCTTTGTATACCATGTGCGCAGCAGGCTATAACGCGGCAGTCCGGGTCCCAGGCATCTGGGTCAGCGCCGCCGGCCTCATCGCCTACCCCTCCCCATCTGATCCGTACCCCAGGTGATGTTGTCACGGATGGGGAGTCGCAATCTGCTGTGTGTGCCAGATTGGCCAATCTTGAGAAATTATTTTCTAGCTCTGTGGCCAGAAAGGCCCCGGCTAAGAGGAAGCACTTGTCTCCAGCCGCGCCGGCCTTGGATTTTGATGAGTTTGATTCACTGGACTGGTCTGATTATTCCCCGCTAGAGGAAGGGGAGTTATTTGAGGAGTCCGATGGTTCTGATGATCAGCAATTTGTGGGCGCTGATTCCGAGCAGGGACAGGGGGTTACCATGGATACCCCTAAGGTCCTGGCTCATCTTTTCGAAGTTCTGGCTATTTCTCCCCCAGAGGAGACTCCTCCGCAGAAGGGGGAGTTCTTTGGGACTTCTAAGCCGCGCTTGGAATTCCCAAATCAAAAGCATTTTGATGGCATTATTCTTAAGGAATGGGAGAGGCTTACTCAGCTTCCGGGTGTTCCTCAGGGCTGGGATAAGAAATATCCCTTCCCGGTGGACGCGGTGAAGCGCTGGTCGTCCCCTCCCAAGGTTGATGCCCCCATGTTGGGGTTGGCTAATTCTTCTGTTTTGCATTCTCCTGACTCACCACCTTAAAAGATGGTGAGGACAAGCGCATTGATCAGATGGCTTGTCACGGCTTTGCCAGTGTCGGTTCGGCCTTGCGGCCTGTTTGTGCTTCGGCACTTTTGGCGGTAGCTACCAGGTCGGTTGTTAGGGACCTGTTGACTACTTCCAGGCTTGACCAGGCTAGTGATGAGTTCACCGCCCTTAAGAGGTGCGAGTTGTTCATGTCCTTTGTGTTAGCCGCCCTGGATGACACCATGGTGATGTGTAGTAGAACTTCGGCCTTGCTTGTGGCTATTCGGCGGTCGGTTTGGTTGCGCCAGTGGGCGGCTAATTTTGTGGCTAAGAAGTCGCTTACAGCTCTTCCCTTCGTGGGGTTGCGACTTTTTGGAGAAAAATTGGATTTGGTCGCGAAGGGAGGCAAGTTACCTCAGCGAAAGAAGCCGCGTTGTCTCAGGGGGCGGCCTCCTTTAACCCTTCCTTTCGTGGGGCAGGGGATTGGCCTTCTCTTCCTCCAGAGGTGATTCCTGGAACAGGAGCAGAGGACGTGCCCGTCCAGGTCGCGCCTGGGGTTCCAAACCCAAGCCGGCTGCCAAGCCAGCTCAGCAGTGAGGGGGCGCCCTCACCCTTGCGGGTGGGGGGACAGCTGCAACACTTCTTCCAGGTCTGGGACCAGGAGGTCTCAGACAGATGGATTCTGGAAGGGGTGTCTTCCAGTTACAAGCTGGAGTTCGAGATCCGGCCCCTTCCCAGATTCTTCAGGTCTCGGGTGCCTTCGGACCCTCTGGCCGCGCAGGGGGCTCCGGGCGGCAGTAAAGAATCTTCTGGACATGGCTGTCATTTGTCCGGTGCCTTCCTTGGAAAGGGGCCTGGGCTACTACTCCAATCTGTTCACGGTGCCCAAGAAGGACGGCTCCGTTCGTCCCATCTTGGATCTGAAGCTCCTCAACAGGTTTATCCGTCCCCGGAAGTTCCGCATGGAAACACTGCGCTCAGCCATCAATTCTCTTCGTCAGGGGGACTTCATGACATCCATAGACATCAAGGATGCTTATCTGCATGTTCCTATCTTCCCGGCACACCAGAGATTTCTCAGGTTTGTGGTGGAAAATCTGCATTTTCAGTTTGTGGCCCTTCCGTTCGGCCTTACCTCGGCTCCAAGGGTTTTCACCAAGATGCTGGCAGGGGTGATGGCCCTCCTCAGAGCCCAGGGTATTCGCATCGTACCATATCTGGACGACCTTCTCATTATGGCATCCTCTCACAGCCAAGCGGAGCTAGACACCAGAGCTGTGGTATCCACTCTGGAGAGATTCGGCTGGGTGATCAACAAGTCCTCCCTCTCCCCGTCCAGGGTGGTGTCTTTTCTGGGAATGTCTCTGGATACTTCTCAGACCAGGGTGTTCCTCCCTCGACCCAAGGTTCTTTTGATTCAGGAGTTGATTCAGCTTCTTCTGTCCAACCCTCGCCAGTCCATCAGGCTGGGGATGAGACTGGTGGGATTGATGGTGGCTTCCTTCGAGGCGGTTCCCTTTGCTCAGTTTCACACAAGGACGCTCCAGCTCCATCTTTTAGCGGCTTGGGACAGGTGTCCGCTGTCATTGGATCAGTCTTTTCTGATGTCCCCCTGGGATTCGGCATTCCCTTCGGTGTTGGCTGGAACCAAGCAATCTGATGAGGGGCAGGTGCTTTCTGACCCCTCGTTGGGAGACAGTCACCATGGATGCCAGCCTGTCAGGTTGGGGGGGGGTTCTGGAAGGATCTTCAGTTTCAAGGACTGTGGGGGCCTCAGGAGGCTCACAATCCCATCAATGTTTTGGAGCTGAGAGCCATCAGGTTGGTTCTATCTCACTTGACTCTTCAGTTGCAGGGCTTACCGGTTCAAGTTCGATCGGACAATCGGACGGCGGTCGCCTACACCAATCACCAGGGAGGGACTCACAGCAGGAGTGCCCTCAGGGAAGTGTCCTTGAGTCTTGCCTGGGCGGAGAGCAATGTCCCATGCATTTCGGCGGTGTACATTCCGGGTGTGGAGAACACAGAGGCGGACTCACTGAGCAGGTGCAGGAGTGGGGGACTCCGGAGGTGGATCTCTTTGCCTCTCGTCACAATCACAAGCTTCCGGCGTTTGTGTCTCTCTCGCGGGATCCTCTGGCTCTGGCAGTGGATGCCATGTCTCTGAGCTGGAGGGATCTGGGGTTCCTGTACCTCTTCCCTCCGTTCCCTATGGTGGGCATGGTGGTGCGCAGGTTGGCACTAGAAGGGGTGCCAGCAATTCTGGTGATGATGGCCAAGGCAGGTTTCGTTCGGCTGGCGGTGGATCAGTTCGATCTGCCCCTTCTGCCGGATCTGCTTACTGAGGGTCAACTACTTTACCCCAATTTTCCAACGCTGGCTTTGACTGCGTGGCTGCTGAAACCTCCATCTTAAGGGAGGAAGATCTTTCTGATGCTGTGATTCAGACTCTTGTTAAGGTTAGGAAGCGGTCTTCCTCTACCATCTATTATAGGACTTGGAGGTCTTATATTGATTGGTGTGAGGCTAGGGCCTTGCCTTGCAGGGTGTTTTCTATTCCTAGGATTTTGGATTTTCTGCAACACGGTCTGGACTTGGGGTTCCAGCTTAGTACTTTGAAAGGGTTTCTGCCCTGGCGGTTTTCTTTCAAAGGTCTTTTGCTCTTCATCCTTTGGTTAAGACCTTTTTCCAGGGGGTTACGCATGTGCGACCTCCTAGGAAGCCTCTGCTCTCAGTTTGGGACTTGAACTTGGTTCTTTCTGCTCTTTCTATGCTTACTCAGAAGGTTGCTTTTCTGGTCGCTATCACCTCAGTTCGGCGTGTCTCAGAGTTGGTGACCTTGTCCATTCAGGCCCCTTTGAGAGGCATCAGGACAAAGTTGTTTTCCGCTTCAAGCCAGATTTCCTTCCTAAAGTGGTTTCTGCCTTTCATCTTAATCAGGACGTTGTTCTTCCCTCCTTGTGTCCTAAGCCCAGCAATGACAAGGAGAGGGTCTTGTATTCCTTGCATGTGGTTCGCTGTGTGAACTACTATTTGGTGACTTCTTCTTCCTTCAGTAAGACTGACGCTTTTTTCGTGGTGCCTTCCGGGCCTAGTAAAGGTTTGGCGCCCGCCAAGTCTTCCATTAGTAGATGGATTCTCCAGGCCATTGTTGGGGCCTATTCTGCCAAGGGGAAGGTTCCTCCTTTTCATGTTACTGCTCATTCTACTCGTGCTGTTGGGGCTTCCTCGGTTTTTCAGCACCAGGCCTCTGTTGAACAAGTTTGTAAGGCTGCTACTTGGTCTTCTGTTCACACTTTTTCCAAGTTTTATAAGGTTGATGTGCGGGCCTCAGCCGATGCTGTTTTTGGCCGTAAAGTTCTGCAAGCTGCAGTGGTTTAAGTTGTGCGTTATTTCTTTGTTTGGATCCCACCCTTTATGGACACTGCTATTGGATGTCCCAAGTGTAATGACTATTCTGAAGCGGGGTGTGTGACATACTTAGAATAATACCATTTTGTGATTACTCACCTGTAAAATGGGTATTATAAGTATGTCACACACCCCGCTTCACCCCGCCCTTTGGTATTCTGGATCCTTTATATGGTGAACCTTTTTTTACTGTTACTAAAGGCTTAAAGGAGCCGCAGCACTCAACCCTATTAGCTTGCAGACCAACCTATAATCTGTCTCTAAATCTGGTAAAAACAGAGGCTCGGTCACACACATCTGCAGAAGTATGCTAAGCTGCATCACCACGCCAAGGTGCCTCCATGGGTGCAGTCCTAACTCTAATCTATGAGAGCCCCATTTGGGACATACAATGCAAGAGATAAAATGGGAGCAGCTTACCTGAGGTTGCCCTAAACCTCATGTGCAAGCCATGGGGTGGAAGGGTCAAGACCTTGCAATACAGCCTAGACCCCACACACCATGTGCTTGCACAAATTCAAAGTGAAGAAAGGGGGAGTGGCAGCTGCTCAGACCATTTTATAACTAACCTGGGAGGTGCAAAGACTTAAAGGAGCCGCAGCACTCAACCCTGTTAGCTTGCAGACCAACCTATAATCTGTCTCTTTTTTACTGTTACTGGTTATAATTGGCTCTTCCTGGTTCCTTTTTTCCTTACTGCTGTCTTAATACTGGGGAATGAGTGGGAGGTCCCAGGTATTTATGGACCGGGAGGGGCTCCCTTTTTTTCATTATATCTCTGCAAGATCGCCCTCTACAGGTCAGTATAACCCAAGTGTAATGACTATTCTGAAGCGGGGTGTGTGACATACTTTGTATAATACCCATTTCACAGGTGAGTAATCACAAAATGGTATTTTTTAGGCTAATTGTATCTCTAAGCAGTAGTTTGGAGATTCTTATTTGGCAGGTATTCTGTCCACCAGGGGGTGTACCTGATCCCTGCAATCTGCCTGGTTCCATGGAAAAGGAAAAGAGGAGCTTTCCTAGAATCTAAAAGTATTTTTTCAGCGCCCAACACAAGGAATAAAAGAATTACCCATCACTCCTTGCAGGAAGCCAGACTGCTGTGCCAGAATATTCTTCGTGAACTTTAGCTCATGGTTCAACCCCATCAAGCCTGACCTGCTGTTTAACGTATTTGGGGTTTGGACTGCTTTTTGGACCAAAAGCAGAGCCACCAACACTGGTATTCCCCAGAGACGTGTCCTCTCTCCCGTACTGTTCTCCATGTACACAAGCGACTGCACATGCTCACAACTCTTTAAATTTGCTGACGACACTGCGGTCATCAGTCTAATCAGCAACAGTGATGAGTCCGCATACAGGGAGGTGATAAAAAGGCTGAAAATGTGATTCCCCCGCAAACCACCTGGTTCTTTGAGCGGATCAACACCCTGCACAGCCCGGGTGTTGGTAGCCTCTGCCACCCCCACTGCTAAATGACAGGCTGGGAAAGCATCCAGAAAGCTGGAGCCCCTCCGTACGCAACCACCCAGAACGCCCGTAATCTTTGCCTAATCCTCAGTCTAGCGACTACCAGAATCCATTGCCACGATTGCTAACCCGGCGCTCACGTGGGCAGTGACGTTCCTGCCGCCAAATGTCTTGTTCACATATAAGTGACCTCTCCTCCCTCCATCCAGCTTATTTATATGGATTGTTATCATTGGGCCATTATTCCAAGTATGACATACACTCCGCTTCAATTCTTCATGACATTTGGGTTATTCTCCAGTAGAGGGCGAACTTCTGCATAGATGAATGCAAAATAGGATCTCCTCCCAGTCCATAAATACCTGGGACCTCCCACCAATTCCCCAGTTTCTTCTCTGCAGGAAGGTGAGCAAGACAGAAGAGGAAGACTTCTCTTACTCGCAGGTAAGCCGGGTTCGCGCCCGGCCATTTTTTGCCCCTATTGCTGCCAGGACCTTTCCTAAATTTTCCCTATTCGAGCCTCCCAGCCTTGGCTGCGGGTCCTGGTAAGGGTAGGTAGCACCTTATGGGTGTGCAAGGAGCATTGCTCCGCCGTGAGACCCCATTACAATTGGTAGGCGGTTGCCCGGGTTTGGTGATCCCGGTGTGGGATGCCCTGTCCCTGTCATTCCTATGGCCAGATTCTGGCTGGGATTTCCCCCCTTCCGGGTCCCTTACTTCCCTCTGGGGGGGGGGGGGGGGGGTCGGCCTGTATGCCCTGTTGGTTTATATGTGTGTATGGCACTGTGTGTGTGTGAGTGTTTTACTTGTGTTGGGTGCTGACCGGATGTTTGCTTATACTTAGGGCCATAACGGTGCTGGCCTCCTTCACTCAGCCTGGGGAGCTTCTCCCCCTCAGGCTTGTTCGGGGTAGCCCCGCCCCCTCGTTTGGCGCGATGCTGCGGGCCAGCCCATGGCTGGGATCCGCGTTGCTGGGAGGGGGGCGTGGCCTGGCGACGCGCATTCTGCGCTGGCCCTCCCCCCTCCTCTTCCTCCTCTTCTCACGAGGCTCTTCTCCGGGGGCCATCGTGGTGCTGCTGCGGGATCCTGTGTGCTCCTGGCCGGTAATTGCCTGTTGGCCACTTCCTTAGCTTATGCGGGGGCCCCTCTTCAGCAGGGCGGCCTCCTGTTTTATCGCATGTGTGTGTATGGATATATGTTATTGTATATGTTATTATATGTATATATATATATATATATATATATATATATATATATATATATATATTTTTTTTTTTTTTTTTTGTGAGGCAATTTTGACTTAGATGCTTCATTCTGTGTTTCAGATTGCATCGTTTATGTGCATGTTAAGGGGTTCCTCCTAGTCCTGGGGTCCCTAGCCTTATATAGATCACCACAAATCCTCCCACTGGGACTTTTAAGGGGCATCCCGGGTTGCTTATTGCTTAAATTCCCTGCGGTCTTGCGACTGACCACAAAAATCACCATATGGAGGTTCCGCAGGATACCGGGCTTGGGCTCCCTCTGGGACAATCCCGGCCATGTGTGGGTTGTGGGGCATCCCTTACGGGTGAGAATGTGCTTATTTGTATACCATGTGCACAAAAGGCCATATCGCGGCAGTCGGGTACCCAGCCTTCTGGGGCGGCGCCCCCCCGCTTCATCGCCTTCCCCTCCCCACCTTATCCGTACCCCAAGTGACATTTGTGCTAGCGGAGAGTTGCATTCCGATGTTTGTGCTAGGTTGGCCAGCATCGAGAAATTTATGGTTAGCGCGGTGGGCAAGAAGGCCCAGGCTAAAAAGAGACATTTGTCGTCGGTCCTGACGACTTGGGATATTGATGATGATTCTTTTGATATGTCAGATTATTCCCCGCTGGAGGAGGGGGAATTGTATGAGGAGTCAGAGGCTGACGATGTACGGTTTGGCGATGCTGATGTTGGGCAGGCGCTGGGGGATGCTGTTGACACGGCCACGGTTTTGTCACAACTCTTGGAGGTTTTGGATATTGCGCCGCCTGAGGCGCCTCCTCTCAAGAAGGGGGAATTTTTTGGGGCCCACAAGCCTCGTTTGGAGTTCCCTACCCAGGGTCATTTTGATGCACTGATCCTTAGGGAATGGGAGAAACCTAGTCGGCTTCCGGGTGTTCCTCAGGGATGGGATAAGAAGTAGCCTTTCCCGGTGGAAGCGGTTAAGCGCTGGGCTTCTCCTCCCGAGGTCGATGCGCCAATTTTGGGGTTGACCAATTCCTCCGTGCTTCACACCCCAGACGCTACTTCCCTAAAGGATGGTGAGGATAGGCGCCTTGATCAGATGGCATGCCATGCCTTTGCCAGTGTTGGTTCGGCTTTGCGGCCTGTTTGTGCATCTGTGCTAGTGGCAGTGGGTGCTAGGTCTCTGATTAGGGACTGGTTAAATGACGCTCACCTTGATCCGGCCAGCGCTGAGTTCACTACGCTTAAAAGATTTGAATTGTTCATGGATTTTGTCTTGGCTGCTATGGAAGACACTATTGTTATGTGTAGTAGGACTTCAGCCTTATTGGTGGCCATGCGCCACTCGGTATGGCTCCATCAGTGGACAGCGGACTTTGCGGCCCTTCTTGGAGATTGTTTGGAGATAAGTTGGATGCTGTGGCAAAGGGAGGTAAGTTGCCTCAGCGGAAGAAACTGCGCCTTTTCGGGGGGCAGGCTCTTTCAATCCTTCCTTTCGAGGTGCCAGAGCTGGTAGAGATTTGGACTTCTCGGGTGTCAGAGGCTCTTCCTGGAACAGGGGCAGAGGTCGGGCCCGTCCCGCTTCTGCCTGGGGTTCCAAACCCAAGCCTGCGGGTAAACCAGCTCAGCAATGAAGGGGCGCTCTCACCCGCTCGGGTGGGGGGGCGGCTGCGGCTCTTCTTCCAGGTTTGGGCTCGGGAGGTCACAGACAATTGGATCTTGGAAGTGGTCTCCTCCGGGTACAAACTGGAGTTCGAGTACTGGCCTCCTCCAACATTTTTAAGGTCTCGGGTGCCCGCGGACCCTCAGGCAGCACAGGGGCTCCTGTTAGCAGTGAAAAACCTTCTGGACATGGGAGTTGTATGCCCGGTGCCTCCGTCGGAGAGAGGCAGGGGTTTCTACTCCAAACCTTTACACGGTTCCCAAGAAGGAAGGTTCCGTAAGACCCATTTTGGACCTCAAGGTCCTCAACAGATTCATCAGATTCAAGAAGTTCCATATGGAGACTCTGCGCTCGGCCATCAGTTCCCTTCGTCAAGGGGATTTCATGACATCCATAGACATCAAAGATGCATATTTGCATGTTCCAATTTTTCCAGTGCATCAGAGATTCCTCAGGTTCGAGGTGGACGATCAACATTTTCAATTTGTAGCCCTTCCCTTCGGGTTGACCTCAGCGCCGAGGGTCTTCACCAAGGTTCTGACGGGCATAATGGCCCTATTCAGAGCTCAGGGAATTCGCATTGTTCCGTATTTGGACGACCTATTGATTTCAGCGTCTTCCCTCCGTCAGCCAGGTGATGTCGACCCTGGAGAGGTTCGGGTGGGTGATCAACCGCCCCAAGTCCTCTCTCTCGCCATCACGGGAGATTTCATTTCTGGGCATGAATCTGGATACCATTCAGGCCAGAGTGTTTCTACCCCAAACCAAGGTGCAGGGGATTCAGGATCTGATCCGCCTTCTTCTGGCCAATCCTTGCCCCTCTATCCGGCAGGGGATGAAACTGGTGGGATTGATGGTGGCCTCCTTTGAGGCGGTCCAGTTTGCGCAGTTTCACATGAGATCTCTTCAACTCCATCTATTGACGCATTGGAACAGGTGTCCGCTGTCATTGGATCAACCGTTCAGGATGTCTCCCGGGGTTCGGCAGTCTCTTCGGTGGTGGCTGGAGTCGAGCACCCTGTTGAGGGGCAGATCCTTTCTGGTTCCTCGCTGGGAGACGGTTACCATGGATGCCAGCCTGTCTGGCTGGGGAGGTTTCTAGAAAAGTAATCAGTTCAGCGGGGTGTGGGGTCCTCAGGAGGCTCACAACCCCATCAATGTTTTGGAGGTCAGAGCCATCTGGCTTGTTCTGTCACGGCTGACGTCGCACTTACAGGGTCTTCCTGTTCAGATTCGATCAGACAATCGGACGGCAGTAGCCTACATCAATCACCAAGGGGGGACTCGCAGCAGGAGTGCCCTCAGGGAAGTCTCTCTGATCCTGCATTGGGCAAAGAGCAATGTTCCTTGCATTTCGGCAGTCTACATTCCGGGAGTGGAAAACACGGAGGCGGACTCCCTGAGCAGGGGGTTCTCTCGCCAAGGAGAGTGGTCCCTCAACCCCGGGGTTTTTCGGTCTTTGGCGCAAGTGGGGGACTCCGAAGGTGGATCTCTTTGCCTCACGGCACAGTCACAAACTCCTGGCCTTTGTGTCTCTATCTCAGGACCATCTAGCTCTGGCAGTGGATGCCTTGTCCCTTGCTTGGAAGGATCTGGGGTTTCTGTACCTGTTTCCTCCCTTCTCCATGCTGGGCAAGGTAGTTTGCAAACTGGCTCTGGAGGGGGCACCAGCAATTCTGGTGGCTCCAAGGTGACCAAGAAGGGTTTGGTACGCAGACGTTGTAAGGCTGGCGGTAGATCAGTACCGGCTTCCCATGTTTCCGGATCTGTTATCTCAGGGTGTTTTCGATCCCTAGGATTTTGGAGTTTCTTCAGCACGGTCTGGATCTTGGGCTCCAGCTTAGTACCTTGAAAGGGCAGGTCTCTGCTCTGTCTGTTTTCTTCCAAAGATCATTTGCCTTACACCCGCTGGTTAAGACTTTTTTCCAGGGGGTCACTCATGTTCAACCCCCTCGGAAGGCTATGGTTCCTGTTTGGGATTTGAATTTGGTTCTTTCGGCTCTCCAGGGTCCTCCTTTTGAGCCGTTACAGGATATTGCTCTTTCTGTTTTCACTCAAAAGGTTGCTTTCTTGGTGGCTATTACCTCTGTTCGGCGTGTTTCTGAGTTGGCAGCTCTGTCGATTCAGGCCCCTTACTTTTAAAGACACCAGGACAAGGTGGTCTTTCGCTTTAAGCCAGATTTCCTTCCTAAGGTGGTTTCTGCTTTCCATCTCAATCAGGATATTGTTCTCCCTTCCTTGTGTCCTAAGCCTAGTAATGACAAGGAGAGGGTTTTGCACAATTTGGATGTGGTTCGCTGTGTTAAGTACTATTTGGTGACTACTTCTTCTTTCCGCAAGACGGATGCCTTTTTCGTGGTGCCCTGTGGGCCCAGGAAAGGTTTGGCACCCGCCAAGTCTACCATTAGCAAATGGATTCGTCAGGCCATTGTTGGGGCCTATTCTGCTAAGGGGAGAACTCCCCCTTTTAGGGTCACTGCGCATTCTACTCGTGCTGTTGGTGCGTCCTGGGCTTTTCAGCACCAGGCTTCTGTTGAACAAGTTTGGCTGCTACTTGGTCTTCCATTCATACTTTTTCCAAGTTTTACAAGGTTGATGTGCGGGCTTCAGCGGATGCTGTTTTTGGCCGCAAGGTTCTGCAAGCTGCTGTGGTTTCTTTACTGTTTATGGTTCCCACCCATGACGGGCACTGCTATTGGATGTCCCAAATATCATGAAGAATTGAAGCGAAGTGTATGTCACACTTGGAATAATACCTTTTGGTAATTACTCACCTTTAAAACAGATATTGTATTGTAAGTGTGACATTCAATCCGCTTCACCCACCCTTTTGGTATTCTGGATCCTTTATATGGTAAACTATTGTTTCTTGGTTGTTAGTATTGTTATATTTGGTTCTTCCTGGTCCCCTTACTGCTATCCTACACTGGGTAATTGGTGGGAGGTCCCAGATATTTATGGACTGGGAGGAGCTCCTTTTTTGCATTCATCTCTGCAGAAGTTCGCCCTCTACTGGAGAATAACCCAAATGTCATGAAGAATTGAAGCGGAGTGTATGTCACACTTACAATATTCGTTTTAAAGGGGAGTAATCACAAAACGGTGCTCCTTTAAAGTGGAAAAAATGACCTAAACCGGACCAACACAACGAACAGTGCTCATATGCATCCCTCCCCAGGGCAATTCAGATTGCTGCACATAAAAGTGGGTTTCCTATTGTCAAATATGTCCGTTAAATCCAGCATGGCTGAGATGCTGGAAAGGGAAGCTTCAAAATGAGCTACCACTAGAAAATCAGTGAGGTGCTGACAATGCTGTCATGGGTGCAGATGTGGGCAAGGGCGTTTTGGGGCGTTTTCTTTTCCAACTGTGCAAGGCTGTTGGTCTGGTTTAAAGTGGACCAACACCCAGGGGTGATCGGCCCGGGAATCTATAAGATTCCCGGGCCGATCACCCCCCACCCCGCGGGACATCCGAGATCGGGATGTCCCGCGGGGTGAAACCCCCCCCAAACACCCCAACTCACCTACCTTATCTTCGGCGGCCGGCCGCCGCCGCCTCCCTCGCGCCCCTGTAGGCGTGCGCGCCTCCGCGCCGGCCGTCTGCGAATGGCCGGCGCGGGGGCGCGCGCGTTCAAAGTGACGCGAGGAAGGCGGCGGCGGCCGCCGCCGCTTAGACGTTCAAGGTCTTACCTTGTACGTCGGCGCTGGGAGCGGGGAGAGGTGAGTTGTTCGGGGGGTTCGGGGGGGTTTCACACAGCGGGGCACCCAGATCGGGGGTGCCCCACCGAAGTGGACCAAGACCCAGGATAGTCAAAATCCTGGGTGTTGGTCCACTTTAAGGCTCATAAGGACAGCTGAGCTTGTAGTTCTCTGTTCGTTCAGATCTTTTGAGCTGACCCCCAATGCTGAGCTGTGTGTAACTGAATGTATTACTGCTGGAGCGCACCATGGAGCAATATGGTAGATGATTCGAATAGCAGCCTGTATCTGGGCCATGTTTTGATAAATACTGGGCAAAGAAATTAAGAAAAAAGAAACACTGGCTGTTTTAGGGCACTGGGCTGGAGATAGAAGGTGATGACATAAACTTCCTTCCTGGGTATAGGATCACTTTAAAGTGCAACAAATCCTGGGATTTGTTCCAGTTCTCCGGGCATCTGGAATCAGGATGCCCCGCCTTGTGAACTCCCCTTCCAGGACGCAGCTTTCACTTAACTCTTCCTCATTCCAGCTGCTGCGCTGGGTAGGTTTTGTTCCACTTTAAACTGGCAAGGATGTTGGTGGCCACCAGTGCCACTGCTAAATGACAGTCATCAAAAATGCTGAAGCCCCTCTGCACATAACCCCTCCATTACACCTGTAATCTCCCCTGCCAGAAAACCAGCCCCACGATTGGCTGCCTGACAGCCAATTGTAGCCAATTGTAGCTCTGGATTACTCGCTGGGGAGCAAGGTTAAAGCGGACCAACAGTCAAAAATGACTTAAATCAGACCAACACAACAAACAGTGCTCATATGCATCCCTCCCCAGGGCAATTTAGATAGCAGCACATAAAAATTAATTTACCTTTTTCTAACTTGTGTTGTCAATTTTAAAAGCAAGATGGCGGCTCATGCATTTGCAGGCCACCTGCAAACAGGAAAGGCTGCTGGGCTTCCTGTGGATGCTCCAAAATGGCTGCTACCTTCCTCTTCCAACTGTGCCAGGCTGTTGGTTTGGTTTAAGATAAAGATTACTGGCCTCCTGCGGGGTCATGTGCGGTGGCTCCGACATTATGGATGCTCCCCAGACTGATTTAGCGGCGGCCTCGCCGCGGCGGGTGCTTTAAGCAATGTACTTCTTACGGAGTTGTATCAAGCTAGGTCTCACATCCTGATCAATGTCTGGGTATAAATGCCAAAGAATATACAGAAAATAATTTAGAAGTTTCCAGTAGGGGATGAACCACGTTTCATTTCTGGGAATGGGGTTTTCTCAAGAAATGCATATGAAAAGACTTATCTTTGAGAACTTAATAAAATACTTTTTGTGACTAGTACAGAGAAATGTTTTATGTGCTGAATTATAATGCACCAATATACAAAATATTGTTTCGAGCTTTTATATATGTGCTAAAATATGAGCTAAAATTTGCACAGTTGATTTAATTCATGACTCCAAGGGACTTATTGACTTTGACTTATAATATTGGAACCGTCTCTAAGGAGAATACACTAGTCCAAAATGTGCTTTTAGAAATAATAAAGTTTCCAAAGAATGGAGGTTGCTAGCATTTATCATGTGTGCAAAAAATGACATGCTAGCAACTGTTCATCTGAAAACCATGAGACCGGAATGGTAACTTAGCACGATTACATGCTACTTATTTATTTACACCAACCTTTTAACCCTCGAAAAGTATGCAGCGTTTCTTAACTACGAGTGCAACTTGTGAGTCCTTAATATGTTCTTGCTTGGGGCAGTGGATTAACTGAAATTGTCACTGGTGGCTGATTGGGCTGGCTCGCTCCTTTCTCTGCAGGGCCTCTAACATGTTTTTTAGCTATGTGATAGGCCTGGCCTAGCGAGACGTGTGATACTGATCAGCTCCTGTCAGTCATATACATAGCAGACACCAGTAGTCACATACCTGTCATCCGGGCCTGATTACTTTTTTATAAAGTTAAACTTTTCACCTCTTCCCCCCCCCCCCCCCCCTTATTACAAGGTCATCGGCGTAGAGTGCTCAGTAGGTTTGAAATGCTGAAATGCAAGTTTTGAATAGTTTTCCGAGTGTTGTTTCAACCTATATTTGCCTGAATCATTACTCTTTTTTTATTTAAGAAATAAAATAAATTAAAGTCCCTGTCCAGACACACACTAACTTCCTCCTCTTCTTATGCTTTATGGAAACAATGTCAATGAGCCATTTCAAAACCTCTCTAAATCTTAGATGCAAATGTCTAATATATTGATATTGATGTCGCTTTCTTTGCCTCCATTTTTGGGGCATCGCTGAGCAGGGAAAGGCATGTCCTAGTCATGAGAATACTCTGCTGTGGTCAGAGACAGCTATGTGGAACACTGTAGCTAGCCATGCTCACTCATGCTGAGGGCACCAAAGAACAGGAGAGATCTTAGACCACTTTTCATGGGTGATGCATGAGAAATAATATGGAAGTATGGCAAACTTTGGAGCCGTGCTACGACTTCTACCCAATGTTGCTGGAAATGGAGGAGAGGCTCATGGGACAGGTATCAGGCAAGCGGCCTTTTTATTGCCATTGGCTGTACAGTCCCTTTTACTCTTTCAGTAACAGCCTACCTAGAGTTGTTACCAGGCCATTTTCAGCAGTTTGTGTAATATATAGTTAAATGTGATTTTTGCAGGAATTTCCAGGAGTTGGGCTTTAACATGATATATTATTATTTATAAGGTTTTCAGTGCTTTTCTGGGTGAAATGTATGACAAAAAATTATTAAAAAATTATATTTTGTAAATTTTGTAGCATTTTTTAAAATAAAAAAGAGTTCATTTTTCAAGATTTCTTGTAAACACTCCTCCCAATTACAACGGTACCAGTTATGTATTGGTAAACCCCCGTTCCTGTCCAGAAGAGCGTGGGGGGTTATGCCAAGTCACCCGCTTGCCGCAGGTGACTTGCCAGCTCCTCCTGCCCAGTGAGTTCACAAAGGGTTAAATGAAAAAAAATGTTTTTTCTTCTACTTACTTTCTTCCATCATCAATCAGTGCTGTTCATTCTTCAACCTGAAGTGATTGATGGAAGGCGAGTGCGGGGCAGAGTATCGGAGACCCATGCCCCCACACCTGCTTCCACTGATTACTTCCGGCCTCTTCATACTCCCGCTGCTGCCGGATGAGTGAGTTGACATCAGCTTACCGTCAAACTCCTTCTCCATGCGGGGCAAAGAACGGGCGTACCCTGTCCTACTGAGGACCCCTGGGGGGGTGAGAGACCCCTGGCGCCAGAACCCGGTTGGAGGTGAGCATTTTTTTCTTCTGGTCACTAACAGGGAATCCCTGGGCCCCTGGAACGCACATGCTTGTCTGGCACACGCACTAGGTCCAAAGTGTAAAGCAGGCAGCTGGATCTCATTATTAGATAATAACAAAGATAACAAAACAGAAATGTTGTCATATGTGGACACATAGCCAAAGTGTCCCTGTTTTTAAAAAGTGTTAGCTCGTTAAATGCTTTTGGATTTTAGTATGTGGTCACTCCCCTTTAGAACTTTCCATGCTTTTGGATTAGCGCAGCCTCCTGTTTTTAAAAGTAAAGGCATACAGAAGGCAAAGGCAATTTTTGTCAGAGTATGTTTGGCACCGTGCTAAATGGTGAATAAGAAATGGCCGAGATATCAAGGTTTACAATTTCACCTAATGATCTGTCTTTTAAAATATTTGGGCATGACCCTTGGTTCTGTCGTGCTGCATAATAATCAGCATAATCGTCGGGGTCTGTAAGACAGGCATTCTCATCACCCTGGTTGTTCTACCTCTCTCCCAGTGTCCATAGTCTGATAATGTGGAGCTTTAGACCAGTTTATCCCCATTATTGGTGGTCTATAGCAAAGGAATTCAGGTGGTGTTCCACTACGCTTCATTTCTACTTTCAGAAGCATCTGTATTCTGACAGGAAGAGAGAGTGCAGCAATGATAAGGTGAGCTGCTGCATAACAGTTTATGCACTTTGCCTACAGAGTAGGCCTTTAAGAACCAGAACATGCTCTCTGGCGCCAGACTCCCCTACTCACCTGCCAGCTGCTCCTGTGGCACTGATCTCACCTGCAGCACCACTCTGAGAAGCTGGTACATGAGTGGGTATGGTCTGTGCATGGAGATCAATGGGCTCCTTCATACATGGGGAAATGGTCATAGTTCTTAATGGGAGCCTGCAGTACCAGGCTTCTCAGAGCTGTGCTGCAGGTGAGTAATAAAAGCAACCTGCATTACTGGGTGAGTAATTTGTTTAATTTTTCCCTGGCAGAAAGGAGAAAAGAACATTATGCGGATTGGAATTCAGTCTCTGGGGTCAGTGCTTTGGGAAGACGACATCTGCACTGAAGAACGGCCACATAATGTCCACAGTCTGACCAGGTTTCTTTACGCTCTCCGAGGACTCTTACGGTCATCTTTGTCTGTTTGCGTCATAACGCTGCCGGCACATCTTATTCAGGTAAACCCAAGAACTGCTTTATTATTAAAAAAAAAACATTGAGTGGCCATTGTCACACCATATTTTAACACCCAGACAGTTCTTTACTGCCTCACCGGAGCCGAAATTGGGAATCCCTTGGCAGTTTGGGACTACTAGAGAAAAAAACTGATATGATACATATGTAGTTTGCTTCCTAGGGTTGAATCCTGAATCATGAATCTTGTGATCTTCCACCGAAATACACAATACGAATCACGAGGACCCAATGAGCCATTTCTAAGCTTCCCATTTCTATGCCACAGAAACACCTGTTTTATTTTACTACTTAATGGGTAATTCCACTTTTGGAGACATTTTTTTTTCAAAATCCACTATTGTGTGCCAAAATGATGTCCTCAAGGTGCTTAGCTTATTTGTTATTTTTTCTTTTTTTATTTGTTTGCTACCCCGCGTTTTGTAGAGAGAGTTTTTTTCTAGCAACAATATGTAGGTTAGCCACAGTACACCAAAGCTGCACGCTCAGCGTGGGACCACCACCGAGGTATGTATAACTGGCAACTGGTGGAGTTTTGCACAGCAGGGTGTCCCAAATGGGAAGTCTCATAGAATCTAGGTTAAGTTTTGGTCCCTTTGTCATCTTTAAATTGGACCAAAACCTAGGCTTTGACCTCTGCCTCTTAGCATTGTCTAGCTAAATACTAAAGGTACCCTAACTTTCTATCGGAAAGTTATAGGAAGCTGGTTCTGGTGGCAACGGTCGGGTGGCACGCATACTATGAGACCAAACACAGCGGTTCTATATGGCTCCTAATCTGAGATCTCCAGATCTCAGTCCCTAAGTGTCTTGGGAAGACAGGGGAGCCATGTATGTATGTGTTATGATCTCCAGATCCCAAAATGTGATCTGTTTGTGTAATATGGCTGGAATGAGAGGTGCCCAAATATCTGGCTGTCCTGTTTGAAGTGATGTGACCAGAGCAGGCTCACAGCAAGACATAGACCTGCTGTCTTCATTCCCGCTTAGTTGCAAGGGGCCAAGGCCAAGACCCTCCTGCTGTGGGGCAGTGGCAGGTGTGAGCTATGCATTTTAAATGCAGTTGGCTTGTCCTTGAGCAAACCAGGGAAGATGCAATATTATATTTTTATTTCCTCACGTCTGCTTAGGCTGTTTCATGCCCCTTGCTGACTGCAGTGATTAAAATAAACTCATAAAATCATAAGTACTATGTTTAATATATTTACAGGAAAATGTATTTTGACCTGAACATAATGAAGATATTTAAAATGAAAAGAAATTAAAGAAATTAAATTCCCCCGTTGATATGTTTCCATGTCCGCACAATAGAAATCTGTATGCAATTTCTTTTTTTTCCTCTTGCCAATTGTATTCTTGTTGCATGGTTGTTGTCCGGTGTCGAACAAAACTATTTTTATGGCACGGCATGTCACATCTCTCTATACCAACGTGTGTTTGACATACATATTGTGTTGATGGAAAAGGAATCAGGCTTATTTGTCTAGGATTTGAGCCCGATATTTTAGCAAGACAGCTTGAAAGTGCTTTTTCTTTACTTCCTTTCCTATACAAGAGCATTTTAGCCCTGACCTAGATAACCCGTCTGTCTCGAATAGAGTGCTTTTGTTGGCAGAGGCTGTCAATTGTGTTGGAGTGTGAGCTAACATCAGCTCTGTGTCTAGTGCACCAATCCGTTTTCTTTTACTGCAAGACTGCCTGTCTTGTAAATATTTAAGTAGACGCAAGATTATTATTACCTGTTAAGTTATGCTATGTTGTTGTTACACTAGTTTTCTGCCCATTTCTGCCCCTTTTTTCATATCCACATTTAGTGGACCAGCTGTATAAAAAAAAATTAGGGTCTGTCTTGGGACAGCCTTTCTAATGAGAATACAAACCACTGCTTCTGCCACCCCCATGGTCTCCCCCATTGGTTCTAACCACTACATCCAGCAGCAAGCGTTGCTGGTAAGGGAATCAGCAGTACGCCCCTCAAGCCCCCAAAGCTTCAGTACTATGTGCTGCAGTATCTGGTCCTCTAGCACACAAGATGTTGTTATGCTTACATTGGGCAAGGTTTGATACCATATATATAAGGGTCCCCAACCCTCCTCTTCAATGCCCGCCAACAGGTCATGTTTTTTGGATCTCCACATAGCTGGATCTATGGCTCTCCTGCTGCTGTGTGTCTGTGCGGAGATCTGCAAAACACAACCTGGTGGTGGGCCTTGAGTAGGAGGGTATATAAGATCAATTTTGACTTTTCATTCTTAAAAGTAGCCTGAAAAGTACAAGGTCAACATTTTACTTGCTGGTCATTGGGGTTGTGCTCTTAATCCAGCTGCTTTTCTGTAGTGCTCCCTGGGTGATTTCCAAACAGTAGCAATGATAATATTTTTTTATTGATTTATTTGACCATAAGGGACAGCAGGAAGAATCACCTAGTCCACCCTGACAGCCCTCCAGCTTAAAGTGGACCAAAACCCACGCTGATCGGGCCGGGAATCTAAAAGATTCCCTGGGCGATCGATTCTCTTCCCCCGGGGCATCCAGAATCGTGATGCCCCACTATGTGAAACCCCCAAGTCGCTCCATACACTTGGCCACATCCCGCTAACCCTCTAGCAGGGCGCGTGCCCACACCAGGCATTTGTGAATGGCCGGTGCAGGCACACTCCCTGTTAGAGGGAAGCGGAGGATGCGGCCGCTAGCATGCTCTGAGCCGCATGTGCTATTTGCATTCTTCGAGGATGCAAATTAGTTTTACACTGCAGACCATGCCCACCTACTACACGGACCCGTTTGTGTGTGTGCGCAACGTTCCTGGGGGGCAGGGATCAGTTACTCTGCCTGTCCAGGATCCAGTGCTTTGGGTGTGGTGGGGATTCGGTTTGGTTCTGCCACACTGCTTCTAATGTGGATTAGGAGGGGGAATGCCACACTGCCTATAATGGGGAATGGGAGGGGGAGAATGCCACACTGCCTATAATGGGGAATGGGAGGGAGGAGAATGCCACACTGCTTATATTGGTGAATAGGAGGATGCCACACTGCCTATAATAGGGAATGTTTCAGAATTGTTTCTTATTATTTTCCTCCCACAAATCCCAGGTGCGCATTATGGGCATGTGCATCTTATATGGTGAAAAATACGGTGCACACTCTGAAAAGCAAGCCGTAAAGCGTCAGGAAGTGCATTCATTTGACTGGGTCAGTTAAGATAAGTATTCAAGGAGGCTTTTTGGGCTTTGGAGAAGAAGGTGGGCACCCAATATATTGTATATTGGGAGTACATATTGAACAGTGGACCAAACCAGACTTATCCTCTATAAGATGCTAGGTTAACCTTCCCAGATGCCAATTATACATACCCTGCCACCGCGCCGCACCCATCGTAACTGTATGGCTGGTGTGGCGGCACAAAACCAAAGAGGGATGCAGGGGGTGGTACAGACAATTGCGAAGTTGGCTAAGCTCCCATTCCACTACTGCCTGATCCCCATTTGCACTGTGGGATCATCGTCCAAGTACGTGACTAGCAGGGACCGAAATAGTAAAAATCCCAGATTTTGGTGTACTTTAAAGATATTGCATTTTATAGAATAAAGTTATCTACTACTTTTTGTTTTATACATCACACTGACACAATTGTGATGTTACGGGTACATGGGGACCACATAGAAAAGTATACTGCAATCATCCTGGCTTCTATTCTACAGTTATAATGGAGATAAGTAATATGGTTGTATATATATATGTGTGTGTGTGTGTGTATATATATATATATATATATATATATATATATATATATATATATATATATATATGTGTGTGTGTGTAATAATAGTGGTCTGAAAAAGAAACCGAGCAATTAGTTATATTGTAAATAAGGTTGCTACAACCCCAAATGAGTAAACGGCCATTAGACTGGCAGCGAGATGATTGCCTTCCTATACCCTGCATTAGCGCGTTCCCAGAGCCCTGTTGTGTGCTTGCCCTGCTTTTCTTAGAAGCCTGTTAAAGAGCCCCGGAGAACATGTGCTCAGACCTGGATGTTAATAGATAATTAGGGGAGATGGGAGGACAGACGAACATGTGGTCCCAGACTCCAGTACTAGACAGACCTCTATATACTGCAGGAACAGCAGATGCTCACATGCTTTAACCCTTTACTACTCAGGACATCACATGGCTGCGCCATGCCTCTGCAACCTCTTTGGTAGCCCGGGGGTTTAAGCAACCTACTTTCAGGATGGGTCGACAAAGTGAAAAGCGTACACAGCTGCCATTACTGGCTGCGTACTGAAATATTTATAGGCTACTCAAATAGTGCATCTACAGTGTTGATATAGTGTGTGTGTGTGTGTGTATATATATATATATATATATATATATATATTTATTTAGTGTTTGTTTCTTTGTTCATTCAATAAACATGTTCATTTTTCATTTGTTATCATTGTCTATAGATGATTACACTACTTCATACTAAATACATTTCTTTTTATTTTAAGTTTAAAATGATTTTTCAGGCATAGCCAATTGTTAGACCATTTTTTCGGGCTACGTATGGTACTGGCCTGTTTTCCGTTTTTAAATTGAAGAAGAAATGGCCAAGATATCAAGGTTTACAGTTTTACCCTGTAATTTCTTTTCTGAAGCATGTGGGCATGGTCCTGAGTAATGGGTGGAGCAGTGCTGGGAGCTAGAGCGCTTGCTAAGAGGAGGCTGGGTGGGGAGGAAGGAGGCATTATAGACAGCATTGAGAGTGCCATTCAAGCCATCAATAGAAAGGGGAGTGGTCTGAACTAGTTCCTGGAGCTAGTATTGGTGGCCCACATGGGCAGGGTGGCGCTGTAGGTGCAGATGAGAAAGTGTATTTTCTCATTCAGAGTGCAGAGCTGAGAGAAGGCACAGCGCTGAAGGAACGCTTGGCAAGGTAAGATGCTGTTTATTTTTCCCTATATCCAGTCCAGGTCGTCCCAGAAGTAATGACATGTGGGTATTCCGCCCCTAGGGGGTGCTCGACTGCAAGATCAAAAGCTGTCGCTCCTCCCGGCCCCCTATAAAAGCAGATGTCTCACTATGATTTCCCAGTGTTCTTCTTGCAGTGTGGCTGCTGAAGATCGTTGGATACTCTCTCCCGGATATTGCAGCTGAGTGGGGCCTCCTAGCCCGTCGGCCACTGCGGACCCTATTCCCACTGATCCCGTGGACCCACTATTGCCTCCCAGCCACGGCTGTCGGGACTGTGACTGTAGGGAGAACGCCGGGGTCAGGCGTCTTGGCAGAGCTAGGCTCTGGGCCGCAGACCCTGTCTAAAGGGTAGCCGTCCTTAGGCTGATGGTGAACCTATCGGGGAGGAGGAACCACTTACTGGCCTCTGTTTATTCCCTCTGCCCCACAAGCTATATTACTGTGTGTGTGATTATGTCACTGTACTTTGATTCACTTGCGCATGTCATACGTACCTCTCTCACTCCCTCGAGTTGTCTCTTCCTGCTCCCCTCCCCCCTCCATCTTGGGCTTTTTACGCTGTGAGGGTGGGGGGTCGGATGCTGCTCGGCAGGCTTCCTGTCTGGATATTTATTGTCATTATTATGTCTTTCAGGCAGGACATCCGTTACTGTGGTTTCTCCCGGCCTTGCCCCCTTTTCATCTCCCACCTTCCCTAGCGGGCGTCTGGGCATCCCTGGTTGGAGGGGCATCCCGGGTGGCTCTTGCTAGCCTTGACCCTGTACTGGCCATTGTGCCTATACTAATCACCATATGGAGGCTTCCGAGGATAATGTGCTTGGGGTTCCTACGGGACAAGCCAAGCTGTGTGCCGCATGTGGGGTATCCCCTGTGAGTGATGGTGTCAGGTTATGTGTGCCCTGCGCCCAGAAGGTACTTGCGCTGCAGTCTGGGTTGCCTGCTACGCTGCCCAGCTCTGTGCCCCCTTCTACATCACCTACGCCCCTGCGCCTGCATTTGACCCCTAGTGAGGGACATGCTAGCGGGGAATCACATTATGAATTGGCCATGCGGGTGGCCAGCCTGGAAAGGCATATTACTGGGCCTGCCCCCCCTAAGGCTTCTGGCAAGAAGCGCCATTTAACTCCCGCTGTTTCCCTTTTTCCTTTTGGAAAAGATCCATGGTCTCCCGAGGATACTGATAGGCTGTTGGCTCACATTTTTGAAGTACTGTGTATTACCCCTCCTATGGTGGCTAAAAAGCAGCAGGGTGAGCTTTTTCACACTGTTCAACAATGCTCGGAGTTCCCTGAGCAGAACTACTTTAATAATCTGGTGCTCAAAGAGTGGGAACGTCCTAGCAGATTGCCCGCAGTGCCCAAGAGTTGGGACAGGAGGTATCCCTTCCCTGCTGATGTGGTTAAGCGCTAGTCGTGTCCGCCCCCCCCCCCCCCCCCCCGAGGTGGATGCTCCCGTGCTTGGGTTGTCCAATACCTCGGTCATGCATTCCCCTGACACTTCTACACTGAGGGATGGTGAGGACCGGCGTGTGCATCAGCTGGCCTGTCACGCATTTGCTTGTGCGGGGACTGCGCTGCACCCTGTGTGTGCTTCTGCCATAACGGCTCTTGCTATTAAAGGGCTGCTCAATTGCCTTCTGGATAATGCCTTGGATGCCAATAGGGGGGAGGAGTATAGATCCCTCTTGCTTTGCTATGAATTTGTTGCATTTATTCTTTCTGCTATGGATGATGCGGTCAGGATGTGTGGTAAGACTTCTGCCCTTTTGATGGCTATACGCCGTTCTGTTTGGCTGCGTCAGTGGGCGGTTGACAATGCTGCTAAGAAGCCCCTCACTGGATTCCCCTTTACGGGGCTACGGCTCTTTGGTGAGCGCCTGGATCTGTTTGCCAAGAATGGGAGGCTGCCTCAACGCAGGAGGCAGCCGTGGCCCCTTCGGGGGGCTGGTTCTTCCCTCCCCTCCTTCCGTGCTCCCAGGACTGGCCGGGGCGCCATTTGCGGGGACACGTAGAGACCCTTGGGCCCGGGGTAGAGGCCGTGGACGTCCCGGTCTCTCATGGGGTCCCGAGTCCAAATCTTCCCCCAAGCCCCCTCAGGCATGAGGAGGCGCCCTCACCAATTCAGTGGGGGGACGGTTGTGGCTTTTTGCTCACGTCTGGAGACTGCGCGTCTCAGACCGGTGGATTCAGGAAGTGGTGTCCTCCGGGTACAAGATAAAGTTTGCAGCCTGGCCGCCCCCAAGATTTGTCAGATCCCGGATGGCTCAAAACCCCCTGTTGGCTCGCGGCTTGCGGTCCAAAGCCTTTTGGAATTGGGTGTCATCTGTCCGGTGCCCCTCCAGGAAAGGGGGCAGGGGCTTCTACTCCAATCTGTTCACGGTTCCCAAAAAGGATGCGTCCCTGAGGCCCATCCTAGATTTGAAGTGCCTCAGGTTCAAGCATTTTCGTATGGAGAGACTGCACTTGGCGGTCAGTACCCTGCGGCCGGGCGACTTCATGACTTCTGTGGACACCAACGATGCTTACCTTCATGTTCCAATCTTTCCAGGTCATCAGAGATTTTTCAGGTTCGCTCTGGAGGATCAGCACTACCAATTTGTGGCCTTACCGTTCGGTCTTACCTCGGCTCCTCGGGTTTTCACCAAGGTGCTGGCGGGGGTGATGGCTCTGTTGAGATGTCAGGGCTTACGCATCCTTCCTTATTTGGACGACATTCTGATTGCGTCTCAGTCCTTCCATCAAGCCGAGCTGGATACCCAGATGGTGGTCTCCACACTTGAGTCCTTCGGCTGGGTGATCAACCATCCCAAGTCTTCACTGTCTCCGTCCTTGGTGAGGTCCTTTCTGGGCATGACTCTGGATACATCTCAGGTCAAGGTTTTCCTGCCTCAGCAGAAGGTGGAGCGCCTGCAGACGCAGGCACGGTTTCTACTTTCTTGTCCTCATCCCTCCATTCGGCAGGGGGTGCAATTGGTGGGCCTGATGGTGTCATGCTTCGAGGCGGTCCCCTATACAGTTTCACATGAGACCTCTCTTGTCATTGTGGGATCGGGACCCTGTGTCCCTGGATCAGGAATTTGCTCTGTCCCCTCTTGTCAGTCAGTCCCTCTCGTGGTGACTGGACTCAAGGAATCTCCTAGTGGGCAGGACCTTTCTGCCCCCGTGCTGGGAGACTGTCACCACAGATGCCAGTCTGACAGGTTGGGGGGGCTTTTGGAACTCTCTGAAGTTCCGGGGTCAGTGGGGCCCTCAGGAGGCTCATGCTCCCATCAACATTCTAGAACTGCGGGCGATAAGGTTGGTTCTCTCCCAGTTGACCCCACACCTTCGGGGTCGGGCTGTTCAGATCCACTCGGACAACCAGACGGCGGTTGCCTACATCAATCATCAGGGAGGGACTCGGAGCAAGTGAGCCCTCAAGGAAGTGTCCCTGATACTGTCCTGGGCAGAAGAGAATGTCCCCTGCATCTCGGCAGTTTACATCCCGGGAGTGGAAAACCTGGAGGCAGACTCCTTGAGCAGGGGGATGTCTTGGCTGGGGGAGTGGTCCCTCAGCAACAGGGTTTCGCTCCCTGTGCCGTCGCTGGGGTCTGCCGGATGTGGACCTGTTTGTGTCCCGTCACAATCACAAGCCAATCACAAGCTTCCATTCTTTGTCTCTCTGTCACAGGACCCTCTGGCCTTCGCCACGGATGCACTAGCAATGTCTTGGAAGGGGTTTCTATGTGTTCCCTCCCTTTCCTCTGTTGGGCAGGGTGCTGCGCAAGATAGCCCAGGAAGGGGTGCCAACCATTCTGGTGGCCCCCTGTTGGCCAAGAAGGGTGTGGTTTGCAGACATCGTGCAGTTGGCAGTAGATCAGTACGTCCTGCCCAAGGATCCAGACCTGCTCACTCAGGGGCAGCTGCGCCATCCCAATTTACAAACGCTGGCTTTGACGGCTTAGCTGCTGAAAACTCCATCTTGACGGAAAAGGGGTTGCCTGCCTCTGTTGTTGATACCATGATTAGGGCTAGGAAGAAGTCCTCGTCCTTTATCTACTACAGGGTCTGGCATGCTTACATTGCCTGGTGTGAGTCTAAATCTCTTCCCTGTTGGGTGTTTACTATTCCCAGGATTCTGGAATTCTTGCAACATGGTTTGGATTTGGGCCTTCAACTTCAACAAGTACCCTCAAAGGTCATGTTTCAGCTCTGGCTATTTTTTTCCAAAGATCTTTTGCCAATCACCGTTTGGTTAAGACCTTTTTCCAGGGGGTTTCTCACGTGCGTCCGCCATATAAGCCTATGTTACCAGTTTGGGATCTGAATCTGGTATTATCTGCCCTGCAGGGTCGTTCCTTTGAGCCTCTTTGTGAGGCCGCTTTGCCCATTCTTATTAAGGTAGCCTTTTTGGTGGCTATCACATCTGTTAGGTGTGTTTCTGAGTTGGCGGCGCTTTCCATCAAACCTCCTTATTTTAAGCGACACCAGGACAAGGTGGTGTTTCGGTTTAAGCCAGATTTCTTGCCTAAGGTTGTGTCTGCCTTTCATATCAATCAGGACATTGTTTTGCCTTCTTTGTGCCCTAATCCTAATAATCCTAAGGAGCGGACTTTGCATTCTTTGGATGTGGTCAGGGTTCTGAAGTTTTATTTGGTAGCCACCGAATCATTC
This sequence comes from Gastrophryne carolinensis, assembly GCA_027917425.1. Classification (NCBI taxonomy): domain Eukaryota; kingdom Metazoa; phylum Chordata; class Amphibia; order Anura; family Microhylidae; genus Gastrophryne; species Gastrophryne carolinensis. The sequence goes on along the minus strand of CM051241.1, from coordinate 136,458,429 downwards.
AGCAAGACTGATGCTATTTTTGTTCTCCCTTCTGGGCCTAGGAAGGGTTTGCCTCCGGCTAAATCCACTATCAGCAAGTGGATCCGTCAGGTGGTGGTGCAAGCCTATTCTGCTAAGGGGAAGGAACCTCCCTTCCGCCTTACTGCTCATTCCACTTGTGCTATTGGTGCCTCTTGGGCTTTTCAGCACCAAGCTTCGGTTGAGCAAGTTTGTAAGGCCGCAACTTGGTCTTCTGTTCATACTTTTTCTAAGTTTTACAAGGTTGATGTTAGGGCCTCAGCTAATGCTGCTTTTGGCCGCAAGGTTCTTTAGGCGGCAGTGGTTTAATTGCCCGCCGTTGCCCTTTGGGGATTCCACCCTACCTTACGGACACTGCTTTTGGATGTCCCAGAAGTAAGGAATTAGTGAAACAGGACGTGCTGTATACTTGGAAAAATACAATTCTGTGAGTACTCACCTGTAGAATTGTTTTTGTAGTATACAGCACGTCCTGTTTCATCCTTCCCTTGTTATCATTATTCTTGGTTACCTTCTGTATGGTGATTTGTTGAAATGTTTGTTTGGGGTTCCCTTCATTATTGTTCTCCCGGCTTCTTGTCTAACTGCTTTGTAATGCTGGGAATTTGTGGGAGGTTCCTGGCTTTTTATAGGGCCGGGAGATGCCACAAGTCTTTTCTGCAGTCCACCCAGAAGTAAGGAGGTGCTGTATACTACAAAAACAATTCTACAGGTGAGTACTCACAGAATTGTATTTTTATTGCCTTCGTTGTTTCTGCCATGGACGATGGTGTCTGGCTCGGTGCCAGGGTTTCAGCCCTGCTTGTTGCGCTTCGCTGCTTCGCTGCTCGCTCTGGTTGCGGCAATGTTCGGCTGATGCCGCGGCCAAGAAGTCGCTCACTATTATCCCCTTTCTGGGGCACAGGTTGTTCGGTGAGCGTCTGGACCTCCTGATCAAGGATGGTAGACTCCCTCAGCGACGGAAGCCTGTGCGGCCCTTTCGGGGTTCTTCTGCCTATCGCTCCTTTCGAGGAGGAAGAGGCTCTTCATTTTCAGGTGGCCGCAGAGATTTCTGGGGACGAGGTAGGTCCTGCGGCCGACCCAATCCCTCCTGGGGATCCAAGTCCAAGCCCCCTGCCAAGGCTCCTCAGGCATGAGGAGGCGCCCTCACCCATCTGGGTGGGGGGACGGCTTCTGCTATTTGCTCATATCTGGAGACAGCGCATCTCGGATCGGTGGATTCAGACGACGGGGGTGTCTTCTGGTTACAAAATAGAGCTGGCAGTCAGGCCAACCTCAAGATCTCTGCTCTCCAGGGTCCTCCCTTTTGAGCCCTTGTGTGATGCTGCATTGCCTATTTTGACCCTCAAGGTGGTCTTTTTGGTAGCGATCACCTCGGTGCGTGGCGTGTCAGAGCTGGCTGCGCTTTGTATGAAGCCTCCTTATTTTTTTTTTTTTTAAATTGTAAATTTTTATTGCAGAAGCAGGGAACATGGCATAACACATTAAGCATAGATATACATCAGCTAACATAGAAATTGCAATAGTTAACATATAGATTACAAGAATGAATGCCGAATGGGCTGTAGATCCACCCCAGGCATCCCCCAGCGCGCAAAACCCAACGCGTCATGGTCTAACTTACGGAGGCTGACCGCGGGGGCCAAGGAATGTGAGAGGCTAATTAACCTTGATTATAGATCGCCGCCGTCAGCCAACCGGACCGCGAGCTACCGGGGTGTCCCTCTCAGCTGATAGTGTCTTATGACTAACGAACCGTACTGAAACGTGAAGTCTGCATGCTCCGCTTCCATTTTTCCTTTAGAGAAGAAAAAAGAAAGATTAAGGAACTAAAGTGAAACATAAGGGGGGAGGACAGGACGACATATCGACACAGGAGGGAAAGGGGGAAAGATGGGGGACAAGGTAGGGAGGAATGACGAAAGGAGGGGGGGGGAGAGAATTGGAAAGGGGGAAGGACGGGCGGCGCACTCCCGAGATGAGGGTGTCACCCCGCAGGAAGACCCTCCTCTACTCCCGCAAAAAGGCCAAGTAGTCCGCCGAAAGGACGAAACGATCCCACTCACGCCACCTCTCTGTGTATATTGGCCTTCCCTTTCAGAGAAGCTGTCATCTCCTCCATTCTACTAATGTTGCCAACCCTGGCGAGCCACATGGCCGTTGTGGGAGGCGAGGTCGACTTCCAACAGGACGGGATGCATGACCTGGCTGCGTTCAGGAGGGGCGCCAGGAGGGACTTGGTCCTCTTCCGGATAGAAGTGGGGGCTACCCCCGAGGAGATAGCACGCTGGGTCATCACCCAGGTCTATGTCCGTCAACATCTGAACTATTTTCCTGACATTCCTCCAGAACCCCGCCACGGCACCGCACTCCCAGAAGATGTGAATCATTGTGCCCCTGGCCCCAGAGCATCTCCAGCACAAGGGGGAGGCGGAGGGGAATATCTTCGCCAATCTAGACGGTACCAGCGTGAGAGGACTTTGTATGAGGCTTCTTGATATCTGCTGGACATTGACGACTTGTGGGCAACCTGTAACATGGCCTGCGTTTGCTCCTTAGTGAACTTCCTATTCAATTCCCTTTCCCATCCCTCCACAAACGGGGGCGTGTAAGAGTCCGGGGGGGTGATCAGTAAAGAGTATGCATAAGACAGAGCCCCTCTGAAATGGCCCCTCCCCACACAAGATCGCTCGAATGGGGTCGGGGGTCCCACGGCTTCCGCCACCCTGGTCAAGGATCTTTGGTAGTGTGTTAGCTGCATGGTCTGCCATATATTCAGGGGGGTCAGGGAGTGTCTGGCCGCAAGGTCGTCCAGCCGAAGCCATCCCGACCCTTCGTGTAGGTGCATAACTCTGAAGCGGTCGCGTCTCACCCAGGACTGGAACGTGCCGTCTGAAAGGCCTGCCGGGAAATCCGGATGCCCCAGAACAGGGGTCATTGGTGAGGCAGATGGCAGGATGCCCAACCTTGGAAAAAACCTGCCCACAATTTTACGGGTGGGGCCTATTGTAGGGTGTTTGTTCAGGGCGGGAGTCCGATCCAGTGGAACCCAGGGGAGCCCCGAAAGGGGGATCCCCGAGGCCTCTTGCTCGATCGTCATCCACTGCTTCATAGAGGAGTGCCTACACCAATCGAGCACGCGTGACAGGTGAGCTGCTGCGTTTTCCCAATCCGGAAGACCCAATCCCCCCCTCCCCTTGGGGAGGGCAAGGAGGGGGGCCGCCAGTCGATGTGGTCTCCCTGCCCATACAAATCTGGAGCATAACCCCGACAATCTAAAGAAAGTGTGGGGGATATCGATCGGAAGGGCCTGAAATAGCTATAACACTCTTGGTAGGATGTTCATTTTAATAATGTTGGACCTGCCAAACCAAGAGAATGCACTTTTGTTCCATTTCTGTAGGTCATCCTCGACCCTTCTCAGCAGTGGGGGGAAATTCAGATTGTATAGTTTTTGGGGGTGGGCCAGTATCAATGTCCCCAGGTAAGTTATAGCCTCCTTCTCCCACTTAAAAGGACAATTTTTCGAGATCTGCATCAGTCTCCTAGGGGGAATGTTGATGTTGAGAGCGGAAGATTTTTGATAGTTTATTTTATAATTAGAGACTGCTTGGAAGGCCTTGAGTTCCGCTAGGAGGATGGGGAGGGACGTTTCAGGTCGAGAGATAAAAAATATCAGGTCGTCGGCGTAAGCCGCAACCTTATGTTCTCCTCGCCCCACCCCAATACCAGCAATGTCAGTTTTTCCTCACGCAGCGAAGGAATGGCTCCAAAGTCAATATGAATATCAGGGGAGAAAGGGGGCACCCCTGGCGAGTCCCGTTGGCCAGATTGAATGGCTCGGACGCCACCCCGTTCACCACGACGGACGCCGAGGGGCATGAGTAGGAGGCCATGATCCAGCGTGTCATGTTCTCTCCCAGGCCAACCTGCCGGAGGGTGGCCGAGATAAAATCCCAGCTCACCCTATCAAAAGCCTTCTCGGCGTCCGTCGAGAGAAGCATCGTCGCCGGGCCCCCCAAGCGCGCCCGGTGAATCAGGTTTATAACCCTAGTGGTGTTGTCTCTTCCCTCTCGCGTGGGGACAAAACCCACCTGATCCCAATGTATAAGGGACGGGATAAATGGGGCAAGCCTGTCCGCTAATATTTTATTGAACAGCTTAATATCGCAGTTCAGCAAGGAGATGGGCCTATAGCTACCGCACTGAGCCGGATCTTTCCCAGGCTTAGGGATGACGGTGATGTTTGCCCTTAGGGTGTCTCTAGGTGGAGGTAGGCCATCTTTTAAGGAGCCGAATGACGCGATAAATTGGGGGCAGAGGATCCCAGCAAACTCTTTGTAATAATCTAAGCTAAACCCATCTGGGCCTGGTGCCCTACCCGGCTTGGTGTTCTTTATGGCTCTCATGAATTCCTCCGACTCTATGTCCCTCTCGAGGGCCTCTACCACCTCGTGCTTTAGTCGGGGGAGTCCAGATTCCCGGATATATCTTTCTATGTTGCTCATGGAGGGGGCCGGGCGTGTAGCCGGTAGGTTGTAGAGCCTTTCATAAAACTCTCTAAACGACCGAGCTATATCCGCCGTCAGATGGGACCCTTTGCCTCCCCGATCCTGGATGTGAGGGCTGAAATTTCTGGCACGCTGTGCTTTCAGAGCTCTAGCCAGGGCCTTCCCGCATTTGTTACTGTATTCATTAAAAAAACGCCGACTTCTAATCGCCAGGCTTTTGGCTTCGGCAAGGCAGATGTCTCCGAGGGACTCCCGGAGGCGCACCAGCTTGGCGCCCAGTGCCGCATCGAGGTACGTTTATGTTCGGCCTCCGTCTCAAAAATCTCTCGAGTCAAGAGATCGATTTGCTTGTTCCTCTCTTTCTTGAGACGGGCCCCGTGTTTGATCAACAGACCCCGAACCACGCACTTGTGGGCCTCCCACAGAGACATCCGCGAAACCTCACTTGTGTCGTTTGTTGCAAAATATTCCGAAATAGCTTTATGGATGTCTGCCTTTACCCCCGGGTCCTGTAAGAGGGAGCTATTCAACCTCCATTGGCCCCTCAAAGGAGCTGTGTCCGGGATGGAAATGGTTATGGAGATTGGGGCATGGTCCGAGACAGTTATCTGACCGATGTCCATTTCGAGAAGCCTCCTTATTTTGAGTGGCATAAGGATAAGGTGTTTTTTTTGCTTTAAACCTGATTATTTTTGCCTAAGGTTGTTTCTCCCTTTCATCTTAATGAGGAAGTGGTCTTGCCTTCCTTGTGTCCAGCACTGACTAATTCTAAGGAAAGGACCCTCCATTGGAGGGTCTTGGATATGGTCAAAGCCATCAAGTATTACCTGGTTGCGAATCCTTCAGGAAATCAGATTTGCTCTTTGTTCTAACAGAAGGTTCTAGGAAGGGCTTGCCACCAGCCAAGTCCACTCTTAGTAAGTGGATCAGACAGGCGGTGGTGCAAGCATATTCTGCCAAGGGGAAGGAACCCCCTTTTCGGATCACAGCTCATTCTACCAGAGCTATTGGTGCCTCTTGGGCTTTTTAACACCAGGCATCTGTTGAACAAGTTTGTAAGGCCGCCACTTGGTCTTCAGTTCATACCTTTACCAAGTTTTACAAGGTTGATGTTAGGGCCTCAGCTGATGTTGTCTTTGGCCGAAAGGTGCTTCAGGCGGTAGTGAAATGAACTACATGCTGTTCCGCACTGGGGATCCCGCCCTATATGGACACTGCTTTTGGATGTCCCACATGTCATCACTGGGACGACCTGGACTGGATATAGGGAAAAATACAATTCTGTAAAACTCACCTGTAGAATTGTTTTTGAATATATCCAGTCCAGGTCGTCCCACCCCGCACTTGTTTCATTATCTCTTGTCTGCCTGTTATGGGAATTACCATTTTTATATTGGACCGTTGTCCTTAAGTTTTTTGTTGGAGAGAGTACATGCTGAAGCTATGTGAAGTAACATGTTTCTTGGCCTCCCAGCCTGTCTCTTTTTCTTACTGTTGTTTAACCACTGGGAAATCATAGTGAGACACCTGCTTTTATAGGGGGCCGGTAGGAGTGACAGCTTTTGATCTTGCAGTCGAGCGCCCCCTGGGGGCGGAATACCCACATGTCATTACTTCTGGGACGACCTGGACTGGATATATTCAAAAACAATTGGTGAGTTTCACAGAATTGTATTTTTTTAACCTTTTGAATGAAAAATCCCTTTACATTAAGCATCATTATAAACCCACCTTTACGTTTTATGTTCAATAGATATTTTCTTGGTGTTCTGCTCGGGCCCCTCCATTCTTGACAACTGGGTTATCCGCCACAAGGTGGCGCAGTTGACTGCAAGACGAAGCTTGTGGCTCCTCCCATCTCATATAAAAGCAGGTGTTACCCTGATAATCCCCAGCGTTCTCTTGCAGTCTGACTGCGAAGATGGATGTTATCTCTCTCCATAGATATCGCAGACAAGCAGGACATCCCAAGCCCGTCGGCCGCTGCAGCCCTATTCCCACCTGGTTCAGTGGACCCTTTCTGCCTCCCAGCCTCTGGCTATGGATACAGGTGATGGTAGAGGAACGCCGAGGGTCAGGCATTCGAAATAGCTATGCTCTGGGCCGCAGACCCGGTTACAAAGGGTAGCCGGCCATAGGCTGTGGTGAGCCTATATGGGGGGAGGGGAGGAATCACCTGGGGATCCCTTGTGTTGTCTCCCACAAGCTTTATTTGTGTACTGTTTTTGTGCATTACCTTGTGACTTCACTTACTCACCTTTCCTCCTCTTCTGCCCCTCTCCTCTCGTCCAGGCTGCGAGGAGGGGGGGGCACGGCCGGTGCCGTCTGTTCGGGCTCAGGGGCGGGAGGGGCCGAGTGCTGGGTGCGTGCGTCGGCGCGTCTCCCTCCGTGGCAGGGAAGGGCCTTGCCTCCCCTGCCAGTTTCCTATTGCGGTCCGGGCGCCATTTTGGTTTGGGCGCCCGGCTCCTCGCCGCCTGCTGGGTGAGGGGGCTGGGCCGTGCGATGACGCATTCCGTGTCATCGTCACGCGGCCCGCCCCTTGAGGAGCTCGTTGTCGGCGCCATTTTGTGGTGCATGGTGGCTGCTGCGTTCTCTCCCTGAATCCTCGCGCTGCCGGCTTCTTCCAGATCGGCTGCTCCTGGCCCTGTTCCCTGGTTGCGGTCTGTGAGTCAGTTGGTTTTGATTGTTTTGATTTTTTGTATTGTGCATGCGCTGTGGGATGCTTAGTTTTTGCTTCCTTTGTATTTTCCAGATGGGCCCCAGATTATCCATAGAGTGGTTCCTCCCGATCTCTTCCCCCCCCCCCCTTCCTGCCCAGTTGCTTAAGGGGTTCAGAGGGACCAAATTGGGGTTTGTCTGGTTCTGGGCCGTTAGTGCTTTGTTACCTGATTTCTTCCGCTATAATCACCATAATGGATGCTTCTGGGGATAGCGAGCTTGGGGCCCCCTCGGGACTTGTGAAGCTCTGTCTTTTGTGTGGTACATGCCCTCTGAGCGGTCGCAGCACTGTTTGTGTATCCTGCGCGCAAAGCGTCATTTCGGAACAGGATGATGCGACCGTTGCCGGCCCAGTCCCATTTTACCGACGTCCTCGCCAACACCCCTGCATCTGCATTTAGCCCCCAGTGAGGGGGGAGCGAGCAGGGGGTCTCATACGGATTTGGCACTCAAAGTGGCCAGTATAGAGCATCAGTTGTCGCGTTCGGCCGCTGGAAAGGCCACGCGTAAGAAGCGGCATTTGGAACCGGTTTATTCTATTTTTGACGAGGATGATGATGATTATGAGGCCTTTGGTGGCCGAGGCTCCATGGAAGAAGGTGAGTTATTTTATGATTCTGACTCCTCAGGTGATCGACCGTGGGGTTTTGACAGTGGCCCTGGGTCCTCCTCGGACAAGGACTGTTGGCTTCCCAATGACACAGAGAAGCTGTTATCTGCGGTTTTTGAAGCCTTGCATATTGTACCCCCTAAGGCAGCCAAAAAGAAGCAGGGGGACCTGTTTCAACCTGAGAGACAGCGTCTTGTCTTTCCTGAACAGGGCCACTTCTCTAAAATAATTTTTAAGGAATGGGAGAAGCCTAACAAGCTGCCGTCGGTGTCTAAGGGCCTGGACAGACGGTATCCCTTTTCGGAGGACTTGATTCGCCTCTGGTCCCGTCCCCCTGAGGTGGATGCTCCTGTTTTGGGGCTCTCCAATACCTCGGTTATGCCGTCTCCTGATACTTCCCCCTTGTGCGATCATGCTGACAGGCGCATGGATCAGCTGGCATGTCACACTTTCACTTTTGTGGGCACTGGTCTTCGCCCTGTCTGTGCCGCGGCCATTGTCTCCATAGCCATCAAAAAGAAGGTGAGACGCATTGTGGATATCGGCAGAGCTCACAAGCAAGCGGAGGAGTATAAGGATCTCTTAGCTTGCGCGGACTTCATTGCCTTTGTGATTTCAGCCATGGATGATACCGTCCGGCTTGGCGGCAGGGCTTCGGCCCTGCTGGTCGCTCTTCGTCGTTCTATCTGGCTGCTCTCACTGGTATTCTCTTCCTGGGACTCCGGCTGTTCGGGGGGCATCTGGATCTCCTGGTGAAGGATGGGAGGCTCCCTCAACGTCGGAGGCCTGTGCTGCCCTTTCGGGGCTCTTCTTCCTTTCGTCCCTTTTGGGACCCCCTACTGGGTGTCCAAGCCCACTCCCAAGGCCTCTCAGGCATGAGGAGGCGCCCTCACCCATTCGGGTGGGGGGAACAGCTTCTGCTATTTGCTCACATCTGGAGACAGCACGTCTTGGACCGGTGGATTCTGGAGGTGGTGTCCTCCAGGAAAAAAAATAGCTGGCAGCTTGGCCTCCCCCAAGATTTCTTCGGACGCGGATTTCCCAGAACCCATTGACGGCGCAGGGCTTACGATTGGCTGTCCAACGATTTCTGTTTTCCGAAGTGATTTGTCCCGTGCCTCACGAGGGTTCTATTCCAATCTTTTCCCAGTGCCCAAGAAAGACGGTGCTCTGACGCCTATTCTGGACCTGAAGGGTCTCAACAGATTTGTCAGATTCAAACATTTCCGCATGGAGACCTTACGGTCAGCGGTGAATTCACTTCGGCGAGGCGACTTCATGACCACGGTGTACATCAGGCATGCTTACCTGCACGTCCCTATATTCCAGGGACATCAGAAGTTCAGAAGAGGTTAGCGCTGGAGGATCAACACTACCAATTTGTGGCACTGCCGTTTGGAATTTCTTCAGCCCCCCGGGTGTTCACCAAGGTGCTGGCGGGCGTCATGGCCCTGCTGAGGAGCCAGGGCATTCGTATTCTTCATTATCTGGACGACTTGCTGATTGCGGCTCAATCTTTTCAGCAGGCCGAGAGCGACACTCGGACGGTGTTGTCCACTCTCGAGGAATTCGTCTGGGTGATCAATTTTCCCAAGTCTTCAATCACTCTCCGTCATTGGTGAGTTCCTTCCTGGGCATGACGTTGGGACACCTCTCAAGTCAAGGTGTTCCTCCCCCAGCCTGAGGTGGAGGGTCTTCAGATGCAGGCACAGGCCTTGCTGTCGTGTCCATACCCGTCCATCCATCTGGGGATGCAGCAGGTGGGACTCATGGTGTCTTGCTTCGAGGCTGTACCCTTCGCCCAGTTCCACATGAGACCTCTTTAGTTGAATCTCTTGACCGTTTGGGATCGGACTCAGGAGTCCTTGGAGCAGGAGTTCTCTCTGTCCCCTCTGGCCAGGCGGTCCCTCTCGTGGTGGTTGGACGCAAGAAATCTTCTAGTGGGCAGGTCCTTTCTGACTCAGCGTTGGGAGATTGTCACCACGGACGCCAGTCTGACCGGCTGGGGAGGCTTTTGGCAGTCGCTGAAGTTCCAGGGCCAGTGGGGCCTGCAGGAGGCTTATGTACCTATCAATCTCCTGGAGCTGAGAGCGATCCGGTTGGTCCTGTTTCATTTGACCCCGCATCTTCGGGGTTGTGCGGTCCAGGTCCGCTCGGACAATCAGACGGCGGTCGCCTACATCAATCATCAGGGCGGAACTCGGAGCAAGCGAGCCCTCAAGAGGTGACTCAGATCCTGTCTTGGGCGGAGGAGAATGTTCCCTGCATCTCGGCGGTTTACATCCCCGGGGTGGAGAACCAGGAGGCAGACTCTCTGAGCGGGACTTCTCGTCTGGGGGAATGGTCTCTCAGCAACAAGATCTTTCACGCTCTGTGTCGCCACTGGGGTCAGCCGGACGGGGACCTGTTTGCGTCCCGGCACAATCACAAGCTTCCAAAGTTCGTCTCTCTGTCAAGAGATCCTCTGGCCTTCGCCACGGATGCGCTGGCAATTCCTTGGACGGAGTTCCGACTCCTCTATGCCTTTCCTCCTTTCCCTCTCCTGGGTCGCGTGCTGCGCAAGATAGCCCAGGAAGGAGTACCGACCATCACCACCATGGTTCGCAGACATAGTCCGGATGTCAGTGGATCGCTACGTCATGCCCGACAATCCAGGGCTTCTCACTCAGGGTCTGTTACACTACCCCAATTTACAAACGCGGGCTCTGACGACTTTACTGCTGAAACCTCCATCTTGACGGAGAAAAGGCTGTCTGTCCCAGTCGTGCGTACCATGATTCAGGCTCAGAAGAAATCCTCCTCCATGATTTATTACAGGGTCTGGCACTCTTACATTGCCTGGTGTGAGTCTAGGGGTTTCCCTTGTGGCACATTTTCTTTTTCTAGGATTTTGGAGCTCCTACAACATGGTTTGGATTCGGGCCTCCAGCTGAGTACCCTCAAGGGGCAGGTTTTGGCCTTGGCTATTTTCTTCCAAAGATCCTTTGCCAAGAATAGACTTAACAAGACCTTTTTCCAAGGAGTCACTCATGTACGTCCACCGCGTAAGCCTATGCTACCGGTGTAGGATTCGAATTTGGTGCTTTCTGCTCTCCCGGGTCCCCCCTTTGAGCCCTTGTGCGATACGGCTTTATCCATTTTGACTCTGAAGGGGGTCTTTTTGGTAGCTATCACTTCGGTGCATCGCGTCTCGGAGCTGGCGGCGCTTTGTATGAAGCCTCCTTACTTTGAGCGGCATCAGGATAAGCTGGTTTTTCTTCTTAACCCTGACTTTTTACCCAAGGTTGTTTCTGCCTTTCGTCTCAATGAGGACATTGCCTTGCCTTCTTTGTGTCCCGCGCCTTCTAATTCTAAGGAGAGGACCCTCCATTCCCTCCATTCCATCCGAGTCCTTAGGTACTACCTGGTTGCTACGGAATCCTTTAGGAAGTCAGATTCTTTTTTTGACCTTCCTGACGGGCCTAGGAAGGGCTTGCCTCCAGCCAAATCCACTATCAGCAAGTGGATCAGACAGGCGGTGATGCAAGAGTATTCTGCCAAGGGGAAGGAACCCCCTTTTTGGATCACAGCTCACTCTACCAGAGCTATTGGTGCCTCTTGGGCTTTTCAGCACCAGGCTTCTGTTGAATAGGTTTGTAAGGCCGCTACTTGGTCTTCAGTTCATACTTTTACTTAAGTTTTACAAGGTTGATGTTAGGGCCTCAGCTGATGTTGTTTTTGGCCGTAAGGTGCTTCAGGCGGTAGTGTCATGAACTACGTGCTGTTGCTCACTGGGGATCCCACCCTCTCTTGGACACTGCTTTTGGATGTCCCAACTGTCAAGAAATGAGCAACCCGAGCAGGACGCCAAGAAAAATACAATTCTGTGATTACTCACCTGTAGAATTGATTTTAATGGTGTCCTGCTCGGGTCGCTCCATCCCACCCTTGTTCTGTTATCCTCTTTTGCCTTGTTATGGTGATTACAGTTTAAGAGAGTTTATTTTGTGGCTGTGTGAATTAACATGGTCTCTGGCCTCTCGGCTTTTCTCTGTATTACTGCTTTTCAACGCTGGGGATTATCAGGGTAACACTTGCTTTTATATGAGCCGGGAGGAGCCACAAAATTCGTCTTGCAGTCAACTGCGCCACCTTGTGGCGGATAACCGAATTGTCCCGAGCAGGACACCATTAAAATCAATTCTACAGGTGAGTGATCACAGAATTGTATTTTTTGAAGAGTTTACAAAAAGTAAATAGTAATAGCAATGTAAAAGTCAGTAACAAGTGTAAAGAGGCTCTCATTAAAGTAAGTCCACCCAAATAAAAAACAAAAGGAATACCCTTTATCCCCACAGCTGATCGGTCCAATGCAGTGAGAAACATACCACGTTGTAAGATCAAGATCCCACTCTGCCCAGGCACAATGCACGTCACCAGCAACTTCTGCAGCTAACAGCCATACATGCCGCCAGTCACCGTGACACTTCCACGTCCTCTTCCTTCACTGCAATGGAGCGGGCATGCCAAGGCGGGACTGACATACTGTCTACATTGCAGCTGTTTTGTCCTACTCTGATCACATGAAAGGTATCAGGTGACGAGGACTGTAACCTGCTGTCCCATTGCACTATTCACCAGTGATGACAGTATCCTACTTCCCCCAACATCACTCACAGTGACTCATACGTGCCCACTCTATTCAGTACATGCCTCGGCACACTCCCTCTATTGCAAAGAAAGCCTCTGTTTAATACTTAATCACCTGATCAGCCCATCTGATGTTGGTGGTAGCCACCCAATTAAGTGGATTCTTAAATGTACCAACCTCAACTAATCTTAGTCGCATACAACCATAAATATGAAAGCATTTAACCAAACCAAGCTGACGAAATACTTCATTTACAGTTAAAAAAAAACTAAAAAACATATACAGTAATTCATATGTAGCACTATTGCATTTTTATATTTTATTATGTATACACATATTTATCTGTACTTATTCAGTGATGTGGGCACTATGGCTGATTTGAACAATTGTGCTTATTATTTTTATTGGATTCCGGTCCAGGAAGGATTAGTTATTAGCTGACATCCAACCATCTCCCCAATTTTTGGTGTTTTTAGTGGAGTTTTAACTGTAGTTTGTGTCCCATATTGTTGTGGATTCATGAAATAAAATAGGTACCATATTTTTCGCCAAAGTAGGGGAAAAATGTCTATGCGCCTTATAGGGCGAATGTAAAAAAAGTAAACTCACCCGTTACCGGTGCTCCTGCGTTGCCTGCCACACTGCGGGAACCCAGAAGAAGACAGAGGAGCGGCGTGCTCTGTCCCCGCCGCTGCTATCGCTGTCTTTTCCGGCAGCAGCAGGGACAGAGACAGCACCCACCGCTCCTCCATCTGCTGCCTAATCCTGGGCACGGGAGAACACCCAGTGCAGCAGGTGGGCGTGGCCTGAACCGACTCGGGGGAATGCCACCCTGCCTATGGGGAATGTGAGGGGGAATGCCACACTGCCTATATGGGGAATGGGAGGGAGACTGGCACACTGCCTATATAGGGAATGGGAGGGGGGAATGCCACACTGCCTATATGGGGAATGGGTGGTGGGAATGCCACACTGCCTATATGGGGAATGGATGGGGGGGATGCCACGCTGCCTATGCCACTGGGGTATCCCACATGGCCTATGGGAATAGGAGAGGGATGCCACGCTGCCTATATGGGGAATGGGATGGGGGGATGCCACACTGCCTATGGAATAGGGGCATCCCACCTGGCCTATGGAAATGGTATGGGGCATACCACACTGTCCATGAGGAATGCCACACTGTTTGTAATGGTGTCAGGGATTGCCGGACACCCTTCTTTCATGAGCCAGCAATCCCCAATCTCCACCGCCTCTTGTGCCTATAGACAAGCCCCCGCTCGCTGGAGACACGGGTTATGCCTCTCCAGACTCGGTTGCCCCCAGGACTTACTGGCGCAAAGATTGCTGGCTTATGGTGAAGACGGGTGAACTGCGGGGTATCCCAAATCAGGAGTTCAAGCGAACAGAGTCCAAAAACGTCTAAACCAAGGGGCAAGGCAGAGAATAGTCGAGACAAGCGAGGGGTCAAGGCCGGGTGGTCACAGAAGCCAACAGGTCCCAGGTCACAGAATCCAAGGGGTAAGCAGAAGCAAGGTCAGACAGGCAGAAGGTCGGTGCGAGCAGCGGACAGGAGTGGTCAAAGACGGAGCCGGATCAAAACACGAAGACGTATTTCCAACAGCACACCCAAGCTAGAAATGGCTATAACGGGCACTGGTGGTCAGGGCAAGGACATATTTAAAGGGGAACTGGCCGATGGGAAGGGGGAATGTAATGATTGGTGTACTAATGCTTGGTGCAACTAGATCTTGCTCCTGATAGGAGCTACCCCAGGGACTGGACCGCCCTGACCAGTCAGGCTGTCCAGCCCCTGGGTTCATCCGAACCGGAGGAAAACCCCCCCTACCCCCCCCGGACCCGGGTAGGACGCGAGCACGTGACAGGCTGCCGGAAGGAAGAGGACGCCGAGGGAGAAGGCTCGCCAGCCAAGGAAGCGGAGGAGCCGTCCACGCCGCCAGGAACCCTAGCCGCCGCCGAGGCGGAGGCCGAAGCCCTGGCGGGAGGGGAGGATGGAGAGGCGGCCGCCGGAAGACCGGAGCCGGCCGAGACCGTGCGAAGGCACCGTGGGACCGGCCCCCAGGTAAGTTTCTAACAAATGGTGTGTTTTGGTTTAAAATTTTTTTTTTTTTATTTTCCTACTCCAACTCCTAGGTGCATCTTATGGGCAGGTCCGTCTTATATGGCGAAAAATCCAGTATGTTTTTTTGTAAATGATGTAGGAGGCTTAACAATTGTGAAGACAAGCTATCATAGTGATATACCTTGCTCCAGTGTCTTATTTCTCCTAATTAATTTCCCAATGAGTAGGAAGGGAGGTCTACAATTGTCCTGGGCGATGCTCCAAGTAAAGAGATGATCAGATCATCAGCACTGCATTGGGGCAATCAGGACCATAGGCAGTATATAAGGGGTGCATCTTTTCCTTTAGCTGTCTGGCAGATTTAAGCAGGTGCAAGTTTCCTTGAATTATGCAGTAGAAGCTTATTATGGCTTGGGTGAAAGGTGAGCAAGTCTTGTGAAGGTGGGAAGTTTGTGATTTTTTTTTCGGCATTACACAAAAAGGTGCTACAGCTATATTTTATTTGTTATGTTATTATCTTTTCCCTGTATTTAACTCCTCTTTGTATGCTGTATTTTCTGTCTGGTTAAGTTCACAGTAGCATTTTAAACCTAATGCAGCACTATCTAACTATAGGTATTCTTCCGTAGCTCCTACCCAGGGAATTAAGAGTAATGAAAACCAAAGGTGAATGAGCCGTGCCATAACTTTCTCCTTGCGAGTCTAATGAGGCTCTAGTTAATGTGTATTTTTCATTATTCCATTTGAAATGTTCAAATATTTATTTCTTGAAAAATTAATGGCCTGGTGCTTTAAATCACTAAAGTGAATGCGAATTTAAAAATGTTTTACTGTAAAGTAACTTTTCATAGTCCATCTTCAATCGTTGAAGGTGGTGTGTTCTATTGACTCCCCACCTTTTAGAGAGTGTACAGTGTTTAGGATTCCTAATGCAGATATCCAGTCACAAAAAAACATTGCTCCTAGCGCAGGAAGATGTTTTCCCCGTTTATAACTTACCCTCCACCAAATGTACTTGTACAGCTTATCCACTCATGATAGAAATTGTCTTGTGTTTCTCAATGAACATTGACCACTAGGGGGTGGATTGGATCCCACCTAGCTAGCAGAAAAAAAAGTACAAAGCTACATGAACACTCAAGTCAATTAAAATCAAGTACAGAAAAAAAGGAGCAAGGAGGACAAATCAATATAAGATATAAATATATACCATATTCAATATAATTTTATAAATAAGAAGTAAAAGTAGTAATTAGAATAATGGAACTTGAAGAGCAATAAAAAAGCTTCAAAAATATGTAAACAATTCACAATAAAGTGAATTAAAGTGACCTTTGACCAAATGAGTTTTTTTCTTAGTTGTGACTGCTAGATAGAGCATTGTCTGTTTATCATTAGTGCAACTGGAGCAAGGGACAGTGTTAGGTGTTATAGTTCTACAAGAGAAGAGCATGGCTTATCCACTCAATGTATGCAATGACGGGGTGTGTAACCTGATCAACAAAACAAGCAATGCTATTCCTTTTTAAATAAGATAAGCCCCCCCCCCCCCCCCCCCCCGCTGATCCTGTCACACCTTAGTCTCAGAAGATGCCGGTTAGTCTGTAGCTCGCTCGACCCCTTGCTGTGAAGAACGTCGGGAGCAAGCTGACCGTGAACACCAGCTCCAAGTTTTGCAGCTAAAGCTTCGGCACCCTCAACCCAGCACAGCTGGTAGCGGGCCCCCTGAGAACCAGGCCCCAAAGTTGCGTGCAGAGGATTTCCCAGTCTTGGACAAAGGCACAGATCTGGACACCTTTCTGCTGGCTTTTGAGACAGTTTGCCATCAATACCGTGTCCCGGAGGATCAGTGGGTCAGGTACTTAACCCCTCGACTTAGGGGTAAAGCCCTGGAAATCTTTGGGTACCTACCCAGCGAGACCGCCCTGTGCTACGAGGGGGTCAAGCAAGCTCTGATCCGTCAATATAACCTTACCCCGGAATTTTATCGCAAGAAACTGCGTTGTGGCCCCACAGACAGCTGGGCTGACCACATGAGGGCGCTACAGAGAGCAGTCGAGCAGTGGACCACCGGCTTAGAAATCACCACCATCCAGCAACTGAAGGAGCTGATCACCATTGAACAGTTCCTCTGGAATTGCCCTGAGGATCTGCAGCAGTTTCTGCGTGACCGGAAGCCGAAGGGGGCCTCAGCGACTGCAGCACTTGCGGATGAATACAGTCACAGCAGAGCCCAGGAGCCCCGGAAACCTGCCAGCTGGAAAGTGGGTAAGCCGCCGCTGGCGTCTGTTGTACATGCCCCTCAGCCCAAGACCCCTGCCCCTACCCCCTTCTCCAGGCAAGGGGGGCCCCAACTGTGTCACCACTGCAACCAACCAGGACACTTCAAGGCTACATGTCCTCAGCGCCAGCAGGGCCCGTCCCAGAACTCCTCCACGGTGCTGTATGTGGGTAGGGGTGCTGGGAGGTCCCGGGACAATTTGCAATTCGTCACTGTGTGCCAAGCTGTAGCCGTGGGACTTAGGGACACAGGCGCAGAGACAACTCTTGTGCGCCCGGAGATGGTGTCCCCACCGGACTTCCTCCCTGGAAAGACTGTCTCAGTCTCCGGAATTGAGGGAGGTGCATCAGCACTCCCCATGGCAAAGGTTTATTTGGACTGGGCGGGGTGTGCGGGAGGTGGGGGTATCGCCGAATATCCCTGCCGGTGTTTTGCTGGGGACAGACTTGGGGCGGCTAGTGTCTCAGTATGTGGCCACTGAACCCCCGAGGTCTGGTCCCCCAGAATGTAATAACATGTATATTCCAAGGTGTGCAAATAATATGAGTAATGTGAGTAACCTACCTGCTACAGGGAATGTGGGGGTAGGGAATATAAAGTGTGCTTCGTCCTTCCGGAGGGAGGAGGGTTACCCAGCAGCTGGGGAGGGAACTGCGACTGAGGTGAGGGCTGTTCCAGGAGACGTGGGACCCCTAGGTAAGTCCACATCGCAGGGTTTCTCCGCAACTGGGGTATCAGAGGGCCAGGCTGGTCTGTCTGGACTGGCGGCTTGGATGGGAATGGAAGGGGGGCAGGCATTACCTGAGGCCACAGCGGCTCTGGCCACTGTCGTGAATAGTGAGAGCGCTGGTGGCTCAGGGGCCCCGCGGGGCTCTAATTGCTCCCTTCCTCCAAGCCAAGTGGCTGCCAGGGCCGACGGAGGTCCGGAAGGAGGTCCTGGGAAACGGACAGGGAATGGGATGGTCTCTTCTATTCCAACCACCCCACGTCCGGGGTTCCTGGCACCTCAACCCGAGAGGACCAGTCCAGGCCAAAAGCAGGGGTGGTGGAACCTGCAGGTGGGGTGGGGGGTGTCCATGGAGAGATGGGACCCCTAGGTAAGGCCCCACTGCAGGGGTTCATCACACCCGGGGTGTTAAGGGACCAGGGTGTTCTGCCTGGACCGGCAAATTGGGTGGAAGTGGTGGAGAAGCAGGTCCCAGAATCCCCTCAGGGGACCGACCGCTCCTTCCCTTCCTCCCAGGAGGCTGCTGAGACAGGCGGAAACCCAGAGGTGGGTCCCGTGAAACTGACTGAGGACATGGTGATCCTGACCATGTCCAGGCAGAGATGTGGGGTAGCATCCATCAAACACTGATGACCCCCAGAGAGTCCTCCCCAAACAGGAGATGCAGCTCCACTTGGGCCCAGACCCCAGCCGTGTGGTCTGGAGACAAGTGTGGCTGTACCCAATGATGGTCAAGCCAGGGTCACCAGGAGAGTGGCCTGAGGACCAGCAGTTGGTGGTTCCCTATCTGTCCAGGGCTAAGGAGTGCTATGCCTTAGAGAGCCGGACGATTGGGCACATAGGGATCACCAAGAAGCCAGTGGGGCCTGACCTGGCTGCCCACTGCCATTTGTACCATACCTGTCAGAGGGTGGGGGTGGCAGGGCCAAGTCCCAGCAGCCCACCGGGAACTCTGCCGCAAAGAAAGAGGTTGGTACCTGTGAGGAATAGGTCAAATATTATATTGCACCTTATCGCTGATGTCGGCATTCCCCTTTAAGAAACCTCACTTAAACAGGTCCTTAGCTATTCAGGAAGAGATAATTGGCATGTATGTGTTGAAAAGCACAGAGCACAGACCCCCGGCTGATCCCGTCACACCTTAGGCTGAGAAGAAGCCGTTAGGTCTGCAGATGGTCGACCCCTTGCTGTGAATTTGTCATAGCAAGGATAAAAATCGCAGACTTCCAGCACCAACAGAAACTGGACCATAACTGCGCGCCCATGTGTCGCAGCACCAAACCAGTTACAGAATCAGAACAGGCTCACAAAACCGCATAAGGGGATATGTAATTGTGTTCCTAGAAATAAAGGAAAAGCCGTAAACGGAGATCTAAGGTTCTGAACCACTCATGAACCTCACTTTTGGACTCATTGGGAGCACGGCATCCAGCCCGATAGTTTGGTACCGCTTACAAGGCCATACGACCCCCCTGCTCCGAGTTATAACCTCTAAAGGGTTTTAGGGCAAAAACACACCTGGCGGTGACGGCCCATCCCACAGAGGGGAGGGGGGCAGAGAGCCCTTGCAGCATAAATAGGGTGGTCTGGAACCAGGTAATTGTCACTCATCTGGAGGGGATATGCGGTCAGCATACTGGGGGTGGCCATCATCATCGATAAGCTCTTGACATACCCCTTGTGAGAGCTCCCCATCATCACTACTACTCTGCAACTGCATACTAAGGTAACTGCTTATTGTTTCTCTGTGTAATGCACTCAATCCTGTAACCTTCTCAGAATAGCATAATTGTATAATCTGTATCATTTCATATTACCTCATAGTTAAATGTTTGTTATTACTGCCTAGTGTGCATTAAAACTTATATTTAATCTGAGCTATCTGTTTTGCCTTAAACCAAGAATCTGTGTGTCCGGAGGCTTTGGGCCTTGTATCCCTGATAGGAGGGGTCGGACAAAGGGTTTTGGGGAACGCGGTCTTTGTGTCGGGAGGTCCCTGGTTAGTAGTGGGACCACGTGACACGCGGTTCCCTGACATGTCATTAAGGGGTAAAAAGCATTTCTGAAACCTGAGTTATGTGCCAACTTCATTTACAAGAGATACAGCAGATTCCAAATCTGCCATAAGAAAAAACAAGACATTTTGGGGGGGGGGGGGGGGGGGGGGTTCTTTCATTTTAATGTTACAGTCACGGGTTAAAAACGTCAATGCGCCACAGAAAATAATATCTATAAATAAACTGTAATAATAATAAAATAAAGGAATAAATCAAGGGTTAAAAAGGGATTTAGCATTGCTGGTCAGGGCACATGTTCTATCTTCCAGTCTTTGGGGGAGCCTTTTCTCCTGTGATGGAGTACGGGGGGCAAACGTAGTGTCTGGCTGAATGGTATTGTCAGTCACATTTACAACAGAACAGTTTCCTCTGTGTCTTTTCTGGTAACACCCATGACTCTAAGTGGGGTCGAAAATTAAAATCATTGCTTTAGTTTTTCCTGGTTGTGAGCTCAAAGTTTTGATCTCCAGCTGTCACCATAGAACTGGGAAATATGTCAAATATCTTCAAACCTGACTTAAGGGTTACAGTAGCTATCCGTTCCCTTTTCTATGCTGCTAAAAATGTTTTGCTTGGAGTGCCACTATAAATAACAGGTTATGGTTAATCATTTTTACACACATGCCAAGCAATGATGTATTTATTTGGTGCCCGGGCCATAGCCCTGTGTGTTTATAACCATGTATGCTTTCGAAGATTATCTATTGTCTTCTTCAATCCCTTGCATTTAGAGTTGCCAACACGGCTTGGCTCTTCTATTAGAAAAATTGCCTTCTCACCTTCATTCATTATGTAGACATAAATAATCCAAAAATGTTAGATGGTGCAAACGGAAACTATGGTGTAAACTTTTAAATTATGTCTACGAAATAGTTTTTGTTTTGCAGGACAGAAATGATTTACTGACTCAAATTTCTTATGTATTTAACAAAACCATAGAATCTTTTATTTAAGAGAGAAAACCAAGTAGCGGGCCTGTGTCCCATCACAGTATGGAGACAGAGTCATCTGTTCAGACATATGGATTTGTTGGCTACCGGACTGTGTTCACTGCATTAATATCCAATGTCCAGGAGTGGACACAACTGTTAACTAAACAGATGAGTTTGGATGCTGGTTAATGAAGATGCCAAAGTATTTTTTTTCTTTTGTATCTCCAGCTAAAAAAAATACACCAAAGCTTGGGTATTGTGTGTAACTGTTCTTTGTACACAACATCAATACTTTCAATTATTATCTATATTTATGAATTCTACATTAAACATAAACCTGTGTGGACACATATGATCTCTCTAATTTAAACATGTCTTGCCACATGACTTTATAACCTGTTTCTGACTTTTTCGTTTTATTGATGAATAGCATTTCAAAATGTGTTGCCAGTACTGATGAGCAAAACAAATCAAACCGGTGGTGTTACAATAGCCAGTTATCAATCAATATATGCTGAGAGGTGGGGTTCCCTGAATACCCTTTCCCTTTTTCCCTTCCCCATTCCGCTTTTCTTCACCACAATTTCTACTATTCTCTTTTTGGTTTTCCTTCTTTCCCCTTAAGGGGTCAAATCTTTGTCAAGTAAAGTCAAGTCATATACAGTCATAAGCAGAATGAAAGGCTGACCATTTGGTGACACATGCACCTTGGTGGGTGATATAACCTTATGGCAATAGTATTTTATGCACATAGAATTGCAGGGGTGGATTTCAATTGATGTGGGGTTTACATGATGTATTGTTGAATCGTCCTTTTGATTTCCTCTTTTAGGGTCTCTGTATATTACAAAATGTTAACACAAAGGTATTGAAAAAAAAAACGAAGCTATCCTGGAGGTCTTACTTGGATACATATTCTGTGCCCAATTTCAGGCATATCTTGGGCACGAGATGAACTAGTGCCAAAATTTAGCCCAGGAGCTTACTGACCCAGGTCAGTCTTTGGCCATCCCAAAAGGTGCTGAGCCCCACCCAATAGTCTTCCGAGCAGGTCAACAAGTGTGTGTTCATTTGCTGAGGCTATAGCATTGACAACCCCTAAAATGATGGTAGGGAAGCTTTAGTTTTGTGGGAGAAGATACTGTGGCACAGGTGGCGGTGACCTCTGACAGGCCATGATGCTAAGGCTATAGCATTAAATGGGCAGAACATGGGTTGGGGTGTCTAGGCTAGGAAAGGGGGTCCAAACGGCCAGGTACAGTCAGAAGAGTTTGGTGTGAGATTTGGGAGACAAGGATTGAAAAATTGAGGAAGGCTTTAGGCTAGGGACAACCTCCAGTCCAATCTGCCACAAAACATTGCAGCTCATACAGGAATAGTTTTGGTGCCCTATGGCCAGTCCACCCTTGCCTGGGGATGGGGATGCTGCAGCCCTGAGGACTTCTGTGTGTTGTAGCACTGTGAGTCTGTAAGACCAAAGAGTTTCCAGCGCTGGCCCAGGATAGTAGGTTAAGTAAAAGTCCCAGAAATGTAGCATCCTAGAATGTGAATGTGACACATTTCAGGTCTCCTGAACCCTTAGTTGAGCAATTTAATTTACCATGGATACAAAAAATATCTGTGTGTAAACCAGAACAGCCCCAAGCAGAAAGTTTGAATGTTGGCCAATCGTCTGCCGGCATCCAACTATGGCAAATTAGAATGGCAGGGAGGGAGTATGATGGCATGCTTATTAAGGGGCTTTTCTGCAGTAACTCCTTCCGTGTATACTTGTGCCAGACATGACGTGAGCTGCTCCTTTTCATTTTACAGGGACTACCGTATTTTAAAGCCCATTAGTAGACAATATTTTTTTATTCACTAAAAATAGAAATATATATAATATTCCCTTCTTCACACTGTCAATCAATATGGTGCAGGTGAACTAACCAAGAACAAAGCATCCTATATAGAAGGTCAATCCTTTGCTACTCAGTATAGTACTTTACCCCCTTAGAATTTCTCCATATAAACAATTACCAAGATGGTTTAACTTATATTTTACGGTTATGTATGATTCTGCAGAAAATGCATACAAAACACAAACATGGCTTCCTAGGAAGGGAAAGTTTGTCTCTTGCGTAAGCTTGTTATATTGTACCACTGGTGATCCTGCAGAGTTGCCTTAACAAGCGCCTCAATTCTGAATTTTCTTTTCATTTTTGCTCTAAAGGCCTCTAGTATTATGCCTTTGTTCCCGGGACCCTGCTTCTGTCCTGATATTAGGGCTTTGATGCACATAAAGCTTCACTGTCACCTCAGTTCTTCTTTGCTGTGTCCTATGCACTCTTCCACTTTGCTTTCCACTGCTTTCATGCAAACCAGCTGATCCATGTCACATACCTGAGTAAACAAGTAGTCAGAACAAGCAGGGGTGGAAGCCAAAGTTGAGTAGTCTGGATCAGCTGGGGTCGAAGTCAAAGCTGCTGGGTGAGCCGGGTTCAAAACTAAAACAAGTAGTCAGGACAAGCCAGGGTCAATGACAAAGCACATAGTCAGAGCGAAAGCCAAATGCTGGAATCCAGTAACAGGAACAAGAAGGGCTCGCTTCAGTCCAAAAATATCTGCTGGCAACTCCATGTGTTTTTGAGCATCCTAAAATGCGCATTTCGCAAAAGGGAACATGACGTCTGAGTAACTGCCCAGGATTCCATGTTGGGAATTTGGTATACTTACGTAGTGGGCAATCCCACAGAGCATGCGGGGGCTGCAGCTGCATACCCGCTATACCTTCATCTGAGGCAAGGAGGAGGTGTGGCATACTCACTATCACAACTGGTGAAGAGAATTCACTGGTCCATGCACAAGTTGGTAAGTCTACTGGGGCTCAGAGACTAAGAGACAGCCAGGACCTTTGATGTACAGAACCAGTTGGTTGAGACGGGCTGGTGAAGAGGCTGTCTCCAGGTCATGTCTACCAGTGTTTCCAGGACAGAGGTGTGCCGATGGTGACCAACAGAGACAGATATTTTTGCCCAGCGAAGGAGGATGGTTCACGGCAGGATTCCTGGATAAACACAGCTGGATTGCAGAGCAGGATCAAGTTGAGGATTACAGGAACAACTGCCTCAGCAGGGGCTTGGTGTTAGATGAGAGAAGGATGCTAGGTGGGGTAGACAAAGTCTCAGGATAGACACAGCTGGAACACAGGAGACTATGGAATATACACGTTGTTCAGGCACAGGCCTCAATCCTGTGTGGGATTTTGAATGCAAACAGGAGGCAAGGCGGGCCATTGTGTGGTTGTTTAATGCATTCCTTTAGATGTGCAACGCCTTTGCTTGGAAGGAATTAGGATTGCATATGTCTCCAGGACAGCCAGAATCACAGCGGAGCAAAGCAGCATTGCTGACACTCACTCCATTTAGCTTGGTCATCGCTGGACTGAGCGGAGTGTGCTGTTTGGCTTCCGATGTGCTGTAAGTAAATAAATGCGGTGATCGTGAGGATACTCACAGTGGGACATTCCAAATTGGTATGCCCTGTCAGAAAGGGACACCCGGAGAGTTAAAATCCATAGTGATGTTTCTCTTTAATGTGGTTTTAAAGATGTTACTGTAGCCATGCCTTGCTTGGGCCAATTTAAGAAGATCTTACTTTTTTTAAATGTTTTTTTCTTTTGTAAATGAATACATAGCCTAATGTAAGTGACTAGCTGCTTTTAAGAGGTCGTTGTAAAGGTTTGGTTGAAACAATGTTTGGAACGCTACGAGCTTGCTCACTCCTGGGTGCATTACTGCTCAGGTACAGAACTTACCCAGTTATTGCACTAAATGAAAGTAAAAATAGTCTAGTCCTGTAAGCTCAGCCTGCTGCAGACCAGTGATGGAAAAATTAAGCTCTTAGCCATGAGAAGTAACACTTAAAATTAATATTTAATTCCGCCGACAAAATGTTCTTTGCAGCTGAGCCTGAAAGCTTCCTAAGAGTTGTTTGTGCCTACAAGTTTAATAGCTCACTTGGAGGAGCAAGTGCCAGTTCAGCATAGAGCAGCCAAGGCTTGACAGTCCATGGAGATTAAGATCAGCAAAGCAAAAGACATTGCAGGGTTTCCACGATAAAGCCTTCTGTAGCTGGGAGATCTGGGGCAGCTCTAGTCTTGATAATTCTGGTTATCAGCCAGTATTGCAGCAGTCTCTCAATTGTCATTGGAAAGCATAACCCAACTCAAGCCAAAACATTTTTATTCTGGAGTCAGTTAGAACCCATTTAATTTCTTAGGGTTCTAATCAGTCCAGGTTATGGTGAGTAGGTAGCAATCAGTCAATACAGCTAAACAGATATATTTTACTATTGAGCCCAATTCCGAATTGAAAATAGGTGACTGAAAAAATATAGCAATAATTTCTAGTTATGTTCTACCCATGTCTGTAAATAAGACCATATTAATTTTCAATATATTTTTATTAATTTTCATGTTTTATTAGCAAATACAGACAGACAGTAGTCTGAAACTAATGCATGTTATAGGAAAACAGAATAACATTTTATAACATTATGACTTAGGATAGCTTGATTATCCATGACATTCTGTAAAAATATAGTAATCATAGACACACCTGACAGATGGAGACAGGTGGTCTATAATGGACACAACCCCTACTGTGAACCTGCTCTGACCACGTCACTTCAAAGCATACGTCCAGACATGCTGGGGCAAGTAGTTCATAAAGAAATAGGAACTCGCTGTGCACAGTAATTATAAACTGACCACATTATTTGAATCTGGCATGCATAACTGTCATCCCAGAATGGTGTCACAGACAGCAAAAAGAACTTTTAAATAAGTGCCTGCAATGGGCCTGAGAAATAAATGATAGAGTATTGCTTATACAGAATGTACCCATCCAGGACGTTGGGTGCTTTGCCAGCAGGGTGGGAAGATTGTGCAACAGGGTTGACTTTCCTAGTTATGTTTAAAAACCCCTGTCTGGCCATAAATGCTAAAAAAAGCAGGTATCACAATGTGCACAGTATTGAATTAAGGCATACAAAATTTCTTCAAACTTGACCTTTTGTGAAGTGTAAAAGTTGAACTCATCTGGTTAGATTTAATGTGCACTTGTCAGCAAATCTGACCATCTGAACCAGCAGCACATATCTCAAACTTACCTGCTAGGTTTGTATCAATGTTCCATCCAATTAAATTGGCAAATTTTTCTATAATTGATAGAGCATGCCCTAAAACTTGCTACTGTCACCCTAAACCATTCTAATCCCTGACTTTCCAAGGCACTTTAATGTGGATCCAAGGTCTAAAAAGACTGTTGGTTCCCTAAATTGCCCTTGGTTGGGGGGGGGGGGGGGGTTGGGTCCTGATTTAGGATGCCATGCTGTGTAATAGTAAAAAGAAACCCCTTGAGTGGAGTGAAATGCCACTTCTAGGTTCAAGTGCTGTGGCTTCCGGCAACCCTGACTCAGGCTGACTCTGCTACAGAGGAGCACATCCTGCATTTCAACCTCTCTGCTTATTACCACTGGCAGACCAATCAGGTTCACTGGATGCAGCTGCATAGGGCAAAGCATAGGAACCTGATAGGTCACCATGTTTAAAGGGAAAAGTTCTTTGAAACTGACATGGTTGTGCAGCAAGCATTTCCTAGAGTTCTGTAGATTTTTGCCTCTTAAAAGTACATCTGTTTGCAAAATTAAAAAACAGATTTACTCACCTTATCCCCAGACCAGTTTCTATAGTAATGAGCTGACAAAACATGCCTACAGTGCAGCTACCCCCCAATCAAACCGAATAAAGCTTGATCGCCAGTTGAGGGCAGGGTAGTGAATCCAGGCCAACCACAGTTATTGCTCTTATTAGCGTAGTAAAATTCTCAATGTACCACTAGTTGTGTTGTATTGTGTTTCTTCAATGCCAAAAACGCAGTGTATCTAAACACACCCTAAGTGTTTCAAAAACACTTAGTAGGATTATAAACCGAGAATTAACTAAAGATCCTCCTTCTTAAAGATGTTGACATTGGTCTCAACTTTTTGCAGATAAATGCACATTTATGGTGGCTTAAGGAAAGGGAGACTAGATTACTGAATGCGTTGATCTCTTCTAGCAGACATAAAGGGTGGGCCATCTTGCACAACTAATTGTGTGACTTCTAAATAATTAATCTTCACAGGAGCCAATAACAGAGTGTTGGTGTCAGAAGAGGGCGCAGTCCCCTCTTGCGCTGTGCCTCCGTCACTCTTCCACCTGCACAAACTCTCTTTCCCATCCAGTTCCCCATCTGGCCCCTGGATTGCCAGCTTGCTTTCGATGACAAGCTATAATTTTGCACTCAATATGGGATTAGTCTAAGCTGATTTTAAACTTTAGTATCTTTTAACCTGCCACTTTATTGTAGACATCAGCTGGATGCTCAGTTTGAGATTTGGGTACTAGCAATTATTTGTGCTGGAAGCAAACTTGCATTCAGATCCATTAAACTGAAACAACTAATTTATTTGGGAAAGTTAGGATTGCTTATTGTCGTTTCCGATGATTTAAATCTTTTGTTTTACAGATGCGGCTAACTGAAATCGAGACCTGTTTCTACACCAGTGATATCATCACATGGTGTTGGTTTATTTCAGTGTCTGTCTCTATTTCTATATGTAATCTGTCACCTAGAGGTAATTTACTGAATAATAAAAGCGTTCATCCCTTTATGTGGAAGCTTACTATCTCCTGTGGAGAGCTCTTCAAACTTAAGTGAACACTCCATGGGGGGTAGTTAATTCCTTGTAAAAAAAAAATGTGAAAATATTGTTAACATCCAAACCAGGCCTTTGGGATTTACATGAAAAATAAATGGCCTAGTGAGCAACCAAAACCAGTATTGCCCCACACAGCCCAAAATCCCTACCAAAAAAAAGATGTATGCTCTCCTTTTGTCGCGATCAGCTCCTCTGTCCATAACAGAGGTACTGATAACAGAGAATACACACTGTGTATTCCTGCACCGGTCTTTAATCTCATTTCTACATCTCTGCACAACCGCTACACTCATTGAAATGGGGGGGGGGCACACGAAAATTTAAAATTCTGTCTTGATGGAGGCCACCAGGTCTGACTGGCACTGACCTGCTGTAGTCGGCTTTAAAGTGGACCAAGCAGGTTTTTGTCCATCCCCCCCTAAGGCATCCTGATTTGGGATGCCCTGTCATTCGCCCCGTAATCCTTACCTCTTCAAGAACCCACGGTGAAGGCGCGTCTCTCCTCTAATCCAATCTCCTCTGCACATATTAATGTACGGCTGACGGTCAGCGCGTGGCATCACCCACATCCTTTGGTTGTGCGTAGCTTATTGCGGTATTAAAATAGGACAGCAGACACCTTAACCCTTTAAGTGCCAAGCATGTAACATCTACATGCTGGCTTGTCAAGGACCTAAGTGCTTGACTTTCCCCCCCCCCTGCTAGTTAAAAAAAAAAAAAAAAAAAAAAAAATTCTCACCTGACCCCTCGTTGGATCCGGCCGGGTCTCCTCTTTAATTTGGTGCCATCCGATCCCCCGTGGGGGCTTGGATGGCTCAAGGAGAGCCCCCGGAATAGAACCCCCCCCCCTTCGCAAGCAGCAGCTGCTAACTGTAAAAAAGAAAAAAATGACTTACTTAAAAATTTACTTACCTGCAGTTGCACTGCCTCCTGCAGGGTCTCCGCTTCGCTGGGGGGGCCTCCGATCGCCCCACCCCCCAGGCTGCTTAGTCTTCAGGAGAGGGCTCAAAATGCCCTCTCCCCCTGCCTTTCCGATGGGTGCCGCCATCTTGACGACTAGCCCCTTGCGGCGGGGCTTATGAAGTCACTCCTGGGTGTCGTCCTGGTTCTCTTCGGCTCAGCTGTCAGATCCCTGGTGATCGCTGGGCAGAGCAGTGGAGGGAGATGCTCTGATCCCCTGCCCCCCCTCCTCTGGCCAGCGATCACCAGGACATCTGACAGCTGATCGACACAGGAGCTGACAATCGGGTGAGGTGAGTAAAGAAAAAAAAAATGACATTTTGTGTGGTGTGTTTTTTTTTTTTATGTTAACCCTTTGTGAACTGGTAAGGGGTCCATGAGACCCCTATACCAGTTCACAAGGCTGAGGGCTCTCAAGTCACCTGCAACTAGCGGGTGACTTGCCATTAACCCCCACACCCCCAATTACCTGCCTCCCCAAAGCCCAGGGGGGAGCAGAAGAGCTTGGGCCCACACAGGCTATGTGGGTTTGTAGCCTGCAGGGTGGGGTGCCACAAAAGCTGGCCCCTCCACTCTGTTCCTACAAGCCCCCATAGCTGGTCCCGGGCTGGTTATGATGGGTAGGGGGGAACCCTACGTCATTTTTGGGGGGGATTTTTAAGGGTTAGGGTTACCCTAACCCTTAAAATTCAAAAAAAAATTGGGGTCCCCCCCGGGGGACCCTATGTAGTTTTTTTTTTTTTTACTAACCCCTTATGCTCTGTCGCCCAGCAGCTATAAAAGGCTTCCAGCAGCAGCAGGAGAGCAGAAGCCAGAGTGATCAGCATGGGACACAGTGCTCCAGGATGGATGGGAGGTAAGTATAAAAAAAATAAAATATTTTTTCTCCATGTGTCTGCGTGTTTTTTTTTACTTTTAACCCCTTGTGAACTGGTAAGGGGTCTATGAGACCCCTATACCAGTTCACAAGGCTGGGGGCTTGGGCCCAATTAACTGCCTCCCCAAAACCCAGGGGGGGGCAGAAGAGCCCGGCCCACGAAGCTTGTAGCCGGCAGGGCGGGGGGGGGGCCACCAAAACTGCCCCTTCGCCCTGTTCCTACAAGCCCCCATAGCTGGTCCCGGGCTGGTTATAATGGGGCCCCACGTAATTTTTGGGGGGATTTTTAAGGGGGGACCCTATGTCATTTTTTTTAATTAACCCCTTATGTTTATAGTGTGGATAGTAGAATTTTATTTGTAAATGTTATAAAGTGCTGTTTTCAGTTTGGGGGGGTCTCCTGGGCAAGAACGGGGGGGCTACCGATACATATGTGGTACCGTTGTAATCAGGAGAAATGGGGCTTTCACATGCAATATGGTTTTCATTAAACAAATGTTTTATTTAAAATAAAGGAGACAATTGTTTTTTTTTTACGCAAAAATATTTAAAAAACAGAAAAATTGCAAACAAGACATTTCATGATAAAGCCTAAACTCTGCTGCAAAATATATATATATATATTCCTGAAAATTCCAGCAAAAATCACGGTTAAACATGGCGCAAAATGGGGGAAAATGACCTGTCAACAGAGGGTGACAAAACTTCAAGTAGGCTGGCAATTAAAAGGGTTAATAGCACCTATGCATGTTGGGTATTGTTCTGCTCGGCGGACCTTACGCATGTTATTTATTCAGTTTTTTTATTCATTTTTTTAGGGAAACCCTGTGCAACCTAAGAATTCTTCGAGGGATTACTTCCAGAAAGGTGAGCCTACTACAACAAGCTGGGTACTCTTAGGAAGCTTAACATGTGTACTTTCAGGGAATATATGGTTTATCGGGGATATTCCAAATATAAAGGGTTGTTTTGGTTGAAAAATTGCAAGGTGCACACTTTGTCTTCAGAGCTGAAATTTTCAAGTAAAATTACTGTTATGCGCACGCTTTACTTTGTGGTGTTTGCCAACTCTTCCCTTGACAGTACCTATGCATGTTGGGTATCGTTCTGTTCGGGGCATGTTGCTTTTTGAGATTTTACTTGTTTTTTTCTTGTTTGCATATAGTTTTTTTTTAGGAAAATGTGACTTGGTTCTTCCTTTTTATTCTTTTTTAGGGAAACTTTGTGCAACCAAAGAATACATTGAGGGATTACTTCCAGAAAACTTAAGCCCACATAAACAAGCTTGGTACGCCTAGAAAGCTTGAGGCGTGTACTTCCAGAGGATATATAGTTTGTGGGGGGTATTTCAAATGTAGAAACATAGAAGGTTGACGGCAGAAGGAGACCATACGGTCCATCTAGTCTGCCCTTATGTGTATACTGTATGTACTGTTTATCTTAGGATAGATGTGTGCTTATCCCAGGCATGTTTAAATTCAGTGACTGTTGATTATTCAACTACCTCTGCTGGAAGTTTGTTCCAAGCATCTACTATTCTTTCTGTAAAATAATATTTTCTAACATTGCTCCTGATCTTCCCCCCGACTAGCTTCAGGTTGTGCCCCCTTGTTCTATCATTAAGTTTCTTCTTAAAAACACTTCCCTCCTGAACCTTATTCAATCCTTTCACACATTTAAAGGTCTCAATCATGTCCCCCCTCTCCCTTCTTTCCTCCAGACTGTACAAATTAAGTTCTTTAAGTCTCTCCTGATAAGTTTTAAGTCCAAGTCCTTCCAACATTTTCGTTGCCCGCCTTTGGAAACTTTGTTCTATTTGAATGATGTCTTTTTGCAGGTAAGGTCTCCAGAACTGCACACAGTATTCTAGCTGTGGCCTTACAGGGCTCTATCACAACCTCCCTCTTCCTACTTGTGTGCCTTGAGCTATGCAGCCGAGCATCCTGCTTGCTTTTCCCACTGCCTGGCTACACTGTCCACTCATCTTGCAGCTATCAGTAATCAGTACCCCTAAATCTCTCTCCTCCGAGGTCCTGGCTAACACAGTGCTGCCCATACGGTACTCAGAGCAGGGATTCCTTCTACCCAAGTGCATAATTTTACATTTAGAGACATTAAACTCTAGTTTCCACAGTTTTGACCATCTATCTTGTAAAGCTAAATCATTTTCCATGTTGCAGACACCTCCCGGAATATCCACCCTATTACTAACCTTTGTATCATCAGCAAACAGACAAACTTTTCCTACCAAGCCTTCTCCTATGTCACTTACAAATATATTAAAAAGAATGGGGCCCAGGACAGAGCCTTGCGGCACACCACTTGTAACTCGCCTTTGTTCAGATTGCACACCATTTACAACAACACTCTGATACCGATCCCTCAGCCAACTGGAAATCCACTGAACTATCCAGGGATTGAGTCCTACCTTCAATAACTTATCTATGAG
Organism: Gastrophryne carolinensis; assembly: GCA_027917425.1. Lineage (NCBI taxonomy): Eukaryota > Metazoa > Chordata > Amphibia > Anura > Microhylidae > Gastrophryne > Gastrophryne carolinensis. The sequence goes on along the minus strand of CM051241.1, from coordinate 136,426,832 downwards.
CTCCTTATGTGGTACAGTGTCAAAGGCTTTGCTAAAATCCAGATAGGCGATATCCACAGCACCACCTTCATCTAACACTTTAGTGACATTGTCAAAGAAATCAATACGATTGGTCTGACATGATCTGCCCTCAGTAAAGCCGTGCTGTTTTGGGTCCAATAGGTCATTAATTTTTAGATGGGAAATTATCTGTTTTTTTTAAGAGTGTTTCCATTAATTTGACCACTATAGATGTTAAACTAACTGGCCTGTAGTTACTGGCTTCTTCTCTACTCCCCTTTTTATGGATTGGTACGACATTGGCCATTCTCCAATCATCTGGAACCTCACCAGTTGAAAGGGAATGGTTAAGTAAATCAGTCAGAGGGGCTGCAATCACAAACCTAAGTTCCCTTAGAACTCCATCTAGATTCCATCTGGACCCATCACCTTACTTACCTTTAGATGTGCCAGCTCGGCTAAGACATCAGCCTCCAGAAACTCCGGAGCTGTGCCCTCCCAGCTGGATGCTGTGCTATGGCCATGCCTGCTGCTATCTGAAAATACCGAACAAAAGTAGCTATTCAGATGGTCAGCCACAGCCTTATCTCCGTCAATATATTTATTTTCCCTATTTCTAATTTTTGAGACTGCATTGTTTTTCTTCTTTCTGTCACTAATATATCGGAAAAAGGTTTTATTTCCTCTCTTCATAGATTTGGCCATTTCTTCCTCCTTTTGCCCATTTAGCAGTCCTTATAATTAGTTTTGCTTCCCTCTGTTTAATTTTATATGCCTCTCTGTCAGCTACACTTCCACTTACTTTATACTACTTATAGGCAGACTTCTTATCTTTTATGATAGTGCTGACTTCTTCTCTTTTATGATAGTGCTGTTTTTCTGGAAAAACGGCAAGGTGCGCATAGCGCAGTTGTATTTTTTTTTTTTTTTTTTTTTTAATCATACTCAATTTTTATTGTTTTCAAGACAACAAGGCTCACAATTACAGACATTCACAGCTTTTAACAGCCGGGTTAGGAAGCATAACAAATCACCGCTTATATATGTTTACAGGAACCTATTAAACATCAAAGGACAAAGGGGAAAATGCTGCCACCAATCATACTGCTTCGAGCCGTGAGAAGAGCACCAAGGGTGGAACAAGCTGCCAGCCAACCCCCTCCTAAACCACCAAACACCACTACCCTCATGCCAAGAACCTGTACATTAAAGTATTAATGTACAATACCCACTTTCATGTCCGCATCCTATATATGGACAACTCCCCAAGCTGTCATGTCGCTCCTCCGGACCCTCACATCGCAGACCCCGCTAGGCAGGTTGCCTCAGTGCAATCACCCTTATGCCACTCGCTTAAGGTAAGAATCACACATGAGACATGACAAACAAAGACACAAAAAACAACAGAACTCGAGTACATGGACAGACCGGGGAGAACACAAGAGGAGGACTAGTTAGGGGAGGGGAAAGACGGTATAAGGAGGGTAAGATATGGGGAGGGAGGAGGAAATGCAGCAAAAAGCGCGAGGGGGGGGAGGCCCCTTACCTGCCCTCCCTTACTCTCTCTGAAGCGTCTGACTCCATTCTCCCGCCAGAGAACCCGCCCCTCTCTAAACCTGCTCCACCGGATCCTCAAGCTTCCCACACCTGTTTGTAGGAGTCTGACTCTTTGAACACGACCCAGATTGTCCATATTTTAAGGTACGCATCTAGCCTGTCCTGTTTGGCGTAACAGATTTCCTCCATCTCCTCCTACATGGTTAAGTTGACTAAACCAATCCCTGATTGTGGGCGATCTTTAGGATCTCCAGTTCCTCGGTACCAGGACCCTAGCAGCATTCAGAAGGTGTCGGCCCAAGGGGGCTCCTCCCGCTATCCCCTTGCCATCTAGTGACCACCCCAATAAAACACTCTCCATACACCAAACTAGAGACTCCCCCAATATCTTTCCACTTAGGTCTCTCACCTTCTCCCAGAACTCCTTTATCCTAGGGCATGACCACCAAATATGCAGCAGCGAGGCACCATTCAGTCCACACCTCCAACATACATCTGGGACTGCCGGAAAGAATGTATGCAGGATCTCTGGTGTCCGGTACCAGCAAGTGATCAATTTGTAATTCGCCTCCTGCATGGTGCTACTTATCAGACCCTTATACGCATTTCTATATATACCTCCCCACTATGCCTCTGTCAAAGGCCTGCCTATGTCAGACTCCCATTTCACCTCCCAAGGTTTGACCTCTATCTTTACTCTTTTCCGCAATAGCCCATAGGCCCAGGACAGAAGATGTGCTTTGGGACCATACCCCAAACAAGCCCTCTCATACTCCGTTAGTTCTCTCTTCATTCCTTCCTTTACTTCTTTTGAGAGGAGGAAATGTCTAATCTGGAAATATGTGAGGATGGAGATCTCACCCTCCAACTTCTGCTGCAATTTCTGTTTATCCAACAACTTTCCTCCGTCATATAAGTGATATGCCCTCAGGGGCTTAGGACCACCGCATGCTTTCAAGATGTCAAAATCTCTCCCAGGCGGGAACGCCGGGTTTCCCAGAATCGGCATTAGAGGGCCAGGAAAGGAGGTCAGGGCCTGTGTCCCCCTGTAGAGAGCACCCAAGATAGACAGAGAGGTTCCAATAAGTGGATGGTTCTTGGCTACCGCTGGCACCTCGTTCTTCTTGTGGTTGCAAATAATGTCCATCCCTCCTCCCGTGGCAGCCTCTCCCTCTATACGTACCCAGTCTTTCTGTTGGCCAATTACCTGCCAATCAACCACTCTGCCTATGTGTACTGCTTTATAGTAAGACTTCATACAAGGCAACCCCATTCCTCCCTGCTCCTTTGTAAGTAGCAGGATATTCCGCCTTATCCTCGGTGGTCTACCTGCCCATACGAACGTCCTAAAAGTTTTCATCAAATCTCTAAAAAAGGACTCCGGAATTTTAATTGTAATGCATTGCAACAGGTACAATATCCGTGGTAGTATGTTCATTTTTAGCACCGCCATGCGTCCAAACCAGGACAGCCAAAGCCTATTCCACCCCTCCAGATCTTTCCTAACTCTGGACCCAATGGGAGCAAAGTTAAGCTGGAACAGATGAGTCAGCGAGACAGGCAGCCGTACACCCAGGTATTTAAGGCTCTTATTTTCCCAGCTAAAGGGAAAGAAGCCTTTTAGTGCATCTACCTCCGACTCTGGCATGGAAATGTTCAAGGCGCTTGACTTTAAACTGTTAAAGTTAATCTTTAGGTTCGACAAACACCCGAAGATCTCAAATTCCTTTAACAGGTTCGGTACCGAAACTCTCGGGGAGTGCAAAAAGAAAAGCACATCGTCCGCGTAAGCGGCCACCTTTCTTTCCCTGCCCCCTATCATGATGCCTCTGATGTCCCTGTCAAGTCCGACCCTCCGCAGGAATGGTTCCAGCGAGAGGGCAAAAATCAAGGGGGACAACAGAGACCCCTGCCTAGTTCCATTCCGAATGTGGAATTTTGGAGAAGAACAGTTGTTCACTTTCACCCTTGCCACGGGATCTGAATATAAAGCCATAATTCTTTTATTGGCCGCCTCTCCCAGCTCAATGTGTTCCAGAACTTTCTCTATCCATCTCCAGTCCACGCGATCAAATGCCTTCTCGGCGTCAGTAGAGAGCATTATGGACTGAACCTTCCTAGATCTTGCCCACAACTGGATGTTCAGCGCTTTGATCACATTATCACGAGCTTCTCTGCCTGGGACGAATCCCGCCTGATCCTGATCGATTAGGTCCGGCAGAAAGGCCGCCACTCTCCCCACCAGTGCCTTAGCAAATAATTTGACGTCCACATTCAACAGGGATATTGGCCTGTAGTTCCGGCAATCTGTAACGTCCTTCCCTGCCTTCGGGATCACCACAATTTGCGCCTCCAAGGCTATGCTTGGTAAAGAGCCTAAAGTGGCTGTCGACTCGAATGCCCGCGCCATAAGTGGGAGCAATTGCTCTGAAAAAAATTTGTAATACTGGGTGAGGAAGCCATCCGGGCCTGGGGCCTTCCCTGGCTTAGCCAATTTGATAGCTTTCTGTAACTCTAACACCGTAATTGGAGCCTCCAACTGATCCACCTCTTCCTGAGACAGAGAGGGCATTTTTTAATCTTTCAAGTATGCTTCCATAAGGCTATCCCGACCCCCTATCCTCTGTTGCCCAGGGAGGTTATATAGGGCGGAATAAAATTTACTAAATTGCTCTGCAATGTCCCTATTTTTTTGATATAGTGTCCCATCTGGGCCCCTGATCCCCTCTACTCTAGTTCACATATTTTTAGGGTGCAGCAACCTGGCCAGCATAGCGCAGTTGTATTTTATCTGAAAATCTCCTAAAGCTCTGTTTCAGTTTGGGGGAGTCTCCTGGGCTGGAAAGGGTGTCTACCAATACATATGTGGTACCGCTGTGACCGAGAGAAATTGGGGTTTCGCACGCAATAAAATTTTATTGACAAATTTACATTTTTTATTACAAAAAAAACACTACTAATTGAAAAAAATATTTTTTTTATTTTTTTTGCACATATTTCACCAAAAGTATTGAGAATACTCTATAAAAAAAAAAAGGCCAAACAAGACATTTCATGTTGAAGCCCAGAAAGTTGAACATGTGTAGCGCAAAATAGTGAAACATGGTCTGGCAACAGAGGGTGACAAAAGCTGCAGGTAGGCTGCCACTTAAAGGGTTAAACCAGACCGAACAGCATTAAAATGCTTCACAGATTTTCTGCTGGTAGCCCCCATTTTAAAACTTCTTTTCCCATCATCCCAGCCTTGCTGCTGCCTAAATTCAACTGGAATAACCACACAATGCACAGCGGCAGAACATTTCTCTTTGCAGGTGGGCTGCAGCTCCATCAGACACCATTTTGTTTCTAAAATTGACTACAGCAGGAGCTACAAAAATGGTAAATTATTGTTTGTTTTATGTGCAACAATCCGAATTTCCCTGGGTGGGGGAAGAGTATGAACACTGTTTCTTGTAAGGGTGTGAATCAGTCCTGTTCTTGCACCAATGCTGACCATGAGCTCCCATTGAAGTTTTGAGTGCCCACTGCTGATGAGCTTATTAGTGGTGGATTCCAACGTGGTATGCTCCTGCAGCCAATCAACTTGGGGGCTTCCTCATGACTGGAAGCAGGGGTTTGCTCTGAGAGTGGGAGAGCACACTGTCAGAACTGAAGCAAGATAAGTACCGATTTCACACCACAGGACCCAGAGGGATCGAGTTTTTTTCTACTTTTAGAATTTCTTTACTTTACATTGTTCTTTGTGCTAGCTACAACATTTCATGACAGTTCATGTATCCTTCTGTCAATGTCAGGGAGTGAAATGAAGTCTACCTAGTAAAAAATTGAGTAACTTGGTTGGATGACTAGCAAAATGCTTTGAAGAACAATCCAACAAGTCCAGTTTCTCTGAATTAAATTTACAAATATACCATGACCCGCTTAATTGCTGGGTAGTACCGGCAATAAAACCTAGCCTTGGGTCCCTTTCACATACTCCCAACAAAACAGTCACCAAGAAAATGCTGCCCACTAAAGTAAATGGATCCTTTCCTTTCACTGCTACGCATTGCATCTTGCTAAATGCCTATAAGACCAGAGCAGTACACAATAGTGTATGCAACCAGTGAAGACGCAGAATGTGAAATGACTCTTTCACCCAATTAATGTTATAGTCCACAAAATAAAGTGGGATTTACACTACCCATACTATTTAATGCTAAAAATGATTTTCCTGGATTTAGGCTTAAAATCTACCCAGTGGCTGCCATTTGTGGCACTTTTTCTTTGTTACATTTAATAAGTGAGTGATTTTCTGTGTAGAACGCCTTATGCTGTGGTGTTCAGTGGACCACCATTCAGGGAAGAGCCCTAAACAGGCAATGCCGGTTCTGGTTCTGCTGATTTCCAGACAAAAAGTGTGTCCTATAACACTGCAATACCTTTCCTTAGACAGGTTCAGACTCATTAGCTAATGTATGCACGCCCACTCATCTACTTATCTGTTGATGTTACAGATAACATCTGGGTGGAAGAACTTGTGACAAGTGTCAAGAACACATTGTATAGCACAAGAAGGAAAAACATTACGGGCAGGTATGCTTCCTGAGTCTGTAATGCTCATCACAGTAGACATGGGGCTTCGGTATTAAAGTGGACCAACACCCAGGATTTTGACTATCCTGGGTTTTGGTCCACTTCAGGGGGGCACCCGCTGTGTAAAACCCCCCAGAAAGCCCCCAAAACTCACCTCACCACGCTCCCACGTAGCCACGGACAAGCGGGTGACAGTGGCGGACAAGACAGAAAAACAGAGAAAATAACCACAGTTAGACTTACCAGTAATGGATTTTTTAGGAATCCTTCAGCTTGACCAACCACATGGATGGGGTAATAAGCAGTCAAGCTGAAGGATGACTTGGGGAAAAAAAGGACATTCATAAGCAGGCAAACCGCTGCATGCTTATCACCTACCTACTTCCCTTGCCTGGCCGCCAGCTCCTAAAAATCGCGCTCCCGCGCTGCCATTTTGCTTTTTCCGTGAGATGTTTGTATCCCTCAATCCTCAAGGTTGCATACTGGCCACATTGATTTATTTATGAATTGATGTGCCACCAGGGAGGTGACACGAGAGGTGACGTCAGTCGCCCGAAGGTCCGCAGTTCTAATTGGGCATTGCAGAACTCTCCTTTCACAATGCACAAGTCCCGGCCGCTTGTACATTCAATACAATCTAAGATAAATTGTGTATCCTTTGTTTGGGCATTGGCATTGTTGTTATTCTTTAAGAAATCTCTAGATCTATTAAATTCCTACCAAATCACTTTGAATGGTTATGCTGGTCACATAGGATTAGCTGATGACTTAGCCATATGCTCTTTTTATTTCCTTCTTCTTCAAAGACCTATAAGGGATGTTGGTCTTTTGCATTGTCTTCTGCTACATTAAGGAGAACTATTGTGTTCCAGCTGGCTCTGGCAGTCATTCTTGGTTGGAAGATCAAAAATCATACAGGCTTGAAGAAAACCATTATTTCACTTGTTCATGGAACTATCTGCATTATGGAGCTAATAGACCTGGGCCTATTAAATGCTGATGTCCATTGCAGCTTGTGGTAAATTGTACAAAAATGTCATAAATGATGTGTATTTCTCCCCTGCTAGGCTGTATAAGGCACGATCCGTGCCGGGTTTTCAGGACCCAGGTCACTTTCCCCAATCCCTTTCAGGTTTGTTCCATGATCTAAGGCCGGGCACAGGTGTTCAGGCTGATTACAGTGGAAGCCTGAATAAGAAGGAAACACACGTCCTGTCTATTGACCAGCCTGTAGGAGTGAGCCCAGGCTGAGGTGCACATTGGTGAAGGAAAAGACTGCATGCAAGCCGAAGGACTTGGCTTTTGCGCCCCTAACTGTGGACTTGTGGGGATGAGCAGGGGAGGGCTGATACACCCTGCAAAGTGGATTTGGACTTACATTTGTTTGGGTGATTTAACCACTTTTGATTTACTGCGTTTATGCTGCAATCTATGGACTGAGCGATAATTTGCTAAATAAAGCCGTTTTGCTGTTAAAAACTGTTGTCCGTGTCACTGCTGATCGTCCAACCGCTCACAAGCTATTCTATGATATACATTAAAAGGAAATATTTTTTCCACCCAGCAGATATTACCTCTATATAATCTTACACCAATTTAAATAAAGTGGGATGGGTTTAGACCTGACTGCATCGGTACCCTAAAATGAATACCTATCTAGAGTGGGATAGCCCACAAACACGTCACTTAGTCGGTGCAAACCTCCTGCTTCCACTTAGCAGCTATTTTATAAATTAGTCCCCTGTCAAAATCTAGATCGGGTTCCCAAACCTTTCCTTACCTGAGAGCCACTTTCAGAACTGAGAGATAGCCTGGAGCCAGATTCGGCATGAAGTCATTTTTGAAGCTATAAAATGGCTACAAACTTTTCTAAATAATAATGCATTTAGGTACACAAATGCACCAAACCTGACAATGTATTCATGTCAAACCCCTTGCCCCACACAAGCAGATCTTCCTTGCTAAAGAGATTAAAGCGAAGCTTTCATTTTCTAATGTTTGAGGGAATCCGTGCTCACTCTGCTGAAATAAAGTTTTAAAGGTGAATTTACAGTCAGCAATCTTTTTGCCTTAAACTGGACCAACAGCCTGGCACAGTTAGAAAAGAAAGATAACGGCCATTTTGGAGCTTCCTCTTCCAATTGACATATCTGACAATGCCCAGTAACAGGAAGCCAGCACAACTTCTTGTTTGCAGGTAGCCTGCAAGCCCATGAGCAGCCATCTTGCTTTTAAAATTTATCCCAGTAGGCGTTAGAAAAGGGTAAATTAATTTTTATGTGCAGCAATCTATATTGCCCTGGGGAGGAGGCATATGAGCACTGTTTGTTGTGTTGTGTTCTGGTTTAAGTCATTATTGACTGTTGGTCCGCTTGAAATGTGACTACCCCCTCTTAGTGCTGAACGTGGCTCATAAGGTGAGAAAGGTCTTGGGACACCTTATGTAGATTAAGAACATTTGTCTATGCACACCATGGCACCTCTTCACTTAAATACTAAGCTTCCATTCTTCTGAATCGATTGAGGTGTTTAAATCTGAACAGTGTGTTACCTAATGATAACCAAGAGCACCAGCGGCTTTTTAAAATTAAATGGATGGTCCTAAAAGCAGTTTTTATGTGCAATTAATAAAAATATATAAATTATTAAACCTGAAGGGGTGTATGAATAATTAAGACATTCTGGAAGCTTACATCTGGGAATGCAAAGTAATGTCTGACAGAAAGTGCTTGCTTGTCCTGTAAATGCAGACACACTGGGCGAGCAGCATGCGCTAAGCCTTAATGTCTGCAGTACCAGAATAATTTTACACTGAAAGGTGCTTTGAAACCGGCATGATTACAAGGCACACATCAAAGGTTACATGCTTCCTATGTCTTGTTTCTCTTTAGTTTATTGAGTAATAAAAAGGTCCTGATTTATTTACATCATAGGATCGCCCATGAACCCTAACCCTCCTAAAGGCACTTTTACAATTTTGTGTTTTGCCTGCAGTACAGACAGGCTTAGACTTGCCCATTGGGGAACTCTCCAAAGGCTCACCCAATTCTCTGTCGATTGGGGCCCCCAGGAAACATGGTCATCTTTTAATTAGTTCTGAGCCTGTGTACAGCCTGTTTACAGCTCCAATGCTCAACTGATACTGCAAAGATTCAGTAGTAATTTTGCAGTCCATTATTCTATATGAGCAGCAGGATGGTGCTGGTAATATTTGGATTTAACTTTAGGATGGACACCTGGAGTCCTCTCTTCCGGCAGGGTCCAAGACACCCCAGTCTGACACTGATGCAGTACTGTACTCTACTGTAGCAAAACAAAAAAAAATCATACTGGACATTTATAAGGTAATGGCCTAGTTCAAATTTGCATAGGTTGTCTGAAACGGATTAATACAAGTCTAAGGGCAACATACGAAAAGTAGTACCTTTTGATTTGGCAGCTGTCTCTAGTTTTGGAAAGTCAATGGCAAAATCCAATAGACTTCCTAATCTAGTACCTCACATTTGAAATGTCCTGGTCTTCAACCATCACAATGCTGCAGTTGATTTTCAAAGTCAAAAAGACACATCGTAATTATGTTTTTGATGGGAATCCACTTTAAATAAAACTTGACTTTGTAGGGTTGCTCTTTTTTGGGGGCTCAGTTGATCAGTGGTGAATATGCTTAAACTTGTTTATCAAACACTCTTATAAACCTCCTATAATCCATATTTGTTATGCACCTTTATAGTCTGAATTTCGTTCTGCCAGTTTTCCAACTTATCGATAAGACACTAATTACAGCCCCTTTAATGCTCATTTTGTTCTGCTTGTTTTACAGAATAAAGCAATTACAGTGCGTGTAAGGAACTTGTCAGATACGGTCATTGGTCTTGAATCATTTATCGGCTCAGAGAGGGAGTCCAGTCCTTTATACAAAGACTATCATGGTGAGTTTATCTTCAGATCCATTAGACTGCTACGGTGCTTAAACATGTACATTTGACGCTGGCCAGCTGCCCCTTTCATCACCTTCAAAGCCTGTATTCTACCACCTCTGCGTTGTGCTAAGGTTATAGGCAGGTTATAGGTTTCCAGGACCAGTAATACCGAAGAAGATTTTTGTCCCTAGTCCAGCCGTGCCCCACGGGATCGGCTTTACCTCTACACTCTGTTGTGTACATAGGTTTCACAGGGCCCCATAGCAAAACTCAGTGTGCCCCCAAATATGACCGGGGGCACACTATCTTTTCAACTCTAGGGAGCTTAATGCTGGGGGGGGGGGCAGCATTAAGCTCCCTAGAGTTGAAAAGATAATTTTGGGTGATCTTGGGGTTCATGGATACACAGGCATCCAAAATCAGGTGTGTGATTTGAGTTCTAGGCAGTGTTGATGCAGCGTGGGCCCTTGTTCTTCCCAAGGCACTAACGCAGTATGCAGTGCTGGCACTGTGTCTACAGGGAGTGCCACGAGCCAGACCTGTAGGTTCCACAGGGTGGAACCAAGATGTAAACAATATGCTAGCATCTTAGCTCCACCCAGCAGAACCTACAGCTCTGGCCCCTGGTGCTCCCAGCAGATGGCATGGCAACACTGCATACAAGGGTAACGCCAGTCCTGCGCTTTTGTGAGGTGGGGGGAGCTTGAATGGGGGCCCCCTTTTTCCATGGGGCCTGATAGCAGCTGCCTCTATGGTATGTACGCCCCTGACTCTGACCCCGCCTTGCTGACCCACAGACCCATAAGGAAATAGGTGATTATTCCTAACTTCACAGATATGGAAGCAGTCCATTAGAAGTTTGCACATAGTCTTAAGCCAGTTTTGGGAAAGACCCATGCGAGGCAGTATAAAGGTATGGAAGAGATTGAAAATCCCTCTAGGCAGAGGGTGCTTTCTTATGGTGCATACAACCAAGGATAATGGGATTTCTCCCCAAACCCTTTGCAGTAGGCAGAGCCATGCAAATGATCTCTTTTCACCTCAGGGCTATTCTCAAAAGCTTCTGGAAACCACTAGGGTAAAATTTACACAGCCATCACAGCCACAGCTGTGAACACGTGTTTTAGGCTTTTGGCCCTCATCAGCGAGGTGAGTCTTGAGAGTGCCAAAACATTGTCATAAGCCATGGCCATTCACTGCCAGATTCAGGGAACCTGGTCCAGCGCCATGGGACATAAATCTTCACATTTCGAGAACTAAAAGCGGTTCAACTAGCCTTGAACCAGCCCCGACAATCCCACTGTTGTGGCTTATCTCAATGATCAAGGAGGCACAAGATTAGTCGAGTTGATGTTTCTTCCTGAGACAATAGAAAAGTCAATAGCTTCCTTGTGAGCCGTCCACATCAAGAGGGAATTAGATGTTCTGGTGGACCTCTTCAGTCAAGTCCAGCTCGGACAGGCAGAGTGGGAGTTCAGCCAGAGCTTCATCAAACAACTATTACACCTCTGGGGCAAGTGCGGGTCTTTTTTTTCTCTTTTCAGGAGCCAGGGAGCTCTGGGGGGGGGGGGGGGGGGGTTCCCTGTGTCAGAATTGAGGAGTGTTCGATCTCTGTTATGCCTTTCCTCCATTCTAGATCCTCTCCCTGGTTATAAGGAAGATCAGGTTAGGCCAGGCAAGGGTGATCCTCATTGCCCATTGCCCCATGGTGGCCCAGGAGACTGTGGTTCTCCCTGCTATGGCAGATGTCAGTAGGGCCTCTGGTAAGACTTCCTCCAACCCTAGACCTGCTTCATCAGGGTCCAATGTTCCACCCTCAGGTTCAGAGCTTCAGTTTGACAGATAGATCCTTAATGGGGCCTGCTAAGGAGTAGGGGACTTTCCAGTCATTTTTTATTTCTCTGTCTAGAGAGATACCAGTGGATCCTAAGGCCTTCCCTCTCTAGGACCTTTCTGTCATCCTTCACGGTCTTACACTGCAATCTCTCGAGCCCCCGAATGAGGCAGCATTTCTGACTGTCAAAGTGGTCTTTATATTAGCCATTACTTCGGCCAGAAGTACCTGCCGAAGATTTCTTTGGAATTCCACAGGTCCCTGAAGGTCAGTCTCAAGCCAGAGGACCTTAAACACCAGGAAAGCATTATTCTGTTGGATGCCAGAGTAATTATTTTGACCTATTCGGATCGCACCTTGGAGTGGAGGAGGTATGGCCATTTGTTGCTTTTGTTTTCAGGAAAAAATAGAGGGTTGCAAGCCTCTAAAGCCTCGATCGCCAGGTGGACTAGGGAAGCCATTAAGTTAGCCTGTGAGGTTTCTAGGGGACGGGCCCCAAAATCCCTGCAAGCAAACTCTACTAAAGCGGTTTCTGCTTCCTGGGCGGATTGGTCAGGAGTCTCTCTGGAGGAGATTTGCAATTTAGGCTTACCTACATTTTTGAAGCAATACAGAGTGGAGATTTCTTCCGACATGCAACAGGAATTCGGCAGGAAGATTCTACAGATTATTTCCCCATCCTGAGGTAGGACAATATTTAGTATTTCTAGCATATCATTGGCTAGCCTTCCTGGAGGACATTAGGGGAAAACCCCAATTAGCTTACCAGTCATGGCATTTCCAGTAGTCCTACATCCTGCCCAAGCTAAATATTTCGTTTTTGGAATATAATGGTTTAGACTTGTTTTTTTCTGGAATTCCTCGGTTAAAACACTGAGGTCCAGGGTGAACAGACGGAGTATTTAACGATGTCCAGTTTGTGTTTCCCCTTCTAGGTGGGAGGAGCTACTTGGCTAGCCATGCTGGAGGACTACCGGCAATGCCATTACCGTAAGCTCATTGGGGTTTACTCCTGGTAGGTCACACACCCTACTTCCAAATATTCATGACACTTGGGAACCCGGCCTGTAGAGGGCGATCTTGCAGAGATGACATGGAAAAAGGAGCCCCTCCTGGTCCATAAGTACTGGGTTCCTCCCACTATTCCTCAGTCTTTTCGTCTCTGCAGTCGGCGAAGCATTCAGAAGATGACTCTCCTTCAAGCTGCAGGTAGCCGGGTTTGCTCCCGGCCCCTTTTTATTCCTAGTATGTCACAACCCCCACTTCCCGATATTCATGACACTTGGGAACCCGGCCTGTAGAGGGCGATCTTGCAGAGATGACATGGAAAAAAGGAGCCCCTCCCGGTCCATAAGTACTGGGTTCCTCCCACTATTCCTCAGTCTTTTCATCTCTGCAGTCGGCGAAGCATTCAGAAGATGACTCTCCTTCAAGCTGCAGGTAGCCGGGTTTGCCCCGGCCCTTTTTTTCTCTATTTCTGTCTGAAACTCTTTAAACCTGTTTGGTTATATTGTATGCCTCCCAGCCCTGGCTGTGTGGTTCAGGCAAAAGTAGATACATACACCTTCTGGTGTATACAGGGGTATTACTCCTCCGTGAGACCTAAATGTGGGTAGGCGGCTTCTGGGTTGGTGTTCCCGGCATGGGATGCCCCTGTCCCTTTTATAATCCCCTTGTGTCTTATGGGTGCTTTTCTATCCCCTCCCCTTAGTTCTCCTTTAACCCTGCTGGGTAAGAAGGAGGGGGGAAGGGGGGCCGTTATCTGGGCTTATTTGTCACCATACACACAAAAAAAAAGAGATATATAAAATAAGTCTTTATTTCTTATTTTTATTATGTATGTTTTACTATACTATTTAATAGGAAATGTTTTATTTAGATTTTCCTATCTCTGTCTAGGCAGCATTTTTTGCTTACCTATTAAAGCTCTTTGTTTTCTGGCTGTGTTCAGATTTGAATTTTCCCTCCATTATTGGCCATGTGATCCTGGAAGTGAGCGGGACTTAGGCATGCTTTTATTCAGAGAGCACCCGTGTGCTCTGTTTGACTTCCTGTTTCCTGTTTCTTGCTTCCTTGTGGCCTTACCTCATGATGTGAGCTTATTGCATGGGCTGTGAGTACCCTTTAGCGTTGCTGAAGGGAGTTTTTTTCTGTCATTTATTTATATTGCGTGCATTTGGTGACTGTTTTTTTGTTTTCTCTGTAGGTAGAAACTCCTTATTTAAAAAGGGGTTTCTCCTGGTCCTTATATAAAAAAAAAAAGCCCTTAAGCCTTATTTGGGGGTCCATTTGTGTTTCAATCCTCCCACTTGGGGCTATTTAAAGGGGCATCCCGGGTAGCAATTGCGTAAATCCCATATATACTTGGCGACTATAATCAATTATAGTATAGTACTAAACACCATATGGAGGCATCCCAGGATAACGGACATGCAATTCCCTCTGCACAGACTCGGCAATGTTTTGGATGTGGGGCATCCCTTGTTGGGGATAACGCAATTCTTTGCGTCCCTTGTGCACAATTAACTATTATGCAGCAAACTGACGACCAGGCTTCAGGGCCTGCGGCTAATGCCTCATCTCCTACTCCGCCCTTCCCAGCTGATACTGTTAAGCGTTGGTCATCACCACCTGTGCCCACCGCTCTGGGCATGTGTACACTCACTGCACGGATGGGTTAAATGTGGAGGACAAATTCCTATGTGTGCGCAAGCATACAATGGCCATCTATGCATTAATATTTAATTAATTTATAGAGAGACTGGATTTTTAAAAGATACTCTGCTCATGGGTGGATGCCCCTGTGCTTAATTTATCCAATTCTTCTGTGTTGCTTTCTCCGGACTCCACTACACTTAAAGATGGAGAGGATAAGCGTATTGATCAAATGGCGTGCCACGCTTTTTCCAGTGTGGGCTCGGCCTTGCTGCCTGTTGGTGCTTCGGCACTCATGACAGTGGCTATTAGGTCTGTTGTGAGAGACCTAATGAATTACTCAGGGCTTGATCCGGCCTCTGATGAGTACACCGCTCTTAAGCGATGTGAGATGTTTGCATCTTTTGTACTTTCTGCCTTAGATGATACTCTGCTCATGTGCAGCAGAACCTCTGCCTTGTTAGTCGCCATCCGGCGGTCAGTATGGTTGCGGCAGTGGGCAGCTGATATTGTAGCCAAGAAATTGCTTATAGCGCTCCCTTTTGTGGGATTGCGCCTCTTTGGAGAAAAATTGGATTCTGTCACTAAAGGAGGTAAATTACCTCAGCCTAAGAAACGTCCTTTCGTGGAATGGCCTCTTTTAACCCTTCCTTTCGGGGGTCTAGATCCGGTAGAGGATCGGCCTTTTCGGCCCCTAGAGGGAATGCATGGAATAGAGGAAAGGGACGTGGCCGTCCAAGTCAGAATTGGGGGTCCAAAACCAAATCTGCCACTAAGCCTGCTCAGCAATGAGGGGACGCCCTCACCCTTATGGGTGGAGGGACGACTCCGGTTCTTGTTCCAGGTCTGGGTTCAGGAGGTATCAGACAATTGGGTTCTGGAAGTAGTCTCTTCCGGTTACAAACTGGAATTCGAGTCCCGGCCTCCTCCCTGATTTTTCATGTCCCGGATGCCGTCAGATCCGGCAATTGCGCAGGGACTGCGGGCAGCAGTTGCGAATCTGTTAAACATGGCTGTCATCTGCCTAGTGCCTCCAGCGGAAAGGGGTTTGGGGTTTTACTCCAACCTATTCACGGTACCCAAAAAGGACGGCTCTGTTCGGCCTATCCTAGACCTAAGGAGACTCAATCAATTTATCCGTTTCAGAAAATTCCGCATGGAGTCTCTGCGATCAACGATAGATGCTCTCCGTCGGGGGGACTTCATGACATCCATAGACATCAAGGATACTTATTTGCACATTCCTGTTTTCCGGGTCACCAGAGATTTCTCAGGTTCTCGATAGAAGACCAGCATTATCAATTTGTGGCCCTGCCATTCGGCCTTACCTCGGCCCCAAGAGTCTTTACCAAGATGCTGGCAGGAGTAATGGCTATATTCAGGGTCCAGGGCATCCGCATTGTGCCTTTTCTGGACGATCTTCTTATCGTGGCCTCCTCCCTCGAACAATCAGAGTTGGACACCAGGATGGTGGTCTCTACTCTAGAGAGGTTCGGATGGGTAATAAGTTACCCCAAATCCTCTCTCTGTCCGTCCAGGGAAATTCCATTCCTGGGCCTGATTCTGGAATGGTTCTGATTCAGGACTTGATTCGTCTATTCTTGTCCAACCCTCGTCAGTCTATCTGTCTAGGGATGAGACTAGTGGGATTGATGGTAGCTGCATTCGAGGCAGTCCCGTTTGCCCAGTTTCACATAAGGACGCTTCAGCTCTTTCTCTTGGCAAAGTGGGACAGGTGCCCACTATCATTAAATTAGGCTTGTCTATTGTCTCCCCATGTTTTGCAGTCCCTTCAGTGGTGGTTAATATCGCTCAACCTCCAGAAGGGCAAGTCATTTCTGACTCCGCGTTGGGAACTGGTTACCACGGATACCAGCCTGGTAGGCTGGGGGGGCTTCTGGAAGAAGCATCAGTTCCAAGGATTGTGGGGGCCTCAGGAGGCTCATTCTCCAATCAATGTATTAGAGCTTCGGGCCATACGTCTTGTTCTACTTCGACTGACCCATTTCTTACAGGGTCTCCCAGTTTAGATTCGGTCAGACAACCGAACAGCTGTTGCATACATCAATCACCAGGGAGGGACTCGCAGTTGGGGTGCCCTCCGGGAAGTGTCTCTGATCCTTCAGTGGGCAGAGATCAATGTTCCCTGCATATCAGCAGTTTACATTCCGGGGATAGAGAATGTGGAGGCAGACTCCCTGAGCAGGGGATGTTCTCGCCAGGGAGAATGGTCTCTCAATCCAAGGGTCTTTCAGTTCCTCTGTCACAAGTGGGGGACTCCACAGTTGGACCTGTTTGCTTCTCGTCACAATCACAAGCTGCCTGCTTTTGTGTCTCTATCCCAGGATCCTCTGGCAGTGGCAGCGGATGCCATGTTTCTGGCCTGTGAAGGATCTGGGGTTCCTATATCTGTTTCCCCCATTCTCCATCTTCACCATGGTGGTGCGCAAGTTAGCACTGGAGGAGGTGCCAGCAATTCTGGTGGCGCCAAGGTGGCCAAGATGTCTGTGGTACACAGACATCGTAAGGCTGGCAGTGAATCGTTTCCATCTGCCTCTTCTTCCAGATCTCATCACTCAGGGTCAACTTTGTTACCCCAATTTACAAACACTGGCTTTGACGGCATGGCTGCTGAAGTCTCCATCTTGAAAGAAGAATGTCTTTCTGATGTGGTTATTCAGACTCTTATTAGAGCTAGTAAGAAGTCTTCCTCTGTCATTTATTACAGGACTTGGAGGTCCTATATTGATTGGTGTGAATCCATGGCTTTGCCCTGTAGAGTATTTTCTATTCCTAGAATTCTGGAATATCTGCAACGAGGTCTGGATATGGGATTCCAGATTAGTACTTTGAAAGGGCAAGTCTCTGCCATGGCTATTTTCTTTCAAAGGTCGTTTGCTCTTCATCCTTTGGTTAAGACCTTTTTCCAAGGAGTCGCGCATGTGCGGCCTCCCAGAAAGCCTATATTTCCTGTTTGGGACCTTAACCTGGTGCTTTCAGCTATGCAGGCTGCCCCCTTTGAGCCTTTGCAGGATATTCCTCTTCCTATTCTTACTCAGAAGGTTGCCTTTTTGGTTGCTATTACTTCTGTCCGCCTAGTTTCTGAACTGGCGGCTTTGTCTATTCTAGCCCCTTATTTTGAGAGGCATCAATATAAGGTTGTTTTCCGTTTTAAACCGGATTTCCTTCCTAAGGTGGTGTCTGCTTTCCACCTAAATCAGGATATAGTTCTTCCTTTTTTGTGTCCTAAACCTAGTAACGACAAGGAAAGGGTCTTACATTCTTTGGATGTAGTTTGTTGTGTTAAGTATTATTTAGTTACTACTTTGGCCTTCCGCAAGACGGATGCCTTTTTTGTTGTGCCTTCTGGGCCCAAGAAGGGTTTTGCTCCTGCCAAATCTTCTCTTAGTAAGTGGATACGTCAGGCTATCATTGGGGCCTATATGGCTAAGGGGAAGGTTCCCCCTTTTCGTGTCACCGCTCATTCTACTCGTGCTATTGGAGCTTCCTGGGCTTTTCTGCACCAGGCTTCTGTTGAACAAGTTTGCAAGGCTGCGACTTAGTCTTCTGTGCATACTTTTTCTAAGTTTTACAAGGTTGATGTGCGGGCCTCAGCGGATGCTGCTTTTGGCCGCAAAATTCTGCAAGCTGCAGTAATTTAAGTTATGCATTATTCCTTTGGGATCCCCACCCATTATAGACACTGCTATTGGATGTCTCAAGTGTCATGAATATTTGGTAGTGGGGTGTGTGACATACTAGGAATAATACCATTTTGTGAGTACCTACCTGTATAATGGTTATTATGAGTATGTCACACACCCCACTTCCCCCGCCCTTTTTTGTTCTAGGGATCCTTTATATGGTGATTATTATTTTCAAACTATTTTTCAATTATCGAATATAATTTACTCTTCCTGGTTTTTCACTGCTTTTTAAAAAGACTGAGGAATAGTGGGAGGAACCCAATACTTATGGACACCAGGAGGGGCTCCTTTTTCCATGTCATCTCTGCAAGATCGCCCTCTACAGGCCGGGTTCCCAAGTGTCATGAATATTTGGAAGTGGGGTGTGTAACATACTCGTAATAACCATTTTACAGGTGAGTACTCACAAAATGATATTTTTCACATATGACCTTTTACTTCAGATTTATCACTGAAAGGCCGAGACAAGTTGCTGCCTGCATGAGGTATCTTTCATAGATTTGTAACAATTGCTCAGTTATTAGCACACCCTCCACTTACTCATTGGCTTTTCAGTCAAATGGGCATTCAAATCAACAGGTCCACTTTGCTGTTATGTGTTGACCTAAAGCTCAAAATAGTTGGGTGTATTAGTTAGGCTGAAGCCTACTGACCAGCCCCAGCTCCCTTTTCCCCGTACTCTAACTTGGTCAGGGAGTGGAAGATGAAAACAAAAGCTTGTGCAGAAAAGAATGGCACAAGGGACCTAAAAAGTGAATGTGGGACCTCTCTGCTATACCTGTAACAGTGGTATAGAAATCCAAAAGACTTGCCAAGATGTCAAAAAAGTGTATCAAAGTCTATCATGCTTTAACTAGGACTAAATAGCAGGAACTCGGAATAAAGACTGCCTAGAAGACCCAAGGTTTACATGACCATTGACCGAACACCAAGTTGTTTAAAAAAGAAGTTAGCTTACTAAACTTAATTTGAGGGGCATGCTAAGCCTCGGTACACCCTCTATATTTGAGTGAATTGATTGGACATGTCCAGTTACTTTGACTGATGCAGGTAGCCATTGGTCCCCTACACCCACAGTTCAGTGGTGAACAACTGTTGACTTCGGGGATGCACTTTTGAAATCAGAGTAGGACAAAAGTGATGTGGGGGACAAAAGGTAAGTATGGCTGTTATTTGTTTTTTTTCTACTTTCACAGGCTCCAAATAATAAATGAAAGATACACACATGCCTAAAGCAAAAACCTGGATCTTGCTGGATTATATACAGTGTATATTTCAGCTAAGACATTGCTCAAAGTTAGGTATTAACAGTATCTTTTTTTGCAGAAATAGAGCAATCTCTTAACTACAAAGATAAGTCTTTCTATAGATACAATAGAGGCTCCATAGACAAATTGTGTTCAGATTTCCTGCCAGCTAATCATTGAAAATGTTTTCCTTTCTCCCCCTTCAGTAAAGTGCATTAAAGCACCAAAAGGGAACATGGAATTTCCTTGCATGTTGTCAAGTCAGATTAGTCAGGCAGGACTCAAGCAGACGCAAACCTCAATAGGCTGGCTTTGGGGAATTTGTAGTCCGAGAAGGTTTGGCAATCATCTAACCAGTCAGTCGAAGTTGTCATTAAATCAATATTTTTAAACTGGGAAGGCTGGCAGTCTGAGATTAGAAGACGTGTGTTTATGTGGCTACTCATCTTTAATTATTTATAAAAATATATATATTTAGAAAAAAAATCTGCCACATTCTAACCATTATAGGATAGAAAAGGTGTAGAGGAGCTGATCTGCTGTTCCTTGACAATGTGCCTCAAAGACTTCACAGAACTAAAAATGCCTTAAATAGGGCGCAAAATTGAATTGATATAATACACACACTTACATACAAAATTCAATAAGATAAAAAATGTGGCCGATTGTATATAGTATAGGTCTGATTTACGACATTCACAGGTTATTATAAGTTTAACAAAAAAATTGAAAAGTAATTTGAAAACAGTTTAATTAGTTTTAACTGTGAGACCCAATGGTTTTCACAGCAAGTAAAGATATTTTTACTTCAGTGCTAATTAACACAGTCGAAAAAACTAAAGTGTAAGGTGTCCGTTGGGAAAAAGTATACGTATTTTATGGCTAAAGGCTTACAAACACCTCCACCAAAACCTCCTATTTTTTTACACACGTTCATCCCTTTTGGAAACAGGGTGGGTGTGATAAAGTTTGCCTGGGGCACAGGGTTAGGTGGGTTGTATCAAGAATGTACAAGATCAAGTTCCAGATGTTTCCTCCAACTCTCTGTGTTGTGTGTCCAACTTTCTGTGACCATGAGACAGGCAGCAGATAAGTATCCTACCTTTTTTGGATAATACCTTGGTGAAGGCCATGAACAGACTAGAGTTTGAAGACAAGTGTCAAGGCAGTGATGATGAATCTAGAGCAGATTGCTAGTTGATACCTTCCCTCTTAGGTATAGACCCAAGGTAAAACACCCAAATGCTCAGGGCCTGAGTTACTGGATCTAATGGTGATGAAAGCATTATATTTTGCACAGTTTCATGTCAGACCTTTACAGTTGGTCATCCTTGTTGACTGGAACAGATCAACCTTTGTCGATATATAGAATTAGCTTTTTAAGCAGCCTTCTGAGGGCCAGTCGGCCTTCTGAAGGCTGCTCTTTTCTGACTGATGAGGGCATGTCAGGGAGACAACACTCAATTAACATGAACACATTTTTCATTTGATCATTTTGAAATTTGATTCAAATTAATATAATCCAGCTGAAAAAATGATTGCTAAAGTTTTTTGGACCATTTCTTAGAAATGTTTTTCTTATTTAGCATTCCAAATTAGGGTCTCATAATTAAAATAATTAATTAAAATGATGCAATTCCTCCTCTGCAAATAGGCATAATAAATAAAATAAATATTTACCTGCTGTATATACAACTAAGAACCAATAGAAAGCTGCCATCGCAGCTACCTGCAGATGACTTCTTATGCAGAATAAATATGCATTATTCCAGTTATTATGATTCTTAAATGGGTATAGGAAAGCCATAGGTATCACTGGGACCAGCAGCATGTCCTAGAACAGGACTCCCTTGTGTTATGATGGCCATTTCAATGTCCTTATATTCTTGGTGTGCCACACACCCCGCTTCACTTTTAAATATTCTTCACTTATTGGGTTAACTCACCGCCAGGTGACGCTGTGCAGAGAGGAAGTCTTGTAACGAGCCCCCTTCCGGCCTATATATACCTGGTACCTCCCTTCAATCACCAGTATTTTTCTCTCTGCTTGACGACAAGACAGAAGATTGAAGTCTCCTGCTTACAGGTAGCCGGGGTCTTACCCCGGCACCCCCCTTTTGGTCTATTTCTGCCCGGTTTGAGTGTTTATACCTTGATGGTGGAATGGAAGCCTCCCAGCCTAGGCTGCTCACTGGGCAAATGGTAGATGGCACTATAGGTGCCTAGGAGCTTATCTCCTCCGCTCGACCCCCTCTTTTGGGGGCAATGCGGCTATCCGGCATGGTGATCCGGAAATGGGATGCCCCTGTCCCGAGGGTCCCCGTAGCCCCTTACTCTCCCGTTACGGTCCCTTCTCCCTTCACTATGAGCGGGGGGGGGTTAGAGGGTTGTGTATTTTGTGTGTGTGTTTTTCACAGTATAACTTTATGATAACATGTGTGTTTTACTTTATGCATTGAGCAGACTGCACAGCATGTGTGCACTCTTTTCCCTTTCGGCCAGATCTGTTTTTTATAGTCCTGGCCGGTTTGTGTGTTTAGGTCAGCTTTGGGGGCGGTTGGGCGGACCGCGCTGGGCAGGTTGGCTTGCCGCCTGAGTTTCCACAGCCCCCTCCCGCCTCTCCTCTTCCCCGCTGGTCTCCTTGGGGCCACTGTATGGCAGGTCTTCTGTCGGTATGGCTGCGCTATGCTGTTTTCCTCTCCTCCTCCCCCCTCCTTCGTCTCCCCCCTCCGCCGCCTCCTGCCTTGTTGTGCGCGTGTAGCGGCTCATCTGGTTTTAATTCCTAGATGATTCTGCCGCACTGATCGAGCTTAGGGGGCGGGGCCCGGTGACGCGGTGACGGGGGCGTGGTGCCGGTGGTAGCGCCATGCGGCCGGCCCCAGCTTCACTTCCTTCCTTTCAAGTTTAAAACGAAGTCACGTGGGGGGGGATCGCGCGGCCGCACATGGTTGTATTTACCTGTGCTGCTGCTGGCTGCTGCTTCGTCCCTCCGGTTGCTGCTCTCGGTCCCTTCAGGTAAGCGGCCCCACCCTGGTGGGGCCGTTGAGTGGGAGTTAAATATCTATAATATGTAGATATGGGGGCGAATGTTTTTAAGGAGGCATCATGTTTTGAATTTATTAAGGGGCAGGGTTGTGGTCTTTTCTTGCTCATTTAAAGGCACTTTGGTGCCATGCATACATAGGTTTTTTGGCTTGTTACACGCATGTGGGGATCTGATTGTGGTTTTTCTTTTCCTTACAGATCCCGGGATCCCTGTTTATGGTGGCCCTCCGGCTCTATGTTACTTGGCTAGTCTTTCTTTTTAAAAAAAAAAAAGAATATTGGGATATTTTTATATTTAAGAATATACATATATAATCTATATATATAGAGAGATTATTAAGGGGGACCTTCCTTTTTAAAAAAAAAAAAAAAAAAATCCCTTCCGGGACATTTACATATAAGGGGGCATCCCGGGTTGGCTTATGCCTTAAAGCCCAAAAAATTGCGAATACCATAAATCACCATATGGAGGCTTCCGTTATTGCCGAAAACGGTTCTTCTGAGCCATTCGGGGGGTGCATAAGTTGTGGGGCTCTGCTCCCAGCTGAGGATGTCTTTATTTGCATCCCTTGTGCAAAGCAGAGCATTGCGCGTCAGTCTGTTGCTTCGGCTGCTGGCCCGTCGCAACCTTCATCATCTCCTACCTCTCCCTCCCTGTTCCGGACCCCGCATGACACTGTCAAAAGTGGGGATTCGCAATCCGAGGTGGCGGCACGGTTGGTCAGCCCCCGGAAAGTAGTGCCCGTTAAAGCAGGGTTAAAGGCCCCTGCAAAACGGAAGCACCTGACTCCGGTACCTTCGGCTCCACAGGGCGAGTTATGTGAGCCTGTAGAATGGTCCGATGGATCCCCGGATGAGGAAGAATTCCTGTTGGAGTCAGATGAGCCTGCAGATCAGCTTGAGGCTGATGCGATTGGCGATTGGTCGGCGGGGGTTGCTTTTGACACCCCCTCCATTCTGGCTCAAATGTTTAAAATTTTGAATTTAGATCCGCCTGAGGCTGTCACCCTGCCAAAGGGACAGTTGTTTAAAGAGCCTCAGCCGCGTTGGGTTTTTCCCAGACAGCACCACTTTGAGAGGGTGGTCCTTAAGGAATGGGAACATCCCACGCGGTTATCTGGAATCCCTTCCAGTTGGGAAAAGCGTTATCCTTTTCCGCCAGAGTTGGTGAAGCTTTGGTCTGTCCCTCCTGACGTCGATACCCCTGTGCTAGGGCTCTCCAGCACGGCTATGGTACAGTCTGCTGAGACCACTGTCCCTAAAGATGGGGAAGATCGTCGGATTGACCAGTACGCTCGCCATGGTTTTACTTATGCCGGGTCAGCGATGCGCCCGGTGTGTGCTTCAGCCCTTCTTCTATTGGCGATTAGGTCTGTAATTCAGGAGCTATATGAGGATCTCAATCCCGCTTGTAAAGAGTTTACTGCGCTTAAGCAGTGTGAATCTTTTGTGTCCTATGTCCTATCCGCTCAGGACGATGCGCTGGCTATGAGTAGCAAGGCAGCGGCTATGCTGGTGGCTATTCGCCGGTCAGTATGGCTGCGTCAGTGGTCGGCGGACGCAGTTTCTAAAAAGGTGCTCACAGCTCTCCCCTTTTTGGGGTTGCGTCTGTTTGGGGAGAAAATTGATTCAGTCGCAAAGGGTGGTAAGATGCCACAACGCAAGAGGCCTCGTGGCCCCTTTAGGGGGGCAAGTTCTGGTAGGCCTTCCTTTCGAGGATTCAGAGCGGGTAAGGGGGCTTCCTTTCCCACTACCAGAGGTGCAGGTTGGACTCGGGGGAGGGGCCGTGGCCGGCCCACTCAGTCCTGGGGCACCAAGCCCAAGCCTGCTGATAAGCCCGCTCAGCAATGAGGGGCTGCCCTCACCCGTGCGGGTGGGGGGACTATTGCGACACTTCTCCCAGGTTTGGAACCAAGAGGTTCCAGGCAGATGGATCCAGGAAGTAGTGTCGTCCGGTTACAAGCTGGAATTCGAGTCTCGCCCTCCTTCACGGTTCTTTCGGTCTCGGGTGCCCATCGATCCTTTGGCCGCGCAGGGGCTCCTGGCATCGGTAAAGAATCTGTTAGAGATGGCGGTCATCCGGCCGGTACCGCGCTTAGAGATGGGCCTCGGTTTCTACTCCAATCTTTTCGCAGTCCCCAAGAAAGATGGGTCAGTTCGTCCCGGCCTGGACTCTCATCAACACAGAGTGTTTCTTCCTTTTGCTCAACTTCACACGAGAACACTTCAGCTTTTTCTGTCGGCGTCTTGGGACCAGCAGCCTCGGTCGCTGGATCAGTCCTTCCAGTTGTCCTCCCGGGTCCGGCTGTCCCTCCTGTGGTGGTTGGTCTCGACCAATCTTGTGTAGGGCAGGTCCTTCCTGACCCCCCTTTGGGAAATTGTCACCACGGACGCCAGTCTGCCGGGATGGGGCGGATTCTGGAAGGAGCTGCAGTTTCAGGGGCAGTGGGTACCTCAAGAGGCCCACTTACCCATCAATATTCTGGAACTGAGAACCATCCGTCGGGTGCTTGCTCTCCTGACTCAGCACGTTCTGGGCCTTCCGGTCCAGGTGCGTTCAGACAATCAAACAGCGGTTGCTTACATCATTCTTCAGGAAGGGACTCGCAGTCTGAGCGCTCTCAGAGAAGTGTCCCTGATCCTGACCTGGGCGGAGGCCCATGTTCCTTGTCTCTCGGCGGTATACATTCCAGGAGTGGAGAACCAGGTAGCGGACCGGTTGAGCAGGGGCTTTCCCCGTCTGGGAGAATGGGCTCTCCATCCTCGGGTGTTTCGCTCACTGTGTCTCCGATGGGGGACCCCGGAGGTGGACCTGTTTGCCTCTCGTCACAATCACAGGCTCCCGAACTTCGTGTCGCTCTCCCAGGATCCTCTGGCTCTGGCAGTGGACGCCATGTCCCTGAGCTGGGGAGTTCTGGGATTTCTATACCTGTTTCCTCCAATACCCATGCTGGGCAGGGTGCTTCGGAAGTTGGCTCTGGAAAAGGTGTCCGCCGTTCTCGTGGCCCCAAGGTGGCCAAGGCGAGTGTGGTTTGCAGACATCGTTCGGCTGGCAGTGGACCAGTTCGTTCTGCCTCTTCTGCTCACTCAGGGGCAATTGTGTTACCCCAATTTACCAGCGCTGGGTTTGACGGCCTGGCTGCTGAAACCTCCATCCTGAAGGAGGAGGGCCTTTCTGATTCAGTTGTTAAGACTCTGATCAGTGCCCGGAAGAGGTCTTCTTCATCACCTACTATAGGACTTGGAAAGCCTATATCGCTTGGTGTGAGATAAGATCTTTTCCTTGTAGGGTCTTTTCGGTCTCCAGGATTCTGGAGTTTTTACAGTCAGGGCTGGACTCTGGTCTTCAGCTTAGTACGTTGAAAGGGCAAGTTTCTGCCTTATCTATCTTTTTTCAGAAGCGTGTTGCGCTTCAGTCTTTAGTTAAAACTTTTTTCCAGGGGGTTACGCATGTGCGGCCTCCCAGGAAACCATTACTCCCGGTTTGGGATTTGAATTTGGTTCTTTCTGCTCTTCAGGCTCCTCCTTTTGAGCCTTTGCAAGATATTGCTTTGTCTACCCTGACTCAGAAGATTGTCTTCTTGGTAGCGATCACTTCGGTCCGGCGTGTCTCGGAGTTGGCGGCCTTGTCTATCCAGGCGCCTTACTTTGAGAGGCATCAGGATAAAGTGGTCTTTCGGTTCAAGCCAGACTTTCTTCCTAAGGTTGTTTCTGCTTTTCATTTGAACCAAGATATTGTTCTTCCCTCCTTGTGTCCTAATCCTAAGAATGACAAAGAGAGGGTTTTGCATTGTTTGGATGTAGTACGCTGTGTTAAGTACTACTTGATTATCACGTCTCCTTTTCGTAGGACGGATTCCTTTTTTGTTGTGCCCCATGGGCCTAAGAAGGGTTTGGCACCAGCCAAATCTGCCATTAGCAAGTGGATACGTCAGGCCGTTACTGCGGCCTATTCTGCTAAGGGGAAAGTTCCCCCTTTTCGTATCACTGCTCATTCTACTCGCGCCATTGGGGCATCTTGGGCTTTTCAGCACCAAGCTTCTGTTGAACAAGTTTGTAAGGCCGCCACTTGGTCTTCTGTTCATACTTTTTCTAAGTTTTACAAAGTTGATGTGCGAGCCTCAGCGGATGCTGTTTTTGGCCGCAAGGTTCTGCAGACTGCAGTCATTTAAGTTATGCTTCACCTGGCCTTGAGTTTCCCATCCCTTGTGGACACTGCTTTTGGATGTCCCAATAAGTGAAGAATATTTAAAAGTGAAGCGGAGTGTGTGGCACACCAAGAATAATACCATTTTGTGAGTAGTCACCTGAAAAATGGGTATTGTTGGTGTGCCACACACCCCGCTTCACTCCCACCCTTTTTCGGTAGTTCCGAAGCCTTTATATGGTGAAGCTTTTTATTTATATCAAATTTGATTTTGAGGTTACCGGTGGAATACTGGTACCTTGTCTTTCTGCTTTTTAATATACTGGTGATTGAAGGGAGGTACCAGGTATATATAGGCCGGAATGGGGCTCGTTACAAGACTTCCTCTCTGCACAGCGTCACCTGGCGGTGAGTTAACCCAATAAGTGAAGAATATTTAAAAGTGAAGCGGGGTGTGTGGCACACCAACAATATCCATTTTTCAGGTGAGTACTCACAAAATGGTATTTTTTGACTAAATGACGTAAGGTTTCCTTCAACAATTGCCCCCAGGAGGATCCTGATTTGCGGCGTTCCTACGATTAAAGATTGTTAGAAAGCCAAAATCAGGTATGGAACTCTGTATGATGGTGAACAGGAAACAGTTGTGCACAGCAATTAAGCATGTGTCCTGTTGGAGCAAGGTGTAGCTTCTGCATGGGTGCACAGCTGTTTCCTGTCCTACATCAGAGGAAACTCTGATAGGATGGGTCTCACTTGACAGCATGCGGGAGTAGGTTAGGTTAGTTTAGTGTCCCTGTGAACTAGGATGAGTGAGTGTCCGTCCGCTTGAAATGTTTTGGCTGCAGCTGGACTTCAATGTGGATAGTGGAATAATATGGGTTTTAACTGAGCCAAGTATTATTGTTGCATGTTTATGTGTCCTTCTGTGTTTCCCCAAAAAATTAGACAGGGTCTTAATATAAAATATTAAGTTAAAAATATTATTTGTTCCAAATGATGCGCTTATTTTCAGCAGATATCTTTTTTTACATAAACAATCTACATTTGCTCTTCATTTCCATTCCAAAATGTATAGAGCTACCCTAATAGGGGTGTAACCGTATCCTGGTAGGTGCCACTCCATAAAAAATGTTTATATTTGCTATGGGCGCTCAGAGGCTGGCTTGCAAAGTTATATTTGGAGGCAAATTTTGTATAGCGAAATACAATATTAAACACACCTTATTGGGGATATAGCTGCGGCCTGCTCATGTGCTGTGGGAGCATCTGCGAACCCAGAGGGTTTGCCACAGAGGGGCATCCTGGCATTGTCTGTCCATGGCATAGGGAATTGCCCATATGGTCGGGGTCCTTTTGGCATCCCAAAATGGGATGCCCCACTGTGTGAACCCCCATTAAATTGGCGCACCCACTCACCAAACCTAGCTCCAATGACACATGCGCAGGTCACAGCCTCCCTATACCTTTAGCTATATGCATACCCTATTTGTGATTGGTCGGCCGGGCACGCCCCCAGCTAGAGTTGTGCAGGTATACAACTAGTGGCCTGCTCTGCACCATTTATCTCACTAGCTGCTGTGATGTCACAGCATCTTACATAACTAAATGAAACTGAGCGCACTGTTTCTGCAGTAGTTGGATCACATAAGAATCCAGTGTCTTCCTATCTGCTATCTGTCTTCCTAAGGCACCACCTTATTTTTGGTAGCCTGCCCATCAAGTTGTTCAAAAAAAAAATTGCCACTGATCTGACCCTGCCTCTGGGGGCCCCCTGGTAGGTGGGGGGGCCCATGCATCTTCATGGCATGCTTGGTGGTTAAGCACACCACTGTGGACGCTACTCCACCCGTAGTGCGCTTGGGAGCTGATGGGTGACACTGCAGAGTGTGCAGCGTGAGGTACGCTGTATATTTGCAAGTACTGGCTCCTGCATGTGACTCCCTGGCATCTGCTTGGTCATACAATTTCACACAGGCCGTCACATGATGCCTGTGTCATATTGTCATGTACGCCCTGGGCAAGAAATAGCCCTGATGGGGGGCCTCCTGATCTTGGTGCACCAGGCAATTGCCCTATTTGCTACTGTAACTAAGGCTTATATTTAAAGCATCCTTAAAACAGTTGTGATGCCGCTGTATAGAGGCCACAGCTAGAATACTGTGTGCAGTTCTGCAGACCTTACCTGCAAAAAGATCAAATAAAACAGATCCAAAGATGGGCAACAAAAATGGTGAAAGAAACCTTATTAGGAAGAACCTATATATTGTTTTGTTTTATTTTGCCATTTCTCAAATCTATACAGTGAGGCATATTTCCCAGTTGTATTTGCTTATAAATAAAAATATATTAAATACAGAGCAAAGGGCCGCACCAACAACAATTAATCAAAGAAGTGTGCAGGCTTGGGTACCTGAATCCAACATATATACAACAAGGAGGCTTCCACACAGCCCCCTACCGCAAGACACAATCTGCACCACTCCGTTTACATGACAACAATCACTTTTATTAATTCATCTAAACACTACACAGGTTAAAATACATTAAAAACTGATTATATGAACATTCCACTAAAGGGTGCTGGTGGTAATGCACAATTAACTAGGTCAGACACCAAGCATATGTCCCTATGAAAACCGACTGAATCCTAGTTTTTCAAACAAAAAGTGCTATGTGCTATATATACAATTAATAAACAACTCTAATGATACTATACGTGCTAAAGTGACCAAGTGCAAGAAAAATATAAGCAATGTAAACCTTCATATGCATAAAAGGTAAGAAAAAATGACCATACCAAGGGACACAGCAGGTTAACAAGAGGGACAACCAACCATAAATCTTACATGTGCCAGCCGCCCCCACGCCCCTCCCCCAGCCTACCCGTTACGCGACGGAATGTCGCTTCCTCAGGGCAAATGGAGAGTCCAGGTCTCCTTGTTGTATATATAAAAATATATTAAACACCTAAAATATGTCATGCAAGCCTAAGTAGATGGGGGAATTATAGGCTTATTTTTTTATATAAGTTTGTATTTTATAATACACTCTTTCTGTTGAATGTACAAACGTGGGGTGGGGAACTATAGTAACCTGGTCATTTTCTGTGTAGTATTATCCCCCTCAATTACTGGTGGGGTTCAGCAGGTTCTCCCTGGTTCTGCAGAACCATTTGTTAAAATTGTATCCGTTCTAAGAACTGAGGAGAATCTGCAGAGATAAGTTATAAAAATCTGTTAATATTGCTTAGACTAATTTTAATAGTATTGCTCAGTTTGCTGTTTATTAGATTGTATACAAAAATGTATAGGGAAAAGGGTAGTTAAACATTTAAAACCCACCTCTTCCCTCAATAATAAGGTGTTAGTTGTCATGGATTCTTGTGAGTCATATGTGAAGGCACTTCAGAGCGCTTTTATTTATCGTCTCATCAGTCTGTTGTGCATTCATTCCTCAAACAAAATACAATATGGCTACCAGCGAAGTCTTTATCTTGCATCCCATGGAAGCCGCAGAAGCTTGACTTCTTGCCAACCTCCAGATCTGGCATTGCCGGTCCAGTTGATGTGTGAAAGTAAATACATGAAAGCTCATGCTGAAAGAAATAGATGAAAAGGGGGGGGGGAGGGAATTAAAAGTCAGGACAGACAGGATATTTTTTTTGGGGACATCTCTGCCTCCTATTCCCTTTTCCCAACCAATCTAAGCTTTACATTAACCCATGTATTTTACAGATAATCTAAGCTTTACATTAACCCATGTATTTTACTTGGTAATGTTGTGTATATATACTCTGTGTGTGTGTGTGGGGAAAGGGCATCATGAATGATGTCTATTTAGGTTTTGTCATAGGACTACTGGAGAAGTATACTTACCCTAGATACCCTAAAGTCAATGACATTTAATATTTATTGGGGTTTTGCGTAATACAAATAATACTTGTTGACCTAAGATACAGACCAAATATAAGAACCAACAGACAAATAATAAGTAGATTAGAGCCACAGAAACTGAAAGAAAGAAAGGGTAGGAGAGAGGGTATATGCACAAAAACCATAGCAAAGAATTCAAAGAAGTGGGGGAGTTCCTCCAATATCAGGAACAATGCTAAAGACAAGTGGATCAGCAGTTATTTTTGACTGTCGGCCCACTTTCAACTAGACTAAAATCTATATTTGGCAGACCTGAAGTCTAAAAGACTCTGGAGCTGGCTGATTCTCTATCCCCCGTGCATTCCAATGTAGGATGCCCCACTGTGTGAAACCACCTGGGTTCGCTGGTACTCTTACCTTACAATCGATCCCATGATACATCGCTGGCTTTACAAGCTAATGGATTGGGATTGGTGTATAGATTGGTGTATAGATGAGTGGGGTGGGCGATCTGGGGGTTTCACACAGTGGGCCATTCCAATATTCTTAGTATACAGTACATCCTGCTCCAGATAAGATTCATTACTCTTGGGTATTACTCCGCCAGATGGCGCTGGACTGTGAAATTGGCTCCTCCCGGCCCCTCAAATACCCGGGACCTCCCACAAATCCCCAGAATTTCTCTGCAGTCTGGACTGCGAAGGACAAGAAGATGGCTCTCTCTTCTCGCAGGTGAGCGGGGTTATTAGCCTGCGGCCCTGTAGGACTATTCCCACCCGGTCCATTATTACTGTGCCCCCAGCCTTGGCTGCGCTGGTCCGGGTGATGGCAGGCAGCACCGCTGTCAGGTGCTTAGGAGCGCTACTCCACTGCAATCCCCCACCAAAGGGTAGGCAGTATAGGCATATGGTGAGCCTCTATGGGATGCCCCTCCCGCACTATTGCCCCTTGCCCCTGTCTATCGGTGGGCCCTACGTTAAGCCGCTGCCCTCCCTCGCTCTCCCTTGTAGCTCTCGGGGGTGGGGGGGTATGCTTTGGTGCTTCACTTGGATGGTGTGTTTGTTGACTTTTGTTCAGTCTCCGCACGGACTTGGTTGCACTGGTTGCGGTTTGAATATGCCGCCGCCGCGCGCTTCCACTGCGTTCCGCGGACGGCGGCGGCCACCCCCCGAGGTGTACTTGGCGCTATTTTTTCTCTGGATTCCATCTGCTGCGTGGCTGGCATCTACCTACCGCGATCCGTGAGTGCCCATGTGGGCGGTTTATATTCCAAGTATGTCTCACACCCTGCTTCGGAAGATTAATTACACGTGGGTTATGGTCCAGTAGAGGGCGAACTTCTACAGAGATGACAAGAAAAAGAAGCCCCTCCCGGTCCATAAATACCTGGGACCTCCCACACATTCCCCAGATTAGTCTCTGCAGACGGCGAAGAAAGTCAAGAAGATGGCTATCTCTTTCCGGCCCCATTTTTTCCTGTTTCCGTCCGGACTCTTTTATTAATGTCCCTATGCCTCCCAGCCTTGGCTGTGGGGTCCGGGTGAGGGTAGGGCACACCTTTAGAGGTGTTTTGACTAGGAGCTAAGCTCCACCGCAAATCCCCCACCAAGGGGTAGACAGTCGTCAGGTTGGTGATCCTGACATGGGATGCCCTGTCCGTCTTGAAGCACTCGCTACACATCAAAATGTAGCTATCGGCTTCCCCCCCGTTACTCCCTGTTTCCCGGATAGTAGGGGGAGGGGGGGCTGCCCCTTCTTGTAAGTGACTCTTTTATTAATGTGTTTGGTGCAGTTTTATTTTCACAAGCTGGCTACTGCCAGCGCGTGTGTGTGTTGTGCCATTGTGTTTCACTTGTTTTCTGGCGGCCCGCACGCTCGCTATGGAGCGGCGGCGGGCCGGTTGTCTCATGGCCGGCTCTGCAGCCCTTGGCTGGGGAGCGCGGCTCCCTGTCTTCAGTCAGGGGAGGGGGCCTGGCGCTCTGCGCGCCGTTTACGACCCGCCCCCACCTTTGGCGCGTTTAGCGACTCTCAGCCTTATTGGCTGGGGGCGTTTCTTGCAGTTCCCGGATTGGGAGGGAGTGGGGCCATGCGCGGCGCGAGATCCGCGTTGGCCCGCCCTTCTTCCTCCTTCTCCCCTGGTGCTGCGCCACCATTTCAAGCTGCCCGCTGAGTTTTGTGAGTGCCCTTCAGGGCCCTTGGATTTTGTATATATGTGTATATATTATGATTCGCGCTGTTATACCGACGCCTGGTGGCCTCGGGATACTGCACTTATATTTCTGCCCTGTTCTTGTATGAACGTGTGTACTTATGTATGGGATTATATATGTATGGGTATATATATATATTTTGCTATAGGCATATATATATATATATATATATATGATGCCTTATGCCTGCATATGCTTATGTGCATTAAGGATGACTCTGTGTCAATATATTTAAGGGGTACCTTCATTATGTGTTTCAGGGGGGACTGTTTCCATATTAAAAGGGGGTTTTCTCCCGGTCCTAGTCCCTTGTTCAAATTGGGGTTTCCCTGTGTGATTATAAATCCTCCCACTCACGGACGCTAAGGGGCATCCCGAGTAGCTTCATAGTGTAATTCCCATTGATCATTGCGACTATCAAAAAATCACCATATGGAGGCTCCCCAGGATACTGGACTCGGGGTGCCTTCGGGACAACCCCGGTCGTGTGATATATGTGGGGCATCCCTTTTGGGAGATAATGTGCAAATGTGTATACCATGTGCACAACAGGCACTTGTGCGGCAAGCCGGGCCCTGTGCGGACAGTTCACCCTGCTGGCCTCATCACCTACACCCCCACGCCTGGTTATGACCCCAAGTGACGTTGTCACCAGTGGGGAGTCGCAATCTGATGTATGCGCAAGACTGGCCAACATTGAGAGACTGATTGCTAGCTCTGCGGCCTGGAAGGCCCCAGCTAAGAGACGGCACTTGTCGCCCGCGGCGCCGGCCTTTGATTATGCTGATTTTGAACCATTTGACTTGTCTGATTGTTCCCTGCTCGAGGAAGGGGAACTGTTCCCAGACTCTGACTCATCTGAGGATCGGCAGTACCCTGCCGCTGATGCCGGCTCAGAGCGCGGGGATACTGTCGACACCCATAGGCTCCTTACTCAAATTTTTGAGGTACTTGACATTTCCCCTCCTGCGGAGTCCCCTCCGCAACGGGGGGAATTTTTTGGGACCGCCAAACCTCGTTTGGAGTTCCCGGATCAGAAGCATTTTAACAGATCTGATCTGATCTTTAAGGAATGGGAAAAGCCTAGTCGGCTCCCTGGTATCCCTCACGGGTGGGATAGGAAGTATCCCTTTCCTGTTGATGTGGTGAAACTTTGGTCGACACCTCCAGAGGTCGACGCGCCCGTCCTGGGATTGTCTAATACTTCAGTCGTGCATACCCCGGATTCCACTACCTTGAAGGATGGTTGGAGGGCCGACGTCTCGATCAATTGGCTTCACATGCCTTTGCTTGTGTGGGTTCGGCCTTGCGCCCGGTTTGTACTTCTGCGATTACAGCCGTGGCTACTAGAGCTCTAATTAGGGGCCTTTTGGATGGTTCCCAATTGGATCCTTGCAGTGAGGCGTTTACAGCCTTGACTCATTGTGAGATGTTCATTGCTTTTGTCTTATCTGCCTTGGATGATACTATCCATATGTGTAGCAGGACCTCGCATTGCAGGTTGCTATACGCCGGTCGGTCTGGTTGCGCCAGTGGGCGGCCGATAACGCTGCTAAGAAGGCGCTCACAGGTCTTCCCTTCGTGGGTCTGCGCTTGTTTGGTGATCGTTTAGACTCGGTTGCCAGAGGGGGTAAGTTACCTCAACGCAAGAAGCAGCGCCGGCCCTTTCGTGGTTCGGGTTCATTCAACCCTTCCTTTCATGGCTCTCGGTCAAGCAGGGGAACGTTTTTCACTGAATTCCGAGGAGATGCCTGGGGTAGGGGCAGAGGACGTGCCCTACCCCGGACTTCCTGGGGTACTAAACCCAAATCCTTTGCCAAGCCCGCTCAGCAATGAAGGGGCGCCCTCACCCTTGCCGGTGGGGGGACGACTGCGGCTCTTTGCTCAGGTCTGGACCCTAGAGATCAGATGTCTGGATCCGGGAGGTAATTTTCTCCGGGTACAAGCTGGAATTTGCATGCCTGCCTCCTCCCAGATTCCTCAGGTCCTGGGTTCCGTCGGACCCACGGGCGGCACAGGGCCTTTTTCTGGCGGTGCAAAACCTTTGGGATATGGGGGTAGTTTGTCCGGTTCCCCCCACAGAGAGAGATCTGGGTTACTATTCTAACCTCTTTACGGTCCCCAAAAAAGATGGTTCCATAAGACCCATTTTGGACTTGAAAGCTCTCAACCGGTTCATCAGAACCAAAAAATTTCGCATGGAGACTCTGCGGTCGACTCACGGCGTTCGGGGGACTTATGACCTCAATAGATATCAAGAACGCTTGTTGCATGTGCCGGTCTTTCTGGGACACCAAGGGTTCCTCAGGTTCGTGGTAGACAACTAGCACTTCCAGTTTGTGGCTCTTCCCTTCGGGCTGACTTCGGTGCCCAGGGTATTCTCCAAGGTTTTGGCGGGCGTGATGGCTCTTCTCAGAGTCCGGGGCATTTGTATCTTGCCTTACCTGGACGATCTTCTCATTACATCATCCTCTCCACCAGAGCGGGGCTGGACACCAGAACGGTGGTGACGACGCTGGAGAGGTTCGGGTGCGTAATCAATTACCCCAAGTCCTCTCTATCCCCGTCGAGGGTGGCTTCATTCCTGGGCATGACTCTGGATACTATTCAGACCAGGGTGTTCCTACCACAGTCTTCAGGCTCTTATTCGTTTTCTTCTGTCCAGCCCTCGTCCGTCCATCAGGCAATGCATGAGGCTGGTAGGTTTGATGGTGGCTTGAACAAAAATTAAAAACGCAGGGAGATTCCTCCTATACTCGTATGTGCACTGCCATACACTTGTATGGCGTCCCACTAACCAACAATGACACCCATCAAAGGGTGTCTTTGATGGGTGTCATTGTTGATGGTGGCTTGCAATACACCTTGCAATACAGCCTAGACCCCGCACCCCATGTGCTTGCACAAATTCAAAAGAAACAAAGGTAACGTGCACCTCCCAGGTTAGTTATAAAATGGTCTGAGCGGCTGCCACCCCTCCTTTGTTTCATTTGAATTTGTGCAAGCACATGGGGTGTGGGGTCTTGGCTGTATTGCAAGGTCTTTGACCCTTCCACCCCATGGCTTGCACTTGAGGTTTAGGGCAACCTCAGGTAAGCCTGCTCCCAATTTATCTATTGCATTGTATGTCCCAAATGGGGCTCTCAGAGATTAGAGTTAGGACTGCACCTCACAGGGGCACCTTGGCGCTGGTGGTGCAGCTTAAGCATACTTCTGCAGATGTGTGTGACCGAGCCCTCTGTTTTTAACCAAGTTTAGAGACAGATTGTAGGCTGGTCAGCAAGCTAACTGGTTTGAGTGCTGTGGCTCCTTTTAAGACTTTTGTATCCTAATTGCCCTGCTAACGTGCACCTCCCAGGTTAGTTATAAAATGGTCTGAGCGGCTGCCACCCCTCCTTTGTTTCTTTTATCTAACACCTCTGTCATGCATTCCCCTGACTCTACTACGCTGCGGGATAGGGAGGACCGGCGTATTGATCAGCTGGCGTTCCATGCCTTGGCCTGTGTGGGGACGGCACTGCGCCCGGTTTGTGCCTCTGCCATTACAGTGGTGGCTATTAGGACCCTGCTTAGATGTGTCCTAGATGGTGCTCCTGATGATGTGTCTAGTGAAGAATTTAATGCTCTCTCTCGTTGTGAGGTTTTTGTGACTTATGTCCTCTATGCCTTGGATGATACCATTAGGATGTGTGGCAGAGCCTCTGCCTTAGTGGTGGCTATACGCCGCTTGGTTTGGCTGCGCCAGTGGGCAGCTGACACGCTACCAAGAAGGCTCTCACTGGGTTTCCCTTCAAAGGACTACGTCTGTTTGGGGACCGTCTGGACCTGTTTGCTAAGGGAGGCAGGTTACCCCAGCGCAGGGGCAGGCTCGGCCCTTTCGGGGCCCGGGCTCCTTTTCTTCCCCCTACCGTGGATCCAGACAGGGGAGGGGGGTCTCCTTTACTGGGGCACAAGGAGGTTTCTGGGGTAGGGGCAGAGGACGTGGACGCCCTGGCCCATCCTGGGGCACCGAGTCTAAGTCTTCTCCCAAGCCCCCTCAGGCATGAAGGGGCGCCCTCACCCATCCGGGTGGGGGGACGGCTTCAGCATTTTGCTCACGTCTGGAGGCTTCATGTCTCAGACTAGTGGATTCAGAAGGTAGTGTCCTCCGGGTTACAAGATAGTTTGCTGCCTGGCCTCCTCCAAGATTCATCAGATCCCGGATGTCTCAGGACCCCATGTCAGCTCAGGCTCTAATTCTGGCGGTGCAGAGTCTTCTGGAGCTGATGGTCATCTGTCAGGTCCCCTTACGAGAAAGGGGCAAGGGGTTCTATTCCAACCTTTTCACTGTGCCCAAAAGAGATGGGTCAGTCAGGCCCATCCTGGACTTGAAGATCCTCAACAAATTTGTCAGGTGCAGGCGCTTTCGCATTTGCGCTCTGCTATCAGTTCCCTGCGTCCAGGGGACCTTTGTGAACATCAAGGATGCTTACCTTCATATTACCTTCATATTCCTGTTATTCCAGGTCATCAAAGATTCCTTAGGTTCGCTCTGGAGGATCAGCAATACCAATTTGTGGCATTGCCCTTCCGTCTCACTCACTCGCTCTCAGAGTGTTCACCAAGGTGCTGGCAGGGGTGATGGCTCTGCTCAGGGCTCAGGGCATTCGCATGCTGCCATATTTGGATGACATTCTCATCACTTCTCAGTCCCTCCATCAGGCAGAGCTGGATACTCAGCGAGTAGTGTCCACTCTGGAGTCATTTGCCTGGGTGATCAACCATCCCAAGTCTTCCCTGTCTCCCTCCTTGGTGATGCCCTTCCTGGGAATGAATCTGGATACAGTTCAGGCAAGGATTTTTCTTCCTCAGCAGAAGGTGGACAGTCTGCTGGTGCAGGTTCAGTCCCTGCTCTCTTGCCCTCATCCCTCCATCAGGCAGCGAATGCAGCTGGTGGGCCTGATGGTGTCGTGCTTCGAGGCGGTTCCTTATGCTCAGTTTCACTTGAGGCCTCTGCAACTCCACCTCTTGTCAGTATGGGACAAGGATCCTGCGTCCCAGGACCAGGTCCTTGTTCTGTCCCCCCTAGCCAGGCATCCCTCTCATGGTGGCTGGACTCCAGGAACCTGTTGGTGGGCAGATCCTCTCTGACCCCCTGCTGAAAGACCACGGATGCCAGTCTGACACGTTGGGGGGCTTCTGGTAGTCCCTACAGTTCCAAAGGCGGTGGGGCCCTCAGGAGGTCCACACACCTATCAACATTCTGGAACTGAGGGCGATCAGGTTGGTTCTGGCTCACTTGACCCAACACCTTCGGGGCCGGCCTGTTCAGGTACGCTCGGACAACCAGACGGCGGTTGCCTACATCAATCATCAGGGAGGGACCCGGAGCAAGGGGGCCCTCAAGGAAGTGTCTCTGATCCTGTCCTGGGCGGAGGACAATGTTCCCTGCATATCAGCAGTGTACATTCCGGGGGTGGAGAATCTGCAGGCAGACTCTGAGCAGGGGGACCTCTCGCCTGGGAGAATGGTCCCTCTGCGACAGGATATTTCACTCTCTGTGTCACCGTTGGGGCCAACCAGATGTGGATCTGTTTGCGTCCCATCACAATCACAAGCTACCGGCCTTTGTCTCCCCATCCCAGGACCCTCTGGCCTTGGCCACAGATGCTCTAGCAATGTCATGGCAGGACTTTCAGCTCCTGGATGTCTTTACCCCATTCCCCCTGTTGGGCATTCCACCTATTGGGCATTCCACCGGGGAGCCACCAGCTATCCTGGTGGCTCCCAGGTGGCCAAGAAGAGTGTGGTTCGTAGACGTGGTGCAGCTGGCAGTAGATCAGTACACTCTGCCCAGGGTTCCAGACCTGCTCACTCAGGGTCATTTACGCCATCCCAATTTACAAACTCTGGCTTTGACGGCCTGGCTGCTGAAACCTCCATCTTGATGGAGAAGGGGCTTTCTGCCTCTGTTGTTGATACCATGATAAAGGCTAGGAAGAAGTCTTCTTCTTCTATTTACTATAGGGTTTGGCTTGCCTACATTGACTGTTGTGAGTCTAGGTCTCTTCCCTGTTGCGTGTTCTCTATTCCCAGGATCCCAGGATCCTGGAGTTCCTACAGCATGGGTTGGAGCTGGGACTTCAACTCAGTACTCTGAAGGGCCATGTCTCTGCCCTGGCTGTTTTCTTCCAGAGGTCCTTTGCCCAGCATTCTCTGATCAGGACTCATGTGCGTCCCCCACGTAAGCCTATGTTGCCTGTTTGGGATTTGAACTTGGTCTTGTCTGCCTTGTAGGGTGCTCCTTTTGAACCTGTGCAGGAGGCTGCCCTGGCCATTCTTACTCAGGTTGTCTTTTTGGTGGCTATCACTTCTGTTAGGCGTGTTTCTGGGTTGGCGGCGCTTTCCATCCAGCCCCCCTACTTTGAGAGACACCAGGACAAGGTAGTTTTTTGCTTCAAGCCAGATTTTCTGCCTAAGGTCGTGTCTGCCTTTCATCTGAATCAGGACATTGTTCTTCCTTCCTTATGCCCTAACCCTAGTAACGCGAAGGAGAGGGTTTTGCATTCCTTGGATGTGGTTAGGTGTCTGAAGTACTATCTGGTGGCTACTGCACCTTTCAGAAAAACTGCTCTTTTTGTGGTCCCTTCTGGTCCTAGGAAGGGTTTGGCTCCTGCTAAATCTACTATCAGCAAATGCATCCGTCAGGCTGTGATTCAGGCCTACTCTGCTAAGGGGAAGAATCCTCCCTTCCACCTTACTGCTCATTCCACTCGTGCTATTGGTGCCTCTTGGGCTTTTCAGCATCAGGCTTCTGTTGAACAAGTTTGCAAGGCCGCTACTTGGTCTTCTGTTCATACCTTTTCAAAGTTTTACAAGGTGATGTTAGGGCCTCAGCTGATGCTGCTTTTGGCTGCAAGGTTCTGCAGGCGGCAGTGGTCTGACCTGTCTGTTGTTACCTTTGGGTATCCCACCCTACTTTATGGACACTGCTATTGGATGTCCCAAGAGTAATTAATCTTATCTGGAGCAGGACGTACTGTATACTAAGAATAATACAATTCTGTGATTACTCACCTGTAGAATTGTTATTTTGAGTATACAGTATGTCCTCCTCCACCCTTCTGTTTGCATTATCCTTGGATCCCCTGTATGGTGATTATCATTGTTTTATAGTTACTAGTTGGTTCTGTTATCATTCTCCCGGCTTCTCGTTAACTGCTTTTCAATGCTGGGGATTTGTGGGAGGTCCTGGGTATTTGAGGGGCCGGGAGGAGCCAATTTTGCGGTCTCTGCAGTCCAGCGCCATCTGGCGGAGTAATTCCCAAGAGTAATGAATCTTATCTGGAGCAGGACGTACTGTATACTCATAATAACAATTCTACAGGTGAGTAATCACAGAATTGTATTTTTGGATGCCCCCGGGGCAAGGTCCAATTACCAGGATAGTCAAAATCCTGGTGACTGATCCACTTTAAAGCAGACCCATGCTGTCCTCATGTAGAGGGGACATTTGCCTTTGCTCCTCTTCTGCCTGCTGGACTTGGTCTTTATAGAACTGTCAGTGATTCTGAAGCTCAACCATGGATTTGATTGTTGAGGGAGCAATCAGACCCTACATTGTTGGCCAGCTTTAGATCAGTACAATTTCCCAGGTCATTTGTTAACCTAACTGCTGAAGTTGTTAGAGCAGCAGGGAAGCCAAGAAGCTAGTGTTTTAACATGGCAACCTCTATTCCTTACAAGGAATAATAACTTACATTGATAACAAAAAAAAAAAAACAAAAAAAAAAAAACACTTTATGTGCTGAATTGCTGAGGGACTGAGATGGGTGAAAGTGAATCTATTTCATAAGGGTTAACTTGTATCCAAAAAGAATGTTGAAAGACCTGAATGGGAAATTGTAATTCAGGGCGGCGCTGGAAGTTTGCATAAATTACTGCCTTTATTATGGCTACAAATACTGTAGTCCCATGGTAACCCTGGTGAGACTCAAATTTTCCTTCTGTACTCGGGTTGCAGAAATAGAACTGGGTCATTCTTTTTTTAGTCCACTTACACTCACATATGCAAAACATCCAGTTACATATTCATTGACAACCCTGTCCATGCATAATTTAGATTTTGTATTATACTTGAAATATTTATCATCAAGTATCCAATTATACAAAGAAAGCCTTACACATCCATTGAGGACCAACACCCAGATTACCTGTGGCAAAAACTGCATCTCCCTTTGCAGAGGGACCAGATGGGAGGGTTCTGCTGGCCCTTGCAGCAATTCTATAATAGTAAACACTGGCTTTAAATCACATTTGGCAAAATCTGAATGGCCGCTGCTTACCTTAACAAGGAGATGTGGCTGTCAGCTAAGAAAAGTCGGGGATGGGAGCTCTAGCTTCCTGGGTGGAAGCCAAAGTGTATGGCTGTGATCTTAGGACTTAGGGTCATTGTTCACTGGGTCACTGAAGTGTGGAAGACTTCTCATCTTAAGGTCCAGAAGTGTTCTACCCTCCAGTAAATACTTTTTCACCCTATAATGTGGATGTTTTCAAGAAGATGGTCTTCTCTAGTAAATATCAGCCATGAGTAAGCAATTGACCGCAAGAGTCTGCCCATGTGATCCAGAAGCTTACACCATAGTAAGTGAAAGAAAATGCTTTTTTTTTTTTTTTTTTACTGCACCTGTATTTTACTTCCTACATGCAGTCCTTGGCCCCACTGGTAGAAGAGAAATTAAAGTGAACTGTCTGAACGTAGCCTCTCCTACCCCAGTGTTTCTCAACCTTTTCCACGAAGGTCATGTTTTATAGACTGTTTATAGGCGTATTTTATAGGCTATGTTACTATATGCCTGCTTAAAGCAGACCAAAACCTCTTTCGCTGCTAACGGGCATATTCAGGCGGGCTCAGGGGGGCATCCATATTGCTGGAGCCCCTCCTGCTCCATGCATCTCTCCACAGAATGCCCACAATACTTACCTTATTCTCAATTCTC
Organism: Gastrophryne carolinensis; assembly: GCA_027917425.1. Classification (NCBI taxonomy): domain Eukaryota; kingdom Metazoa; phylum Chordata; class Amphibia; order Anura; family Microhylidae; genus Gastrophryne; species Gastrophryne carolinensis. Next base: position 136,385,082 of record CM051241.1, on the reverse strand, counting down.
GGTTCGGAATGCAGCCAGAGGCCAGTCACGTGAGTTAAAGTCGCATTCCCGGTTTCGGCCAATGAAAGTGCCCACCCACGTGCATTTTTGACTAAGGATAGGGTAAGAATTGTGGACATTCTGTGTGGTGGGGGGGGTCAACATTCTGAAAGCCAGTATGAATATGGGCGGACCGAAACATTTTAAATCTGTTTGCTACTTTAGTGCACAGATGGTGGTCCTTATTTGCTAGATATGTATGCGTGAACCTACCAATTACAGTGAGGGGATTGGTCTCAATACATTAACTAGGGCATGGGCTACAATATCCACCTAGACCCAACCTCGAAAGTGAGATGCCTCTGTATGCCTCAAGTCCTCAAGTGGTTGAGCCATTTGAAAATTATTTTCTAAAGAAGATTATGACATACTAAATTCAAAGGATACCAGTATTAAAGTTCCAGCTAAGCATTTTCTTTTGTTTATGAATAATTGGGTGAGCGTTAGAACCAGGACCAAGCCCCTGCCAATACTTCGCTCTACGGGTTTAAAACTGGAAATTTATATTCATACCGCATTGCTTGAAACGCCAAATATTGTTTTCTGTCCCTTTCTGCTGGCCCCTACAGCATCATTGCATGCCTCTCTGTAGCCCCAAGATGCGCCATGGGAGTTTGTGCAATTCTGGTCCCTGGGCAGATCTTGCACATGTGTCATGAATTTACCTTGAGGAGACTGGCCGGAGTGCTTTAGGGCGGAAACTGCCATGTGAACTCTCCTGCGGCAATGTGAGATTGCAGCCAATCAACCATCACATAGGAGCAGCAATGACAACACCTGCCAAGCACAAAACTGACAAGGGAAGGTGGGGCTTTTGGCTAAAACAGCATTAACAAGGGGCAGAGTGAAGCAGGAGCAATGAAAATTGCCAAGAGGTGCTCTCCATGGGGGGAGCAATATAAAGGATGCTAGTTAAAATGGGGGTTTTGGTCCACTTTACATGTGGATGAGGCCCCTGTGCAGAAACTTTAGGTAAGCAACTGTAGATTAATCAGTGCCTATGTTAACAAGTTGTGGATGCCCTGGGGCAGGAGCACTGGTGGCCCCCCTCTTTAATCTGACCCTGGTTAAGAACTAATGATTCTATCAGGAAGGTTTCACCTCTTTCTGTGAAGACCAAATTAAAAAGTCATGTGTCCCAATGGACTCAGAGGTAGTATCATTATCCGAAGGACCTAGTTTCTTGTAGTGGTCACCACACCAAATAACATTTCCTAAAGGTATCCTGCCCAGATCTAGAGGGTACATAGTACACTCCTCCATACAACCTCCTCTTATTGCACTTGGCTATACCCTTAAAGTCATACTTCACTCAAACATAAAAACATTATACTCCTCTTTCATCCCACGCAGGCTATCGCCGAGTGCTAAGACACTTACCAGATCCCCAATCCGAGTCCCGCTGCTGCCTGCACGTTCTCTGCATTGTCCCATTCATTGTCTCCATCCACTTCCCACCTAGAACAGGACTCTGATCGGGGATCTGGTAAGTGTCTTATCTTCTGGCTGGCATTGATAGCCTGTGTGGGATGATAGGTGAGTATAGTGTTTTTTATGCTTGACTGAAGTATGACTTTGCTGATGCCAGGCCCTGAAAGTCTGGAGTTCTTCAGGTTGCTGGTTCCATCTTTAACAATAATTAAAATACACAGCAAGCTATAGACCCATATCTACAATCAACCTACATTTTTTCAAAATGGAAAACTAATACTTATATAAGATTGGTGTAGCCTGACTGGCTGGACTCTACAAACAACATTTCCTTGGTAACCAACATTTCACATGATCCACATAATAGGTAAATATGGAGTTGGTTTATTTCTTTAACAGTCACATATTTAAAGTGCTCCTTTACTCAGAAGAGAGTTTATGTCGTCACCTTCCATCCTCAGGCAGTGCCTGTGTTTTTTCTTTTTACTAAAGTATTTTCCCAATATTCATACCAACATAAACTGGGTGCAATCAGCCATATTGCTCCCTGTCTGAGCAGCCCCGCCCCCTGATGCTTTCCTGTGATGATACATTCAGTCACTGTACACCCAGCTCAGCATTGGGGAGCACTTCAAACTAACTTCTGTTATGTGACAGATTAGTTGTAACTGAATGAATTGGCATATGGCTGCCATTCACCATAATACTACTTCCTGTAAAAAAAAAAAAAAAAGGTTGTTTTGGGGCATTGGGCTTGGGATGGAAGGTGACGACATAAACTTCCCTTTGAGCATAGGCGCACTTGGGTCAGTTTTCCCTTTTGCTCCCTTTTAAATCGAGCCCTGCCTGTCCTGTAAGACAAATATATTTAGAGGCAAATAAACCATTTAGTGTCCCCATCGGTATACCCTAAAACAGCCCAAGTGTCTAGAACCAGATCCAGCAATACAAATATATTTCGAGGTGTTGGAAATCTGCATATTCGTCTGGGTGTTTGCAACTCATTTTCCTTTGGTGGCACCTTTTTCCTGCAAACAGAAGGGCAATGCACAAAGACAATATACAGTAGTTGTGTGCCTAGTTTTAATTCTGTCCAAATTTTTAATATAGGGCTGCACCCAACGCAACGTAATTTATGGTTGATTCTCAGGTTGCCCCAATTTATGTTTTGTAATTATTCTTTACTGCATTTTTTCTTTTATTTCATCATGTTGATCCTTTTTCATACCAATATAATTAAACTATTGTCTTTTTCAAACAGAACATCTACATCTATTTCAAAGTTTTAAACCACGGAAAAATTGCCGCCGGGTTGTTTAAGAAATTATTTTCGGCAGCACAAAAAGCCATCCAGCGTCCTTGTCACAATGGATCAGCTTAAATATCCATTGACATAATGCCAGGCTGGCACTCTACCTATGGCATTTGAAGCCCCCGTATAGATGAGTGGAGTACTGACACATCATTCTTGTTCCAAAAAATAAGGAAAGTGAACGAGTGCCTTGTCTTCCTTGTTGTTCCGACCGTTTTGGGTTTCTAAAAATATCCATTTATTACACCAGAAGAAGCTTAGCAGCAAGGTGTAAGATTAAATGGCCTTCATTAGAACTTCACTGGTTATCAGTAACCCATAAATCACGTCGTGTTGGCTGCTTATTGGTGCAGTTAATAAAATAAAGCTCAGTCCAGAGAGCCGTAGGCAGCTTGCAAGGCGATAGCCGGATTTGCTTACTGTAAATACAAGAGGAAAAATCGCACACAAATCTGCTGCGGCTTTGACAAGTATTAAGATCCAGCTTTACATCTGTACCAAAGTGCAATTAGCTTTCCGAGCACTAGGACTGCTCTGTCTTATTCTGCTTCATTGCTCGAGCATAATCAAGCGGCTTGCTTGAGTGGTCGCACTAGTGAGCTCGACTCTAAATAGAAAAAACAGGGCGAATGTGTTCAAATGTACCACGGCTGCCTTTTAGTTTCTGAATGTATTCATCTAAGGGGCATTTTTTTCCTCCTGAATGTCATTCTTTTATTTCTCCCCTCTCTTGCTTTGTCCCCCTGCAGGTTTGCTGTATGTCCACAAGATTCCTCGACTTAATAGTTTGATTTGTGATGAAACAGACACCAAAGACCTGGCATTTAAGTTAAAGAGAAAGCTGTTCTCTATTGAGGTAACATTTTATACTTTTTTTGTGGTATGCCTAAATTTTAAAGCACTGACCTCTCCATATTTAAAGGAGATGTAAGTAGAAAGACTAAGGACTAGCTCGAAAAAATGACCCAATGATAAAAATCCATATAAATATCCTGGATGGCGAGAGTATAGTTTACTTATACACCAAACATCAAGAAATATCCTGCTAGGCTTTTTTTTTAATGGTAGGAAGAGGAAATCAAGGGGACGGGTTCTGTTACCCCTGATAAACGCAGACCTGACACCCCTAAATCTTATTTCTACCAGAAGAAAACCACAAGCTCGGTGAGAGTTTTATTTAAATTGGGTGTATTAGTGACCCCTCCTCTCATTAGTCGACATGTTTATATGGATTTTTAATATAATACAATTTTGCGATACACCTCCTTTTAAAGGGACACTTTGCTCAAGTATTAAAATGCATAAATATTACATGTATTTTTTTTTCAAATTAGTTATTTGTTATTGATATAATTAAGTAAATTCCCCTACTCTCCCTTATCTATGAACTATTATCACAAGTTAAGATAGACCTTTGGATCACTAGTACTTCAAGCACTGCATGCAAGGAATGATTTGGGATTCCCTGCTGGTTTAAACGTAACAGCCCATTTTCGAACTAAAATCTTATTGTACTTCCTTGTTAGCTCAGCAGCTAGTGATCCCGTATCCCAGTGCCTAGTGAACCTTGTTGGGAAACATAGCCCAAACACTTGCTTTCTTTTATGTTTGAACTTGCGGACTACTGCTTCTTTGAATACAGTGCTTGAAAATCTATTGATTTCAAAGCCTGCCCTTAGCATTAATGCAAACACAAAAGCATGCAAAGTCCTCTTACACTATCTTAAGGACTTATTGGGGATGATTTACAATGTGTACTACGTCGCGTAACTTTCGCCTTCCCTACTTTTTCCGTGTCTGTGGCCAGAGGGGAAAGCTGCGGCGAATGACGCTAAACTTACAGCAGCAAACACCAGTGGACACAAACTTTTGCCATGCATTTTACTGTGTTTGTGCAGCAATTTTCTGTCAAATATTAGTGGTATTTACATTGAAAAATGGTTGGGAGAATGCTGGCCAACTGCCAGCCAAGTGTTGTGACAGATTTTTTTTAGAAAAAAACATGAAATCTTGTTGAAAACACCCTTTTATAGCATATGTTGGTATTTAAGGGGTCTCAGAATATATGCTGGGTATCTTGTGAGTATCTGGGTTGTTTAAAAAGCTTAGGTAAACAAGTAGTTCCTAACAGCCGGCAGCGCTCATGCAGCCCCAAACCATGACACTCCCACCACCATACTGGTGCCAGGTGCCTTGCTCAGGAGCAATTCAGTCATGTCCTGGTCCGACCCCTCTAGACCAGGGGTTCCCAACCACCACTGGTGGTACTCGAGAGCCTATCAGGTGGTACTGAGCAAGGTTGTAGAGTGGCCTGTACCCCAACCCGATCTTCAGCATCTATACTTTTCCCAACTCTGATTTTCTCAATAAACATGGTCCAATGGCCCATGCATAAGACATTCGCAGAAGTTGTGGACAGAGGTAAGGTGGATAGAGATGGCTAGAGATAGGTATAGGTGAGGAAAGGTGAGATTAAACAAGGTGAGAAAAGGTGAGTTAAAGAAGGCAAAGGTAAGCAGGTGAAGTTAGCACAGGTAAGCAGAGATGACTCTACAGAGTCGATAATAGGTGCCCCACTTTCTGCTTTGAGAGTTAGAGATGCACTGCCCTCAACTGACCAGTGGCTTGCACTGCAGGCAAGGCAAGCTGTGCTCTGCAAGGGATACTGGGAGCCGCAACTGAGGACAGTGAGGGCCGCATGTAGCCCCCGAGCCGCAGGTTGTGCATAGTTCTGTTTTTAGATCCTCAAGGAGTTCTTTGCCATGAGGTGTCATTGTAAACTCCCAGTGACCAGAAGTGTGAGACCGATAACGCCAAATTTATTCACACCTACGACCTTATATCACGAAATTGTCACATGACACTGGAGAGAGAGAACTGCTGATTGGGTACAATTTAGCCATTTTCACTTAGGTGGGTTTAGACTTTAATGGCAGTGAGTTTATTTTGAATGCAAACCAAATGTTCATTGTTATACAAGCTGTACACTAGCTCTCCTAGTGACAAGAGTGTCACTCCCTGGTTGGGGTCCTATGCTTCTGACTCAAGGTGTTTCCAATAGTGCAGGAAAAAGTACAAGGCTATAACTTGGTAAGACTTTTCAGAGAAGACCTAAAGCCTGTAATCCCAGATTGGCCCATGTATCATTGCACCAGGGCTGACAGGACAGCAGTAGGTGATGTGCCAGTCCAGTCATTTACCTTCTGTACATACAAAGCTGTATTTTCCCAATTGTTAAATGTTTCCATTTATAGTCACAAAAGAAGATCTCCTTCAGTTATTTAATACAATAATACAAAATACAAAACCGGTTCTTCTGCTTGAGCACTCACACTTTTAATTATGCACAATGTCGTAACTGTTTATCAAATCCAGTTTCAGCAAAACATAATAGCGTGTGATACTTCAAGTTAGGGAAAAAACAATAAAGTATTAAAAGATGCATTGAAAGTAGTCCACAGGCTTGATTCAATAAGTTTACATCTAATGATTAATTATGTGCTGGGTTTTGGCAAGATAGAAACTCGTCTTGGGTAAGGAACTGGAGAAAACCCTTATATGTTTATATAGCTGACCATTAGGTTTTAATGGATGCAGATGGGAAAGGGGAATTTGGAGTACAGTAGGGACTGGTTCACATTGCCTCTACTTTGGGGCCTTTTAAAAGAACAAAATGCAGGGAGTTCAGAGATTTCATTATTCCAGGTCTGTTGCAGGGCATTGCCTTTTGAAAAATCTGGTACCAAGATTTATCTTTGCGTTTTCAATTGAATCAAAAGTGCAACAATTGAGCCGTAGTGCATCAATGTGGACATGGTGGTGTTTTCTTTTGCATACTACTACTAAAAAGACACATGAATGTCCTCATAAAGCCCAACTATAAGCAGCAATAGGGAATTCTCCTCCCTTCTTCCCAAATTCTTAAACTGGCCAATCATTGGGCCAATTAGATTAAACAAATCAATATAATTTACCTGATCACCCAAATTAAACTCGCATTTGATCCCCTGCGGCTGATCACTAGTAGTCTGAAAATCAGCCGATCTGGTGGCCGCGACACCCAGGTTACTTTCTCTGACAACAGCCAAGCCTTGTCCCCACCATCAGTCACATGGCTGGTAACACACCTACTCATTCATTGCAACAGCTACAGTCACTCTGATGGTTTGAGCTGCCCTGCATCGTGGAGATGTCCTTGTCGTGAGAGGTTAAAGTGGATCTTATAGATTCCCGGGCCGATCACCTCCCTCACCGCGGGACATCCGAGATCGGGATGTCCCGCGGTGAGGGACCCCCCCCCCCCAAAACCCCCCAAAAACTTACCTCATCGGCGGCGGCCGCCGCCACCTCGCGCGCGCCCCCCTAGACGTGCGCGCGCCCACGCCGGCCGTTTGTGAATGGCCGGCGCGGGCGTGCGCACTGTCAGAGGGGCGAGTGGGAGGCGGCGGCGGACGCGCTGTGTTGTCCGCCGCTGTCACCCGCTTGTCCGCCGGCGGTGATTGGTCAGTGCGGCCACGTGGAAGCGTGGTGAGGTCAGTTTTGGGGGCTTTTCTGGGGGGTTTAAAACAGCGGGGCACCCTTAATCGGGGTGCCCCCCTGAAGTGGACCAAGACCCAGGATAGTCAAAATCCTGGGTGTTGGTCCACTTTAAAGAAGGCAGTGGAGCTAATGCTACTATGTGACCACATAACAGTGAGTGAGTGGTTATAACAGTGAGAGATTAGTGTCAGGTGGAGGAAGAACATGCTGGGAAAGTGTGTCCTCACTTTCAAAGGGACAGTCCAATCTAAATAGCTCATGTGGTTCATGGGAGCAGCCATAAATGGAATTACTGTGGCTGTCGCCGCATTGACTTCTATTGAGAAGAGGGGGGAGTGCTTTGTATCATACATCTCAGAAAAAAACAATGGAATGGCAGCCACAGGTTATTCTATCATGGCTGCTCCCATGAACCGTAAGAGTTATTTAGACTGAAATGTCCCTTTGCGGCAACCTTTCTAGGCCTCATAGAACCAGACCCTTCTCCTTCTATTACCTATTTGTTTAAATTAAAACATGTTACTTACCCCTGTGCAGTTATTCAGGATTTACACTAAACTTAAACCCGACCAACACCTGTTATTATTGGTGTTGGTCCCGCTCTCTGCAGATAGCAAGAAGCTCGGGGGGGGGGGGCATCCTGAATGCTGGAGCCCCCTCTTACCTAACTGAACAGATCGCGCAGAATACTCACCTTAATTACGAGCCAGCGCCGGGAAAGGAGCTCCGCGATTGGCCGCCAGGCGGTCATGTCGGCAGGTCCTGCTGGCACAGAGGACGCGATTACGGCCCACGTGACCGCCCATCCTGTGCATTTGCGCTATTCTGCGCATCTTGTGCAGTTAGGTGCGAGGGGGTTCCAGCGTTCTGGATGCCCCGCCGAGCTTCTTGCTATCTGCAGAGAGCGGGACCAACACCCGTTAAAATTATAATGGGTGTTGGTCCGGTTTAATATTACCCATCCAGTCAATCTTTAAGGTATGAAGGGCTTGTAAAGGCCTACCTTTATGATAGGTAGGTAGGAGCTGTAGGGTTATCCGCTCTTGATTACTTCTTTTGATCAGTTGTTGTAACAGCCAGTATCCATATAGCATTTTTATGTCAATTAATTTTTTGTTCTGACATTAAAGTGGACCAATCTCCTGGATTTTGATTAATCTGGTTATTGGTTCTTGTCCCTGGGGCATCCTGATTTGGGATGTCCCACTGTATCAAACACGCCAGATCACCCACTCAAGTCACCTTTCCACCATTCCCAAGGCTCTCGTCCAATCAGCGCTTTATGCCGTGCATACTAATGCAAAGCATAAAGCCATTGTTTTTACTGAGCGACGGCATAGGGAGCAGCGGTAGCCACATCCCCAGTTTCCATGCAGAGTATGCGCACCAGCACAACCAGCCTACCTAAAATGTCTATATTTTTGACTGTCATTTGATGGGGCTTGAAATAATTTAGTCTTGTATTGGCTTTTGAAGCAGAAATATTCTTCCTGTACATGTCCCGATTTAAGGAGATTTGAAATAGCTCTTTATTAGCTGATAGGTAAATGCTTTTAGCACAGAGTGAAAAAAAAGTGACACACAAATTAGGAGGAGCACTGGGAGCCAGCTGTACTTTGTATATGTGGTTATATATACATTTAGGCTTATCGTCTAAACAAAGCTACCAAATAAACTCCCCAAAAGCTCTTTACCTAATCTTCTTTGAAATGAATGAGTTCTAAGTCATCTGCTTGTCTTTGAACCATAAAAAAGGGAATTACCACCAATAAATTAGCATATTTTAGATCCTCACTTTGCAAATGATCACCAATGTAGGCTGGCATGGCTTTGGTCTTTGGGACGTCACCCTTAAGTGACCATTGTGGCCCTTTTTTGACCCTGCGTGCTCCTTAGCTGACTACATGCCAGTGACACTTCAGTTTCCATTTTCACTTTCTCTTCATTTCACTTTCTTCACATGTACACTTCAAGTAGCCATGTCCTATAAATCACCCAGGGAGGTGCTATCCATTGACAAATTAAGTTGCCCTCCTCCCTACTAAGGCTCATCCGTGTATTTAATTATCTAATCTTATTGGAGGCAGTTAATTGTTAATCAGACAGCCTGCTTTTCAAGGCAGGTCATCTCTGTATGGGTACTAGGAGTTTCCTTTAACCTGGCAGCCCCTTATTAAGCTGATGAATCAAAGGCATGTCTCCTGCTTTTGTGACATTCACTTTGTAGTGTAAACCAGTAGCCAGCAATTGATTTTATTCTTTAATTACACCAGTGAATGAAATATGTTTTTTTTTCTTAATAGAAACTAAAGTGAAACATTAAAAATAAATCTTGGTGACATGCAGGCATTCGAAGTTGTGTATCCAGTGGGATCTGACCAAAGAAACAAATTAATTTGTCCCTCTGATGATGGTTTTTCCCACCCAACAACCTTAACCAAATAGACATGTGAGCGTATTTATTAGATGGTCCCGATGATGGTTGGTCATATTTATATTTGAACACAAGAAATAATGGGTCTAGCTAACCCCAGAACCAAGCAATATCCTCTAACCATCATATTGTCCCATCAAATAAACGTATCTGTCACTATGCTATCAGCGCACATACGTGGCATACAGTATATCAATTTTATTTGAAGGAGTTTTATGAGCGTGTAAATTGTGGTCAAATATTATCAAATAAAATAATAATTAATTTATTATCAAATAAAATACATGGATTTTTAAAGTGATACATTTATTCGATGGGACAATATGAATAAATAGTAGGTTTATGGGATATTGGTTGGTGCTGGAGTTGGCCAGACCCACTATTACTGGTGGTCAAATTTTACAAAATCCTGTAACTGTGTCTGAATAGTTCATCTTGTGTCCCGGAGACTACCTCATGACCAACTATGCCATAACCATTACCACTATACCCTTACCGGAGTGGTTCTTTAACATAGTGTGACTGACCTTTGTCTTTAAAGTAGTACTGCTGTTTGGAACCAGGTTAAAAATTGTATCGGCATGTCCTTGTAACCATACAGAAACGTACATTTCTGAAGAAGTTGTCTCGCTGAATGAGGGAAATATTTTTCTTAGCTAAACTTTTTAGTTCTCACTCATCTTTCCTGTTTGGATTAAATAAAAATATGACTGCGATATTGCAGATTTGGATTTTCCTTTTGGGCCAGAACAGAATATTTAAACCAGAACACAAAAGAATAAAGGCATATTCAAGCAAAACCAAGCTTCCCCCCTGCCCCCCCCCCCCCCCCACAAACACACACACACAGACTAATGGTCAGCTATACTCTTCTTTTTTTTTTTTTCTAGCCAAGTAAAATTAAGAATAATGGTGTAAAAGTTAAGGCCCCTCTTTGACAACTCGATTTAGCAGTGAGTAATATTTCCAGCACACACCTCTTGTACTGACGCAAGAGAATTTTTTTTATTTTCCTTTTAAATAAAAGAACAATAATGTGAAGTTTGTCTTTCTAATCCTATTTCTTCCCACTTTGGAATCTTAATTAGAAGGAGATAAAAACCATCATTTGACTAAATTGTCTTGATTTTCAGAGCAAAATGTATAATCCACAATTGGGCCAATTAGTGAAGGCCGCAGCAAGCCGCGCTAAGGCAGGAACCTTGATTAGAAGTGACACCAGTCTAGTTCCCACTGTTGTTATGCCAGGTATGGTGGTCAGACTTCAAAGAGCTGGAGGCATCAGCAGGGCAAGGTTTGCAGGCCAGCTTAGGTCCGGTTGTTAATCTCCCTGCTAAAACCACAGCAGCCCTTGCACAAAACAAGCTTACATGACACAATCATGCGGTATTAAAGTTTGGGTTGAGTCATACCAATTTGCCTTTGATTTTCTGATGATTGACTAAAAGATGGCTGCATGACTAGACACATACTAAAACTTTCCTGATTAGTTAACTTCATGAAGTATCAAAAATCTTTGGCGATTTTCCCAGCTAAATGATATGATAACGTTGTGTCCTCTTACACTGCTCTTTATTGTGCTTGTGTGTCTTAGTAACAATTAGGCATATTCATTATATGAAATGGTATCATCGCCCACAATAAAAAAAGGCTTTATTAGATTTACTGACTATGTATATAATGAAAGAAGAATAGTGTTTCGCCCCAAAGTATATAGATTGATTGATATTTGTTCTCAATACTAAAGGTGAGTGAAGCTGGTATACCTGCGGCAGTCAAAGATATACACATAATAAAGCCAGAATCATCAGGAGCAGTGCTAGGTTTTCTATACCTAAAATAATCCAGTGGTGTGGCACAATTTGTACACATTATAGTTTACATTAGCTAATGAACACCAGGCTGTGTAATATTAATAAAAAGAAGAAGCAATATTAATGGATTGTACTATTCATTCTACTTATTTGTGTCAAAAATAAAACAACACCTCCACACAACAGTTTATAGACACCTTGGGGTCGATTCAGAGCCAGGTGAGAATTCTCCCTGCCATTCACTTTCATTGTCTACCTTGGGGTTGATTCAACAACCATATATATATTTTTACCTGCTGATTATTCAGCCCCAAAGTAGACAATGAAAGTGAATGGCAGTATTCTCTCCTAAGAAATGAGTGAGTTTTGTCACCTGGCTCTGACTCAAGCCACTTATCCCAAGACATCTACTCCCTATATTGTGCATTACATTCAACATTCTAAGAACTGCTACAATTTCACCAATAAGATCCACAGAATCGGCAGAGAGCTAGCTAAATCCCATCCTTGATATAAGGAGTCATGTAACCTTAGCATTTAGAGTGTATTAAAGTGGACCAAAACCCAGGTAACCCGGCTTTAGATTCTAAAAGACTCTAGGGCCAGATTACAGCTTGCCCTTGGGCATCCCGTCTGTTCACCCCAAGCTTGTCTTAATCCACTATCCCACAATGCAGGTGAGCAATTTTTGTTTCCCCAATTATTAAGTGTCCCTCTACAATTGATGTGGACGCCATTCCTTGCAAGCAGTTCCCCCATCAGGTTAGCTACAAGCGAAACATTTGCATATCTCCCCCAGCAGTAACCCTGCAGATGTGTCCTCATGACGGCTCACCTATAGAGGTTCACTACACATCATGATAGAGGTATGCTTGGAATAGAGCAAAAAGATTAAATAAATTAATTTCATCCTTCCCACCCTTATGCATTGACATCACTTAAAAAAAAAAGACAGAAACAGAAGGAAGGATGAAGTAATGGGAGAGGGTCAAAATGACATCCTCTTAATTAGTCCAGAAAATGTGAGCACTTATGTAACTGATGCATTACCGGACAGCATGTCTTCTTCCTTTGGTAGTTAGAAGTAGAAAGAAACAGAGCACATAAAAATGACCTATATAGCTGATCCTAACAAGAAAATGTTTGAAAGGCTGCCGGTTTTACTATACATTAATTTAAGCACTGAACTATAATAGTACACTTTATATTGTGGGCTTCCACCAATAAAAATATTAACGATGATGAACGGATTTATTTGAAGATAGGTGCAGGGCCTCCTATTTTAGACCGCAGAGGGAGGCTTTCTCCTATGCACACAGAAACAGAGCTGTGCATTCCATTCACTGTGATGGAAGGGTGGTGTTCTGGCCATTACTTTGCAGACCATGGCTGAACTCCAGGAGCCAGAAGGGCATGTGCAGGAAAAATGAGAACCGTCTACAAGATGGTTAAATCCCACCTTACATCCACCAAGAGTATTAAAAGTTTTGTACATAGGCTTACTCCCGCTAGTCCAGCACTCTGTGGTGACAGCACACTCCTCAGCTGTGATGCTCGTTTGTGGTTTCAGGGGGAGCATTACATAAACCTCCACCTTTTGAAAGGAATACTTCAGTTGATGTACATATGCACACCAGGGTCAGCTTTCAGAGCTGATATCTGAAACTGCACAATTAGAGCCTTCAAAGTATCTGGCTTGGGGTGGAGAGGTGTTCCTTGCCCCCCAGGCATCCTGCATTGGGATGCCTCACTGTGAGAAACCCCTGCCATTGCCGCATTCACACTCGCCTCTTCCCAGTCCAGTGGCGCCTGTGCTGGCTCCCTTCCAGGCTGAGCCACTGGCTGAAGCAGTGTAATTCAGCGAGTGACTCTGATTAGAATGAATAGGGAGAGAGAGCGCACGCATTCCCCTGATGCCCTGCGCTTGCGTCAGTCTATCTAAATCGCTAGGGGCGGAAGCGCCTGCCCGCTCTCGCTCCCCATAGTAAACAATAATAGCCATCTTGCCAAATTACCTCAGTTCAGCGGGTGGCTCTTATCTGATGAGAGCCCGCGCATAAGCCGTTGGACTTGGGAAAGGTGAGCGATTACCGGCGCCGTGGGGGGGGGGGGGGGTTCACACAGCTGGACATCCCGATCTCTCAGATTCCAGGCCACCCACTGCTGGGCTTTGTTTTGCTTTAATTGTTTTCATGATTTATAAGCTTTGTGCCCAGCCTAATTTAGCCATTTTTGCTTGGGCTTGTTTACAAATGGAAACCTCACTACTTAAATTAAGTAAGGATAGCATGTGTATATATATATATATATATATATATATATATATATATATATATATATATATGGAAAACCTCAATCAATAATAATCAATACCACCTGGAATGGAAGAATTGGGCTATATTTAAAAGTCCTGCTGTATGTGACCTTGATCCAAGCCATATAAGAGCCGTTGTAGCCCAAACTTTAGTCATCTCTTTTGAGAATAGTTGGACCTGTTCGCAGTATCCTTCATGAAGCTCTAGCAGCATTGACCATTACTTATAATTAAAAGCGATGTCTATGAATATGGCCAGTTAAGTATTTTACACATAGAGTACACAAGTAAATTGACTGTCCAGCAATAAAGGAAGCTCACTTTGCTTTGCAATGGAAGTCCTCATTTGTAAACACATGGTCACCCAGTGTGCAACAGGCTACATGCTGTTCTTTTGTGCACAATTTTGAGGGCCCTTATATGTGAACAACAAGATCTAACATTACTGTTGTCTTGTGCCAAGTCCTACTGTTGTCTGCGTAGTCTTTCTTCTTTTTTATGTTTTTTTACTAATACCTAATGGAAAGGTCAAGTTTAAAGTAGAAGTCATTGTAAGTACCCCTGGAAACTAGGAAATATAATCTAAAGAATTTGTCAACACAACAGCTTCCCAATAACCCACTCCAGACAATGCTCCCCACGTTAGTCGTTGTGGGGTATCTATAACTAGTTAAAATGCCTGTACATACTTATGCAGGGCAAATCACTTACTGTATTCTTGAAGTTATTAGAGCTGGACCAGGGAGGCTACGTAGTGAGGATCTAGTGTTATTCAGCATGCATCATTGACTCGTATTATTAGTTCAATATCTTTTTATTGAAGTTTTGCAACAAATAAACAGTACAACATTGTACAAAAGTAGAAAGGATAGAAACAGGGTATCATTCTCCTTGCCCCAATACATACACATGTTAGCAATATCCCAATGTGCTCCCACCCCTCACCCACACGCCCACCACTGCAGCACCACTCCACGCAAATGAGCACCCAGCCCGCCCCGTCCCAGGATACCGGCCAGAGAGACTCCACCGCCAATTATTGTGATGTAAAACTAAACCGCACTTAAACAGTGTGCACCACCTAGCTAGTACCATGTAAAACAGGTGCCAATTATAGGGACCTACTACTCACAATCCTCTAAATCAGGTGCGACCCCAGGGCTGGCCCACCAACCGGTCCACAAATGCTAATTGCACACTGCTAAATCAAATATACAATTTATTAGAGCATAAGAAATTCATACATGGTATCCAACATACATAACAACATATAGACATACAGTTAAAAAACACTTATTAAAACTCAGAACAAATGGGGAGGAGCTCCGGGGCTATATTACTATCCAAATAGATAATTACTTGATTCAATACTCAAAATAAGGTTAAAATTAATATTAATATACAGCTCATAATGCAGTGGCGCTTTTAGAAATTATTGTGATGTAACTATTGTAGTCTTGTGGCACCCCGGGCCAGAGCCGGCCAAAGGCAGCCGGAGACCCGCAGAGCACTGCAAGGGGCCCCCGCATGAGATAAACAGGCAACCGCCCAGGGCGAAGGAGGGGAGATGGGAGCCCAAAAGCCCTGGGACATGAGCACGTAGAAAGAGAATGCTGGAATATAAGAAGAAAACAGAGGGTAAGTAGAGGAGAGGTAGGACTAGGAAGGGTCAGGAGTATAGATAGGGATAGGTGTGGTCAAGGAACCAAGAACAGGGGCCATGGTACGGTAGGAGCAGGAGCACGCTAGCCCAGCCCCCTCTATTGAGCCTCCATTGGCAGACGGTTGTCCCTATAATCCAACCAGATTGCCCAAGTCGTCATGTACTTTTCCTGGGTGCCCTCTGTATCTGAGTTCAATTCCTCCATGCGGCGGATGCCCTCCACCTCTTGTGCCCACTCAATTAGTGATGGCGAGGTTGTAGTTTTCCATCGCCGGGGAATGCTTGTTCTCATTGCTGTCAGGAAATGCCTCAGAACCCCCTTCTTACCACTAGAGATGGGGCCCGGGAGCAAGGACAGTAAAGCCACCTGTGGAGAGTTCTGTACCTGTTCTCCCGTGAGGTTGTTGTAGACATCTAATACCTTTGCCCAAAGGGCCTTAATTGGTGGGCAGCTCCACCATATATGCTCCATACTCCCACGCCCCACCAGACATCTCCAGCACCTGTTGGAGCACGAGACGTCAAACCTACTCTGGTCCGCCGGGTACCTATACCATCGTGATAACACCTTATAGTTCCTTTCTTGAGCTATGCTCGGGACTGCTAACTTGTGGGTGAAGAGATATACCTTGGTGAGGTACTCCTTAGAGAAAGATACTCCCAGCTCCTCCTCCCATCTCCTGACATAACCCGGTGGTGAATCATGTATGGCCGCCAAGAGACCCCGATACAAGACTGTGTAAGCGCCTGCTCCAACTGTGTCAAGGGCATCCTTCCTCGCTCCACCAAATTTTGAGTCATAACAAACGCACTCAACTGCCTATAGAGAAACCAGGAGGTGTACTGCCCCGGGGCCCTTTGCCTTATATCATCCATCGTGGGGAGCCCGCCCGATGCCAGGATACTGCCCACTGTAACGTTAGACGACGCCTCCCATACCAAGAAACTTCTAACCCCCACTCCCGGCATAGTTATCAAATAGGGGGGGTTAATGGGCCGGGTCTGCTAATTATAGCATTTTTGCCCAACCAAAAATGGGAGCGATTCCTTTACACACCTAGGGAGCACTCTCCCCCCCCCCCCCCCCAAGGCAGTGAGTTAAGACTCACAGGAGAAATTGCTCTCTCCAGTTGGACCCATTGTTTCCCTTCCCCCTCCTGATTCCAATCCAGTATAAATAGGGAATAGCGGACAACCCTGCCGCGTGCCATTACTAATCCTGGGGTGGAAAGAAGGCCGTTTACCCTCACCCTTGCAGTAGGCTCAGAGTACAGCGCCATGAACCTGGACAGGAGTACCGGGCCAACACCAATCTGCAGCAGAGACGCCTTAAGAAACATCCAATTCACTCTATCAAACGCCTTCTCTGCGTCACATGAGAGAAGGCATACCTGGGCTCTCTCCGCTGTGGCATGCGCTATTAAATTAAAGAGCTTATTGGTGTTGTCCCGCACCTCCCGCCCAGGTACAAATCCAGTCTGATCCAGGCCTATCAAATCTGGAAGAAGTGTCTTGAGTCTGGAGGACAAAATCTTAGCATATAATTTGACATCAACATTTATCAAAGAGATCGGTCTATAACTGCTGCATAGTGACGGAACCTTTCCTGGTTTAGGAAGAACCGAGATTATTGCTTCTAAAGACTGTCTAGGAAACCCACACTCTGGTCCTATAGAGTTGAAAACCTTAGTCATAAAGGAAGCCAGCTCAGGCCCAAATTGCTTATAAAATTTAGGGGTGAAGCCATCGGCCCCCGGGCTCTTTCCCTGTGGCGTTTCCTTAAAGTGGACCAAACCCAGGATTTTGACTATCCTAACTGCTCCAGTGACCTCCCTGTCGGAAAGGTCAGATGAATGCCCTCCTGGGCTGGTCTGGGCTGGGCCCCCCATGGGCGTCTCCCAAATGGTAGTTCTGGTGGGTCTGGGGATGAGCTCCCCATCTCTCAGGACCCGTTTGCTGGCAATACTGGCACTATTCCCAGGGGGTGTCTCTTCCTGATGCCCCCTATTCCTGCGGGGCTCATCAAGGTTGTTGCCAGGCGGGGCGTGTACTTCCGCTGCATTTGTTGCATGGAGCTCCTGGCCAGAAGCCCCTGTGCCCCCATCCAAGCTCCCCCCGACGATCACTTTGATGGCCTGGTTCAGAATGGTGCCTCAATCTAGGCATACCCGGACAGGATGCACTGCGATGTGCAAATTTCAGGTGGCCGGCTAATCGAGCCTCCACTGGTGACTGGACTCCCCCCCTGCTCCGGGTCTCGCCACCCCTGTATATGGTCTCCTGGGGTCCCACATTTGCCCCCATCCAGCAGCTCTTTTACTACGGGTTCCACCGGGTAGTCTCCACTGCCCTGTTTTCCCGGTCTGACTCCCGCACTGCAGCCGATCTGTGAGGGGCCGCTATGTATCACTCCTGCCACCTCTGCCCTCTTCTCTATGGGCCGCGCCATCACGAGCAGTCGGGGGCTTGCTCCCTCCCCCTTCACCTGCGCTCCCGAGTACCTCCGTCATGATGCCGCCGTCGGGTGAGGCCGCAGCATTCGCGCGCTGAACCGCCTCCCCTCTCCTCTGCTCGCCTGCCTCGGGTAGTGCTCCTCTCAGGTTCCCAGTTCCAGGCATGGACCTGTCCACACTCTGCGGGCTCCACGCCGGGGAATCGGCTTGAGTTGGGGTCTCATCCCCGCTGCGCAGAGGGCTCTGGTCTTCCCTCTTCTGTCGCTCTTCAGCTGACCCCGCCATCTTGCCGCCAGTCACGCCGTCGTCCTCTTTCTCTGTGGCAGCAAAAAAACGGCTGATCTTGCCACCTCCGCCCGATTGCCCACCTCTGGATGTCGCCCGAGTAGTGCAGAGCCCCTTCTTCTGCGTCCTCATGCCACCATAGCCAAGCCACACCCCCCCAGTGACTCGTATTATTGTCGCAGGTTCACAACAGGCAGTTGGAAACTAACTGCTGCTGTCTGCATAGACTACTGAAAGAGGATGTATACATGTGACATTTTGATCCTGACTTTGACCCCTAATAGCTTTCCCCAACCAACTTAAATCCCTCAGTTTGTGACAGGTTTAGGGGTTAATTATTCTAAATCCAAAGCATGAACATAAATATACCTCCTGAAATGCTGAAATAATTTTCATTGGTGCTGTAGCTAATTATCACGCTTGGGTATTATGTTGGATTTTGATTTCTTTTAAAAAAATATATTACCATACCCTCATTAAAACACTACTTTAGGATCTTGGGTTACAGTTATATATTTTTTTGACTGGCAAGTTAAAGTTTTAATTTTAAGTTGAAATTCCAATTAAAAAATGTTAATTGCATCCATGCCAAAATTCCTCCACTGTTTTCCTCTTTGTTTAATGCACTATTCAATTTTCAAAAATTACAGACCAATCTGTGTAATGTTATATGGAATAATAAAGAGAGAAGGATTGGAATTTATATACTCCCAAATCACTGGGAGGTCTGGAGGCCCTAATCCCATTGGATTAGGTTTTCTTTAGGATGTATCAGTTGTCTTTTTTTATTTATTAGCGGTGGAAGTGGCTGAATTTTAATTGAGACTATCTCTTGGGATCCCACATAAGCAGATCTGTGGGGAATGGTTGGTTGGACTACCTATGAGAGACCCCTTCGCACATAATCTGAATGTGGGACTTGCATTTCAAATTATTTCCCTTATACCATTGGCCTCAACTTCAAGAATCTGCAGTTCCTGCCTGACTTACATTGGATCTGGAATTAGATTGGAGGAACAGGTTTCAAACCTGTAGGAATCCAACTTTAAAATTGACACTCCACTCTAATAGTAATAGATGGGACAAGCAGTATTTTCGGTAGGTTTTCATAGCTGTGTTCAGTGTAGACATGGCGGATTTGCCTGTAACTCAAAACAGTTTAGACAGCTTGGGTTTACAATATGATTTTATTTATAACATTGATAAACGTTTTTAGCACTCAACGTATAGATTTTCTTTTTCAATGGGTTGAATATGTTATGATTTCCCTATGGCTGTGATAGTTGAAGTTCTGACTGAGAGCTGAGAGCCACTCCCCCCTCACCCTTATATACTTCTGTATTTGTAGCCTCACTATTTTATTTGGATACATATTTTCAATGGGGGTCACGCTCTGCAAAAAGGACATTAAAGCTGGTACACTAGGGTCTGTTAAGCCAGTCCTCTCCTCTGTTCAGTCTGCCATTTAATCTCTTAGGGGCTGGGAGGGGACACTCTGCTTTTTTATTTTTTGGCAGACAAGTGTTCACTGTATTGTGAAGTTCGATGTTTATTCGAAGTATTTCACTGCATTACTATTTGTAACGGTTTCCATTTAGTTCCTGTTCTGTGAGGTTTCTCTCATTGCTGAATGTGACTCTCATATTAAATCGGACCAAAATAAAAAAAAGAAATTTTAGTATATTGCTCCCCTAAAGCACCCCATTGGCAAAGACTATTTGAAAGGGCTTGACTCTATGCAGATGTTGTGGAAAAACAGGCCGATTCTTCAGTCAGAATTGCATGGGAGCAGCCATCTTGTCACACACATAAGCATGAGGGGAAAGCTGTGCCAGCAGCATCCCACACCAAACTGAGAGATAAATGCCTCATAAACATGGGCAGCTTGTGTATTATTTTATTATGTATTATGTTATATAGACACACACACACACTGAATAACCAGCTACTAGAGGGATTGTGTGTGTGAGGGGAAACTTGCAACAATGTTTCTTTATCACTCTTCACTTGTGGACTTGCGGATTTACCGCACACCATTCAGTCAATGTAAACATTATATATTTTATAAAATGATATAATTCAGCAGAGCAAATGAGTTATCACAGCTGATGGCTTTCTACTAGAAATAAAGAAGGATTGTACTGATATGCTAGGCAATTTTGACTGTGGGATTGGATTTTTATATAAGCTGGACTCATGTATGTGGCAAGATGCCCACTGCCATACAGGTATGCAGCATAGAATCCGCCAGCTATTCGATAACATGTGCATGGAGTTAAGTCTTCCCAAATAGTTTGTCACTGATTACCAGAGTGGGGCTTTACTGCAATTTACTGAACTTGCTTTTTTGACTTTTGGTCTGCTTTAAGAAAGCTTAGGGACCCTGGTATAAACCTTTGCAATCTCTATGTATCTGTAAATGTCTGTCCTAATCTGTGCAGTTAAAGGTACTTTGACATGTGGATGTTATTCCACGTAATATACATATGAGGTTTTTTTTTTGTTTACTAGTAGAATGGTCCTTTGAAAAAAAAACTGTTCTTTTTTTCCTTTCTTTTTTGTAAAAAGATAAACTGACCCCAAATGCAGGAATTTTAATCTGCTTTTGGCTGGTTTCTGCTTTGTAGGCATCATCCTCTGCTCTAAAAATAACATTCCCATAGTCTTGCTGGCAAAGTTGTTATAGCCGTTTCTTTAATTCTTTCAAAAAGGGTTTATCCACAACGCTTTCTACTGGTGCATTTTCTACAAAGGGCTTCCAACAGTCAGAAGCAAAAATACATATTTTTTACTCACCTTACAGGGACTGTAAACCCAATAGCAATAATAAGGCAGCAGTTCCTGCAGTGCTGGGTAGACGCTAAAGCACGGCTCCAAAGTTTGCCCTACTTTAAATTTCATTCCACCAGGAACATGCAACAAAATGGTCTAACAGTCACTCTGTTCCTCTGGGTGTGTGGGTTCTGAGTAACATATAATAGGAGATGCTCATACAGTTTACAAGTGTGATACAGTGGGAGCAACCTAGTGTGTGCTTAGACAGACAGGGTATTTAGACAACAATCCTGGCATAGTTCAATAGAAATTTGTCTGGTGCGTAGCTGGGTGTCGAAAATAGTAGAGATTTTCAGGAGCTAGCTATCCCTTAAACCGGACCTTCAGCATCATTTGATGAAAAGCCCAAACCCTTAAAAAAAATATTCCCCTAAAATGAATATATTTTTTTAGTTGCTTATTTATTATTCTTTCCCCCTCTGGGCCTCAACTCTGTTCAGGACTCGGGCGCCGCCATCTTGCCTCAGAAGATTTACATATTGAGGAGAGGGGAGGGGTGGAAAGTGCAGGGGGCGCGGGGCAGAGCAGAGCTTGGGTCAGGAAAATGACAGCAATCCCAGAATGCAAAGCAGCATAGTCAGAAGGCACTTCCTGTCTGCAGGCAGCCTGTGGCTCCATGGGCCGCCATCTTGGATATTCAAAAACTTAAAAAACTCAATAGGTGCAGGTAGGATGATTTTTAATGTGGACAATCTGTATATAGGGGATGGGGGAAACATATAGCATAGACTATTATTTAGGGTGAAGGTCCGTTCTAAGTAAATATGTTTTAAACTTGGTCCTATATTACTATGCTGAGAATTATTTGCTCTACAAATGCTTAAATATCACTACACATATGGATGTATTGCCTCAATCTAGATGGTGAAAAGTGTAATATTAGGAAGTACTGAATTCCATGTATTTTGACAAAAGTGTTACGGGCATCCTAGATGGGCCAAGTGGTCTCTTTATGCCATCTGTCTGTTATACTGAATGGGTAGAGATCAGTAGATTATTCAGCCCATTAGCAACTATTTGTAAGAGTTTTCATTAAACTAGACCTTCAACTGAAGCTTACTACATTTCTAGAGTTGGTTCCTTACTATGCTCTTGGAGCCACATATTTAACTCATGTCAAAGTCTTTAGGTGCCACCACAGCAGGTAGTATGACGCTCTTGGGTTGTATTCGTTTCTCATGTCCACTGTGTAATGCTTCCCCAGTCCATCAAAAACGACACTACTGGACTAGATGGATGTAATGGTAACTTACCAATTAATATTTCTCCCTGGCCTGGGTTCGGTTGTCTCAGATGCCAGGTGTTGTAGACTGATAGAGAATTGCTACAAATGTTACCACTGTTTCTACATATTGTTTCAAATGATTATGCAATAATCAAGCTACTTTGTTGGGCATGAATTAAAAGACCAGCTTACCAGGAGGGAATTTTATTGTCAATGTGTCTTATTTTTCTTGTAGGCTGTAAGAAATTTTATGTCCTTTTTGTAAAAGGGAAGAGAATGATTTAATATGCGCTCACTAGATAAACTTTCCCATTCTCAGGAATGAGAATGGGTAATACTAAGTGACAAGTGTATTAGGGCAATACAGAAAGAGCTATTAGATTTAAGGGCTGATCTCTGTAGACGTTATAACCTTTTCTCTTTTCTTACATTATCTTTCTTATCAATTGTGACCATTTGGTTTACAAAGTAATATTAGTAGTGCAAAAGTGTTTGGCAAGTCAAAAGTTAAAAAATAAATATCAGTAGCTTACATTTCATTCAGTGGCTTTAAGTGCTAGGCTTCTTCCTCTGTCTGTCTCCTTAGTGAGGAAAATCACTTCCTCACTAAGATTTCAGTCCCCACCCCGCTGATCTGGTAAATCAGTCAACCTTCGGTGGACCAAGAATGGAAACACCCCCCACTCCCTATCCAGATGTCTTGATTGGCTGCCTCTCTCTGCAGCACCCTCCTCTCTCATCTCACATTCTCATTCTCTGAATCTCCAATGCTAATGCTCTAATACTTTTAAAGATAATGTAGGAACTACAGAGTCTTTGAAAACTGGTTGAAGTTTAGGAGAGAGCACTGTGTAGCCAATAGGACAACAGCCTTTAGCATAACTTTAAGTGATTTTGGGAAGTATTAAAGACTTAAAGTGGGCCAAGTGGGCTATTTGAATGCTCCACAACCCAGACCAACACCCATTAACGGGGAAACGGGTGTTGGTATGCTTTGAAGGGACAATCCAGGCAACAGCAAAAAAAGGCAGCAAGCAACCCACTTTAAGTCTGTCCCATTTACCTCTTCTCTATTACCTGCAGTGCATTGTAGATTCTATAATCCCACTATATACCACTGACACTATAATCCCAAATTAGGATGCTCCAGAAAAGTGGACCAAACCCCTGATAGTGAAAATCATGGATTTTAGTCCGCTGTCAGAGGTTTGTAAAGGCAAAACATAAAAAACAGTATATGCATCTTTTCTCTTCCACAGCTGCTTCACCAGGTTCAACGTTTAGAAACCCCACCGTTTGGGGGGTGAGCAACCCACATCAGCCCCAGCTAGGAGGGTGCCTAGCTCCAATAACTGCAATGGAGGCAATGTGCCCCAGTTGTGACCAATGTGGGGGTGGAGCCATGACTGCCCAAGGATTCCAGTGAAGCACTGCTGGTTGTTCATGCTCTGGGGGACCCATTTTCAGAAACTACTATGTTTCTGATCGTAGGGCCAGGAGGAAGCAGCTGCGGGGGGGGGGGGGGGGGCGGAGTACCCTGTATTGTCTTCACAGACTCATTAAGGCCAACATTGAATATGAGCTTCTGTTTTGGATCTTTTGGATCAGGTCATCCCTGATTGAGGTATAGACTTCGACTTTGAGGTTTGGTCTGCTTTATAACAATTGTGGCAATATATATATATATATATATATATATATATATATATATATATATAGGCATATTCACATGCCAGGCTAGCAGTCCTCAGGCATTCTTTTCTGCCATTTCTGTAATATTTTTTATTCTTATTGTGGACAAGGTTGTCACTGGAGCCTTGTCTTCCCCTTATCACCTCTGCTGTGAGACCATAATTCATTACATGACGGCTATCGAGGGCATGTCAAGACCACTGCACAATTCACAGGTCTGATAACATTCTTAAATGAAGAAGACTGGAATTCTCATTATGTTTCTATTATGTCCCCCTTAAAGCACTCAAGCACATTTGTCTTTACATACTGACATGAAATAGACGCAGAAGTACATTTCAATGAAACCACAAATGCAGATGTTAAAGGGCTACACCAATCAATCATAAAAAAAACTACATTTCAGATTTCTTTCCCTTGCTTAAGGATTTTTGCAATGATGCAAATATTCATATTATTTGCTTTGAGAAAGAGATTGACAACATAATTTACAATGTGTATTTGATGTCCTTGCCTCCTACCTATCTACCTATTCTTTTAAAGGAAACATCAAGACAGCAACAAGCTTGCGTGTGCTTGATAAACAAGACCTTTGTGTCTCCGAAAATGTGGACTTTGTCCATTTACACAATTATAGGTAAAAAAAAAAATTTCTTACAACTTGAGATGTACCGGTGGTCTTTATTCTAAGTATGTCACACACCCCACTTCAGATACTTATTATTATTACACTTGGGTAACTCACCGCTAGGTGGCGCACTTGCAGAGATCTCCAAAAGCTTCAGCAAGCCCCTCCCGGTCTATATATACCTGGTACCTCTCACCAATTCCCCAGTGTTGGTCTCTGCAAGATGGCGACAAGACAGAAGAGAGAAGTCTCCTGCTTGCAGGTAGCCGGGGTATCACCCCGGCCCCCCCCCAATGGTCTATTTCTGCCCGGCTCTGTTTTGTGTTTATCCCCTTATTCTATGGCAGCCTCCCAGCTCAGGCTGGAGGCCGGGCACAGGTAGATGGCACTTTAGGTGCCTAGGAGATTAGCTCCTCCGCTCGACCCTATATTATGGGGCATAGCGGTGCTCCGGTTGGTGATCCGGACGTGGGATGCCCCAGCCCTTATATCCCCATTAGTTTGCCCTTAGTGCCCTTGACTTTTATTCATGTCTGTGTGTGTGAGTGGCAGGGATGAGTGGTCTGGCGTTTCCTTTTTGGTGCTTGGTGCTTGGGGGGCTCTCTGAGCCCCGTGTTTTTTACTTAGGGGGCTGTGCGGGCGGCGGGCTCGCCGGCCCGTTTTGTAGGTAGGGGCGTGCGCCATGTCAGGGCGCCTGTCTTGGCCTAGGGTCCCCTGCTCGCTCTGTGGGCGGGGCCGGCAGGCGCGCTGCGCCGCCGGCCCGTAGGCCGCGGTCGCGCTCGCCGGTGTTTTATTGCGGGCGGATCGGGGCGGCATGTGCGCTGCCGGTCCGCCTTGGCGGTTTCCGTGGGCGCCATTCCTGTGGCGCCCGCTGCTCGCTCTGCCTCAGAGGTGGGCGGGACCGCGGCTCGCGCGGCCCGCGCCGTGACAAGCGGAACGAGGAGGGGCGGGGCTTTAGCGGCTCCCGCGTTTCTGTTGGGCCCGCCCCGAGTCTCGCTCCTTCTCTCCCTGGCTGGCCGCCATTTCGTGGCGTCTGTTAGTTGCGGCAGGATCCAGGTAGGTTCTTGTTGTTTTCTACCGTGTTTGCCTATAGGGGATAGTGGGGCAGGGATCGCTGGCTATTGGGCCTTATTGCGGGCTCTGTTCTTCCCCCCCCCCCCCCCTCCCCCCCCCCCCCCCCCCCTCCGACCGGGGGTGTTGGTGGTGTATGCGGCCAGGTTTTGGGGGGGTATTTCGCAGCCATTATTTTATGCTTATATGCTCTTGGCCCCTGGCCTCCCTGTTTTTCTGCTAAGTCTGGCCCTCCCTGGCTTCCCAGTATTTTGACTATGTTGTGTGTTTGCTGCCATGTTGTGCTGGTTTTGACTGTTGTCTTTGTCTTTGTCTTTCAGATTCCGGGATTCCATCCTGTGGGGCTCTCCCGGTCTCATATACCTGGCTAGTTTGGGTTCGGCCTTATAGTCCCTCTTGGGTGGCTGGCAAAAATTTTTTCCCTGGTCTGGGCAGTATAGATTGTATATATATGTATAATATATTTATATATACTTAGATTGTATCATTGGGGGCATCCCGGGTTGCTTACTGCATAAATCCCTGGGTTCCGCGAATACCATAAATTCACCATATGGAGGCTGCCAAGGATACCGGAACTGATCCTTCGGGACAATCCAGGCTGTGCGGGGGTTGTGGGACTCCGCTCCCGGGGGATGATGTCATTATATGTATACCATGTGCAAAGCGGAACATTGAGCGTCAATCCAGCACTCCGGTGCCTGGGACTTCTTCGTCCGCGCCATCTCCCTCTTCGCCTCGCCTGTTCCGGACCCCGTGTGACGTTGTCATGGGTGGGGATTCGCAATCTGAGGTGTGCGCCCGTCTGGCCAGCCTCGAGAAGCGGTTTTCAGATATGTCCGCTCTGAAGGTTACCGCGAAGCGTAAACACCTATCTCCGCCTCAGCCGGACTCTGATGAGGAGGTTGTTGAGGATTTGGATTGGGTGGATCGCCCCCTTGAGGAGGGGGAGCTTGAGGAGGAATTGGATGTCTCCGTGGGTCAGCAGGTGTTGGGTACTGAGGGGGACCATATTGATGGTCCCGTTCCTGACACGCCTTCTATTTTAGCCCAGATGTTTGAGGTTCTGGATTTGGACCCTCCCGAGGCGGCTCCTCGGCCTAGGGGTCAGCTCTTTGGGGGGGTCAAGCAGCGTTTGGAGTTTCCCAGTCAACAGCATTTTGAGGATGTTGTCCTTAAGCAATGGGAGCAGCCTACACGGCTTGTTGGTGTTCCGCCCAGCTGGGATAGGAAATATCCCTTTCCGGCGGACTTGCTAAAGCGGTGGTCGGTCCCTCCCGAGGTGGATGCCCCGGTTTTGGGACTGTCTAATACGGCGACTGTTCATCTTCCTGACACTACTTATCTCAAGGATGGCGAAGATCGCCGGATTGATCAGTTGGCCCGCCATGGTTTTGTTTGTGCGGGCTCGGTTTTGAGGCCTGTTTGTGCTTCGGCTCTTTTGACTTTGGCAGTGCGGTCTTTGGTGATGAGTTTCTTGCGCTCAAGCGTTGTGACTCTTTTTTGTCATTTGTTCTGGCCGCCCAGGATGATGCCATGTTGATGTGTGGCAGAGCTTCTGCTCTGTTGGTGGCTATTCGTCGCTCTGTGTGGTTGCGACAGTGGACAGCTGACCTTAATTCTAAAAGATCTCTCACGGCCCTTCCTTTCTTGGGGTCGAGGCTTTTTGGTGAAAAGCTGGATTCTGTTGCCAAGGGAGGCAGGTTGCCTCAGCGCAAGAGGTTTCGCCGTTCCTTTCGGGGGGCGGTCTCCTTCAATCCGTCCTTTAGGGGAGCCAAAGCCGGCAGAGGTGCGGGCGTCTCGGTTTCCAGGGGCACGGGTTGGAATAGGGGTAGAGGCCGTGGCCGCCCCGTTCACGCTTGGGGCGCCAAGCCTAAGTCAGTTGCCAAGCCCGCTCAGCAATGAGGGGGCGCCCTCACCCGCACGGGTGGGGGGACGGTTACGATGCTTCTCCCGGGTGTGGGACCTGGAGGTGTCGGACAGGTGGATCCGGGAGGTAGTGTCGACCGGTTACAAGCTGGAGTTCGAGTCCCGCCCTCCTCCAAGGTTTTTCAGGTCTCGGGTGCCTCTAGATCCTGTGGCCGCGCAGGGGCTCCTGGCGGCAGTAAGGAATCTTCTGATGTTGGCAGTCATTTGCCCGGTTCCTCCTTCGGAGGTAGGAAGAGGTTATTACTCCAATCTCTTCACTGTCCCCAAGAAGGACGGGTCCTTCCGTCCGATCTTGGATTTGAAGTGTCTCAACAGGTTTATTCGTCCCCGGAAGTTTCGCATGGAGACCTTGCGGTCGGCGATCGGCTCGCTTCGGCAGGGGGACTTCATGACGTCCATAGACATCAAGGACGCGTATCTTCACATTCCTATCTTTCCGCCACATCAGCGGTTTCTTCGCTTTGTGGTGGAGGATCGTCATTTTCAGTTTGTGGCTCTCCCATTCGGCCTCACTTCGGCCCCGAGAGTGTTCACGAAGGTGTTGGCAGGGGTGATGGCCCTGCTCAGAGCGCAGGGGATTCGCATTGTTCCTTACCTGGACGACCTTCTCATCATGGCTCCTTCCTTCAGCCAAGCAGAAGGGGATACCAGCACGGTGGTGTCCATGCTGGAGAGGTTCGGCTGGGTGATCAATTACCCCAAGTCCTCTCTGGTTCCGGCCAGGGTGGTGACTTTTCTGGGGATGTCCTTGGACTCTTGTCAGCACAAAGTGTTTCTTCCTCAGGACAAGGTTCTTTTGATTCAGGAATTGGCTCAGCGTCTTCTTTCTATTCCTCGCCCGTCCATTCGGCTAGGGATGAGACTGGTGGGGTTGATGGTGGCCTCGTTCGAGGCGGTTCCCTTCGCACAGTTTCACACGAGGACGCTGCAGCTTCATCTTTTGGCGTCTTGGGACAGGCGCCCGCGGTCGTTGGATCGGTCCTTCCAGATTTCCCCTCGGGTTCGGCGGTCTCTTCGGTGGTGGTTGTTTCCGGACAATCTTCTGAAGGGCAGGTCGTTTCTGACTCCGCGGTGGGAGACTGTCACCACGGATGCCAGCTTGTCAGGATGGGGAGGTTTCTGGAAGGATCTTCAGTTTCAGGGGCTGTGGGACCCTCAGGAGGCTCACTTGCCCATCAATGTTCTGGAATTGCGAGCCATCAGGTTGGTTCTGTCTCGCTTGACGCATCGGTTACAGGGCCTGCCTGTTCAGGTTCGATCGGACAATCAGACGGCTGTTGCTTACATCAATCACCAAGGAGGGACTCGCAGTCTGGGTGCCCTCAGGGAAGTGTCTCTGATTCTGGTCTGGGCAGAGACGTATGTTCCTTGCATTTCGGCGGTGTACATTCCAGGAGTGGAGAACACGGAGGCGGACTTCTTGAGCCGGTGCTCGTCCCGCCGGGGGGAATGGTCTCTCCATCCCCATGTGTTTCGGTCCTTGTGTCTTCGGTGGGGAACGCCGGAGGTGGATCTGTTTGCCTCTCGTCACAATCACAAGCTTCCGACATTCGTGTCACTGTCTCGGGACCCTCTGGCACTGGCGACGGATGCCATGTCGTTGAGCTGGAAGGATCTGGGGTTCCTGTATCTGTTTCCTCCGATTCCCATGCTAGGCAGGGTGCTGCGAAAGCTAGTTCAGGAAGGAGTTCCCGCCATTCTCGTGGCTCCAAGGTGGCCAAGGCGGGTGTGGTTCGCAGACATCGTTCGTCTGGCAGTGGATCAGTTCGATCTGCCTCTTCGGCCAGATCTGCTCACTCAGGGACAACTGTGTTACCCCAGTTTACCAACGCTGGCTTTAACGGCTTGGCTGCTGAAACCTCCATCTTGAAGGAGGAGGGTCTTTCGGACTCGGTCATTCAGACTCTTGTTAGTGCTAGGAAGAGGTCTTCCTCTTCCATCTATTATAGGGTCTGGAGATCTTATATTGATTGGTGTGAGACTAGATCTTTGCCATGCCGGGTGTTTTCTATTTCTCGGATTTTGGATTTTCTTCAATCTGGGTTGGATTCTGGTCTTCAGCTGAGTACCTTGAAGGGGCAGGTGTCTGCCTTGTCAATTTTTTTCCAGAAGTCTTTTGCTAGCCATTCCTTGGTCAAGACTTTTTTCCAGGGGGTTTCGCATCTGAGGCCTCCTAGGAAGCCATTGCTCCCAGTGTGGGATTTAAATTTGGTGCTTTCTGCGTTACAGGCTCCTCCTTTTGAGCCTTTGCAGGGTATTGCTTTATCCACTCTGACTCAGAAGGTTGTCTTTTTGGTGGCCATCACTTCGGTTCGGCGTGTTTCGGAGTTGGCAGCCTTGTCGATTCAGGCTCCTTATTTTGAGAAACATCAGGACAAAGTGGTCTTTCGTTTCAAGTCAGATTTTCTTCCTAAGGTGGTGTCTGCTTTTCATCTTAATCAGGACATTGTTCTTCCTTCCTTGTGCCCTAGGCCTAGGAATGATAAGGAGAGTGCGTTGCACTGCTTGGATGTGGTGCGATGTGTTAGGTACTATTTGCGTGTCACGTCTTCTTTTCGTAGGACTGATGCTTTGTTTGTAGTGCCTTGTGGTCCTAGGAAGGGTTTGGCTCCGGCCAAGTCTTCCATTAGTAAGTGGATTCGTCAGGCGATTATTGCTGCCTATTTTGCCAAGGGGAAGGACCCCCCTTTTCGTGTTACTGCACATTCTACTCGTGCGATCGGTGCGTCCTGGGCTTTTCAGCACCAGGCTTCAGTTGAACAAGTTTGTAAGGCTGCTACCTGGTCTTCAGTTCACACCTTTTCCAAGTTTTACAAGGTTGATGTTCGGGCCTCGGCGGATGCTGTTTTTGGCCGTAAGGTTCTGCAGGCTGCAGTGGTTTGAGTTTTATCTGCGTTATTGCCTGGTTTGGATACCCGCCCTCTTTTGGACACTGCTGTTGGATGTCCCAAGTGTAATAATAATAAGTATCTGAAGTGGGGTGTGTGACATACTTAGAATAATACCATTTTGTGATTACTCACCTGTAAAATGGGTATTATAAGTATGTCACACACCCCACTTCACCCGCCCTTTTTTGGTATCCTGGTTTCTTTATATGGTGAAGTTTTGTTATTTACGGTTGAGGGTTAAATTTGTTTAGTTCTGGTACCTTGTCTTACTGCTTTTTGAACACTGGGGAATTGGTGAGAGGTACCAGGTATATATAGACCGGGAGGGGCTTGCTGAAGCTTTTGGAGATCTCTGCAAGTGCGCCACCTAGCGGTGAGTTACCCAAGTGTAATAATAATAAGTATCTGAAGTGGGGTGTGTGACATACTTATAATACCCATTTTACAGGTGAGTAATCACAAAATGGTATTTTTATATTTATTCACATTTTGTTCAAGGTAGCCACACCCTTCCAGCATATTTATCACATTTTTCGATCCATAAGACGCACCCTGGGTTTGGAGTAGGAAAATACAGAAAAAAAAAGAAAAATTTTAAGCCAAATGGTGTGCTAAAATACTAATAACAGGGCATGGCAGAACCCCCCCCCCCCCCCAATCACCCCACAACATGCAGTGTGCAGAATATCCCCAACTCCACTATAACAGGCAAGTGTGGCAGACCCCCCCCCCCCCAATTACCAAGCAGAGACGGGGAGGTTAGAACAAAACATTTTTTTTTACCCCAGGCAGGATCCGGAGGAGAGCCACCACTGCATGCCGATCCATCTATGGAATTGGTGCATGGCTTCCTCACTGCTGTGCATATGCCCGCCCATTCAAGTTAATGGGTGTCAGCTCCCTCAACATTTTGTGCATGTCCACCTATTCACGTGAGTGGGGGGGGGCAGTGCACACCGAAAAAAGTAAGCTGCCTTTCTGCACATCCGGCCGTGCGTCAGTGCGTCAATGGATGGTGCATGACGGCTGCACTTTGCAGAGAGCGGCACCTCTACCTTCAATTGAGGTAAGTTTTTTTTTTTTCCTAACCCCCTCGCCCTGTCCACTCGCCTTACTTGCATTCATGCTGGTAAGGCAAGTGGACTACATTCGCTCCATAAAATGCAAAGGCATCTCTTACCGAACAAAGCTTCAGGAATGGAACAGAAATTGCATGCTATTTCTTACCTCTCCTTATCACATGTTTTATAATAGTCAGCTTGATTTCAGGTTTCTTTTAAAGTACATCTGGCCTCTAGAGGACTTGGTGACCTTTCCTACAGCAAATACACTATTAGGCTAGATACTCTTACAGACAGCACAGACATCTAACTCTATAAAAGAAAGTTAAATCAAGTGTGGTTAGCCAACCTTTTTATGGACATATATGGCTAGTGTATGCTTGTGCACACATAGGAATGCTTTCTCTGCATTTAGCCCATCTGTGCAGTGAGACAATCATAAGCAGTGAGTGTGCATGTGCCTGGTTGCCCCAATAACGGTGCCTGAGGGTTAGGTGCCTTGCTCACTCAGTCATGTCCTGACCTAACTTCCCTCCAGTCACATGATCACTTCACTACCTGCAGGTTGGGCTTTAATTAAGTAGATTACAAGGCCCAAAAAGCAGAAAAAGGTTTATTATGTTCAGTAAGCCCATAAAATAATCCTCTATTTTTAAGAGATTCTAGTGTTTAAAAGATATACCATATCACATGATCTTAAAGGGACAAACATTTTGTAAACAAAATTATAATTTGCTAAAAGCAATATAAATCGCTTCCTAACATGAAGGCTGAAGCCCTGGCTCACAGGTATAAACTCATGGGCCATAGATCAATGAAAATTAGCAGCTATACTAATAGGTCTAGAAATGTCTGGAGAGATTTGGTGCAGCTATACTTTTCCAATCTTTTGGACTTACCTATCCTTGACACCACTTTGCAGAGCATATCATCGAAGTGGTGAGGTGCTGACATCAGACCTGGATCCTCATTCCCTCTTCCCCTTTCCTGTCTTTCTCTTCTTCTCCTGCTTCCCCGTCCCTCTTTCTTTTTCCCTCCTTGGAATTGCTCTTCTGCCTTATTTTGTTCTTTCTTTTTTTTTTTCTTTTTAATTCTTTATTTAAAGGTTTTTGCATATAAACATGCATAAGAAAAACACAGAATACCATACGATACAATACACAATAGGGCAGTGGGGCAAGGGTTATATGGGCAAGGGCTCGGGTGAAGAGAAGGGCGATGTAGCAGCTGGATGACCTATGCGGCACACAGGTCTACAGGCAAGTAACACAACGGCATGTGGAGGCCGTCGGGTGGGGCCCCCCACAATGGGCACAAGATGCTATCACCAGGCCCAAAAGAAACGATGCCTCTCTCCACAGGGCGCCCCCAGGGCCGCTTGGAGTTAGGGTAATAAAAGAAAACCCACCGCGAAGGAGGCCAAAAAAGGGTGAGGGGGCGAACTCCTACCGTAGCACAGCAGCGCTGTGGTACAGGTCATAGTCATCGGCTCTCTGGCTCCATGTATAACTGCTTGAATTCTTCAGACTCCTGGTAAATTAACCAGGGCATCCACGTACGCCTATATTGCTCGTCTCTGTCATGTATCGCAAGTGTGAGATCCTCCATCTCCGAGATGCTTAACACTTCTGCGACCCAGTCCCTCACCGTGGGGGATCTTCTTTGTTTCCAAAATCTTGGAATCGCTAACTTAGCTGCATTCAACAAGTGAACCCGAAGTGATTTCTTATACTTGCTTACAGAGTGACTCGTCAAATGCAGCAGGATCTGAGCTGGGTCTGTGAGGGGCTGGCCCCCTGTGAGTTGAGAGATTATGGCCAGCACGCCCTCCCAGTATGCACGAATCTTGGAGCAGGACCAGAGGATGTGCATTAGAGTGCCCCGTTCGGCCCCACACCTCCAGCGATGTGGGTCCACCGTGGCAGACATTCTGTTGAGTCTGTCAGGTGTACAGTACCATTGGGTCAGAACCTTATAGTTAGATTCCTGGA
This sequence comes from Gastrophryne carolinensis, assembly GCA_027917425.1. Taxonomy (NCBI): domain Eukaryota; kingdom Metazoa; phylum Chordata; class Amphibia; order Anura; family Microhylidae; genus Gastrophryne; species Gastrophryne carolinensis. The sequence continues at coordinate 136,351,475 of CM051241.1, read as the reverse complement.
CCCTGGTGGCAATCGAGGATTTGTGGGCGAGAGATAAAATCTTCTCTCTCTGATCCTAGTCAAGCTCCATCCCCAAGTCGGCCTCTCATTCCCTCCAGAACGTCGGGGGGGCTATCCCGCTCCCCCACCAGTAGCGAGTATAGTTTGGAGGTCAGGTGGTTGTTTGGTGCTTCACCCAGACAAATCATCTCAAGCACTGTATGGGACCCCTGCCCAGCTACAAAGGATTGTAATCTAACCAGGGTCCATGGGTCAAGGTCTGCATTTCCCCATCTGGATCTCAAGTCTGACAGCGGTGTCCACCCTCTCTCCGTAATTAAATCCCCCGCTCTCAGCTGCGACAACCCGTTCCATTCCCTGAGGTCTGCTCTGGTTGATCCAGGGGCCAGCAGCGGGTTGGTGATTACGGGTACCATGGGGGAAGGCCACGAGGAGATCTCCGGATAGGATCTGTACTTCTCAAAGACCCTCAATGATGCCTCAATGGTCGGATGCCTCTTTAGGTCTATGGGCAGGTCCCCCCTACCCCACATCAAGACGCCCCGGCGGGGTGGGGGTCACGACACGCTCTAGCTGAACCCACCTTTTTGTGTCCTGGCATGTCGCCCACTCGCAGGTTCTCTGTAAATGTGAGGCCGCCCAGTAGAGCCTAATGTCTGGCAGTGACATGCCCCCCTGATTCTTGGGCCTGTATAGTGTGCGTTTCCCGAGTCTCGCTCGCTTCTTGTTCCAGACGAAGCTCAAGAGGGACCTGCTAAGGTCAGCAAAAAAACCCGCAGGGATCCGGGCCGGCAGGTCCTGGAACAAATACAACAGTCTGGGCAGCACCGTCATTTTTATTATGTTTACGCTCCCCATCCAGGAGAATGTGGGAAGGTCCCACCTCTCCAAGTCGGCTCTAATTCTTCTGGCCAGAGGAAGGAAATTCAATGTTGTTGTACAAGGAGCATGGCAACTGGGTTCCCAGGTATGTCAAAGAGGCCTTGGCCCACTTAAAGGGAAAGGACTGCCGTATGGTCCTGGCTAGGTCACCTGGAAGGGAAACATTCATGGCTTCAGACTTATCAAAATTGATTTTTAAGTATGAGAGCCTCCCGTACGTCTCAAATTCCCTCATCAGGACTGGGATAGTTACGGAGGGGTTAGTAATGAAAAAGAGCAGATCATCTGCGTAGGCAGCGACTTTGTGGGTGCTCTCACGGGTGACCAGTCCCTGGATGTCATTATTGTTTCTAATTCTACACAGGAATGGCTCAAGTGATAGGGCAAAGAGGAGGGGTGAGAGGGGGCAGCCCTGGCGGGTTCCATTGCTGATCCACACCGGGTCCGAGAGGTGTCCATTGATTCTTATTTGTGCCGAAGGAGGGGTGTATAAGGCCTCTATGAACAGTCTCATATTGTCCTCCAACCCGATGCACCGAAGAGACTCTTTCAGGAAAGGCCAGCTTACCCTGTCGAAGGCCTTTTCGGCATCAGTAGAGAGAAGCATCAGGGGGGTCTCTGAGGTTTTGGCTGCATGAATGACGTTAATGGCTTAGATGACATTGTCCCTGGCCTCTCTATGAAGCACAAACCCGGTCTGATCCAGGTGCACCAGGTGAGGGACCAGAGGTGACAACCTATTAGCTAACACTTTGGCATATAGCTTCATATCTGCGTTAAGCAGTGAGATGGGCCTATAGCTTTTACAGGATAGCGGATCTTTACCCGGCTTATGTATGACCGTGATGTGGGCTTTTAATTCCCTGCATGAGAAAGCTCCCGGGTTCCCCACGTCTAATATTGTGTTCCAGGCCCTTACCAGCCCCGGACCCAGCAGGGCCTCAGAGGTTTTATAGTACCTAGACGTAAAACCATCCGGTCCCGGTGCCTTGCCTGCGGGTGTAAATTTAATGGCCTCTGCCAGTTCCCCCGCATCAATTGGAGCCTCAACTAGGGCAGCAGCCTCCTCCGAGAGCTTCGGCATATTAGAGCCCGCCAGGTATTGCCTAATTCTCTCTAACTGCCTCGTGTTCTTTCTTTTTAACTAGGGGTTTGTTATAACATGTCTTCCCAGATTAAAACATTCTATACTCCTTTTTGTTTTTGTACATAAAAATGATCCCACATTGCTCCACTAAATTTTAAAACCTTGTTACATTGAATCATATCTTCATTCATTATTTGGTCACATATACAAACGATATATATTTATTCCACTGCTTGAACTTGTATTGCTTGAGCATCTTGTGAATGTCTTTTCTGCAGTGAAATTTAATGCAACTATAAAGTAAAAATAAAGGGTGAACCAATGAGGAGGAGGAGCTTGGAAGAGCCCTTTGTGCTCTGTGGGTGCCACACAACTTCTGAGGGATTGAACAGCAGATAGGTTAAAAAAGATATCTGTTATTTGTTAGCATGAGCGGTTGAAGCTCCCACTAATCTGGAGCAATGTCAGACACATGTATTCTCTTTTTAGACCCCCTCAAGCTGCTTCCTGGCCTTCTGGGGGCCACATGAGGCAGTATTTTCTTACTAGATAAAGTCCAGGCTAAGCTAAAAGCTTGATTTTGCATTATTGTTTCTTCTGAAATTGCATAAAAACCTCCACATATGCTACAACCAGAAAGTGGTGTACCACAGAGGTAGCATCCAAATCTGAGATTGAGCAGGAGATAAGAGACAGCAGAACTAGGGGGTGATAACTGTGGTGATAGCCAACTGCATGCTGTGTAAGGTTACATTTAAAAAAAAACTCACTTAGTATCCTGGCTTCAAAGGTAAAATTGGGGGGAAATTAAGGAAAAAGTTAAATCTTCTTTTGGTTCTTCACTTCCTTCTAGCACTATTTTCAATAGACGCTGAGTATCAATGGCATAGCTAGGGAAAATAAAATTTGAAATCACCATAACAGAAATACCAAGCAGCATTGGGGACAGAAACGTTAATTTACCTGGGATGGGGAAGCAAAATAAATGTAGTTGTTTTTGGAGGTTTTGGTCCGCTGTGATCTGCGAGAAGTGGCAGAAGTACCTCTAAGGGATGAGGGGAGGAAGGCTTTCTCGCACTTGTGGTGTTTTTTCTTTCTATTTCTTCTCCTTTTCATTTTTTTTTTCTCTCTAACCACAGGCCAAGTACTCAAGGGTCCATGTTAATGGATGCTCATGGAATTAGGTTGGGTTAGGGAAGTAGATTGGGTTATAAGTTGAATTGAAAATTTAGGCGGTTTAGGTGATTGTTTGGAAGATTATATTTGTATAATAGAAGCATTATTGTATTTAAAAATTATATAAATAAAGATTGAAAGAAGAACATTAAGGATGCTATAAAATATAATACTATTTTATTCTGTGTTTTGTCTTAGTCCAATATAGGCAATAATAGGGAGCCATGTCCAAGCTCACGTCTGCTTTTTTTGTCATGTACCAGATAAAAATACTCAGAGAAGCCTGTGATATACTGCGAGAACTGTTCCAGAGTGCTCGAAGCATCTTGGGGGGCACAACAACTACATGATAATGTGGGTGGAGGGAAAGGGGCATATTTTATCCATAGTGTATGTACATTACGTCATACATTCTTTTCATACTGTCTAAAACCAGAGATGTTTAAGACCATTCCTGGAAATTTTAGATGGCTAAGTAGGTGACAATTAACATCACTCAATCTCAACTTATAGCTAAAATCACTCCCCAGGTTTGATCAAGGTATCATTCTGTCAGATTATAGGTGAAGAAGTTAGTTTTTCAAAGTCCTTAAGAACCTGTAATTAAGCACTCAAGTACAAATAGTTTAACATGGGGGTTATAGACTTCAGTGCAATTTTTGTATGTAATAGAATCTACACATTACTCTGTAAGCAAATACAGTGGTGTGTTGTGTCCTGGACACTTACTAGTCCTTTTATTGTTGAAGGTGCCTGGTAGTCTAGTTGTTAGTATGATGCTTGTGACATACTAAGAATAGATGGAATGTTTCATAAAATATTTGGCTTTGTTAATCAAGAACCCCAAGCGCAGGACTATTATCTGAGACAATGGGTATCTTATAGATTAGCAGGTAGTGTTTGTGTTTGACATGTTTTATTAATTGCTGTAATTACTGGCTAGTGGTATATTCTGTTGAGTGAGTAGTCATTTACAGGTGGCAGACTCTTATTTATTGACATAGCTAATTATTTTGGTCAAGAGAGTCTGTACAGGACTATGGCCTATTGGGTTAGGATGAGTTCTTATTTTTCAGTTGGAAAATTATCTGTTTATCAGGAGTATATCGGGGGTTAAACATATAATAATTTAGACAGGGAAGTCATGGCAGTTGTTATGGTGCACCAAACGCATATATACCTTTATAATTTTCACTGTGAAATATTGGCCCTTTAATACTTACCAGTTGCACAGTTTCCAAGAAGAAATAAATTAGATTTCAATGTAAGTAGCGTTATTCACTGGTCCTCAAGCAGTTTGGTGACAAATATCCATATCCTCTCACTCTTTAAGTACAAAGTAAGTACAGCTCTTAAAAGTATCTCCTGCTGTCTAATTGCAACGTAGGCCTTACTAGTAGATTCAGCTGTGTACAGTCTCTGTCTGTAATTTAGGTGTCAGTTTACTTAATATCGAGGTAAGAAGGCAATTCTGCCGGCAAGAACTTATAAATAAATGGATTCTATTGAAATGGTGTCCAGCTGTTTCATATATATTTAAAGGTATAACAATGTACAGCACAGAGTTTTAGGGCGAGAATTATAGCATTTAGCAAAGCAGACATACAAGGCATTGATCATCTCAGTCCAGCAGATTTCCAACATATAATCTAAAGTAGAATTGTTTATGTTGGAAAGTTTGTTCCTGCTGCTGATTTTCATTGTATGTAATGTGCAAACCCTACAATTGTTCCTAAACTTTATCTGGGTTCCTTTAATAGGAATGCTGTTTGTTTAATACAGTTTCTTTTTCCTAATATGTATGTGTTATGTTCCACTCTCTCACCTGAAATCCACTCTAATTTCGGGTGCCCACATTTTAGAATCTCTAGAAAGCACAAAAACTGTGACTTGCAGGATCTCCACTATGGCAATCTCGGCCTTTTCCAGCGACCAGTATTTAAGCCTAATTTTGGGCTTTCTAGGGACCATTAAGCACTAATGCATCCCAAATCAGGATACCCCTGGGGGAGGTCAGACCTAAAGCTGCTAAGTAGACATTAAGTCTACGTTAGCATTCTATATAGTCCCACTTTTGTCTACTGAATGGCACACGAAACCTTAGGTGACACAGTGACCATGGGTGGGAGTGCTTCCCTTCCTGCAATCAGTGGGTGCAGAAAAGCATTCTCAAGCTCAAAAGGACTGACCATGGCTGTTGAATTGAAATGATAACAGAATAGAGAGACTTCTGCTTTCAGATGCCAACTTTTTGCTAGAGCTGCTGACCTGGGGTCAAATTCTAGACAAAAATGGGGAAACCAATAACTCCAAACTGCTGTAGACTTTTGGGGCCTGTGCGGGTGGTGCTGTCAAAACAGCACATAGGTCTGAACCAACCCATAAAAAACAGTAGGCAGAATTTGATAGGAGAGTAGCATTAGGGCAGTCCAGTTCTTTTTCCAGATTACGAGCTTTACAGTGATTGGTATGTGCAGGTGTGAAGAGCCGGTATGGGTATTTGCCTGGCTGAAGTTTGAATCAATAGTCTTTAAATATGGCTTGTGTATATATTAATTTGAATACATTATAGGTACTCAAATTCTATAGCTGTACAGTCTTTGACAGCATACTCAGCTCCTATTAATGATGCATTTACATTTCTTTTTAATTATATATTACAACTAGGAACACCTGGCTCCTACATAGCTTACTAGTTGTATTTGGATGGCCAGGTCGTCCATGAAATACTGAGAAGGCAATTGTTCCACAGACAAAAGCGTTCATAAAGTTTCCAATCCCCCAACTGAATATGCCATCCACAATTAATTATCGCTTCTCCTAATATGTGGCACTAAATGGCTTCCTTTCACCACACCATTGTTCAGCTGTCAGTCAGACACATTGTAGAACTATCTATACGATGCCACAAAGATGGTATTATGACTTTGATGTCACTGCGGTAATTCTTCTGTATCTGTGACTGACAAGTCAACAATGCATATAGTTCCAACAAGCCTTTATTATAAAGTTAGATCTTACAGATCTCATAATTAATTCTTTAATTTAATCACGGTATTTGTGCCAATACCACTGAAAGAGCAACTTTTGTAAAGGAGAACTCGGTGGAATGGAGAGGTAGCCCGCTGCAGTTGGCAAAAAAATTCTAGCATTAGAGAATGCAGGCTTTCCAATTACATAGTCATTATCGTGGTGCTGTTTTATTAACCTCCTTGCTTTGTCTCCCTTCTATAGCTTACTTTGTTAAAGCTCAACTCCATGATTATTTTTTTCCATTTAGGTGATGAAGACTTACAGCCAGTATAACATTCATATTTTTTGTAACCCCCGATAGGGAGATGTAACTGGCATATGTAGTTATCCACTGATTTTGGTTATGATAGAAAATGGGAGCACCCAACTGAACCTACCAGACTTTTGTATTTGCATTGCTTTGGTACCTTATTGCTCCTGCATTGCATTGTGGGATGCAGTGCAGAAAGTGTCTAGGCTACAGAGAATAATGGTGTCTGTGAAGTCCTGGTAGCACCTTGGCCCCTAGCACAGCGGGTCAGACACCCTACTGAAATGTCCCTACTCTTTTTTTATAGAAACCCACATTTTTACTCCTTCTCCAAAGCGCATTTCACTCGAGCCCCCCCCCCCCCCCCCCCCCCAGCTTGCCATGTAATTAGCCTGCCATGTACTCAAGCTGGATCTTACGGTGATATTCTCGTCCGATTTAAGATTAACTAAAATCTGTATTTGCCAGCCCTGAAGTAAAAAAAAATTGGAGCTGGCTGATACCCTATCCTCGCTGTGTGAAACCAAATGGGATTGCTGTTATACTTACCTCACAAGCGATCCCATGACAGCACATCCCCACCTTTCCCAGATGATGAGCTGCCGTGCTGTAGGGAAGCCGGAGGCGCCAGTTTTTCCCAGATCACTATGCCGAGCTCTGTGGATAAAAATAGTTCTATGCCCTGCCTTTATATAAACAGCATAGGGTGCTGATTGGATGAAAGCCTGGGCATGTGCCATGGCATTGCTTGCAATGTGGGTATGCTGGCGATCCCAGGGGGGTTTACAGTGGGGCATGCCTGACCATGGCACCATGTGCAATGGCAAACTTTGCACACATGAAGGGCCTGCCCTGTCTGCAGTAGCATCTAAGGCTTGTCACCCCGATACAGCTTGAATTTGCAGCATTGACAGGTCACATTTATAGAAATCAGAAGCTATTTCAAAAACAAGTCAAGTTACACGTTAACATAGGTCCCTTCTTTGATATCACCTTCATTATTTATGCATCATTTGAACTTGTGAGTTTTTGGATAGTTTCTGCTGGAACTTCTTTGCAGGATGTCAAAATAGCCAACCAAAGCAGCTCTTATATCTTTTGCCTGAGGATACTCCAAGGGCTTCTCAATAGGATTGGGGTCAGGGGAGTATGGTGGCCACACCAGAAATTTTTCTTCCTTTATGCCCATAATGGTCAATGACTCAGAAGTATTCTTTGCAGCATGAGATGATACATTGTCATGCATGTAGATGATTTTGCTACCGAAAGCACGGGTGTTTTTTGTACCATGGAAGAAAGCGCTTAGTCAGAAACTCTATATACTCATTTTCACACCTTAAGATATCCCTAAGATGCCTTCCAGTGCTCTTCCCATGACTCCGGCCCAAACATGACTCTGCCATCTCCTTGCTCCTTGTTGGGACATGGTGGCCACCCACCGGCCATCCATCTGGCCCTGTGGTGGTCTTCATGTCTGGGCCCACTGCAATCATTTCTGCTTGTGAACACTGGCTAGGGATGGCCAAATACTAACTTAAAGCAGACCTTCAGCATCATTTAATGAAAAGCCCAAACCCTTAAAAAAAATTTCCCCAGCATCTAAAATCAATATATTTAACATTTTTAGTTACTTACATTTTATTCTTTCCCACTTCGCTGACCTGCTACTCTGTTCAGCACTCTGGGATACGGGCACCGCCATCTTGGTTCAGTAGCATCACATACTGAGGAGAGTAGAGGGTTCAAAAGTGCAGGGAGCTGGGATATAGCTGTGCTTTGCACAAACAGCAGAGCTGGGGGTCAGGAAAAGGTCAGCAATCCCAGAATGCAGAGCAGCACAGTCAGAACACACACTTCTTGTTTACAGGCAGCCTGCACCTCCAGGGCCGCCATCTTAGATGTTTAAAGTCTCAGAAAATGCAATAGATGCAGGTAGGATGATTTTTAATGCGGGCAATCTGTATGTACAGGGTGGGGGAAACATATAAGATAGGCTCTTATTTAGGGTGAAGGTCCGGTTTAATGCACAATTGCAAGCTGCTGGAGGATTCTACAAATTGCAGTTCAAAGTACCCCAAAGGCACCTACAGGTTACAATGTTGGCTGCTTAGTAATGGCATATACTTATATGCCATTACAAAGCAGCAAACATTGTAAGCTTCTCTCTTAATCTGATGAATTTGTCTGGCAGAAACCTCCCTATTATGCCTTTATCTGCATGAGCCTGTCTGTGCTCTGAATCGGCCACAAATCTCCTCACAGTATAATGATCACTTATGTGACGTTACTGTCAGGGACCGCTGACACCCTTCTCTCGTGAGCTAACAATCCCCAATCTCCACTGCCTCTTGTGTTGTACCTATAGACAAGCCCCCGCTTGCTGGAGACATGGGTTATGCCTCTCCAGACTCGGTTGCCCCCAGGACTTACTGGCGCAAAGATTGCTGGCTTACGATAAAGACGGATGAACTGCGGGGTATCCCAAAACAGGAGTTCATGCACAAAAGTCCATAAACGTCAAAACCTGGCAAGGATCAAGGCCAGGTGATCACAGAAGTGCGGTATCCAAGGGGTTAAGCAGAAAACGAAGGCAGACAGGCAGAAGGTCGGTTCAGGCAGCGAGCAGGAGTAGTCAAGGACAAAGCCGGATCAAAGATGAGAGTCAGAAGCACACCCAAGCTAGTAAATGGCTATAACGGGCACTGGTTGTCCGGGCAGGAAAATATTTTAATGGTGACTGACCAATGGGAAGGGGAATGTGCTGATTGGTGCAACACACGATCTCACCCCTGATAGGAGAAACCCTAGGGACTGGACCGCCCTGGCCAGTCAGGCTGTCCAGTCCCTGACCTCCCCAGAGCAGAGGATCCTTGGGCCAGGATTGGTCCCTTTAAATCTGCCCCCGGCAAATGCGCCGGGGGACATAAAAGGAACGCGAGCACATGCACGGCCGTCGGAGGGGCGGCTGTGCCACCAGTGAGCGCGCGGAGGCGCGGCGGGACAGACTCAGGTAAGTTCCTTACACCGTGGCCTGCTTAATTATGTGGATAGTCCTTCTTAGGTAGTTTTCCTTTAGTTGGGCTCATCTGGCTCGCAGGTGTTTAAAATTGATTTCAGCAATTCAAAGAGCCCTGAGACACAATGTAATTTATTAGTCACTTTGGCCTCTGCTGCTCACTCCTGCTGCTGGGAGGTGCCTTTTATATCCCTGCGGCGGGAGCGAGCTGTCAGAAGCCACCACGCAGGCCAGAGATCAGATGTTCTGTGCTCTGCTGAAGATCGGGGGGTTGATTTGAGGCCACTCCAGGGAAGAGGAGACCCCCAGTGGTGGATCCTGGGCGGAGGTGAGCCAACACGCAATCATGTGAATTTCATGTGGTTAGCGTTTAACAATAGGAGAAGCAACCATGTGATTTTAATATGCTTGGCATTTAAAGGGTTAAAATACATGCCTTGTGCCTCTTCTGCCATTCCAGCAGTGCATGATAGAAGCCGTAGCAGGGCTCCAAAGTTTGCTCTGTTTTCAATTTTATTCCTCCAGGACCACGCTAAAAAAAAAAAAAGTGGCCCTACAGCTACTCTGTCCCTTGGTGCTCTTAGTGTGAGTGAGCACAGCAAGCCACAGTGATCCAGCAGCTATAACTGACCACAGCAGAGCATGCTCAAGACTCATAACTAAATCAGTTTCGCCTAGAATACATAAGATATTCGCATAAAATTTCAAAGCATTTTCAGATACTTTAAAATGGCTCATTTTACACTGTTCCCAAGGGGGAGAAAGTTAGAGTGCTCCTGGACAGGGGGCTTTAAGGTGAAGATGTTACAGTAAATGGTCACTAGTTTGTCATCCCACTTGGTAAAACATGATTGTGTTCATGCACCTGACCTCCTTTCTTTGTGTGCAGCCTGCTGGTGTAACATTTCCCGAAAGGCAGAGTTGAGCTAGAAAGTTAAATAAGACTAATCCAGCACGTTACTATTTTCTCATTAAATAAGAGACATGAAATAATTACACTTCAACAGAACTGGAAGCTGGTTATAATCCAATGCCTTTAAAAATAGTATCCCTAGTTTATTATTATGACTGATATTTTCCAGATCACTTACCAGCTGATGGTGTAACAGGAGGCTCGAGAGGAAGACGCTAGTTATTTATAAACTCATATGGTGTCACTGGTGGTGGTGGCTTTAATCAGTGCATTTAAGTGGAATTCATAATATACTCATTATGCTTTTTTAACGGGCTAATTCTTTAAGGAAATAGAGAAAATAAATAAATGAATGCATGTTACGTAGCTACTTAATTTTTTTATATTTGGTGTTACTGATGTCTGTTTTATGCAAAGTAGCCCATATCTCGTATAAGACACATTAGTGTCAAAGAAATATGACTTGCCTTAATTATCAGTAATGAAGCAGGGATAAGCTGTTCTCTTAGATATCATATATCTAATGACCTTTCCTGTTAGAGGTTGTGATGGAAGGTATCCGTTTCACAAATTATGCCTCATTTAGCTTATGGCATTTGTGCAGACTGATGTTGTAGGGATGCAGTTGGAAAGTGCCATGTAAATTGCATTGGTGTTTAAAAAGTGATTTAGTGCTCGCCTGCCACTATATCATTGTTATGTGTGTGTGAGTGTGTTTTCTTTCCCTATGTTATTATTAAATGACTTGAAACCCTTCACTTTGTCACATGGGTCTAGTCGATCAATGGTTACTTCAGGCTTGTGTTACAAACCACTGTTTATTTTACCGAGTAATTACGATTTGAACAAACACACAAGAAAACACAAGACAAGATCAGAAGTGTCATCATTATTAGTGGGATTTTAGGCGTAGCTGTCTGCAGCTGGGGTAGGCAGGGACGAGGAATCATATGGCTGGCATTTAGTTTGCAATGATGTCATGGTGAGATGCCAGTGACCTGTTGGTGATATCTAAAAGTCATTTATTTTGTCCCATGGTCTTATATTAAAACTGGCCATCCACTAGTACCAACTATAGATTAGACTATTGCCAAATATTTTATTCAAGTACCACATAGCCTTTTCTATTTTAGTATAAGTGGCAATAAGTGGCAAGTATGGGTTGTCCCCTAAAACAGTGTTAAACAACCAAAAACAACTGACACTTGCTGTGGACTTTGGCCTCTTGGATCTGGGATTGCTTTTCTTTAACTCCCACACATTGATCTGCACTATAAATTGTGGTTGGGGACCCCTTACTAATTTCTTCTGTTTCAATTCTTTGCCAGTGAGAGTAATGTTTTAGCTTTAGTCTAAAGCGTTCTAAAAAGATTTTTGGTCCAGCATACAGGGCCCTTAAAGGCGATTCCCGATTTGGGAAGCCATGTGGTATTAAAGTTATACTAAAGTCAAGCCCAATTGTCCCATTGTCTCAGGCTACACTTTGCACTGTCCTAAACTTCAATCCGTTTTCAAAAAGAGTTATCTTTAAAAGAATTAGAGCATTGGAGAGTCATAAATAGTGGATGTGTCAACAGCAATGTGATATAAGCACACTGTAATGAGTGTGATGATGTATGAGAGGAGGGTGGGGATTCAGAGCTGCAGAGAGAGGCAGCCAATCAGGACGTCTGGGCAGGGAGTGGGGGTGTTTCCACTTTTGGTCGACCAAAGGTTAACTGATGGACCAGATCAGCGGGGTAGGGATTGAAAGCTGAATGAGGAAGGAGAGAGACAGGAGAGAAAGGAGAGCTCTGGAGCCACTCGATGAAAACTACAGATATTTATTTTTTAACTTTTGACTTGCCAAACACTTTAAAGTAAAGAGAGGGTTAAATACATCACCTTGTTTTATTGCGGTAACATGCAGGATTATCCACAAAGACCTGCCTCCCTATACTGTTGTCTGTGCTATTGTGCTGATTGGTTTGCCTAAAGTCTCAAACAGACGGGGCACAGATATAGGGATGACGTGTGAGTGGTGTGCCCTGTCTGTTTGAGACTGCAGGCAAAGCAATTATTACAATCATACAGGGGAGTGAGGTGAGATATGTAACCCTGTCTTTACTTTAACACCACAGGTGATCCTTTAACACCACAGGTTCTATTTAGCATCACCCACTGAATAGTCCTTGTGGTGCGAACTCTCCAAGGGAATCCCCCAGTGAGGTTTTTAATATCATCATGAGTGTCCCTGTCTCCTAAAACACCTGTTTCTAATAAAAGTTCCACCATATTTGTAGTATTATTGTGGGGTCAGGGATCAGTGGCCTTGGATGCTACAGAAGCCTGACTGACAGCTATAAAAACTTTGCCATCTGTGGAGGCATTAGTGACTTGGGTACCTGATGTGGTAGGTGCATACAAAATGGCACCTCTCATAATGACCCCGTTTGGCCCCTTCACCATGTGATTCTCCAGACTTGGAGAATCTGTTATATTAAATATTTTTATTGTCATTATGAGAGGTGCCATTTTGTATGCATCTACCAGGGTATATGGTTTATTCGAGTTAACCTTACACTAAACAGCCATTGAAAGCAGGGACATTTTTTCAAAATCAACTTTTAGATCGGTTTTGTATTTCTGGAACAAATCTGGCTTGCGTAATATTTTGGTAGCAAGAGATCAGATTGGGATACTGATCAAAAACTGGTTGTAAATAAGGCTAAGAGGAGGTGTGTGTTTATGTTGGTAATGTGTAGTGGACAGACAGAAACCTATCCAATAATAGCAAGAAAAAAGAATAGGATAACAGAAAGGCCTGGAGCATGCATGTCAAAATAATCTGTAGTAACATTAATGAAACCTGATACACATATAAGGGTCATCAATGATTAATGATTGTATTTCCAACATATAACTGAATTAAATCCCTTACATAGACCTACATAAACTCATATATTGTAGTGCAGAAATAAGATTGTTCATAAGGTTTTGAGTAACTGGTTGATGATGCAAAAATAAAGGCACGTTTCGCCCGACTAAGATCCTCAGATCAGTCTGCAGCATCCCCATGTACCACCTTATCGGATCTTGCAGTCACTAGAAAACCCTGCATAAGATCCTCCAGTTGACCAGTCACGGCAGCAACCTATATCTGGGCACATCTCTATAGAACTTGAATACGTTGATAACTTGTTCATGTTGCTTAGTTGATGTTCTGCATTAGTAGTACTGCATCTCATTTAGAGTTGTATGATATTAATCTACTGTACCTTACTTTTGCCTAAAAGGTATCTTGTCTTGCCCAATAGATAGACTTATGCTGGAACCTTTAATTTAACAGCTATGCATCTGTGGAATCTAAAGCTCCTTCTTCACCCTTGGTTGAACTTGATTGATGCACGTCTTTCTCAACCTAAATAACCATGACATCAACTAAATATGCCTATGAACTGTAACATTTGCTGGATGGGATATAATATTTTGAAACGGTTTATCATGGTTTGGACAATGCAATCCTACTACCAGATATGGGGAAGGCCCTTTTTGGTTGTTGATGAAACCTACTTGAAGAAATGAACTGGCTTACACAGAGCTGAGATAAATTTTACTGATGACTTAGAGCTTGATACCATCGACAAACTTGTGTTTCTGACCACACTGATGCTTTTGCATCTAAATGGCCTGAAGCTGTCGGCCATGTTTTAAAATGTAGTGGAAAACTTCCTCAACAAAGTAGAGCCTCTAAAGGCAGTTTTATTGCTATGCAGTTTTAAATGTGAACTTTAAGCTTGGTGTTTCACATCAAGCCTGAACTGCGCCCTAGCAGAGGAAGGTACAGTAAAACAGGACATTAATTATTTAAAAAATTAATCAAGACATGTATGGAGCCCTTGATTCCAGTGTTCGCATTGCCTTTGACAATTTTATCTCTTACACAATCTTTGAAAACTCGATGTTCTACTAACCGCCTTTTCTTTTAGTTAGCATAAAAAAATCAACATGGCAAAGAAACACAACCTGCCCCTGTTTGTGGGGCTTCAACAACGAGACGTTTGATAAATATCATACTTGCCCAAGATGGCAGCTGCAAGATAGAATACATTATTTTGAGATAGCGCGTTTATTTTATTCTGACAAGCAAAATTACAGCAGACAAAACTTGAGTCCTACAGCACACAATAATTAATGAAATTGCAATGGCTATCTTTTCTTAAAACTGTCACTTCTGCTAGTACATTGTGTTACATAGACAATGAAAAGATTGGTTATTTAGCCAAAAAAAAGTCTAGAATAAAAAAAGCAGGAAAACAATAACTTAGTGTTTTAAAACCAAGCTTAAATTACCTCGGGAATACATTTTTAATCTTGTATTTTTCCAAAGAATGCATTTTCCTTGATGATTTCTTCATAATAATGTTTAGTCTGGTGACAGACTCGTACCTTTAAATCACTCAGAATAGCAGCATCTCTACTACCTGGCCCACAGCTTATTAACTTTCTCTGGCGCAACTCTAGTTCTAGGCAACTTACTCTTGGTCAGCAGATGTTCTTGCCCGCAAAGTTTGCACTTTCTAATCTTCTGATAGGACAAAATATAGGTTATTTAACTCATCAGACTTCAGATCAGGCATGCCATAGAGACTGGAGGCTTCTGTTTTTACCTTCTGGTACTCCTGAGGGCACTGGAGTCTTACAATGGTTACCACAGTTTTGGCTTCCAGCTCACCGGAGGTGTATGGCGGTGTACAAGACTCAGCCAAGGTGTCCGTAGAGAATAATTTTCACCTTGGTCTGTCCTTGTACTCCGTACATTTCTTCTTGAGGCCAAAACCGTGGCATCTGGGAGCCTCAGGGATGCAATGTCAAGGGAGAGCCAGCAGGTAAGAAGGGGAGCCTTGTGCCTATTATTATTATTATTATTATTATTATTATTATTTATTTATATAGCGCCATCAACTTCCGTAGCGCTTTACAAGTTAAGAATACAGACAAGGTAAAACATATAGCACAGAGAACAATACAAAATTAGATGCCACAGGTTAAAACCAAGTGTTGTGAGCACAGGAGACAATAGGGAGGAGTGCCCTGCCCTTGCGAGCTTACAGTCTAAAGGCCTATAAGGCATGCCTGATCTGCTTCTGATCAGTAAGTCCAGGAAATGTTAGAGTGAAACTCCGGTAAAAGTGGTGTTCCATTCCTAACCTGGGACATCTGATTTAAGATTGCTCTCCCTGCAAAAAGTAAAAGCAATCGCAACAATCAGGCAAAATTATTCACTGGCCGTAGCTGACTTCACACCAAGATTGCCACAAATGACCAGTCGTGTTCACCAGATGGGCATGCGCGTTTGGTATGCATGCCTCCTGCAGTGAACTTTGTTTTACATCAAGGTATTGAAGTGAGCTTTGTTGTCTGCAGCAAGGAAGGCATGGTTGCCTTGGCACAAATAGTATCATAAAGGCTAGGGACATGCTGGACTGCACAACACAACAATATTCCAAGGGAGTAGGGAAAGAGAAGCCCACAGTTATTATTAGGAATATGTCCTACATTCTATAACTTTTAAAAGCAGTTTTCCAGAGAAAAAATGTCTAGTGAAGAGGAACTATGGTCAGAAATGACCATAGTCTCTCTTTAATATGCAGCAGGGCTGCCCCACTGTACATCATGCCGGTAAAACAAAAAAAAATGTCCGTCCGGGTACTCACCACTTCCACCGGCAGTGCCAGGCCAGCGTTGATGGGCTCGGCTGCTGGCCATGATAATAGACCTCTCACCTGTCACATGGACGCATCACCACGAGCAGCAGCCCTGGCTGTGGAGGCTGATATAGGCTGAAATATTTTTGTTCTTCGGTCCCTGGGAGCTACCACCATGAGCGGAAGCTGAGGGACAGCAGGGTCCTAGTGACCACATTTTTCCTTTTTTTTCATTGAAGCCACCTTTGAAAAGTTCAAACACACTGAAAAACACTTTGGAGTGCCCAGTCAAGGACCTTTTTAAAAGAAAACTGACCCCTTTTCCCTACTCCCCCAAAGGACTGACCCGCTGAGAGAGAGTGCAAGGACACATATCCCTCCCTCACAAAGGAGAAGTGGGAACTTGGTCCTCAGGTACTACCCGCAGGATTCCCTGAGGACCACTGGCTGGCTCCCTCAGCCTAAAGCTTTCTCTGGCTGTTGCCCGTGCTGGCATCACTCACATCCTGTTTCAGCACAGTGCTGTGCTGAAACCACTGCATCTGAATGGCTGTGCGTGGCCATGCACCTCCGAAGGATGAAAGTGATGTCACGCACTGAAAATGTGTGTATGGAATCCATTCAGTTAATTGGATGAGAGAGCTGAGTTTACTGGGCGAGCTGTGGAGTTTTACACAGCAAGGCATCTCAAACTGGGGTGGCCCAGGGGGGAATCACTGGTTTTGCTCCACTTTGAGTACATGCAATTGTTATTTACTTGCGACTGAAGAGTTTATGTAAGAGCTTTCATGTTGGTTAATTACTGTTTATTTTACAGCTTCAATTGTGTGTTTGTGTTTAGTTCTTGAAGCCTATTAGAAGAATGTGACCACATGAACTTCAGATATTGGATAAAATACTTACCTATGATAACTCCAAACAGAATAATTTCAGTTTGAACTGAATTTAAACTTCTGCAACTAAACTGAATTTTAAGCTTCTGCAACTAAAATGTTTCCCTCTGCATTCACAACTTTGTGCAGGTGTGACCAGCCCTTCTAGCATAAGCATAGCTGGCACAAATGTACTTTGCTGACCCTTTTGCAATGAGGCACCCGCACTTGTGAACTGAGGTGCACAGTGCTTGGACAAATGAAACTGATAGTGACATGTTACCAAGATTGCGTGAGGGGTGGAAGGAGTTTTTGGGGCAGCAGGTAAAACGCAAATGTGGCACTTCCAATGACTTTATAAATTAAATACAAATTACATTTATAAATTAAATACAATTAAAGAAGGGTGAGTCCAATGAACAAGGCTGGCTTCAGATTTACAGTATGTGGGTTCTTTGGTGATAAAATCTCAGTGGGCCTCTGCCACGTGACGTGACAAACCTGCCACTAAAGCTGCATATATGATACACTAAATATATCCATTAAATGTCCATCACCTACACCGTCTGTCACTCCCCTACTGGCAATCCTGTCATCAAATGCATTGGGCCTTGGCTTCTGCCCTGGTTTGCCAGTTGCTGATGCCATTGCTACTAAAGAGTTTTTAATTATCCAAATCTATTTGGTGGGGAAGCATAAGCTGGCTTTTACTTGAAATTTGACGCTAACCTGAACCCGTTTGTGGCTCTGAAATGATTCCTGAGCATGTGCGAACATCTGTAGCCAGTAGAGAACCATGAGAACTGGAAAGAGGTGAGTATTCCAGTAACTTTACCGCCTGGCTGTCTAACCTCCACAAAGGAAGGTCACTTTCCCTTTAAGATATTATTGCAACCCCAGTAATACCCCCAAAAACAAGAGTTAATCTTTGGCTATACTAATAACCGCTTTTACTGCAGGTAAGCTAAAAATTCTTGCTGCATGCTGGCTGTTTAATTTATGGTTGAGGAAGCACAGCGGTTTTTTTAGTTCATTATCTGTGAAAAAAAAAATCAGTAACAAGATAATACAGCTGCCTCTGATTAAGATGTAAATTCTTTCTAATTAGAATGTAAATTCTTACATTTAAATGAAGACATCAGTTGTCAGGATGCCATATGATATCTTATTTCACCTTGCTTGAATGCAGCCCTCAATGCTCGTCTATGGCACTAAAACAGTTTTGCAGGCCTTTTGTTCTGCTGTTCTTGTAATATTCCCTCTTCATGTTGCCTTTTTACATGCCTTTTGTTTGTTTTTCCCCTTGCATCTGATATTGTTGTGCCTTGGGATTCCGCCGGAATTTAGAATGAAATTGAGTTCAGCCCATGCCAGTATCCGCTTCTGCCTCAATTATTCCTGCTGCATTTTTGCTCAATGTAAATCACAGAGGTGGCATCAAGTAGGAGCTTGTATTCGAAATAATTAATTTCCCATAAAGTGATGGATCAAGTCCAATCAACCTTCCTGAAATTCAAATAGGAGAAAAGAGAATTGGAAATTAATTAACATTTCCTGTCATTAATAGTTTATTATTTTATTGCCACAGCATATTTTAATAAGTTTAGGGAATCAATTTTTTGTTATTATTATTCTGAAATGATAAAGGGAACCTTTTGACCACAATTATACTGCAGAGAATACGCTGATAAGAATTTTAGCAAAAAAGATGCCAACACAAATTTAACACAAACGGGTTTTAATTATGATCTTCAGGTGAATTTATATTTTAAATATATTATATTAAATGAAATAGTTCCTATGCTGTTACGCGTAGAAAAATAATGAGCGCATTTTACGAAGCTTCCTATTTTGTTTCTGTACACTATTTAGGAACAATGTTAACTACAGTTTGATTGCATGCCTTAAAGGTACTGTAAACTCAATAAGGAGGCAGCAATCAGCTTACCTGATGCCTGCCCTCTGCACCTCTCCTCAGCTTCCTGAAGCGCAAGGTAGAAGCCATAGAGCAGATCATGCTTAAAGTGAACTAAAACCCACCCTGGAGTCTATGAGACTCCAGGGCAGGGATAATCTTTCCCCCTGGGGCATCCAGATTCTGATGCCCCCCAGGTCGCCCGAAAACTCACCTTCATTCCCGGTCCAATGGTGCATGCGCTAGCAGCGGCCGCATCCCCACTATCCCTTTAGCAGGGAGTGTGCCCGTGCCAGGCATTTCTGAATGGCGAGATTGGGCAACCTGGGGGGTTTCACACAGCGGTGCACCCGAGATTGGGGTGCCCGAGGGGCAAAGACCAAAACCCAGGATAGTCAAAAGTTTGCCCTACTTTCAATTTCATTCTTCTTGACAATGCAAAAAAAGTGGTCCAACAGCCACTCTGTCCTTTGGTGCTCTCGGCGTGAGTGAGCATCTCAAGCCACAGTGCTCCTGCTGCTGTCTAACCACAGCAGAGCATTTTTAAGTTTGCGCTCCTTTCAATTCCATTCTTCCTTGACCATGCATAAAAGTGAGCAGGGCATGCTTAAAGCGGACCAACAGTCAAAAATTACTTAAACCAGACCAACACAACAAACTCATATGCATCCCTCCCCAGGGCAATTTAATAATAAATAATTGCACATAAAAAACATTTATCTTTTTCTAACTCCTGCTGTAGCAAATTTTAGAAAAGAAATGGCAGTTCATGCATTTGCAGGCCACCTGCAAACAGGAAGTGCTGCTGGGCTTCCTGTTACTGTGCATTGTCAGTTATGTCAGTTAAATCCAGGCAGCAGCATGGCTGAGATGCCGGGAGAGGAAAATGGCCGCTACCTTTCTTTTCCAACTGTGGCAGGCTTCCAGTTTTAAGTTTGCCCTCCTTTCAATTCCATTCTTCCTTGACCATACAAAAAAAGTGGTCTAACAGGCCACTTTGTCCTTTAGTGCTCTCAGCATGAGTGCGCATGTGAAGCCATGCACCATAATGCATTTTTTCCCAGCTCAGCCAGGAGACAGAAATTGAAGCAAAATAACAAATTCACTTAGAAGACATGAGCCATTCACTGTACATATAATCAGATATTTTGAGATGCTTTAAAACTGATCATTATACATTGTTTCTATAGAGGATTATGTGGGATAAAGTTAGTGTGTTTCTGGACATAGGCCCCGATTCAATAAAGGTAGAAAAAAATTCTCATGTTAGTAAAAGATTCAATTCATGAGAAAAAAGCCTGAGAATTTCACCAGATAGGAAGACAATGAAAGTCAATGGCACTTTTTTACTCCTAAGAAAAGTAGAGAACTGTTTACTTCTTTCTACACTGTAGTAAAAGCTGCCATTGATTTTCATTGTCTTTTTTTTTCTAGTGATTCAGTAACAGTGACATTCTCAGGCTTTTTTTTCATGAATTGATTTTTTTACTACCATGAGAATTGTTTTCTTCCTTTATTGAATCGAGGCCATAGACTTTAAAGCAGGCCAAAAATACAAATGAAAAAGGTGGCAGCCACTGAACCAATTTAGAGCTTAGATGGCGCACGGGCTATTCGATGTAAATAAATCTTAAAGGAGCCACAGTACTTAAACCTTGTTAAAGTGATTATATACCCAGAAAGGAAATTTATGTTGTCACCTTCTATCCCCAGCCCAGTGCTCCAAAACAGCCTGTTTTTTTGTCTTTCTTTACTAAAGACTTTGCCCAATATTTATAACCACACAAACCGTATGCAGTCGGCCATATTGCTCCCTGGCCGAGCAGCCCGGCCCTCTGCTGCTTTTCAGCTACAGTAACCACAGCACAGCATTGGGGAGCACTTCAACCTAAATGTAATTTTTTGATAGTTTAGTTGTAAATTAATAAATTGGCATATGGCTGCCAATTGGGCACGATACTGAATCCAGTTACTGTTTTTATCAATATTGTCAATTTTGTGCAAGGTCTTAAAAAAAATAAACACAGGCTGTTTAAATTTACTATCTGGGTATCACTTTAAGGAGCAATGAGTCCTGTACTCACAGATGCAAATGTATGTGGAAGCCACATTGCTGCATCATGGCTCCTCTAAATAGGTGCAGTTCTACTGTAATCTATGAGAGTCTCACATTTGGGGACAAATTGGGCAAAAGCTTACCCGAGCTTACCTGTATACCTCCAGGGCATCATTTAGATTCCAATTTCTCAGACAGCTGTGGAAAGCTTTGGAAAGACTGAGATGATACATTAGGAGTCTTTTGGGGGTATTTTCTATATTTGTCAAGCCTAACCAAAAAACAAAACTTGAAATCAAACTTTTAAAGCAGTGTGGATTGAATGTTTCCTTGCACCATACAGCCTGCTCTCAATGTCCCCAGTGCACTTTTGAGCATCCATAGTTAAAAAAAAAATGAGTGCTAGACCACCAAATACTCCCTGCTTTGAAACAACTACACTTAGTGCAAATTGGATTTAAGTGTCTTATAGATGTTGTTTTTTGTTTTCTAATAATAATCACGGATGGTCTCAGGGCTCTTTGGATCACTAAACTCAATCTTAAACACCTGTAATAATTTGCCAGGTGTGCCTAAATATAGGAAAACCACTTAAGAAGCATGTTCTGCATTATTAAGCCAGATTTCAAGCAATTTGGGACAGAAAATGAACACTTTCTGCTTCTGAAAAGCATCACATAGTGAGATGCCTTGAGCAAAGTATGAAAACATTCGATATTTCATGAAAATGTGAGGCATTGTACTGCCAAGAGATTTGTAGCTGATTTTGAGCACTGACGGGTTTGTGCAGATAAAAACATAATAAGGAGCATTTTGTGCCAAACAAATTCATCAGATTAAGTGAGCAGATGCTAAAATGCCATTACAAAGCAACACACCATTATTTAAATTTGTAGAATCCTCCAAAGACTGCAGTTGTGCATAAACCTACTTGGTGGCCACCCCTAACTAGTGCTCACGAACAAAAATGGTTTGCAAGACATACATGAAGACTCGTTTTCAAACAGCCTTGTTTACCGTGCAACCCTGGATGGTCAAGATGGATGGCCACCGTGTCCCAACAAGGAGTAATGTCCATAATGAGGTTTCATGTTTTGAGCTAGAATCCTGGGAAGAGAGCTGGTAGGCCCCATATGGTCCCTGAAGGTGTGACACAGACCTTGCCAAAGTATACAGAGTTTATGACTGACCACTTTCTTTCATACACAAAAAGAAGAACTGGGCCTTCCGTAGCTAAATCCTCTTCATGACCATGCATCTCATGCTGTAAAGAATACTTCGGAGTCATTGGCTGCTACGTGTATAGGACTTTCAAATGATTGCGCATGTGAGAGGTCAGGTAATTATACAGTATTTTCTTTTCTTCTTATTTCACACCTGCCTGTTTGTGTTTCCTTGGAGAAGGAATAACAGTAGGAACACAAGAGGGAAGAGAATTCTACCCTACTAATTTTCATATCTTCGTGCTGCACTGCACTGCATTTTGCCCATGGATCTCTTAAGGCAGTTCAGGTAAAGCACTTGTATTGCGCTTTACCTGCATTGTGGTTTGCCAAGTCTTACCCATTGCCAAGTCCTACTGTTTTCACTGGTCTCAACACAACAACCCCGGCTGGCTCTTTGATTCTGCTGCCTCCTTACTTCTGCCCCCGCAAAGTCTTGTCTTAATTAATGACGTTGCATCGTGTGACTGCCTTCGATGTTGCTTCCTTTTGCTGTCTCCATATACCGGCTGGCAGGCTATGGGGCTGCCACCAACAGAGGCACATTGTGGTATTAAAAGGGCCCTTAGAGAATGCCTTTAATGTACCCCAAGATCTTATAAATTAGAGTGGATTAGTGTTGTTGCATAGGCTTTCTTTCATGAATAATGCTCTCTTGTACCCTGCTGCATTAAGCCCTAGCCCATTCAGTGTTTGGGATACTGGGAGGGATTCTACAACAGTGAAAAAAACTAGACCAAAATTAAAGCATTTTCTCCAAGCTGTAGTGTCTTTTGGGTTTGGTGAATTCCTTTGCTTATTTTTATTGCCTAACTGACCAGAAGCAAGTACGATCTAGTATAATTTATATATATAATATAGTATAGTTCCATATGGCATACAGTTATGTATAGTATGGTTGTGTTTAGTAAAGAGTTATTTAGTTGTGATGCCATCATTGTTTTACTTATAATTATATGAACACCCAGGACAGCTATACTCCTTTAATACCACTTTTTGGCAAACCAGAGGTTCCCTCAGGATATTCAGAAATTAAAACAAGAAGGGAAGATTTCAAATACCTTGAATAACGGGTTGGATAATCTTCAAAAAAGTCCCTATGCCTGGAGGGCTCATTGAACTCAGGGAACATTGTCTTGGGCAACTTAAGAGCTAAGCAGAGCAATACTCTAGCTGATTATATTCCATAATCTCTTTGTTAACAAGTGATGTAACTGAACTGCTTGGATCTAGAGGAATGTGGAAGTCACAAGGGAGCAACGTCAATTTAATATTTATTTAGGGTGTGTGTTCTAGAGTGCTTATCCAGTTTTCCTATTTAAAACCAAACTCCACATCTTTAGGTGGTATTAAATTCCAAAAATGTTATCATCCATGTTCTCGGGCTCTTCCTCGGTGTGCTGGAGATACCAGAGAGAAGAGGGAACTATCTTTCATTTTTTCTAGACATGCTGCAAGATTTAAACCTTTTTGGTCTAATCTGATCTCTGTTTATTTTCACAGTAACGGGGAGCCAAATAAATCCAAAACTGGCAACCTTTCTTTTACATCTCTGAGCTAAAAGTTAGAAATGCATATTTCAGTACTACCTGGATGAGCTGTTTAGTATATAAGAAGACATCAGATTAAAACAACTCCTAGAGTCTTAGACACAGGGCGTATGGGGGATACAAACCTAAGTCTAACATAACTGTAGTATCGTGGGGGGTGCTCCCTACTGTAAGCTCCTATTGAGCCACAATCTGAAAATGTAAAGGTTGAAGTATAGTCATATCCCAATCCAGCAATCTTATACCCCCCTTTGCCTTTCTATTCTTCCCTGACATCCGCCTCTCCTTGTTCTCCCCATCCCTTTCCCCCTTTCTATCCCCTTTTCTTTCCTACTAGCTTCTCAATTTATAACCTAGATATTGGTTGTTTCTAGGGGTTGTTGATATGTGTTGTATAGGTGACCCGGTGCTTTTCCTGCACTTTAAGTGTACATGAAGGAGAAACCTGTGTGAGATGTAGTATAAAAGAGGACCAATTGCAATACTTGGCTATCGCTTTTGACATTTACACAGCTGTGGACATGGGTCTTCCCCTAGTGTGGCTTGTTCCTTCTGTTACGCTCATACATTTAAAAATCAGTATCAGCTAATACCTTTCAGTTTTGAAATAAGTAGGGAAGTTTGACAAAATGTATTTTTTTTTTTATTTACAATCTGTACCATTGTGGAGATATGGCAAAAACAACAGTGATGCGAAAGTCAACAACCACAAAAAAGATTAACTGGCTCTAACTCCTCTACCAAAGGCATGTCAAACACTATTATCCAAGCTTAGTTATTCAAAATCCATTTCAATACATCAACTGACTTGATGAAGGGATGCTGTGCAGCCTCCAGTTCTTATATTGAAGAGGAGATTATTGAAGCAGAGAACACCAGTTGTGTCATGCAGTCTAAGGGCAAACCTGGTCTTTTTTGGGGAAGGATAGGCTGGGCAGCTTGGGAAAACCCCAGGGCATGCACCGGGAAGACAAGGGTAGGAAGCCGTGGTCACCCTGCAAGTTGGAAGGCGTAAACATAGAAGGAATGCCAAGTTCAGAGGTCACAGGCAATGAAACTGAATCAGAGAGTCATACACGGGTAGGGAACTTAAAGGGTCAATCCAAGTAGCAGTCCAGGGTCATACAAGGGTAAAGCAGGTTTCAAGGTTCTTGGGATTAGGACGTGGCACAGGAGAGTAGCCATGGAATCTTTTAGGATCATATTAAAGAGCCCAGAGAGCTCTGATTAGCAGGGGTTGATCAGGTGATTAACTGTGTTTACTTGAATACCAAGTACTGTGGCCATGCATGTGCTGTAATGCTCCCTCCATGCCTGTGCTAATAAAACTGATAGATGCAGGCCTGCGCACTAGCGGCTGCTTGCAGAGCCAAGTGCACTGGGGGCTACCTGTGCCACTGAGTACCTAGTCTGCGTAGTGGTGGCTGAGTGCGCCGTCAGGTGCTCTCCCTGTGACCTGGCAACTGTGCACATGCCGCCAAGTGCCTGATCCGTGCCTATACACTAGCGGGGGTGCAACCTGCCCCACAAACCCTATTGGTCACCAGTAGAGTGATGAATGCATTGCCATCACTGCTGCCATTGAGGGAGAGTATTTTGTCCAATTTCAGGCTTCCCAGGGAACTTAAATTAGGAGTAGGGAGTAATGGAAGCCTACAGTTGCTCATTGGGAAACTAAAAAGAGTTGAAGATAGTGGTGATTTCACATTGTAAACCTACATTTTTACCTTCTATGACTTTGTTATATTAAAATTCTCTTGCTTATCGCTTTATTCAAGAAAGAAAAAAGGTGACCTAAAGTAACTTTGGACCATGATGGGTACATTCAGTATAGCATTTTTAGAGTAGCCTTTAAAGCAGATAAAAACCACTCTCCCCATAAAAAGTACCTTTTGTCAATTTTCGATCGCCCTGTTTTAGATTGCTCTGTGCTAATGCCACCTGTTTTTGCTGGAGGTCCCGTCTCCTTGAGTTTTCACCACTGCTGTAAATGGCAGGTGATTCCAATGCAATTGTCTGCCACCTCACATTGAGGCAGCAGGGATCTTGTGCTTTCCCCTTTTAGGCACTCCTAATGTCTCCTAAGGATAAAGCCATGGCACCTATTCAAGGACCGTAAATGCGCAAACTGACAGCAAAAAAGTTAGTGTTCCAGACAATTTATTGCCACAAATGGGCAGGAAATGGAATCTAACCACATGCAAAAGAGCATCTCATTCCACAAGGACTTAAACTATGGAATCCCACCCAATACACGTACATCAGCAGGTTTGCAGAACAGCTGTATACCAGGAGCTCTTAGACACTGCAGAACAACCTTATAAGAATGTATTATAATCTATTGTGTTAGCCAATAAATGGTATTACCTTAACCTTGGATTTCCTGCTTAGACGAAAATATTACATTCTAGTTTCCAGAATTGGTATCAGCAGGGGCTTTGGCTAAATGTATTATACAAGTTCAGTGGGTTTTGGTCTTCTTTAAGTATGTTTTTTGTTACTGAATGTCAATTATAGCTAACAGCTGATTGATATGCTGCAGTGTCTCTTTAAATAGTTATCCAGTGACGAAAGCTTATGTGTTTCAGTGCTACTTTTCTATTTGCTAATAGCTAGTTTTTGTGCTGCTGTATGTATTTGGATTAGATTAGCATGTGTTCCAATACATCGTTATGCTCAGGTCTGTCACCGCATTTCAGCCAGGAGCAGTGGTAAACTTTGGCATGTGTGAAATGTGATTTAAAGCTTGACATAGAGGTAAAGCTTGACTGCTAGGCAGTATATAAACAATGATAATGTGTAAAGGTGTTGATGTCAAGTGCTTGTAAATCCTTGTAGATTAATTGAAGCATGCTTGGGCAAGCTGAGAAATGGAGGACCTCCTTTTCTCAGTGCTTGCCATACCCTCCCTACGCCTGCTAAATTATCTTTTAAGTCTTCTGGGATTTCCATTTGTTCTTTAGCCAGTACAATTTCAGCAGCGGTTGCCTTGGTTTTATATTTCAGCTATTTAGACCCTCCTGCCCATTTTAAGCCAGTTTATAAAGATCTTTTATAAAAAGCGAGTAAAGCAAAAGTTCTGCTATATGAATGATTCCGAACTGTAATACTGAGCAACCAAGAATTGCCCGCGAACCATGACTGTCAGTCTAACTACAATGGTTACTGGAACAGAAATAATTGTTAACAGTTGTGAAATGTGTCACTTCATGGAACCTGTATCGTTTGATTAACTACAGATATACACTTTATCAGTCACTGAAGGAGGGAAAAGGTTTTAGTACACTGTCCTTGCCACAAATTCTTTGTGTAGCAACAACAGCTACCAACAATTGCCCAATGGATACTCAGTCCTATTGTGGGTCAAGAATGCTTATTGGATACTGTAGAGTGACAACATTGTCCTATACCTTTAGGTAATAGTTTTCATTTTGAGTTTTAACTTGGGTTTCATTGTGTAGGTTAGAATTTAATTTCACCAGTGATTAATTCATTGTTCAGGGTGCCAGTGGCCTAATAGGGTTTTGATCCATTTCCATGGTATTGTCCTACCATTGTCTTTGGTTATTATCCAGCTTATGCAATGTTTTTGATACTGTCAACCTCCAACCTCCCTGATTTTGGCTCTGACATCAGATTTGGAGGTTAAGTGACTAGAATTACTGTTCATTCTGCCCAACAAAGACGATGAGGTGGCCTTTGTAAATGTGGGAATCCAACACAAAATCTTGTCCTCCCCCTAATGCACCCTGGACAGGGCTGAATATTATTTGTGACAATATAAAAGTAACGGATATCTTTGGTCAATGTTGGAAACCAGCTAGTGGACATTTCTGGTGTCTTCATTTCATTACAGTTGCAACTTTTGACACAGCCTTCATTCAGCTTGACTTTTTATGAATAAGACGGCCAGATTAATTATATAATTGGACAATCAAAGGGTCTAGGTTTGAATTAAAAACAATCTATACTCTCCTTTTGTCCCCCGCTACATTTCCATCTGGCTACTGTGTTTTAAAATATACCAATCGCTACAATTATGCATCACCCTCCTCTAGCACCGGTCTCCATTCACAAGGTATCAGACGCCTCTTCTAAGACCCCTTGGCCTGTTGCTGGACATCAGTCTTGGCAATTGGTGCTTTTTAAAAACACCATTTGGGTGGTAGTTTCAGGAGCAATGCTTAACCTTCTTAGATATTCTTATGGTATTCTTATGCAGCACGTCCTGCTCCAGATAATGATTCATAACAGATGGGATTACCTCCGCTAGAGGGCGCTTGACTGCAGAGATGGCAAAAAGAGGCCCCACCCGGTCCCATATATACCTGGGACCTCCCACAAATTCCCCAGTATCTTCTCTGCAGTCGGCTGCGAAGGACAAGATGATGGCTTCTCTTCTCGCAGGTGAGCGGGGCTTAACAGCCCGCGGCCCTGTAGGACTATTCCCACCCGTTCCACTTTTTATTTATGCCTCCCAGCCTTGGCTGTGCTGGTCAGGTGATGGTAGGCAGCCCTTGCTCCAACCGCATTCCCCAAACCAAAGGGTAGGCGGTGCAGGTTATGGTGAACCTGGTTTGGGATGCCCTGTCCGCTCCTTGCCCTCCACCGCATTTATCATTTTGGGTCTCCTTAGCTGATACCCGCTCTTTCCCCTTCCTCCCGCTATCCCGTTCGTTCGGGGGGGGCATATATATATATTCACATGCTTGTATGTGTGTGTGTTACTGCGCTTTTGTCTTGGGGCTCCGCACCCTGAGTGTTTCTACTTGCCATTTTTTAAATTGCCGCCGCTGACACGCGCGCCCTGCGGCGCCCACAGTCAGCGGCGGCGTCACTCCAGTCCTTTCCGCGCGCCTATTGGTTGC
This sequence comes from Gastrophryne carolinensis, assembly GCA_027917425.1. Lineage (NCBI taxonomy): Eukaryota > Metazoa > Chordata > Amphibia > Anura > Microhylidae > Gastrophryne > Gastrophryne carolinensis. The sequence goes on along the minus strand of CM051241.1, from coordinate 136,322,947 downwards.
TGGGAGGCAGGCTCTCAGCCTGTCTGCATTCTCTTAGAAGTGGCCGTGGTCTGTCGGTTGGCGTGCTCTGCGTCGTCTCCTCCTGCGGCCCGCCCCTTAAGGTTCCTCCAGCGCCATTTTGGTCCTCTACCGGTGTTCTTGCTGGCTTCCCACCGCGGTCCTTGAGTGCCCCTGCGGGCTTGGGTTTTTTAATTTAGATGTCATTTCTGTGTACTTTTGGGTGTCCTTATTGTGTCTTGCAGGGGGAAAACTATATTAAGAGGTTTCTCCCGGTCCTGTCCCTCTATTAATTCTCAGTAACTTTATTAGAGGCCTAATCTGTTAAATCCTCCCACTTCCCTGCGGACATTTGGGGCATCCCGGGTTGCTGTACAGCGTAATTCCTATTGGCCAATTGGTCCACTGTAATCACCATATGGAGGCTTCACAGGATATTGTGCTCGGGATCTCCTCGGGACAAGCCCGGCTGTGTGTGGTGTGTGGGGCATCCCCTGTGAGCGATGATGTGCGGGTCTATGTACCTGTGACTGGGCCTGCGTCCACTATGTCTTCACCCACTCCCTCTCGCTTGAATTTGACTGCCAGTGAGCTGAATACTAGTGGGGAGTCTCAGCCTGACGTGTCTTCTAGGTTGGCTTACATTGAGAGGTTGATTGCTAGCTCTGCGGCCCTTAAGGCTCCAGCTAAGAGACGGCATGTGGCGCCTGGTGCAGCTGCCCTTCCTATGGAAACTGAGGATTTCCTTGACTTGTCTGACTATACCCCATTTGAGGAAGGGGAATTATTCTCGGCTTCAGAGCTTTCTGATGATCAGCATTTCAGTGGCGTCGACGCTGGCTCTGATCATTGGGATGCTGATGACACCAATAGACTGTTGACTCAGTTATTTGAAGTGATTTCCATTTCCCTTCCTGCTGCGGCTCCCAAGCAACAGGGGGAGTTGTTCAATACTGCTAAGCCACGTTTGGAATTTCCAGAATGGTAACTCAGGCAGTAAGATATGGCCTTAGCAATAGGGATATGTATTGCTCTTCAAGAGAGGAGGCCACGCAAAGCTGGGCCAGTAATACCTGCCTTATGATAATTTGGAAAGTGGCATATGAGTGTGATGGAAGGATAGAGTGACATATGAGTAATGATGCATCGTTTTTAGGCTTGCCATTCATAAAAGTTTTCTGGGACGTAGGTCATATGTCATGAATAAAAGTAAATTTTTTGTGTCCAGTGGGATTTGCAACGGAGGCCCTACTCGGCTCGGAAGATCTGGGCAGCCATTCCTTGATATAATTAGGGAGCTGTGGCGGTACATGAATATTGAAGTTCTGCTGGGACCCTTAGTCCACGTAAAGTCATCAAGCAGGCATGACGTAGTGCCTGCAGAAGCAGTGATTGGAGGATGGACAGTAAAGGGGAAGTATCCCAGCATTTAAATGGGTTGGTGAACCGCCTGCCCCCCACCCTGACGAAGCTCCGGTGGGCGGATCGAAACACGTGTCAGCGGACGGCCGGACGGCCCACCGACGTCTCCGCTCCACCGCACCTCAGCATTCTAGCCGCGCGCTGCGCACGAGGAAGCAGCTGTCCACAACTCAGCCTTTCATACGCCGCCCGGCGAACGAGCCGACAGATTGCCCCCCCCCCCCCCCCGTCAAGACCGTAGCACCGGAATGGTTAGCCAGCAAATCGGATGACAAGTTACCCTGTAGGCAAGGGATATGACGACGCACTTTCACCGTTAAAGATTGCAGGACTGAGCTAAGTATAGCCACCGGTGTTTGTCACGGGCAGGAAAATGTGTGTGCGGCGGACTGGCTTATGGTAAAAGGCAATTTTTGTGGCAGTGGGACATTAACCCTAAATGCACCAGCAAAAGCATTATAAAGTTGCACTCCTTATGTGTTATATGGGAAACCACTACAATTAACCACTCTGCAGAGGAATACACTCTGTGGTAGCAGGACACTAACCCTTAAGGCACCTACAGAAGCAGTCTATAAAGTTTTGCCTATAATATACAGTGCCATATGGGAGATTGTGCAATTAGCCATTTGGATTAAGATCACAACTGGAGTCAGAGCTGACAGCGCTGGGATCGTCATTTTCCAATTTCCCCGATTGTGGGGTTGGTGAACATAGAACTTACCCATATGCAAAATAGGAGCTGAGGGGGCGGGGAGTGAGTGTGATGTGAGTGTGGCTGTGAAGGCTGCATGGGGGCCCCTGTTTTTTACTATCACACTTTGTCTGTTTTTTATTAATCATGAAAAGTAAGTGTATGTTTATAAGTGCCATATTTTGATACCTATTAAATTTTGTGTTGTAATGCTATTAGGCTTTGAACATTTGTGCCAGTCCGGCAAATAACCCTGTGGAATTTTGTTGTAAAGTATCTAGATTGGTTAGCGGGACGCCATTAACAGTGGCAGTGCACATGTAAATACATAGTGGGTCTCCCTTTCCTTTTATTCATTTTTGATATAGAATTTCCAGAACAGGCCCATTTCAATAATCTTGTTTTCAAGGAATAGGAACGGCCCAGCCGGCTTCCCGGAATACCTAGGGGCTGGGATAAAAGGTATCCTTTTCCCTCTGCTGTGGTTAACTGCTGGTCAACCCCCCCAGAAGTGGATGCTCCAGTCTTGGGGTTGTCCAACACCTCTGTGGTGCATTCCCCTGATTCCACTACCTTGAAGGATAGTGAGGACCGGCGTATTGACCAGCTGGCTTCCCATGCTTTTGCCTGTATGGGGTCTGCCTTGCGTCCTGTCTGTGCTTCTGCTATTACTGCTGTGGCTATTAGGACTCTCCTCAAGGGTCTACTGGAAGGCTCCCCTGATGATACTTCTAGTGCTGAGTTCAGGGCCTTGTCACAATGTGAGATTTTCACTGCTTATATCCTTTCTGCCTTGGATGACACCATTAGGATGTGTAGTAGGACCTCTGCCTTGGTGGTTGCTATACGCCGCTCGGTTTGGCTGGTCAGTGGGCAGCTGATAACACTGCTAAGAAGGCCCTTACGGGGCTCCCCTTTAAGGGGCTGCGCCTCTTTGGTGATCGCTTGGACCTGTCTGCAAAGGGGGGTAAGTTGCCCCAACGCAAGAAACAGCTGCGGCCCTTTCGGGGGTCGGGGGCTTTTACCCCCTCCTCTCGTGGATCCAGGTCTGGGAGGGGGGTATCCTTTGCGGGGCACAGGGGAGACTTCTGGGGCAGAGGCAGGGGATGTGCCCGCCCCGGATCCTCCTGGGGTTCCAAGCCCAAATCTGTGACCAAGCCCACTCAGCCATGAAGGAGTGCCCTCACCCATCCGGGTGGGGGGACGGCTGCGGCTCTTCGCTCATGTCTGGGGACAGTAGGTCTCGGACAGGTGGATTCTGGAGGTTGTGTCCTCTGGCTACAAGCTAGAGTTCGCTGCCTGGCCACCTCCAAGATTCCTCAGGTCTCGGATTCCTCTAGAACCCCTGGGTCTGTTTCTGGCTGTGCAAAACCTATTGGACTTGGGGGTCATCTGTCAGGTCCCTCCTGGGGAGAGAGGTCTGGGTTTTTATTCCAATCTCTTCACAGTACCCAAAAGGGATGGTTCCATCAGACCCATCCTGGACTTAAAGCTTCTCAACAAGTTCATCAGTACCAGACACTTTCGCATGGAGACCCTGCGCTCCACGATCAGCTCTTTGCGCCCGGGGGACTTCATGACCTCCATAGACATCAAGGATGCTTACCTTCATGTACCAGTCTTCCCAGGGCATCGGAGATTCCTCAGGTTCGCACTGGAGGACCAGCACTACCAATTTGTAGCACTGCCCTTCGGTCTCACCTCGGCCCCCAGAGTCTTCACCAAGGTGCTGGCAGGTGTTATGGCTCTCCTCAGAGCTCGGGGCATTCGCATTCTTCCTTATCTGGACGACCTCCTCAACACTTCTCATTCTTTCCAGCAGGCAGAATTGGATACCCAGCAGGTGGTGACTGCTCTGGAAACATTCGAATGGGTGATCAATCACCCCAAATCCTCCCTGTCTCTGGTGACCTCCTTCCTGGGAATGAATCTGGATACTGTTCAGGCCAGGATTTTTCTTCCTCAGCAGAAGGTGGATTCTCTTCAAGCTCTGGTTCATTTCCTTCTGTCCTGCCCTCGCCCTTCCATCCAGCAAGGGATGCAGCTTGTGGGACAAATGGTATCCTGCTTCGAGGCAGTTCCTTATGCTCAGTTCCACATGAGACCTTTTCAGCTCCATCTCCTATCAGTCTGGGACAAGAGTCCCCTGTCTCTGGATCCGGCCTTTGTTCTGTCTCCTCTGGCCCGGCGGTCCCTCTTGTGGTGGCTGGACTTGAGGAACCTGTTGGGGGGCTGATCTTTTCTGGCCCCCTGTTGGGAGACGGTCACCGCGGATGCCAGTCTTGTCAGGTTGGGGGGGCTTCTGGAGAACCCTACAATTTTAGGGGCTGTGGGGCCCTCAGGAGGCCCATGCCCCCATCAACGTCCTGGAACTGAGGGCGGTTTGGTTGGTACTGGCCCAGTTGTCTCCTCACCTTCAGGGCCGGCCGGTCCAAGTTTGCTCAGACAACCAGACGGCTGTTTCCCACATCAATCATCAGGGAGGGACTCGGAGCAAGAGTGCCCTCAAGGAGGTGTCTATGATTCTGTCCTGGGCGGAGGACAATGTTCCTTGTATCTCAGCAGTGTACATTCCGGGGGTGGAGAATCTGGAGGCGGACTCTCTGAGCAGGGGGACCTCTCGCCTGGGGGAATGGTCTCTCAGCAGCGAGGTCTTCCTGTCCTTATGTCACCGTTGGGGGGTGCCGGGCATGGATCTGTTTGCATCTCGCCACAATCACAAGCTCCCAGTCTTTGTCTCTCTGTCCCAGGACCCCCTGGCCCTTGAGGTGGATGCTCTGACTCTGTCCTGGCAGGGGTTCAGTCTCCTGTATCTCTTTCCTCCGTTCCCACTACTGGGCAGGGATCTGGGCAAGCTGGTGCAGGAAAGGGTGCCAGCTATTCTGGTGGCCCCCCGTTGGCCAAGGCAGGTGTGGTTCGCAGACATTGTGCAGCTGGCGGTAGATCAGTACGCTCTGCCCTTGGTTCCGGACCTTCTCACTCAAGGGTGGCTATGCTATCCCAATTTACAAACGCTGGCTTTGATGGCCTGGCTGCTGAAACCTCCATCTTAAGGGATGAAGGGCTTTCTAATTCTGTGGTTAATACTCTAATCGGGGCTAGGAAGAAATCCTCTTCTACCATCTACTATAGGATCTGGCGGGCCTACATTGACTGGTGTGAGTCTAGGGTCCTTCCCTATCGGGTGTTCTCCATTCCTAAGTTCTTGGAGTTCCTTCAGTATGGCTTGGATCTGGGACTTCAGCTCAGCACGCTCAAGGGTCACGTTTCTGCTTTGGCTGTTTTCTTCCAGAGATCTTTCGCTCAACATCCTCTGGTCAAGACCAGTTCTTCCAGGGGGTTGCTCATGTGCATCTCCCCCCCCCCCCCCCCCCCCGCAAACCTCTGTTGCCAGCTTGGGACTTGAATATGGTTTTGTCTGCCCTTCAGGGCCCTCCATTTTAGCCTGTGCATGAGGCTGTTCTGTCTATTCTTACTCTTAAAGTTGCCTTTTTGGTGGCTATCACCTCGGTCAGGCGTGTTTCGGAGTTGGCGGCCCTTTCTATTCAGGCCCCTACTTTGAGAGACAGCAGGACAAGGTGGTTTTCCGCTTTAAACCTGACTTCTTGCCTAAGGTTGTCTCTGCCTTCCATCTCAATCAGGACGTGCTAACTTCCTTATGCCCTAATCCGGGTAATTCCAAGGAGAGTGCCTTACATTCCCTGGATGTGGTCAGGAACTTGAAGTTCTACTTGGTGGCTACTGCACCTTTCAGAAAGACTGATGCCTTGTTTGTGGTTCCTTCGGGTCCCAAGAAGGGTCTGGCTCATGCTAAGTCTACTATTAGCAAATGGATTGGTCAGGCTATTTTTAGGGCCTATTCTGCTAAGGGAAAGGATCCTTTCCGTGTTACTGCTCATTCTACCCGTGCTGTTGGGGCCTCCTGGGCCTTCCAGCACCAGGCTTCTGTTGAACAAGTTTGTAAGGCTGCTACTTGGTCTTCTATTCATACCTTTTCCATGTTTTACAAGGTTGATGTTCGGGCCTCAGCGGATGCTGTTATTGGTGGCAAAATTCTGCAGGCGGCAGTGGTTTGAACTGCTCGTTGTTGCTTTTTGGGATCCCACCCTATTTACGGACACTGCTATTGGATGTCCCATCTGTTATGAATCATTATCTGGAGCAGGACGTGTTGCATACTTAGAATAATACAATTCTGTGATTACTCACCTTGTAAAATTTGTATTATAAGTATGCAGCACGTCCTGCTCCACCCCACCCTGTTTGCATTATATTGGATCCTCTGTATAGTGATTGTTATCCTTGTTAACGTTGTTGATTATCATTGGCTTCTCCTGGCTATCCTTACTGCTTTTCTATACTGGAGAATTTGTGGGAGGTCCCGGGTATATATGGGACTGGGAGGGGCCTCTTTTTGCCATCTCTGCAGTCAAGCGCCCTCTAGCGGAGGTAATCCCATCTGTTATGAATCATTATCTGGAGCAGGACTTGCTGCATACTTATAATACCAATTCTACAAGGTGAGTAGTCACAGAATTGTATTTTTCAACATTTTTTAACTGAGTGCAATTACCTTCTTTTCAATAAACATCCCTGAGGGTTTGGAATATCCCAGCTACTTGATTTTATTTAATTGATTCTAAGCTCTGTGTCTTATAAATGTTGATTTTATGAAGATTGGGATTCTTCCGTACACGTTGAGCTGCACTATATCTAAAACATTGGAATTTATAACCGTTTTGTCATGTTTGTGCGCGGTGTGTGTACACCTGTTTACGGGTGTGCTCTGCTTTGTTATATTTAGTTAATACTGCAAATTATATAGTGTTGTGCTGTCCATTACTTTTAATACTGGCCCTGGCAAATGTGTAGTAGGTCATGTTAACTTCTTAAAAATAACCCTGACCTAGAACTCAGGTGTTTCCTGGTTTTGTAAAGACAAAGGCCTTGATTTATCAAGAGTCTCTCATGGTAGTAAAGATTCATTTCATGAGAAAAAAGCCTGAGAATGTCACTTTTAGTGAATCACCAGATAGGAATACAGTGGCTTTTTACTTCAGGTAAAATGTTCAATACTTTTCTCAGGAGTAAAAAAGTACAATTGACTTCCATTGTCTGGTGATTAATCTGGTGAGAAATTCTCATGCTTTTTTCTTATGAAATGAATTTTTTTTAATACCAAGATTTTTTTTTTCCAAATCTTCAATCAAGACCAAAATTACAAAGCCATCATCCACACTTGCTAATTAAAACTAATGGCAAGCACTAATAAACAATATGGGAACTTAAACTGTACTCAAATATTATTACATGTAATTTATATATTACAAGAAATATAATACAGACATACATGAAATAAAACAGATTTACATCAAAACAATTAGCACCCAACGTATACCATAGTTCCTAGAAACCATTCAAAATACATGTAAGGTGCACCTTTTTGTTACAATATAAACAATTTCTCAACAGTCTATACTTCAACAACTGTAAAAAAAAAGGAAAGGTTTACAACTGGTGATATGCGCGCTTGCGCTTCCCATTGAAGAACATCAGAGCTGGATGCCAAATGACATAGTCACACCAAACTGCTCTGATTGGACAGCAGGGCATCGAACACAGCACGGGATAGTCAATCCCAGGATTTTTCCTGCTTTAAATGCAGAGGCAACTGGCTGCCAGTACAACTACTACATGTCATATATAGCTGTACATTTATGTATAAATTATTTGAAATATTTATTTAGTGCTGACATGTTCTTCTGGGCTTTATAGAGTACAGTACAGTATACATTAATCATCACGCAAATAGTGACTGGTGTATATAATATGGCTATGCTGTTGACATACATGGCATACCATCCTATAACTTGGCATATTCTCTAAAACCTGTCCAGATATACTGTTTGTTTGTGTTGTATATGTTTGTATTATCAACCTTTTTAATTAGATGTTTGAGTATCTGCCCGTCTTTTCACATGCCACCATATTTTGTGTTTCCTTATTGTGTGCCAGATAAGCATATGTGTTTGCATTTGCAGAAAATGAACTGTTTGTTAAACGCGCTGTAGGATGTTCAGTCTGTGTTAATAATTGCCTCTAATGCTGCATAATTTATTGTTTGTTCAGTTTTTTTTAAAGTAACAGTCCGGGCAATGACAATAATAAGTTCCTACAGAACCAGGTAAAAGCAGTAGTAGGGCTCTAATTTCTGTTTAATTCCTCTAGAACCACACAAAAAAGCCACTCTGTCCCATGGTTTTTTGAGCATTAGCGAGCATGGCAAACTACAGTGGTCCTACAGCTGTTGTGCATATGAATTACAACCCTAGATCAACCACGACCCAGAAATTGAAGTGAATTATAATTAGTGCTTAGAATACATTATGGATTTACATATACTTCAAAATTTTGAGATTCTTTGAAATGGCTTATTTTACACTGTTCTCAATGGGGATAGGTTAGGAGGAGGTTAATGTTTGCCTGGACAGGAGCTCATTTAAAGCGGACTTAAAGCAGAACAAACCTGGAATTTTGACTGTTCCTTGCTCCCCTATGGCATCCTGATTTGGGTTGCCCCGATGTGCAAAACTCCCCAGATCTTCCAGTACAAACCCCTCTTTCCCTGGTCCTACAGCACATGCATGGGCTCTGTCCAAAGCCATTTGCCATGCATCATTATGCCTGGTAAATGGTTCTATGCTCCTCAGCCGAAATCAGCCACATTCCCAGTTATGGACGCACTTCCGCCCACAGTCTATCTAAATGGCTAGGCACGTCAATGCAACACAGCCCAGATATGGTAAAGATGTGACTACTCTTGCTCCCCATTGTTTACATTGCCATGGGAGCCACCCGAAAAAGGTAAATTTTGCTCAGACCCGGGGGGTTTTGTTGCACTTTAAAGGAGCACCATCGTGCCAAAATGTGGCAATAATAAAAATGCATATAAATATGCTGGATGATGGGAGGAGAGGTCACTTATACACCCAGCATCAAGAAATACCCAGCCAAGCTTGTTTTTTATTTTTATTAATGGAAGGAAGAGGAAATCGGGTGACAGGTTCTGTCACCCCTGATACACTAAACCTGTCACCCCGATACATTAAACCTGTCACCCCTGGATTTTATTCTAACCAGGAGAAGAAAACCACAAGCTTGGCGGGAGTTTTATTGAGTTTGGATGTATAAGTGACCCCTCCTCTTATTAGCCAAAGTGTTTATATGGGTTTTAATATTACACAATTTCATGATAGTGCTTCTTGAAGGAAAAAGTTACTTTAGGTAGTTTTTTACACCCCTCAATTTGGTACTCCCAGATCCCAGAATCCTAAAATTAGTTAGTAATACTAATCAATGTTTCTGGGGCTGCAGCAACTGCATCCACCTTTCCACCTACGGCCTATTTGTCTCACCATGCTGGTGTGCACCCATTATGAGTGGCTGGCGAAAACCCATTGGCTGCTGATAGACGCAATCCTGGCTAAATTTGTGATTACTATGCAGGTATGCAACCGTAAGTAGGACAGATGAGTGTCACGGACCGGGTGTTGCGGCACAGGTGTGGATCCGCTGTGACCGTGTTACTGATAGCGAGTCTAAGAGGCCACCGGTATTCACCAGAGCCCGCAGCAAAGCAGGTTGGTCTTGCAGCGGCGAGTGACCCCCAGGTCGCTACCCCCCAACAGCGGCTCAGCCACACAGTTAGCCGTGGTAATGCGTGGTACAAAGGAGGCAGGCAAAGGCAATGTAAAAGTTCAAGCAGAGGTCAGGGCTGGCAGCACAGGTTCAGAGTCGGGGACACGGGTGAGCAAAACTGAAAACAGACTTTCTGCATACAAAGACCAAGATCCGGCACTGATGGAAAAGGAAGTGCCCCTTAAATAGGGGAATGCAGGATTGGATGACCAGGCACCAACCAGTGGTGTACAGGCCCTTTAAATTTCAGGAATCCGGCGTGCGCGCACCGAACCATGCTAGGAAGCAGCACGAAGAGGAGGAAGACGGCAGGGAGCAGCCGGCGCACTGCCAGCCACCGCGCCGGAAGCCGCGGGCCTGCCGGCAGGAGCGGGTAAGGAGAGGGACTGGGGAGCGCTGCGAGATGGGCGCGTAGTGCTCACCAGGGCAGCGGGAGCAGCAACGGAGGTGAGAGGAGTGCTGTGAGATGGGCCCGCAGCGCTCGCCCTAACAGTACCCCCCCCTTGTGTCTCCCCCTTTTCTTGGGACCAAGAAAATCTGAGACGAGACTATGGTCCAGAATGTTCCCCTCTGGTTCCCAATATCTTTCCTCTGGACCACAGCCTTCCCAATCGACCCAAAAATATCTTTTGTCTCTGTAGACTTTATAGGCCAGGATCTCTTTCCCCGTGAAAACGTCCGCGGTACCAGAAATTGGAGCGGGTTCCAGGATTTTCGGAGAAAAACGATTGCAAATTACTGGCTTCAAAAGAGAGACGTGGAAGGAGTTAGGGATACGAAGAGATGCTGGAAGGTGAAGCTCATAGCAAACTGGATTTATCCGTTGCTTGATCTTATAAGGACCCAGGTAGCGGGGACCCAATTTGTAGCTGGGAATTCGTAAACGGATGTATTTCGCCGAAAGCCACACCTTATCTCCAGGAGAGTAAACAGGAGGAGTTATTCTCTTTTTATCAGCGCTAATTTTCATATGAGCGGAAGCTTGAAAAAGAGCACGTTAAGTCTCTTGCCAGATGGTGGAAAAATCCCGTGTGAGTTCTTTCACGGCGGGTACTTCAGAAGACGTGGACAAAGGCAGTGGCGGAAGAGGATGGCGACCGTACACCACAAAGAATGGGGATTTTCTCGTAGATTCAGAATCCTTAAAGTTTTATGAGAACTCCGCACAGGGCAGAAGGTCGACCCAATCATCTTAATGCGCAGAAACAAAATGGCGAACATAATGGCCGAGGACTTGGTTTACTATTTCCACTTGGCCATTTGACTGGGGATGATAAGCAGAGGAAAAGTCCAATTTAATCTTTATTTGCTTACAAAGAGCCCTCCAGAACTTAGAAACAAATTGCACTCCTCTGTCAGACACGATGTGTGCAGGCAGCCCATGAAGTCGAAAGATATGCATAAGGAAGTGTTTCGCCAGCTGAGGAGCCGAAGGAAGACCAGGCAAAGGTGTAAAATGCACCATCTTAGAGAACCTATCTACTACCACCCAAATAACGGTGTTGCCATGTGAAGGAGGGAGGTCAGAAATGAAGTCCATAGCAATGTGTGACCATGGAGTGTCTGGAATAGGTAGGGGAAGAAGTAAGCCTGCAGGTCTTTGGCGAGGAGTCTTGTCACGTGCACAGATGGTACAAGCCTAAATGAATTCCGTCACGTCCTTCTCTAAGGAGGGCCACCAATAATATCTGGAAATGAGAGAACAAGATTTTCTGATACCTGCATGGCCAGCTACATGAGAAGAATGTCCCCATTTTAATATTCTGCAATGCTGGCAAGGAGACACGAAGGTCTTTCCAGGTGGTGCCTGTATCAGGGTTGCGGGAGCAGAATGGACTAGACATTCAGGAGGGATAATATGCTGTGGAGTGGATTCCGACCCAGAGACGTCCGAAGAACGAGAAAGGGCGTCCGCCCTGATGTGCTTGACGGCTGGACGGAAGTGGATTTGAAAGTAGAAACGGGTGAAAAATAACGACCAATGGGGCTTGTCGAACCGCTGGGCAGTTTCTAAGTAAGACAGATTCTTGTGGTCGGTAAAGATGGTAACAAGGCAGGCAGAACCTTCCAATAGATGTCTCCACTCCTCCAATGCCAACTTGATGGCGAGTACCGTATTTTTCGCCCTATAAGACACACTTATTTTTTCCCAAAAGTGGGGGGGAAATGTCCATGCGTTACGGGCGCTCCCGCGTGTGTCTGCCACACTACGGGAGGCCAGAAGAAGCTAGATGAGCACCGGGCTTTGTTCCTCTCCCCGCTGCTGCTATAGTTGTTTTTTCCCACAGTGACAGCAGTCGTAGAGACAGAGACGGTGCCCGCCGATCCTCCATCTGCTGGAGGGCAGGAGAAGATGGAGGATCGGCGGGCACTGTCTCTGTCTCTACCACTGCTGTCACTGTGGGAAAAGACAACTATAGCAGCAGCGGATAGGGGAACAGAGCAGTGTTCTCTTTAAGCTGAATTACTTAATCAATGCTGCTTACCACCAGCTTATATCCGCACAGGATGTAACTTCTTTAACTTTTCCTCTACCCTCATGATCGTCACTGTTCTCCTTTCAGCACAGAGAAGAGAGTGAATGAAGCAAGCCGCACTCCCCCCTCTCTCTAGCAGCACGCTGATAACTTTTTTAATTTATTCACTGCACTCTGAATGCCCCCTCCTTAACCCCCCTCTCTGCACGTCATCATCATGCTGCTTCTGCTGTGTCTTCCGGGCTGTGAAAGGAATCGGCAGCCTGCAGCGCAGGGGATGGAGCTGGGACATGAATGGATGTGTGCACAGTAAGTTTATTTACATGGGGGATGGGAACTGCTACTTGTGATGACGATCTTGATGCTGTGAAAGTCAGTGTTTCTGTTTAATTACCTCAAGCTACAGCCAAAATTATCTGTTCCACAGTCCCATGCTTGCCCAAGTTCTGTCCAAAACCTTGTAAAGCAGACCAAAACCCAGGAATATCAATTATCTGGGTTTTGGTCTGAATTAATGGGGCATCCCTATTTAGGAGTGAGTGAAACAGGCAATTAGATATAATGCCACACTGCCTATATGGAGAATGGGATGGGGGCATGTCACACTGCCTATATGGGAATGGGAGGGGGGATGTCACACTGCCTATATGGGAATGGGAGGGGGAATGCCGCACTGCCTTTATGGGAATGGGAGGGGGAATGCCACACTGCCTATATGGGGAATGGGAGGGGGGAATGTCACACTGCCTATATGGGGAATGGGAGGGGGGATGTCCCACTGCCTATATGGGGAATGGGAGGGGGAATGTCACACTGCCTATATGGGGAATGGGAGGGGGGAATGCCACACTGCCTTTATGGGAATGGGAGGGGGAATGCCACACTGCCTATATGGGGAATGGGAGGGGGGAATGTCACACTGCCTATATGGGAATGGGATGGGGCATGTCACACTGCCTATATGGGAATGGGAGGGGGGATGTCACACTGCCTATATGGGAATGGGAGGGGGAATGTCACACTGCCTATATGGGAATGGGAGGGGGAATGTCACGCTGCCTATATGGGGAATGGGAGGGGGATGCCACACTGCCTATATGGGAATGGGAGGGGGAATGCCGCACTGCCTATATGGAGAATGGGAGGGTGGAATGCCACACTGCCTTTATGGGAATGGGAGGGTGGAATGCCACACTGCCTATATGGGGAATGGGAGGGGGGATGTCCCACTGCCTATATGGGGAATGGGAGGGGGAATGTCACACTGCCTATATGAGAATGGGAGGGTGAATGTCACACTGCCTATATAGGGAATGGGGGCGGAATGTCACACTATATGGGGAATGGGAGAGGGAATGTCACACTGCCTATATGGGAATGGGAGGGGGAATGTCACACTGCCTATATGGGAATGGGATGGGGGCATGTCACACTGCCTATATGGGAATGGGAGGGGGAATGTCACACTGCCTATATGGGAATGGGAGGGGGAATGTCACACTGCCTATATGGGAATGGGAGGGAGAATGTCACACTGCCTATATGGGAATGGGAGGGGGAATGTCACACTGCCTATATGGAGAATGAGATGGGGGCATGTTACACTGCCTATATGGGGAATAGGATGGGGGCATGTCACACTGCCTATATGGGAATGGGAGAGGGAAATGTCACACTGCCTGTGGGAATGGGAGTGGGGAATGTCACAATGTCTGTTATGGGTGTTTTAGCACATTTGGTAATAATATTGGTAAAAATATTTTATTTTTATTATTATTTTCCTCCTCCAAATCCTAGGTGCGTCTTATGGGCATGTGCGTCTTATAGGGCGAAAATACGGTAATTCCCTATCTCCACAGGAGTAATTCCTCTCTGCCGGAGAAAACGTTTTTGAAAAGAAACCGCAGGTGAGAGTCCTGCCAGTAGCAGATTTTTGAGTAAGCACTGCTCCAGCTCCAATGGAGGAGGCATCTACCTCAAGGGCAAAGGGTCTAGCTGGATCTGGTCTTGAAAGCACCGAAGCAGAAGAGAAGGCATTTTTAAGAGTATTAAAGACCTCTTCAGCCTGAGGAGGCCACGACTTCTTCACGAGTTCTTCTTTGTGAGAGCCACAATAGCCACGGTAGTCAATGCAGGGGCGAAGAGAGCCATCTTTTTTGGCCCCAAAGAAGAAGCCTGCACCTACAGGAGAGGAAGATTTCCTTATGAAGCCTCTTTGGAGATTCTCCTGTATATACTCTGACATAGCCTGAGTCTCAGGAGCCAAGAGAGGATAGATTCTGCCACGAGGTGGAGTAGTACCCGGCAAGAGGTCGGTAGGACAATCATAAGATCGATGAGGCGGAAGTACCTCCGCTTGCTTTTTGCAGAAAACATCTGAGAAGCCCTGATAAATCGCAGGCAGGCCGGGAAGTGGAGCAGAGGCAGGAACAGGTCTGGCCGGAACGGACTTCAAACACCTCTTGTAGCAGCCTGCACCCCAACTCTTGATATCGCCTGTATTCCAGTCAAGAGTGGGGTCGTGACGTTGAAGCCAGGGTAGGCCAAGGAGAATCTGAGAGGTACAATGAGGGAGCACGTAAAACTCAATATTCTCTTGGTGAAAAAGTCCAATCTTTAAAAGGAGGGGTACTGTGCGATAACGCACGGTGCAATCAAGCCTGTCACCATTAACTGAAGCGGTGAATAGAGGCTTTGCGAGGCGATTCACGGAGATGTTATATTTATTAATCAAGGAGGCCTCGATAAAGTTTCCTGCAGAGCCAGAATCCACA
Organism: Gastrophryne carolinensis; assembly: GCA_027917425.1. Lineage (NCBI taxonomy): Eukaryota > Metazoa > Chordata > Amphibia > Anura > Microhylidae > Gastrophryne > Gastrophryne carolinensis. The sequence continues at coordinate 136,307,885 of CM051241.1, read as the reverse complement.
AAGGCAGTCAGGTTCAAGGAGATGGTAGCTGCAACGGTGAGTTGCACAGGAACCGTAAGCCGTGGAGAGGTGGCACACACACCTAGGGACGCCTCTCCCACATTTACTAGGTACGCCCGTTTCCCTGTCGCGGCGGGCGAATAGGACAGTCTTTCAGGAAGTGCTCCTAGCCAGCACAATACAAACAAAGATTCTCATTCCTCCTGCGAGTTCTCTCCAGCTGGGTTAAGCGGGATCGGTCCACCTGCATGGCCTCCTCACTGGAGGACACGTGCGGTCATAGGATGTTGAAAAACAGGAGCCAAACGGGATGCCCTCCTAGGGCGCTGAGAGTCTCTTTTCAGGCGGAGTTCCTTGCGTCTTTTGGAAAAACGCATATCGATGCGTGTGACCAAATGGATGAGATCAGTCAAAGATAAAGGCAAATCACATGCGGCTAGAGCATCTTTAATATTGCTAGACAGTCCCTTCTTGAAGGAGGCACATAAGGCCTCATTATTCCAAGACAGTTCAGATGCCAGGGTACGGAACTGAATGGCGTATTCACCAACGGACAGGTTGCCCTGAACCAAGTTCAACAGGGCCTTCTCTGCAGACAAGGCCCGGGCTGGTTTCTCGAAGACCTGGCGAAACTCGGAGACAAAAGCGAGTATATTGGAAGTGACTGGGTCCTCGCAATCCCATAATGGGGTAGCCCAGGGCTTTTCCTGAAAGCAGACTAATAACAAAGGCCACCTTAGCACGTTCAGTGGGAAATTGGTTAAGGAAGCCTCGGCATAACTTGGCATCCGCGTCAAACTTAGCCGGCAAGGAGAGACGGATTCTAGAAGTTGATGCTACTGGAGGCTGTGGCGGCAATACTGGGGCGGCTGGTGGCAATTGCTGTTGCTGAATCGATAAGAGCTGCTGAACCATGGGGGAGAGCTGGTTAATTTGGCGAGACTGCATAGCCACTATTGCAGGTAATTCAGAGGCATCAGGCAGTGGCACCTCAGTGGGATCCATGACCGGATCTTACTGTCACGGATCGGGTGAGGCAGCACAGGTGTGTGAATCCGCTGTGACTGTGTTACTGATAGCGAGTGCCACCGGTATTCACCAGAACCCGCCGCAAAGCAGGCTGGTCTTGCAGCGGCGAGTGACCCCCAGGTCGCTACCCCCCCAACAGCGGCTTAGCCTCACAGTCAGCCGTGGTAATGCGTGGTACAAAGGAGGCACCAAGGCGATGTAAAAGTTCAAGCAGAGGTCAGGGCTGGCAGCACAGGTTCAGAGTCAGGGACAGGCAAAGGTCGGTACAAGGGTGAGCAATACTGAAAACAACAGACTTTCTGCATACAAAGGAAGACCAAGATCCGGCACTGATGGAAAAGGAAGTGCCCCTTAAAGTGGACCAACACCCTCCCATGATCGGCCCTGGAATCTATAAGATTCCCGGACCGATCAGCTCCCTGACTGCGGGGCACCCCAATCGGGGGTGCCCCGCTGTGTGAAACCCCCCAGAAACCCCTAAATCCCTACCTGCTCCTCGATCCAGCGGCGCCCGCCGCCGCCTCCCGCGCATCCCTCTAGCAGGACGCGCACCGGCGTGTGAATGGCCGGCGCGGGCGCGCGCCCCGTAAGAGTGATGCGCGGGAGGCGGCGGCGGGCACGCTCTCTTGTCCGTCGCTGCCTCCCGCTTGTCCGCCGGCGGAGATTGGCTGCAGCAATCACGTGGAAGCGGGGAGTGGTGAGTTTTGGGGGCTTTCTGGGGGGTTTCACAAAGCGGGGCACCCCCGATCGGGGTGCCCCACCGAAGTGGACCAAAACCCAGGATAGTAAAAATCCTGGGTGTTGGTCCACTTTAAATAGGGGAAGTGGATGCAGGATTGGATGACCAGGCACCAAGCAGTGGTGTACAGGCCCTTTAAATTTCAGGAATCCGGCGCGCGCGCCCTCTAGTGGACAGGGGCGTGCGCGCACCGGACCATGCGAGGAAGCAGCACGAGGAGGAAGAAGAAAGCAGGGAGCAGCCGGAGCACGGCCTGCCACCGCGCCAGAAGCCGCGGGCCCACCAGCAGGAGCGGGTAAGGAGAGGGACTAGGGAGCACTGCGAGATGGGCACGCAGCGCTCACCAGGGCAGCGGGAGCAGCAACGGAGGTGAGAGGAGTGGTGCGTGATGGGCCCGCAGCGCTCGCCCTAACAATGAGGCAGCCGCCTCAGACACCACCTTTTTGATTTTTGCTAGTTTATTGGCGGTTCAGTAGGGATAGGGGCGTGCCATTTTTTTTAATACTTTCCATTTCTGTTGGCTCTAGTGCTGGTTGAATGTATCAAAAAACAACATGCCTGCATGGACCAATGAGATTAGATATTCAGGTAGTTTCCTATTTGATAAAGAGGGGGATGCCAAAACTCACTCTTGTTTCTTGGAATCTTTGTCTTTGGGGGTTAAAAGGGGCCTAACATATTTATACAGCCTACGTGGCATACAGTTTAACCTGTTCTTTTTGTTGAGCAATTGTTAACTGCCCCTGGAAAAACAGCAAAATGCAGGAACACAAAATTCTAGGCTCCCCTATGAGCCACAGAAGAGGACTGTGCTCCCTGCGAGCTCATTGCTGAATAGCATCCAGTGTGTCTGCAGGTTGTGCCAGCAGAGGGAAGGGAGTATGCGTTTGTGCATCTGGGTTGAAGCCTGTTCCTTAAGTTCTGGCTTCACTTTAGGTTGTAAGTACATTGTGATATGTTGTACGTGCTTTCTATAGATGAGACATAAAGTAATAGAGGACAGCAAGCACAAAGATGACTTCATTCTGTTCTAGAATGAATGGTATCCAGAGAGACAACATGTTTTCAGCCTGGGAATACATAAAGAGCATTTCAGATGAATGCGAGTTTGCTTCCTCATCTCTGTTTTCTTGAGAAAATTCGCTGTATACTAAACTAGTTGTATTTATTTCCCTATGTAGCTGTCAGCTAGATTGGCCTGCTCAGTACAGTCATGCATATTCATAGTTAATAACATGGTATCTGACATACTGTCACTATCTGCGGCTGAGGGGTCCTTTCAAGAGGTATTCCTGGTAGGTGGGCACTTTCATGTGCCGTTGGAAGGTTTTTGAAAAATGGCTTTATTTTTAGCATGAATTTATATACATACCAATACATGCCCCCTATGGCTTCCTTCCCCTTAATTACACCAATTACACATAGCATTAAGTAAACCCCCTACTATGTCACACCTCTGTAGACAAGGTTCTGGGGGCCTGATGGAATTCCTATTCTTCTTCATTGTTGTGCCCCGATTCCTTGCTATATTCTTTCGTCTACTACTTTAGATATCTCTGTCACAATGTTCTAACGATGACAATCATTTGGATGTGTTAAGTCATAGCGTGACATCTAATATTCATGCAAGCTGATAAATGTCTATAGACCGGCATATCGCTGTGTCTGTTGTTCATGAAATACATGTAGTTATATACTTTGGTTTTTATTTTTGTCTGTTTTATTTGATTATTAAACGCAAAAGAGAAGTACCATGGTTTAACATGTAGGTAAGTATGATAGTAAATATATACTACCACTATAGTATTTAAAGTATTAAAACAAGTATCAAATGAAAAAATGAGACCTGGCTAAAGCAAACCTTAATAACCATAATAAATAATACTAATAAAAACATCCGAATAGTATTCATTACAAAGTGACAGAGTGACTTAAAACCGAACAAAACCCAGGATTTTGACTATCCCAGGTTTTGATCTGTTCATCAGGGGCATCATGAATTGGAATGCCCCGCTGTGTGAAACCCCTCAGAACGCCCATACAAACTCCCATTCCTAGAGCGCATGCTCTCATCCAATCAGAGCAATTTGCAGTGCTTATGTAATGCTCATCAAACAGCCCTGTTTACATGTAGGAATTCGGCCTATCTGTATGGCACAGCCCAGAGATGTGGGGGATGTGGCTGCCATTGTTTACATCGGTGAGGGAACCAGACAGAAGGTGAGTGTTGCGGCGCCCCGGGAGGTTTCACGCAGCGGGGATGGCCTGGGGGAAGGCCAGCGGACGACCCTGGAATCATTTAAAATCCGCAGCCGTGCTGCTAGGGTTTTTTCGGCTTTAAATGGGGAGATTTTTGGTCTATTTTGACCCACTACAATAAACCTAACATGGGTCTCTCCCTCAGTAGCTTGTAACCTTTGTTTTAATACAGCCATCACTAGAGCCACTAGGCCACAACACATGTCCACAGGTAGTGATAGCCATCTAAATATTAGAAGATATACTCGAGCATTTCTGGGCACTTGAGATATCAAAAGACTGAAAGAAATTATTTGCATGGCCCTGCCCACTCCTTTTTTTAGGAAAGCGATCCTTAACATAACAGAGTAAGAATTTCAAATATGGCTAACTGATCCTTTCAACCAAACTTTATGAACAGTTTTTTTTGACTGTCTAACCTCTGATATTGTATCTGTCCTCAAGAATGTTTCTAGAGAAAAAATTGGAGACATAAAATAACAGCAAACCGGTTATCCTGCCAAAGTTTCCCACAAGAGTTTGGCCGCCATGGTGATTCACATCTTGAAATATGGCACCTTGTGATAAATCAGTGGCTGTTCACATAGCTTTTGGACAAACAGTCAGGACCATTTGGTCCACTTAACATGGGTTGAGCTGGGTTGGGCTAGAAGGTCTCTGGCCAGCAGTATCTCAGGGGATTCAAAGTACACCACTTGACATGCACATTAAAAATGGCTAACCGATTCCTCATCAATGTCCTAGCCCAGGCAAAAAAATGTTCAGAACCAGTCACTTGGCAGCTCCCAAAAAGAATCTTGGAGATGTCTTGGAGGAGACAGAAAACTGAAGACCAATGCAGGACAATGCGGTGTTCATTCTCCGTTATCAGCAATTAACTGATCCAGGCAGAGGAGCTGCGGGAGATAAAAGGTGATTATAGTTTTTTTTGCCTGAATGATCCCTTTAATGCTTTGTTGGATTCAGCCTGGATGATGCCACATGTCATGTGCATCCTTTGTCTCAAGCCATGGTAAAAAGCATTGCAGAATGTCCTGATTCACTTTTCATTGTTTGGGCAACAAATGGAAGTCTTTATGAAAGTGTCACAGAATACAACTTGCTGGATGGAAAAAACAATTCAGCACAAATGCAGGTACTTAGGAAACTTTAGATGCAAAACTCCAAGATCTAAAGCTTTGCATTGCATTGCCTGCCAAACGTACCTTTCCAGAGGTCCACATGCACAGGCTCTCGTCCAATCAGCGCAGTGTGCTGTGCATATTAATGTTCAGCTTACAGCTCTGTTTGGAAGAGCTCTGGCAAAGTGACAGTGATTCGGCCACGTCCACAGACTTCATTCAGTCTGTAGAGCACTCTTGCCCCCCAGCCTATCAGCCATGATATGCGAGGAAATACGGGCCGCAAATGGGAGTGCAATTGCCAGAAACATTTTCATGGTGATCAGCAGGGTTTCACACTGCTCAGCATCCCATATCAAAATGCCCCCTGGAAAGGAAATCGGCTGCAGTGATCCAGCAGAGGTGATTGCTCCACTTTAAGTAGGGTTCTCTTCTCTTGGTGTATTATTTGTAACATGCCCCCATTACTACCTAATTTACAGTACTATCTTTGTGCATTATGAATAAGCATTACACTATACCTAGATATATATGAAATAGTTTTATAATTAGCCTCTTCCTAGTTTATAATTAGTCTTTAGTTTTTTACTTTTCGTCGCTACTAGAATGTTCAGATTGAGAGTGTTTACAGTGTAGCCAACCCATGCTTTTTGTTTCAGAGAGCACGCATGACTGTTATCTAGCCTAGTTGGCATTGTTTTTTGTTCATGGTCTTTTAAATCTTTTAAAAGCCAAGCCCGTCGACTCTATGCAATTGCCTCTCCTACCATTAACTGCCAAGCATGTAGATTCTACAGGCTTGGAGTTTCCCCCAGTTTGCCGCCCCCCCCAAAAAAAATGTTCACCTCCATCCAATATCCAGCACGGGGGGCCACTGATCTTCGCCTCCCCAGGGTCTTCAGCTGCTGACAGTTCGCTCGCTGCAGAGAGAAATGAGAGCAGAGGCCAAAATGATCGACAGATGGGGTGTCGGGGCAGGAGACACCAATCTCCTGCCCCCTTACCTGGCTTCTGCCAATCACGTCTGGCCGTCAGACACAGCAGCAGCCAGGGCGAGATTGGTGATGAGTCAGAGGTAAGTAGAAAAAAAAATATCCTTACCTGTGTGTGTTGTTTTGCGTTTAACCCTTTATGAACTGGTAAAAGGTCCTTGAGACCCCTATACCAGTTCACACGGGGCTGGAAAGTCACCTGCAGAAAGCGGGTGACTTACATAAACCCCTGCCCCATTACCTGCATCCCCAAAGCCCAGGGGGCTGCAGAAGAGCCTCCCTGCCCAATCTACCAGCCCCATAGCTGGTGCCAAGACTGGTTTTACTAGGAAGAGGGGACCCCATGTTTTTTTTTCAGGATTTAACTTTTGATAGTGTGGGTAGTAGTTGCATTTCATTTGAAAATCTCCCAAAACACTCTTTTGAGTTTGAGGGTTGTCCTGGGCAGTAACAGGTGTCTACAGATATATATGTGGTAACCAGGAGGAATGGAACTTTTACACGCTTTTTCTTTGAAAGATTACATTTTTTATTAAAAAAAAAACATGACAAATGTAAAAAATATTTTTTACATATATTTCACCCCAAAATAGTAACAAAAACACTGTAAAATTGCAAACGCAAATTGCAAAGACATTCCCTGTTAAAGTCCAAACAACAGAGGGTGACAAAATCTCTAGGTAGGCTGGCACTGAAAGGGTTTAATACTTTTTTATATGCAAACACGCCCAACAGTAAGAGGTTTCAGGGTAAGGAGTTTAAAAGTAGACTCTCTATAGGCACCATAAGCGTTGCAAAGTTGATGGCAGGTGATCAGATTGTGCACCATGTTTGCTTTAGCACTATGTTGCCTGTCAGCACATGATATTGGTTAAAATATCTAAATGATATGATTGAGAATCCAAATATTGAGTTGCTGGATATTAGATCAACCAAATAAAAAGTTTTTGGCCTGTTAATGGTTGTATGTAGTAATATCTTAACAATCTATTGGCAAAGCCATTGATGTAGACTGGAAAGTTGGGGGATTAAGATCCAAACTTAGATCCATGTATTTGCTACCTTTAGGGTTTTTACCTAATGCCACAGGTGCAACAGCAACGACGGCTGATCGTCAGGTTTACGCTCTACTATTGAAGTGGAGATCTCTTGAAAAATGTGATTGAATATCCTCAGGGCTAATCTACAACTAATGCTGTTTTAAGGTGGGATTTTACTAACATAAACATGTCAACACAAATGAGCCCATTAATAAGCTAGATAACATCATCCTTGTAATTAATTGATGAAGGACTTCTGCATGACTTGATACAACCCATGATGTTCAAGGTGTTGTGAACACATTTCGTTAACTAGGTGTTTCGTTTCAGATTTAACCTTGTTTAGTTTGAGCTATATGTGCAATGTGTTGGTTTCAATTCTCATATGTTTTGGGCCAGTTCTTTTTGTTCCATACAGAAGAAAGAAGCATGAAAGCCAACTGATAGTTGATAACATTTTTTTTAGATATCACACTTACAACCTCAATGGGTTTATAGCCTGATCAGTATGTCTGACACAGAGTTTCCTACCTTGGAATATTAGGGTCGATTCTAAATGCAAAAGTTAATTGATTTCGGATCGGGAATCGGAAGTTTGGGTGGGTGTTAGTCATTTTTTCCTTTTTTTTGGGCCATTTCCGACTCGCGCGAACGTTCGAACGAATTCGTATATGCTCTTACGATCATCGGAAGTTTTACTAACAAAATCGGAAGTTTTGCTTATAAAAGCATTTTAATGTGGACCTTAATTAGTCCTTTGCATGTAAACCTTTATTTTGCCACACATCCATATAATTGCGATTTATTTTTAAACTTATGTCCTTTGTTATTTTTTTTTTGGATTGTTGTTGTACTTACTGAGGAGAGGAGAGTGGGATAAAGTGCAGGGTGCGGGTTACAGCTGTGTTTTGCTCAGAGACAGCAGAGCTGGGGGCCTTGAAAGGTCAGAAATCCCAGAATGCAGAGCAACACAGTCACAAGGCCCTTTCTGTTTGCAGGCTGCCTTATATTACCTGACCCGCCATCTTGGCTGTTTCAAGGCTCATAACATGCAGAAGATGCTGGGTGTTTTAAAAATTTGGAGAGCAATCTGTATGTACAGGGTGTGGGTAACAACACAAAAAACGCAAAGTAAAAAATGCCAGTTCAAAATAAAAAATAAAAAAAAATGTATGATTTACTTTTAGAAATACATTCATTAATGGTTGGTTACCACAAAACGAATGAAATAAAGAAAAAGCAGAAATGAAGATTCGCCTGAGCGCACAGTGGTTTGGGTCAGTTTTAGGGGTGAGACATGGAAGATGTAAGAAAGTGCAAAGTGATTTAGCTAAGCATTGTAGAAGAAGTGAGTGAGCCAAATATGTAGGCAGCACTTTAATGAGTTAAGTTTGTAGTGTGCGGGCGCAAGATCATAAGGATTTTCGTCCGGACAAAAGAAAAAAGGAAACGGAAAAGTCAGGATGGAAACTGACATTCAGCTGATTCACTAACTGCCATACGAACGGACGGAAAACTTACACACGGTTTGAAATGCATTATAGAATCGCTCGAATGTTCATACGAAATCGGAAAATTTACACCAAAAAACACAGATCGGAAAAAATACTAACGTTTTTGGTGTTTCTCTGAATCGACCCTATTGTCTTAACATATCTCATGAAAATAAGTTCTGTTTTCCTGTTTTGTTTTTTAAAAAAAGGCGTGGTGTGATTCTGTAAAGGGAGGAAATTAGAGCATGAGTTTGACCTAAATTTTTCACTAGAATATTGAGACTTTTTTTATTTGTTTTAATAAAGTAAATCTTAGATTTTACAGTTAGTAGATCTTTTTTAGTAGCAGTTTAGAACCATACAATAGCCATATATTCCCCCACCAAAGAAAAATGAAGTGAACGTTTTAGGTGTTAACCAATATATGTGCATGTTTAGGGATATATAAACACATTTAATGTCCTTTATTCTTTAAATCACTCTGAATTTTATTTCATGCCTTATTTTGAAATAAAGCATGAAATGGCCTTTCAGCTGCAGGATATTTTAAGAAAGGTTTACTGAATCAAAGCCTATGACTCGGAATATCAAATAATAGAATATCAAATATCAATATTAAAAAAGCACTAAGCCACTGTTAGGGGGAACTGTTAATAAAACAGCTTTAATAAAGGCCAATTACCAGGTTACCCTTCCTCATCTCCCCTCTCCAGAAAGAATACACACCTCTTTGCACATCCACCAAAATTCTTATTTTAAAACAGCAGTCAAGTTACTCAACAGCCTTAGTTCTTAAAGGGGACCAAAAGTTAAAAATAAAGAAACGTTTAGTAAATTGCTCCCGTACAGCCCCCCTCTGTGGCAAAAACTGTTTTACATGGCTTAACTCCATGCAGATGTTCTGGAATAACAGGCCGATTCTTTTCTGCAGAACTACATGGGAGCGGCCATCTTGTCACACACATCATGAGGGGAGAGCTGTGCCATCAGCAGCTTGTGTATTATGTTATATAAACACACACCCACTAACCAGCTGCTAGAGGGATTGTGTGTGTGAAGGGAGAACTGCAACAATGTTTCTATCACTCTTCACTGCAGCAGAGCAATAAGTTATCACAGCTGATGGCTTTCCACTAGAAATCAAGGAGGATTGCACTGATATGTGAGGCAGCTTTGACTGTGGGATTAGGTTTTTATATAAACTAGACTCATGTATGTGGCAAGATGGCCACTGCCATGCAGCTATTCCATAACATCTGCATGGAGTCATGGATTACCAAAGTGGGGCTTTTGGGGTGCAATTTACTGAACTAGTTTTTTTCTACTTTTGGTCTGCTTTAATTGCTTTAATTTAATGCAGACATCATGTATACCTAAATGAAATGGTCAAAGTCCTCACTGTTGATCCCATAATAAATGAGAACTCTGCCAGAACTGTCTGCCAGTTAGTCATTTAGTTCAATATTCCAGGGTTGTGGCTGTAACTTTAAGACTGAATTTTCAGTGGGTACAAATGTTGATTTTGTTGGGAAAACAATGGAGGGCTGGTGAGGAGGGAGTGTATAAACTCCAGTATGCCCAGTTTAAATCGTATCTCCTCAATTGGGGTAAAGACAGCAATAAGCAATGAGGGTCTTCTAACTTTCTTTATTTTTTTTTTTTATTTAAACCAGAATCTCACTCATTTTATAGTCCCTTTAAAATAATTGAATCACTGCTAGGTATGATATGTTGATTAAAGTCCCCTGTCCAGGCACACACAAACCTCTTTAAAACCTTATGCACATTGGAAACAATGTAAAATAGGTCATTTCAAACCATCTCCAAATTTCGGATGTATATGTATATGAGTCGTGGCTGGGAAATGTGAGTCATGAGCATGCTCAGCTGTGGCACCACTGTGGTTTGCCATGCTCATGCTGAGAGCACCAAGGCAGAGATTAGCTGTTAGACCACCTTTTTTGTGTGGTCCAGAAGATATGACTTTTTAAGAAGGTCAAGTTTTGAATTCCTGCTACGGCTTCTACCCTACGCTGCAAGAAATTAAGGTAAGGCACATGGGACTAGTGATATCAAGTGAGCTGCTTGCTACCTTTATTGCCATTGAGTTTACAGTCCCTTTAATTTTACTTTGACAAAAAGTGTCTCGCAGTTCAGTTTTTTGTTTATTAAATACAACTAACCGAAACTAGCAGATACTGGCGAATAGTGGCCATTTTGAATTGTCGTTTTGTAAACCAGGCCCTTGATGAGTATTGTATTGTGACGCAAATACATTTCTCTGCAGTTAGATCCTATACTGACATCCAAGCCCCCCCCCCCCATGTTTCTTGATTTGAAATATATTAGTACTATTCAGATATCCCTTAACAATGTTTGCCTATTTAACTTAGCACCTTCTATCCTCTCTGGGTAGCTTTAATAGTTTTTCTCTGCCAAGTTTTTTATTGATGACTAAGATTATTATAATTTGGATATGACGCTAAGTTATTCTTTTTATGACAGATTACGTTTATTTCCCTCTTTCAATGATCTGTACTTCATTACCGTAAACCCCTCCACAGCTAAAGGAGCTTGAATAGGCTGCAAAGTGTAATCCTTTGAAGTTATCCACTGAGAAACCGCTTAAGTGCTTTCATTGTAGAGCCTGCCCTTTGTCACCACTTCTATTGTTCAGAGTATTCATGGCTTGTTCTTTGGAGAGAAACCTTTTTAATGACAGCCTTTGTTTTATTATTTGTAGTATATACATTGCTGGTCATTGTGCTGATTAAAATACATTAGATGTAAGTGGACCCTTGACTAAATCATCCCTGGTTCGTGAATGAGGTTGTTGATTCACTATTTCCTGTAATTGCATGGTAACTTTAACAAGACTGAAAAGAAAGCAAAGTAAAGTCTGATTTCAGATAGGACTATTTTACACAAGACAGAACCCCACCAAACTGGGAAGGCATAAGGCCACATGAAATAACCAGTAACAGGCAAAAGGAATAACATTTTCACGTCCTTCATGACTGCACATTGTATCTGCTGTTTGCCTTACTTACTGAGCTGCTTTTGTTGTACACTAGTTTTATTTAAATATCTGTAAGTAAGTGCATTTTTAAAGCCAGCACCAGCCTTTTTAGTTTTGGAGTGGGAGATGATGATGGGAAGACACTATGGCCTTTTCTGCAGTGACTAAACTGGAACATACACAATGTCCTTGGGGGCAGATTAGGATACCCAATGGGATATAAAGCCTGAATTGCTTCTATATAAGAACCGTTTTAGTTGGCCTAAAGCCACCAATGTGACAAATAATGTCTACCAAAGAAGTGTGCTGTCGTCCAACTTCATTATAAATATGGAAGCAGAGCTGCCAAGCAAGGTTTTTATGGGTTTAACCTAGCAGTCTTTTAAACTTCTGTTCTCCTAACATGAATAGATATCACAGCAACAGCTCTCACCAGAACCTATAACGAAGTAGCCAAATATGCTTTTTAACAGATGCCCAAAACCCACTCCACAATCCTCAGAGTGCAGTTTCCAGTGCCAGTTAGTGTCTTACCCTTAAAAAATTCATAATAGCCTTAAAATACACACTCTTCATAGAGCCCCCAGAAACCATAATAAGCAGCAGCCTACCCGGAAAGGCTTTCCCCGTCTCTTTCTCCAGGCCTCAGGACATTCGCTTCCTGCTGTATTCCAGCGTTGACCAATTTAATGATCAGCTATGCTGAAAGGAATGGTAGGAGATATTTCCTATTTATATAAAGGGACTGTAAACCCAACAGCAGCAATAAGGCATCAAGAACATCAATTGATGTCTGTGCCCCTCCTCCATTTAGTGCCCAGTAATAGCTGTAGCAGCTCTCTAATTTTTTTCAAATTAATTTCTCTATGTCCATGCAAAAAAGTGGTCTAACAGCTTCCCTTTCCATTGGGGCTCTGTGTGAGCAAGTACAGCAAGTGGTCCCACAGCTGTCTCTGACTACAACAGAGCACATACATGACTTACAAAGCTGTGCCATGACATGCCCTTTGCACCTCCGGCTTGAGAAATTGATGTGAAGAAAGCAGCTTTGCCTAGATTACATATAGTATTTTAATATAATCTGAGATTTTGTGATGCTTCGAAATGGCTCATTTTACACTGTTCCCAAGTGGGGTTAGGTGGGAGGAAGTATGCGTGTGCCTGGACAGAGACTTTTAGACTGATATTTTTATCAGTACTGTGCATCTGAGCCATCTTACAGCTGCTGCATTTACAGTGCGCTCCAGTCTAGTTGATACAGCATCAGCATCAACCTGGCATTTACTGTGGCTAAAGTAGTTTCAAACAGCTACCGTTAGACTGGTTTGCTTTTAATTTGCAACAGCTTTGTTTTTGTCTAACACGTTTAACATCATTATTTTATTTTTTACAAAACCATGCAACTTGTCTGGATACTAACTACATTTTTATTCACTTTTCGTCTGTAGGGGTAGCTTTGAAAAACCAGATAAATTTAGAATGCCAAAGGGGTAATCTGTGTGGCACAAACGAACAAGGCTAGAACTGCTGTAAAATCGAATAAAGAATATCCCTTTTTTCAGGGGGGGGGGAATCAGTTTCTCAGTCCCCTTTCCCCACCTCTCCACCCATGTTGGACCTATCCAGCTCCGTGCACCTGATGCAGTCAATAGTTTGTTGCAGTTCGGCTATTTAGATGACCAAGGCCTCTTAGAACCAAAGTTACTTAAGAGAATACTCGGTCATCTTCCATAAGGGACAAAGAGAAATATCAGACTAGAATCACAAGTTCTGTGTTAAAATGGCAACATCCAGATATTCCATTGAACCGATTTAAAACAAAGAAAAATATTCATATACAGTTGAGTATGCAGTCAGTGCACCTTCTGCTGGAGGTAGTTCCACTAAGCAAACAAGTCATGTGATCATCACATCTGCATGTTGGCTTTTGAAAACACTACTCCCTTTAAGCAGAGTTGCTGATGGCTTTATTGGTGTAATGTACTTAGCTCTTCTATTTCTTAAGAACTATACACATGAAAACCACACACAGCTTTTCAGGGCCCTAAGCACCCATGTTGCTTAGGGGGACAAAAAAATTCCGCAACCCACAAATTCTGTCCCAAATTGGCAACAACCAGATATTCCACTAAACCAGTTTAATCAAGATAAACTATACTTTATTTTGAATCAACATGTATGTATGGTAAGTAATACAACAATGCAGAGGTATTCTATTTTAATATGCAATAATATGCAAATGTTTCATAGGTAAGGAGCAGGTGAAGTAAAGGGCATTCTGCCAGCTTTTGTAATGATACTTATTTGAGGAGTTTGACTAGAAACTATACTATTTTAAAAAGTAATTTAGTGTGTATGTATATATAACTTCCCTTGATTTTATCAGGCAAATAGGGGTTTTATTGCCTTTTCTTTTTGGCAAGATACCAATTAATTTCCTGTCCTTAAACAGGATTGTTCCACAAGTCTCTTTTGTTGCAGCCACTTTGTTTCAACCAAGCATCTTTCAGCTCTTGCATCTTTGTGGCAAAATTAATTGCAGGACATATAACATGACGCTAAAGAGGGACTAATGCTTGGCTTTAAACAATGGGATCCCCTTGGAGCTCCACATCTTTGATGCTTGCCTTTGGAATAAAGTCTTTAGATTCTATATTTTTGACCTGCTAAACAACACAAAAGTAAAGACAAAGTGTAAGTAATGTGCATTGTGACTCAGCAGTGCCCTCATCACTGTACGATCATGGGGGGTGGGTTGTCCATTGTGGGCCAAAGAAGTGATTAGAGAAGTTAACAGCGGCTAATACTTGCTTACAACCATGCCCTGGTCTATTCGTCGCTTCATGCTGAGTGCTTGCGTAAAGTTTAAGTTTGTGCAGCCAGTGTATAATTGTATACAGTGAGTCTTGTGCTGGACAAGAGGTCCCCTCCAGTAGGAGCTTCTACTAAGCAAATAAGTAACGTGATAATCACATCTGCGTTGACTTTTGAAAGTCATATCCCTTTTTTTGTGAAGCAGAGTTGCTGATGGCTTCATTAAGCTACTGTACCTTTCCCATTTATTCCTTAGGAACTATGGAACTATAAATGTGAAAGCCACACCCAGCATTTCTTTTATTTTTTTCGCCATTCAATTTTATTAAATCTGTTTTTATCTTTGCTCTTATAATGTTTTATATTTAAACAAAACGGGTTGATTAGATTACTGATTAGAATATCTAATGAATTGTTGTGATTGATTTAGCCCACAAAATGCTAAAAACCTATAAAGAAGAGTACCTTCTTTACCAAATTTGGCCCTTTGAATAAAATGTCAATACTCCTAATGCTTAGGTAATGTTTCGGCTCTTGTTTTTCTGCTGCTGTCCCTCCCCAATTTATGTTTCATTCTTTCTGTAAAAGCCAACCAGCCTATAGGACCTACTTGCTGCTGCATATGTATTTTTATAACCTTCCAGGTGACCCTGGATCCGTCACTCAGACCTTCAGTGGTACTGCCTGTACCGGTGGTGGCTTCACAATAGTCATTTCTTGCTAACCCTCCTTATGTAACTGTAATGAACAAAATTCCTTTTCCGAATAAACTCCCAAAACTTAGAGAGGTCCCACACCCATTTTCTACCTAATGAATATGGGGCCTCATTGTGGCAGTCTCGGGGACATCCAGATTGCTGGAGCCCCCCCTTTTTCCTTATTTAGGTTAGAAAAATATTTTGTCTCTATTGTTTAGCTAAACTGCAATGTGTCCTTGGTAAACCTCGAACTAGTACTGGTTTTCAGACAAAGCCATTTTGAAATTCCCAAATGCTCATCATAGTGTATACATTTACACCAGGGCAGTGCCCGCAGGAACTCCTGTAGGGGTGTTGTGGCAGACAAGCATTGTCCTGGCTGTGCTAACAGCTGCTCCTCCTTGTGACATCTATGGATATGGATGGCTATCCATTATAAAATAAAAAGGGAGCCTAGTAGGCTGGGCCCTGATATTAAGGTTTTGTCAGGTCCAAAAATTTCCATTGGGGATCCTGTACATTAATATAAGATTTATCAGCCTACTTTGTGTTTTTGTGACTTAGATCTACTAACATTTCTAGGAACTCAAACGGAAAGCTCTCCATTAATGCCATTTTTTCACTCCTTCCATTTCTTCCTATCTCATTACGGTAATTCAGTAGTTTATAATCTTAGATGGCCTCAAGGGTGGGTAGCTTCGGTAGGAGGGCTGGGGCCAGATACAGATATTAGCTGGGCCAAGTTATGCATCTCTAAGTAAAGCAGGATCTTTGAGCAGTCTTATCACCCAACCTTACACTTTTGTCCGAACTTTCATGGGTTCCCTTTTTAGGAAATGCTCAATTAAAACCCGCTGTTAAGACCATTTGCTTGACTCATTAATCCGGTGGATTATATCTAGAGGTACTTATTATATAATTAATATTATAAAGATTACAGGTGGAAGCAATGTTTGTAAAACACAGACATGTTTTCTTGGGCTCAACATAAGCATATCATTAAGGATCTCTAGGCTCACCCCTTAAGATTAGACTCCTAAACAGCAGGTGCTGGTGGGTTCTTAAGCTTTGTTTTCAATAAAACCTCTATTCCTGAAGTCCTTTGAACTGTCATTCAATACTGACTATGCAAGTGTTCGGCACTTCCCAATGGCAATGACTAGATTGCACATTAGGTCGCTTAGAGATGTAGAATGCACATGAGATGTGTTCTTTTCTTATTCTCCCTCACAGTTTCAATGGGGCTTTTGGCCTTGATGTATATATCAGGTCATGGTATCCATCATAATTTGCATAGCCCTCATTTTAAATTTGTGTCTGTAAAGCTTTATAAGCACAACTTATTAGTATCGTTTCAAAGCACCTGTTGGCTAATACTGCCTATCTAAATTCCAGTTCTTTTTTGTTGCAGTGTAATATATATCTTCATTTACATTTACACCATACACTAGTGATTGGTAGATAACTGAATATGATAGTCAACACAAACCTATGATGATATCATTTCATTTCTACACTTCTTTTCTACACAGATGACCTTCACTTTGTAACGCTAATTCATTAACGATATTTAACCCCGAACAACATCAAAATTCAAGAATTTCTATTTTTTTGCATTTATATTACTGTTATTATTTAATGTATATTCATAACTACACAGAACGCGTGGAGCAGTCAGAGAACTTGCTCAATAAGTGGGATATTTTAATGATAGTAATTTTTCTCCCTGTGATTTGTGCTTCACTGGATATGAATGAAGAGATTGTATTTCCAGCAGACTGATATAGTTGTCATGTTTACATCAAATTTTAATTATTGTCCCTTTTGACTCAGAGAATAAAAAAGAATGTATTCTATCCACAGAATGTGAACTGATGGGAATGTTTGTGTAATTCATAGTTTTAGGTATTTGGGATTCTGAAGTGTTGACTTATGCAGGTGTTAAATTAATAAAATGCCACTCCCCCAAAAAATGTTTTCTCAAGTTTTATTGTTGCTTACTTTTATTGGCGCTATTCTAAAACTTTCTTCCAAGGCTTGCATCTGGTTTAGATTCAAAGAACAGCAGAAAAAATAGGTGGTGGATCCGCACTTCCTTAAAATCGTATCTTTATTATGTAAAAGTTAAAATCATCTCCACCCAAAATGGTGCAAATAGCACTAGCAGCAGCAGCAAGGAATAAAATCCAATACAGACTCGGGCACAATAAAGTGTGTGGTCCTCTGACGCGTTTCGAGTCTTTAGAGGCCCTTAGTCATAGATAGAGGGACCACAACACCACACACAATTTATAAGAAGTAAAAGGAAACTTACCCCATACAGCAGCGCAGCTCGCAGCCGCGGGGAGCCCCGGGCAGCCCCGGGCATCCAGAAAGCCATGACGTCAGCAGCAGAGGAAAGCGCATCGACCAATCACAGGCGGCACCCGCGGGCCAATCAGAGGGAAGAACCCTCTCACATGACACCGCAGGGCAATTCAATGAAAGGGCGAGTCACACCTCTAGCTTAGACATCAGGGGAAAAACATTGCCTAAAAACAAGTAGACAGCCAAAGGCTGGTTAGAGCGTACTAAAAGCAGGCAGGGACTGAGCCACAGGAACTTCAACAGGGCACCCGGGGGAAACCACGCAGCGTAGTGCAACTGTGCTGGGTTAGCTCAGTGACATAGATTGAAATTGGGATTATAATTAAGATCTCACATAACATTTGGTTATTAAACATATAAAAAAAATGTATTGGAAATATAAACATGCATAATACAATCATAGCATACGTTATTATCATATTATCATACGTTGAAAATGTAAAACATCTATAGGTGAAGGGGAATAGTACATTATATGCGAAAAATGTCGCCCAATCTGTTTTAGCATGTAAATACATAGGTTAAACAATATGGTATGACACAATTCAATATTCAATAGAGTTCAAATACGTGTCAAGAAATATGATAAATGCATAGTGCATATATTGTGTATATATATGATACATATATTATATATTAGAAGCAATTTCATAATTAAATTAAGACCTGTGTGATTGTATATAAAGTGCCTATCTAACACATTATCTATCAGTGATTAGTGAAACATCCCATCTATGGCTCATGCCTGGAGGAAACCTGGTCGCCAGAGTAAAAATCCAGTATGCCTCTCTGGCTAGCAGTTTCCTATGGAGATCACCCCCTCTTGGAACCAAGGAAACCCTCTCAATAGCACTAATTTTAAAGCTGGCCCTTTGGTCCTGATGACATGTATTATGGTGACGTGCAACGTTGGAGTTCCTGGGATTATCCATCCTGTGGATACCAGACAGATGTTCCGCCAGGCGGATTTTTAATTTTCGGGAGGTGCATCCAACATATTGTTGTACATAATAAAGATACGATTTTAAGGAAGTGCGGATCCACCACCTATTTTTTCTGCTGCTATTTGTGGGGCTTTGGACTGCCCCGGATCGTGCATCGTACTGGACCAGAGTGCGGATATCTCTTTGTTGTTGTCCTGCTATTAGATTCAAAGAAGCTTATACTAAATGTAAAGATTTCAAACCATAAGGTGTTTGCAGCAATACTTCCTTACCTCCCTTGATGTTGAATGTCCGTTCTCCAGCTCCCAACCTTAACTGGTCTTCAGTTAACTCGTCTTTTCCTTGGAGATCCATTATTTCCTTATTTTGGGCATGTGGGCCTTCCAGACAGTAGCTTTCCACGTGACATGATAAGCTTGCATCAACACTTCCCTATCGTACTTGAATTTGGATGTCCATTTTCCAGCCCCAAACCCAAACTGGTTCACAGTTCACTGGGCTTTGTCCTGGAACTCCATTATTTCCTAATATCAGTCATGTGGGCCCTCCATTCAGTTTCCACTTTGTCAGAAGACTGCATTGACTAAACAGTACTGCAGATAAGCAGACCTATTTTTTCATCGGTTCAGTTTTAAAATCTCAGTTTATCGTGAGCTTTACTTTAAACGTTATACCTAGTAAACAAATATTTTCTTGTGTGGCTGGTTATGTATGTAAAATTGAGTGCAGCATCCAATTCAACTTCGTCATCAGATTTCTAGAGCAGCTTTTCTGAGCTTGCATAAAATCTTTCCTAAAAGCCCTTGTCCAGGCACACATTATTGTCCCTCATCCTTATTGGGAACAGTATAAAATTAGCCATTGCAAACACCTGATTGTATGTAAATAGCTTATGTATGCTATGCAAAACTGATTTCTTTGCTTCAATTTCTGTGTTGTGACTGAGCTGGTAAGAAGCAGCTTGTGGAGCAGCTATGTCCGTCATGTGCATGTTCTGTTGTGCTCAGAGAGAGCTGCTGGACCACTTTGGCTTGCTGGGCTCACTCACGCTGAGAGCTCCAATGGACAGAGTAGCTGCAAGACAACTCTTTTGCTTGGTCCTGGAAGAATAAAATTGAAAAAAGGGCAATGTTTGAAGGTCTGCTACGGCTTTTACCCTACTTTGCTGGAAAAGGAGTCGAGTGGAGTCACCTGCTTGCTGGCTAATTCTTGCCATTGGGTTTAGGGTCCCTTTTAAGTGGACCAAATCCTGGGATAGTGGAAATTTCCAGTCCGCTCAGTAGACAGTAGAACCTTCTTTGGGCTGTTATTGATATTGGCAGACATTTTCCCTTTCATATTATCTAATTTCTAGGGGCAGATCTATATAGACCATGCAGTTTAATAACATGCAATTGTTATGACCAGTTAGAGCTGTTACTGAACATAAAAGCCTATTTAAATGTTCTTTACACTTCTGCATAGCCACAGATTCCATGTGTGTCATATGGACCGTAAATTACATTGGCTGCTATTCGCCTTGTATGCAAGTCCACATCAGAATCCATATGCATGCAGTCCATTCTTTGATTATTATACAGAATCAGCAGGGGATGCCCAATCAGGGTCAGGAAGGAGTGGGATGCCTAGTGAGCCAATCCAGAATATGGGTATAAAGGTAAATTTGCGTCTTAAGAAAAACTCCAAAGCCTCCTACCCTGACTTACATGATGCAGCATTACCGCTGCTTCTTCTTTGGTTTGGTCATAATCCCATATACTCGTGCCCAATGCACACACACTCCGCCATGTTGACAGAAGTGCTATGTAAAATATTGTCTCTTCAATATACCCCATGAGAAGCTGGTACATTTCCAGTCAGAGCCAATGCAGGCTACGTCACCACTTCTAAACTTGCCTGGAGTGCATCAGGACTACCTGTTAGAGAGCAGTGGAAGGTGGGTAAAGTAAGTTAGGGCAGGATAGGTCTCATGCCTGTTTTCTAATAGGTGTGGGGCTGCATCGTGGAAGACTCAAAGGGGAACCAGATTGCTGGAGCCCCCCACGCAATACCCCCCCAACACCCTAACCTCGGCCAAAATGCTTTCCTCCGATTTGATGGCATTCGTCACATGGGCCATCTTTCCCGGCCAGGATCAAGGTTACGGTAAGGATTTAGGGTTGTTGCAGGGGACTATGTGTGTAGGAGCTCCAGCAATCTGAATCCCCCCCCCCCCCATGTGCTTGTCACAATGCTCCCCCACACCGTTAGTTAGAAAACAGGTGTGGTACTTTTTTATATGGTTGTGTGGAAACTTTCGTAGATAGCCAGTCCTTAATCTAGGAGCTGATTGAAAAGAAACAAGTAAAATGGTAAGAGAACTATGTTATTTAAGCCACCATTTATATTTTTTACTTATTTTTAAGAAAATAATTGAGTTGCTCCAGTTTTAATAATTAATTTCTAATGGTCAGATGCCAATAGACCAGGTTTATGATAGGTCGTGTTGTGGCAAAACATCTGTGGTTTTCTTTTTAGATTTAGAAAACGATGCATATACCTACCGAATACATAAAAAAATCCGTAAAACACATTGATGTAGTCAGGCTGCACATGGAGCTTAATCCTGATTTCCACTTGGAGCTAAATCTCTACAGAAGTCCACATATGCAGTTTGTGTTTCAGACAATTAACAGGACTGAAGTGGGTACTTGAAAGTGACAACAGTCCATCGTTGATCCAAAGCTAGAATAATATTGAATTTTTAATGCCTTTAAAGTGCAGGAATTGAATGCTTACACAACCTTATTACGTAAAGTGTGTCGATGGATACTTGTGTGTTGCTTCAAAGCATTTCACCAGAGAAGATGAGATAATTTCACCCCCTCCTTTCCAAATCCCCATCCTTCAAAATTACTGTTGACTAACAAGTTGTGTCTCTTTTTCTCTGAGGCACTGGGTGCCAAACAAGTACTTGAGAAGAGAGGAACATTTATCCTGTAGGCCTGTGATCCTTACTCATCCAGAAAGACTCTGCATGTGGAGGGAGCCCTGTTGCAGCATTCCACATTTTTAATGAGCTGCCTTGCAGAGGCTATGGCTGCCCCCTTTTTTTTAAGCTTTAACTGAAAAAAGGATTTGTCCTCATTAAGATGGGAATGCTGGAGAATGATTGTTTAAGATGTTGGTCTATAACTCTAATCACCTTTGATCTGAAAACCCCTCTTTCATTACAGCTTGGCTAAGTTTTTTTTTTCTTCTCAGCGCTATATGGCATTTTTGTAAAGATTAAAAGAAGACTTCTAAAAGTTTTTATTAGTAAAGCAACCCATACACTGGTATCAAATGTTTTATTATAATATTAATTCAGCAATTGGCAGTGAAAGGACATTTCTAAAAAAAAAAGAGCCACACTCTAAAAATGCAAATTATTAACCTAATCTTATTTAATTAATACTGCTAAGATAAGTCGCCACTTCATCAGTTTTAGCAGCATATGGGAAGTTTATAGAATCTTTTTCGGTTCAGGCAATCCCTTTATATAATTCATTAAAATGTAGCAAATTATTGTTTATAAATTCCAAAATGTATTGGTCAAGTTGATGTACATTATGTAGGTGGCGCTAGAGGAAAAGTCAGACTATAATGACATATATCTGTTTGTCTTTTTAAAAGTTAAAAAATATCATCATAAATACCTTTATTATCTAAATTAAACAATCTGTAATGCATAATTGTAGGCTGGTCTGATAATAATCATTAAACCGAAATCAAATAAAATATATAGCAGGTAGTTCAGATCAGATTGTTCAGTCTTTACTTCCAAGAGTGTACCAAATAATAATTATTAGCTCCAAACACCTAAGAAATACTTGTCAAATAGAAAACACTTCATATAACTAATCATAGCTTTAAGGATTGTTGCAAATACAGCTGACAATGGTCATCCCTATACAAAGTGAAAATCTGGAAAAAGTAACAGCTATTCTAAACAAGTGACCGAATTGGGATTGGAAACCTTGAATATAATCAAATTAAAGCAATCATTCAATTTAGGTGGCATCCATTATCCAACTGGTCCTTATTGGATGTCTGTACCCAGGTTTACACAGTGTTTTTAAAAGAAAAGTCCACTATCGATGACATATTTCAAAGTGTCTAATTTGTGTGTGTCAAAATAATGTCCTCAATGCTGAGCTGATCTAATAATATATATATTTATATATATATATATATTTTAAGGTTGGCAAATGTGTGTCTTATGGAAGCAGTTTTCGCAACCTGCAATCTGTTGCTATTGGTAACTGTACACCAAGATCTAGAGAAAAAGAGATGCGAGTCCTGTACACACAGGGCACTACTGCTGGTCATGTTTATGGTTGGGTGAGCTCGCTGACAGCAGTGGTCATGGCAGCAGTGTTCTTTGTGAACATAGCTCACTTCCCTCTACTTGTATCTCTTGGTGTACGGTTGCTAATAGTAACAGATTGCAGTTAGCCAAAACTGCTTACATAAAACACACACAATTGCCAACATAAGCAAAAAAAAATTAAAAATACTATAAAAACTCAGCACCTTAAGGACATTCTTTTGGCACAAAAACATACACTTTCAAAAATGCAAATGAAAGTTGACTTAAATACATTTTTTTGTTTTTACCAAGTTCACCAGTTTTATTTTGGTTTTTTTTTTTTTAGAAATTTATTATGTTTTCAAATGCGTTTTCTTTCAAAGAAGGCATTGTATGAGTTAAATGATCCTACCATGTTTTCTTTTATTTGCCCAATTGATTTCTTGAAGAATGAGTGAGTTGGGCATATAATGTCATGTCACACTTAAGGTGGAAACCAAGCATCTTGGTGCGTGTTACAATATTGAGATAATGTCTGTTTTATACCTAGGTAGACAAACACAATGGTTAGTGGCTTATTGTTCCGACCCTGTTTGATTTAGTCTCAGAGTACATTGCTTCTGCCAAAAGCTGACTGCTTACGCTCAAGAAGACAAGCTTTTCAAAGTCTGTGCTGTCCAGTATAATCTAATGATTCACTTACATCTCCCTTTACTTAACAGTGTCATAGAAAGTAAGGATCGTCCATTCATAATTTACATGTCATTTGCTGCTTCATATTGTGTGAAATTTAATTACACAGCTTAAATCGTAGCCAGTCCTCGTTTGTCTCAGAGTGCTCACAATAATGCATTGATCTGAATCCAGCATTCACTGGTAGTCCTTCTTTTATCAAATCACCTTCTGGTGCGGCCATCAAGCCCGGCCAGTTGTTCTTTTCACTCCATTGTAAAGAAAATGAGAGAATTTGACCCTTATTTTCATTTAAAAATCCAGGGCATCATATAAAGACTGAAGCCTGAAAAGATTTTATTCACTGCTTTATCACAATGGAATATACAGATACATTTTCTGAAGGTGATTACAGAGCTTGCCCGGGTCCTTCTAGCCCCCTGTAATAGTTTTTTATACAACGCCTTTTGATGTCCCAGTAAAATAAAATACTGAAACTCCTCACAGGTGTCGTTTTTATTATTTTTTCAACAAACACTTCTGGTTGAGGGGAACCCCCTGAACTACAGCCACAAATTACTAATCACTGGCATTATTCCGCGTTTTAGTCAATTTCTGAAACTTTTCCTTTAAATCAAAAGGGCCGCTTTTTTGGTAATTGCCGGCTGCCCGGCCTCCTGGTGGGAGACTCCTGGAAGAATAATCCCACTGACTATTCCTACTGGCTCCCATCCTACTCCTTGGCAAAACACAGAGTTTGAATTAAGAGGATGAAGAGGATAATTATTAGATTCGGGAACAGTTTCCCAGCAAAATCTGTTTTTATTCACCACCATGAAAAACTGTTTATGGTTTTGGAAATACTCTGTTATGGTAATGGGAAGGAACCAACTTGTGACCTTGTTTTTCAATTTTTGTGCTCACTCAAAAGGGTGGAAAATGAAAGTTTTGAGTTTTTAAATGACTAATTTGAATTTCTGTTGCAACATAATAGATTCATATCAATATGAATACAGCCTCTTTATACCCAAATGATTCTTGTGTGCAACATGATTATATATAGCAGAGCTGTAGCAGCCATGAGGCGAATGAGGCACTGGCCTCGGGCGCAGCCAGGGCCGGATTAAAGGAGGGGCGCATGCCCCAGGACCTCCGTCACTTTCCCTTCAGAGGGGGGCTTCCAGCAAGCTGTGGGTTATGGTCTGCGTCTGTAATCTGTGATCCGACGGTGGCAGGCCAGCAATGAAGTGATCGGCAGTGGTGGGGGCCGCCCGTGCAAGCCTTGGTTTGTTTTATGCAAATCTCACAGGACGGAACAAAAAACATTGCTCTTGTTTCCCCCACCGCGGAGGCCAGCACTTCCGCTTCCAGGCATGGTGGCTGGCCAGCGCGAGGGAGAGGATGACATGAATGATTACTGTGGAGATAGAGATAGTGACGGGAGGACAGCGGAGAAAAAGTGTGATTGATGGCTGGAGCCAAGGTCGGGTTGGGGAAGAGTAGGAAGGGGGGAGAGCGTCTGTGTGAGGGCTGCAGCCAAACCCGGGGAGAGGAGAGGAAGGGGTGGTGGGAGAGGTGTGTGTGTTGCTCACCCACGAGGACAATATAGCAGCCTGCAGGCACCATGTTGATTCAAGGACAGATGAGCAACGGAAAGGATTCTCCAACTGGGCAGTGAAGTTACTCCAGGTATGTCCATGCTGTTGCTGTACTGTGTTCCAATAAACCTCTAAATGCTAATAAAAATTAAATGGTGCAATGTGTTGCTCTTAACCCACCCTACTGACTTACCTGCCCTACCCATCTACCCACCTGCTAATCCAACTGAATAATAACCCACCCACCTATCTATGTACCTGCCACTCACCTACCTACCCAGACCCTGGGCCAGCAGCAGTCTGGAGTGGTGTGTAGGCAGAATCAGCAGATTCTGGAGTGGAGGTGGCAGTCACCCACCCACCTTCCTACCTACCTGCCCACTCACACATCTAAATACCCACCAACCAACCCTCCTGTCAACCCGCCCCCTATACCCTAATAGATTGTAAGCTCTTCTCCTGTATCCTCCCTTATACCCTAATAGATTGTCAGCTCTTCTCCTCCTGTATCCTCCCTTATACCCTAATAGATTGTAAGCTCTTCTTCTTCTGTATCCTCCCTGATACCCTAATAGATTGTAAGCTCTTCTTCTTCTGTATCCTCCCTTATACCCTAATAGAGTGTAAGCTCTTCTCCTTCTGTATCCTCCCTTATACCCTAATAGAGTGTAAGCTCTTCTCCTTCTGTATCCTCCCTTATACCCTAATAGAGTGTAAGCTCTTCTCCTTCTGTATCCTCCCTTATACCCTAATAGAGTGTAAGCTCTTCTCCTTCTGTATCCTCCCTTATACCCTAATAGAGTGTAAGCTCTTCTCCTTCTGTATCCTCCCTTATACCCTAATAGAGTGTAAGCTCTTCTCCTTCTGTATCCTCCCTTATACCCTAATAGAGTGTAAGCTCTTCTCCTTCTGTATCCTCCCTTATACCCTAATAGAGTGTAAGCTCTTCTCCTTCTGTATCCTCCCTTATACCCTAATAGAGTGTAAGCTCTTCTCCTCCTGTATCCTCCCTTATACCCTAATAGATTGTAAGCTCTTCTCCTTCTGTATCCTCCCTTATACCCTAATAGATTGTAAGCTCTTCTCCTTCTGTATCCTCCCTTATACCCTAATAGAGTGTAAGCTCTTCTCCTTCTGTATCCTCCCTTATACCCTAATAGATTGTAAGCTCTTCTCCTTCTGTATCCTCCCTTATACCCTAATAGATTGTAAGCTCTTCTCCTTCTGTATCCTCCCTTATACCCTAATAGAGTGTAAGCTCTTCTTCTCCTGTATCCTCCCTTATACCCTAATAGATTGTAAGCTCTTTTCCTTCTGTATCCTCGCTTCTAACCTAATAGATTGTAAGCTCTTCTCCTTCTGTATCCTCCCTTATACCCTAAGAGAGTGTAAGCTCTTCTTCTCCTGTATCCTCTCTTATACCCTAATAGATTGTAAGCTCTTCTCCTTCTGTATCCTCCCTTATATGACTGCAACAGGGCCCGCATTGGGGTCAGCCCTCACATGCCCCTGGCATAAAGCGCCAGCACAGCATGACAGGCCCAGCAGGCTGAACACAGGGTCGGACTAGGCCACCCCTGCATCAGAACAATAAAAGTTTTTTCTCCCCTGCAGCAGCTCCTGTGGTGAGGGCGCACCTCAACATTTTTTGGTCTCGCTGCTAACCCTTGTTGTTTGTTGTGGCCTTGTTACCAACATTAGTTAGAGTGCATTAGTCTGCATGCCCAGCTATATTCAATGCAATGGAGGGGGTATGTCAAAGTGGTGACTGGCATGCTCTTTTATTGAAGTGGATGGAGTGGGCGTGCCTGCGTCACTGTGACGTTTGCGGAGGTGGGAGGGGCATTCCTGGAGGCAGCCTGGTGAGAAGGCAGCCTGGTTTTGGAAATGACTGGGACACGTTTAAGTTGTATTTATTATTGTATTATTTATTATTATTTTATTTATTATTTATTTATTTATTACTTTATTTATTTGTTTTTGATAGGTAAACCCCTGACTTCATAAATCTTTATGACCCATTGTTGCTTAGTTTTGGTGTGAGGGTACTTTCCCCACATATCGAGTGTGCAGCAGATAATGTGCTGTGTGAAATCCATGAATCAGCAATGGGTTTAGGTGCACTGTTTATTTTATTTATAAGTTGTTATGGTTCTGATATTAGGTGCACATGTTAAGTTACATACCTTCTTGAATGTCATGTAGCTGAAAAATTAAACAGTTCTATTCTACATTCTTTATGCCTATTTTCCTTAATGTCTTTCAAAAGAATCCAGTAAACAAGAAACAAAACAAAAAGAAAAGATATATATATATATATATATATAACATTTTCTTTTTTTTGCGTTGGGGCGATTTTCTGGGCTTGCCTCGGGCACAAAAGAAGCTAGCTACAGCTCTGATATATAGCATCAGAAAAGTCCCCTTTTTTTTTCTTTTTTATTTGTTGCACGATTTATTGCAGTTTTTACAGGAACAAATTCTGCTGTAGGTTTACCAAAAACCCGCAGTAATATGTACAGTGTCTACTCTGTGATCAAATAACCTCTAATAGTGGAGAAGGCTTGAGGGTTTGTGGGCCTACTTTGGAGAACCACCTCAAATATTTTAGCCTTGTTCTAGGTTGTGGACGTTTTATGCTGATTCTTGGAGGTGTTTTGAGATTTATTGACGTGTTTGTGACATCTGCAGTGGCTAGGTGTTTTCATTTGTGCTATAGATTTAACATAGCTGGCTGCACCTGTGGAAAGGCTAGTTGCAGTGGTTGACTTACTACTACTACAGCTCATATCCAGATATTATATTCTGTCCGTCTAAAAGCCATTTGCTTTAATGGTTCAGTGAAAATTGAGCCCCCGTTTAGAAAAGTAAAAATCTTTTTATCTTGAAGGGTTTGTAAAGGGTAACAAAATGTTACTTACCTTAAACACTCTTGCACTATGGTCTTTCTATTTTTGGGGCATCCAGATTTGGGAAGCCCTGATGTATGAAGTCCCCAGAATTGCTCTGAAACTCACTTTCCCAACATTCCAACGCATCCTTTGTGGGCCGAGGAGGCATCGTCTGTGCACTACCCTGCCTGGCCTGAATAGCAGGCATGGGCATGCGAGAATGTCTGCTGCTGTCACTCCATTCAGCTTTCTTTGATGCTCATCGATGCACATGCACCGTGGGATTGACTTCTTGGTAAATATTCTTGGCTTTATTTTGTATTACACCTGCAAGAGGAACAAAATCCAAAAGAGGTAAGAGTTCCTTTTTAATACCTGCAGGCCCAATCTCTCATAGTCCTGCAGGGTTGATTTTCCCCAATTCTTGTTGTCAGCTCTGATGCTGGGTCACTTTAGTGTGCACCCCTGCTTCTATTTAAGTACACACTCCATCACTGATTGACTCAAGGGTTAAACCAGTCCATCATCCATCTTTTGTAAGCTTATCAGATGTGCTTGATAAAAAGGGCCATTGAGAGCAGGTTGACTTCTGAAGGATTGAGTCTCTTGGTGGTATATCTTTTTTTAGTACGCTTTACACACTTTTTTTTTTGTTATTTTGTTTTAAAGCACTAGTCGACTGCATAAGAAATGATCACTTTTCCAAATTCTCTGCACCTGGTGATTAAATATGGAAGACTGAAATTTCTCTTTAAATCAGGTACTTAGCTTACAATACCTGGTTCTTGGTTATCAAATACACAAGACTCCCAAAGCTACATATGTTTTTGTTTGATGACCCACTTCTCAACCTCAGTAATAATTGAAGAAAACTACAGGGCAGACATAGAATCAGTACAGTAAAAATCTGCTAAAACTAATTTACAATGATCAAAGCCTTGGTTACTGGGTACCAGGTTATCTACCTAGAACCTATAATGCCATGTATTAATTTTTTGTTAGATGGCCTACTTCTCAGCCTTAGTTGTTCTCAAGAAAATTTGCAAAGATAGGGTGAGTTCAGTTATTAAATGGTTATGATTATGGCACACGACTTTTACTTTCAAATATTATTTACTGAACAGTGAAAATCATAACAATCTCAGTCTTAAAGGGAATTTACATGCAAATATTCAAAATAAAATACACAGCAACAGCACTGTGCCTCCTCTTTCCTCGGCACCATGAATAAAGAAATACACTTCCGCATCTGCCCTATCAGCGCCACCCCGTCGATGTGGGCCACCAAAACTATCTCAAGGAGCTTTTCCAGACCACCTTCCTCTCTCTATTGATAACTTGAAGCACTCCCAGAGCTACCATTCAAGCCCAGACCCCCCCCTCCCACCTTCCAGCCTCCTCCTAGCAAGCCCTTCAGCACCAACAGCTCCAGCACCACCTTGGACCAAAGCCAGCTCTAAGGGCCATGCCCACACATTTCAGAAAAGAAAACATGAGGTAAAATGGTAAACCTTGATATTTCGGCCATTTTTGCTTTTATTTGAAAATGTAAAAAGTAATATGAGATTGCAGTGGTAGGGTTAGACTTTAAGCTAGAGGGAAAGAGTGGAGTTAGACCCTGAGCTCTTTCAAGGGAGGGGAGTCTCCATCAGGGGATTAATGGGTGTAGTCCATGGTAGGTCAGGCTATAAAACCCAGTTTAGCATGAATTTAACGAATTGAAATGAGGAACCACCTCTAGTGGGAGTGAAAGAGGTAGATAGAAGTGCCTAGACTCCGGTAAAATGTGGCTGTCCCTGTTGTAAAAAGTAACCGCCTGGAAAGTCTTGAACCCAGCTTGGATTTTCGTTCCTGGACTCTGACCTGAATCTAAGCTAACAAACCAGTAGGACCACTGGAAAAGCCCTGAACCTTAGAAGTGGGATCCCTAGATTCCCTAGCACTCTCTACCCTGAGTAGTTCCCTGACGAAAGTTACTGACATATTTGATCTCAAAGTCTGGCCTGTTCCCAATACGCTATTGGAACTGTGAACTTTGCCTAAGAAAGGTGATACCATGACTTTGCCTTTGGAACTTACTTCCATTACTATGACAGTTGATACCGTGACAATTTTGATAAGCTGAAACCCTGACTTGTGGAAGTTACAGCCCTAAATTGTGAATGTGCTACCTTTTACAATGGCACCTTTTCAAATGACATATTTTGGATTACAACTAAAGCTGACTGTGATTACTACTGTTTGACCTCTTTAAGTACCATTACAGTACCAGGAGTCCCGGCCAAAATTAGAACCTAGAGTTCTCCAAAGCTTTAGTGGTAATGTGTCCATGAAACTTTCCCATGTGTTAAAAAAAATGTTCTGCTTTGACCTCACCGATTAGCTGAGCCTCTACCCACTCCATTTGAAATAGATGCCTCAATTTGTTTAAGGAATCGATAGTGATGGAGGAATGGATAGTGATGGATAGCTGCTAACCTCCTACCACCTCTGAATACTCTCAGCACCTCATCTGGTCAGACATCCAATATCGCCCCACTTCCACTCTGGAGTGTATGGGTGGAACACGATTTTTAATTGTCACAAGGAAAATATTAAAATGTAGATAAATATCGTACACTTATGTTTACCGAATGCCTTTTTTGCACTCCTGCACAACTACTCTTAACATCCTCTCTGCACCTCATGCCAAAGTGACCAAAGTATTCCAAAAGAAGGGGCCCTAGAGTAGCCCAACAGCCCCACACCATATGCCGCACACCAAAATATCTCTGTATCAAAAAATAGTTTATTCATTGAATCTCAAACTACATCTCTACAACAACATTGAAGACAAGTTAAAAAACATATATATACAATTTAAAAACGTGGAGGTACATCCAAAATCAGTTCTCAAAATCAATTGATTAATGATAATGCTAACCCCTATGCATATCTTATGCACACATATATGACTATAATATTGTTATGTACAGCTGAGGATCTTGCCGTGAAAAAGTATTTATATCTACAAGTGCTAATATACAAAAAAATTGGTGACTAGACCAGTGAATAAACAGTCCACCATATGAATATATGTATATATACTAAAAATTAAGTCCCACAAAATGATTAATATATAACAAAAAGTGCTTGTGTAATATGTGCCCTGAGTAACAATAAAAAAAGTGCAGTAAGACCCCTCAAACTGGAAACATGATAAACGTGTATAGTTAGCAGAGAAAATTTACATCACCGTATATTTAGAACATGGACTCCTCCAACGATGAGAAACCGCCACCATCGTTGGAGGAGTCCATGTTCTAAATATACGGTGATGTAAATTTTCTCTGCTAACTATACACGTTTATCATGTTTCCAGTTTGAGGGGTCTTACTGCACTTTTTTTATTGTTACTCAGGGCACATATTACACAAGCACTTTTTGTTATATATTAATCATTTTGTGGGACTTAATTTTTAGTATATATACATATATTCATATGGTGGACTGTTTATTCACTGGTCTAGTCACCAATTTTTTTGTATATTAGCACTTGTAGATATAAATACTTTTTCACGGCAAGATCCTCAGCTGTACATAACAATATTATAGTCATATATGTGTGCATAAGATATGCATAGGGGTTAGCATTATCATTAATCAATTGATTTTGAGAACTGATTTTGGATGTACCTCCACGTTTTTAAATTGTATATATATGTTTTTTAACTTGTCTTCAATGTTGTTGTAGAGATGTAGTTTGAGATTCAATGAATAAACTATTTTTTGATACAGAGATATTTTGGTGTGCGGCATATGGTGTGGGGCTGTTGGGCTACTCTAGGGCCCCTTCTTTTGGAATAATTGTTGCTTTTTGGTTTCCCACACTGCCAGCACCCCCTTTTTTTATTTAAGTAGTCTTATTTAGCTGTGCACACCATTTTGTAGATATACCTTTGCTTATATACTAAAGTGACCAAAGTAAACGTACATATTCATTTAAGGTCACCTTTAAAATGACCAGTTAAACTTTTACAAAGCTTTTTTTTATTAAACCTCCGCAGTTATTGTAATTAGGATCACTAAAGCATATATATTCCCCTACTGTTACAATAGTAGATGTAGAAGCAGCAGCAGGATTCACTGTACATTTGTGTTATTCCAACATATGGTTCACCTGCTGTGATCTGCCTTGCAGCCCTCCCACGTCTCTTGTCGGAAACTCTGTAAAATCGAGGTTCATTTCTGCTTAGTTTTGTCGTTGCTATCTTGTGCAGTGCAATCTCTTTACTTGTGTCCTAAAACACCTCCTTTTTTTACAAAATTAAACATCTGCTTTTTTAAAGCGGAACTCCAGTCAAAACACAGCCTGGAGGCAGTTTAATATACCCCCAGGCAGTGTGTCATTTTACAAAAAAAGTTTATTTTACTTTCTGCTTGTTGAGATCGCCTCCACTGCTTAATGCCAAGGCTTCACACCATAGGGGCCCATTCTGTGCCCTAATATTCTTATGAGGCCGGCATCTTGGCTCTTATAGGCCGAAGTTTCACCTCTCATTTCTGGCGGTTCCTGAGCCTGAGGCAGGTAACCGCCTCCTCTAAGTCAGTGCGGGCAGCAGAAAACTTGAATGGAGCTTGCTTACAGCCAGAAAGGGACATGCCTGGCTTTGCATGTGCACAGGGTACCCCCCCCACAGGCAGTGTTACAGAATCGCCTCATCCCCTATAACATGCAGTGTTGCAGAATCCCCCTCAAATTGCCCTTTAACAGGCAGTGTGGCAGAATCCCCCTAACCCCCCTATAACAGGGAGTGTTTCCAGAATCTCCCCAATACCCCTATAACAGACAGTGTGGCAGAATCCCCCCATCCCCCTATAACAGGCAGTGTGGAAGAATTCCCCCAATCCCCCTATAACAGACCACATGCTGAATTCCCCCACATCGTATGTGTTAGAAGGCTCCCTCACACAGGACAATGGAGGACCGGCGGGTGGACAGTAAGCAGTTTCTCTTACGCTTGCTCCCTGCCCACCTGCTGCCCTCTAATGCCCGGGGCACCCTCCACACACACAAGAAAATGTCCATACCTTACTGCGCTCCCGCATTGCTGGTCATGCTCCTGCATCCATACGTTCATGGATGCCAGCCATACATAGAATAGCAGTGCTGAAGTTCTGCAAGATATAGACTTTTCCTTTACACCCCCTAACCCACAGGCTCCATAAGACCAATGTTTGGGTCTTATGGAGCAGAAAAATTACTGCTTTTAAATTCCGATGAATAACCATCTTCTGTGCAATTTTAAAGTGGGTCCTTGTTCAAATTCATGCGAACGGTGGCTGTTGAAGTGTTTCATACCCTCCTTGGGTATGCCTGAAGAAGAAGCTTGAACAGCTTCGAAAGCTTGCATTTTCAATCTAAATGAGTTAGCCAATAAATGGTATTACCTTAACCTTGGATTTCCTGCTTACATCAATGGCCAACACGGTACAACAACTTACTAATACCCTCCTTGACAAACCTCCATATGCAAAACTGATTCTTGACAGGATCCATAGGATAGCAAGTTGCCAAGCTGGATACCAGCAGACCCCAAGGGATGTTCTCTGCCGGCTGCACTTTTTCACGGTTACAGAGGACATTCTCAGAAGCTTGGGAGAGGGGCGGGTCAGGTGGAGAGACTCTCAGATCCAGATTCTACCTGATGTATCGCTGCACATCTTTTGAATAAGGTGCACCCTTTGACCAAATCTGGATAAACTGCGTGATCCTGGAGCCACCTACACCCATTCCATTTTGTCATCCGTAAAGACAATTCTACCTTCACTCTCCGGAGCATGGTGAACTTGCCGAACCTTTTTGAATTCTTAGGAACTGAGCCTCTCAACTTTGTGCCTCAGATGGAGGATAGCGCAATCAACATGGCCGGAGACACAGGCTCTGGGGGAAAATAGTCAGGGGCGGAGTCTGACGAATCCCAGATGCGCTTATGAAACCTTGCTGTCCCTCTGTTTCCCTTTTTCCATCCCTTATATTGTGGCGCATGGGATAAACGCTGTTTACAAATATTTTGAGGACTATGTTCCGATTCATAAAGCTGGATGGCATGTGTGAAAGGGTGAAGTGTGGAGGGATGCATGTTTTCCAGGTAGCACCTGGAGAGGGCCCCCGATTTTAAAAGTTCAGCAATTGCTTTTTATGGTCTATACGGACTTTATTGTACAGTTAGGATAATTGTTTGTGCCAGATTGTCATGATATTAAACACAGTGTTTTTGGTGATACATTAGCCCCTTGGTGTTTTGTGCCAGCCTTGCAAGGATTCAAATCCTTCCTACTAACACAAACTCTAAATTGCATGCAAAAGTCAAGAGAGAAATTATTAGCTACTGGTCAGGTGTACAGGTGCCCTGCGGACTTGGCAAGGTTCGGAGCTGCAGAATCAGGAGAATGGAAGAGCTCATGGCAGATAAGCAAGGCCGTACACAACAGTACATTACAAAAGAATGAGCTGGATCATTTTTAAGGAATCCACAGGTAACATGTTGAAGCCATCCACAGACCATCCCCACCCTCCTTGTAATTTTTCTTTGTATCCCGCTATTCCCCCTTCTGTTTCTTCCTCTCAGCTGTTTGTATCAGATACACATATCACCTGTTCAACATTTGTGTACAGTAATAAAAGTTTCCCCAGGTGTGTATACACCTTAAGGTTCAGAGCAAACAATCCATGTATTATTGTCATATCTGGGACTGGAAATTTCTTGCCTGTTTGCAATGAAACTGAACTTGTGGTCACTGACTCAAAAGTTCACCCCCTTTTAAGAGATAATTGTTAACCTCATGGGATCTGTATTCTTTCTACTTAAAGTTTCTGTATTTTTTTATGCGAAATTTTTTTTTTTAAATGATAAAAAAAATTGGAGCCTGGAGTTGGCCTTTAAAGCCAATCACATGACCTGCCAATCAACCCAGAAGCTGGCAGGACATGATTGCTCTTTGGTATCATTCCTAAAACCAGACTAAGCAGTTTTAACAAAAATGTGCGTGCTATTCTGTTCGCCGGGGGTGCTAATTTTTCGGTGTAGGGGGCTTGACATACAATTTGCGATCTGTGCACACTGAAGGGGGGATTTTGTTTTTGAGTGCTGCATATGAGATGGTAGCCAAGGGTGTTTTTTTTATACCCGTGGCTCTGACTCAACAAAGGGGGGTACAAATATTAAAAGTGGCCTTGGGCAGCACAAAATGCAAATAATGGCCCTGCTGCTATGTACAATAGCATGTTTCTAGGTATTATTAATATTATATTATATTTCATGATAGAGCTCCTTTAAGTACTCTTTTTTTTTTTTTTTTTTTTTTTTATTGAAAAACTATCTGTGTCACCTTTGCATTGAGGATTTAGCCCTTCCGTTGTAGCCCTCCACCCGAGCGCTCTCCCTGTACTGTTCTCCTGCTGCGGTCTCAGCTGTCCTACTTGAACAAGGCATTTTGAAGCCCCGGGCAAACCACACATTTGCTCAATTTTTCCCATTTTTTTCTTTACTCCACAAAACACATTTTCTGCTACACTGCACAAGAATGCACTAATATGTAAATACAGAGCTCCAAATGACAAGAAGGGCAAATTTTCTCCTCTGATTACTAGAACATCGGCCAGCACAATCCCGCCGTGCAGAAAAAATTACCCAATGTGTGTAAGCCGCCACCGATAATGTATGGCCTCTTACCAGAGATGTACAGCAGACAGGCCTTGTATTAATAAACAGATGTCCCCAAATGTACAATTCCACCAGTTGAATGTAAGCTTAAATTTGAACGCTTTCCACAGGTAATGAATTTACTTCCTCAGAACGTTGTTCATAATTCAAAGCATAAACAGAAAAAGAAAAGCAGAAAAGATCTAGTGCAACACCATTAAAGATCCAAACAACGTTGAAATACTATACACGTACAGAGTAAAGTTAATAGTAGGCTTGGAATATACGCAGAGTAGCTACAATAAGTACAACATTGGTCAGCACAATCCCGCCGTGCAAAATAAATTACACAGTGTGTGTAAGCCGCCACCAATAATGTATGGCCTCTTACCAGAAAAATGCAGCAGACAAGCGCTGAATTAATAAACAAATGTCTCCAGACAAACACGTGCACTCGGTGTATATAGGCTTAAATTTGTACAGCTTCCACAGGTGATCAGTTTAATTCCTCAGAACGTTGAAGGTTTCAAAACGTAAATAGGAAAAGAAAAACGGAGAGAATCTAGTGCAACACCATTAAAGATTCACAAAACGTTTAATTGAAATAGTATGCACTCACAAAGTAAGAATAATAGCAGGCTTGAAGTATATAAAGAGAAGATATGGCAAGTCTCACCGCCTCCTGCGCAAACTCCTTCGCTCACAAAGATGTGTCCTCAATCCAAACGCTGTCAAAGCTCCAAAGGCAGCGCAGCCGAACCCCAACGTGTTTCGTCCCGAATGGGGACTTTTACCCGGATGTTCGGCGAATGGTGGGTCTCGGTATTTCTATCCGAGTTCACTTCCGGTGAGCTGCCATTTTTTTGTACTGGTTCTAGTTAAGTGTCTCTGCAGCGCAGTTTTACACTGCCTGTGGCGTTGTGTCAGACCTCGCCTTGTTGATGAGTGTACGGCGCCGTGGAGTTGCTATGCGGCTGCTGTCACCACAAGCTAGACTGCGCTGAGTAGACAGCGCTCTTTGTTTACATTTCAGACACGTTATTTTGCTAACTCCCGCCCTCCCCTTTGATTGGGCGAGACGCTCCTTCCTGCCTCTGTGATGTAGGTGGGCTTAGGGACGCGTCAGCAGGACGCAGCTGACACGCCTTCCGCCCTCACCGGAAGGGAACTTGGATAGAAATACCGAGATCCACCATTCGCCGAACATCTGGGTTAAAGTCCCCATTCGGGACGAAATGCGTTGGGGTTCAGCTGCGCAGTCATTGGAGCTTTGACAGCGTTTGGATTGAGGACACATCTTTGTGAGTGAAGGAGTTTGAGCAGGAGGCGGTGAGACTTGCTGTATCTTCTCTTTATATACTTCAAGCCTGCTATTATTTTTACTTTGTGAGTGCATACTATTTCATTTAAAACTTTTTGTGAATCTTTAATGGTGTTGCACTAGATTCTCTCCGTTTTTCTTTTCCCATTTACGTTTTGAAACCTTCAATGTTCTGAGGAATTAATTTGATCACCTGTGGAAGCTGTTCAAATTTTAAGCCTATATACACCGAGTGGACGTGTTTATCTGGAGACATTTGTTTATTAATTCAACGCTTGTCTGCTGTATTTTTCTGGTAAGAGGCCATACATTATTGGTGGCGGCTTACACACACTGTGTAATTTCTTTTGCACTGCGGGATTGTGCTGACCAATGTTGTACTTATTGTACCTTCTCTGCATATATTCCAAGCCTACTATTAACTTTACTCCGTGAGTGCATAGTATTTCAACTAAACGTTGTTTGGATCTTTAATGGTGTTGCACTAGATCTTTTCCGCTTTTCTGTTTATGCTTTGAATTATGAACAACGTTCTGAAGAAGTAAATTCATTACCTGTGGAAATCGTTCAAATTTAAGCCTACATACAACTGGTGGAATTGTACATTTGGGGACAACGCCTGTCTGCTGTACATCTCTGGTAAGAGGCCATACATTATCGGTGGCGGCTTACACACATTGGGTAATTTATTCTGCACGGCGGGATTGTGCTGGCCCATGTTCTAGTAATCAGAGGAGAAAATTTGCCCTTCTTGTCATCTGGAGCTCTGTATTTACATATTAGTGCATTTCAATTTTGAGAGGAGGGACTCTTATATATATGTTGAGCTCTGGACAATCGAATATATTTGACTGGTGTAGCGCTGTATTTTTTCCTTTCCTTGTACTGCACAAGAATGGAATGAGAAATATGAGAGGTAAAATTACAGTACCTTTTGGTGCCCCAATTATTTCTGGCAGCAAAAGGGAGTAAAAATAATTAAATACATTGAATTACACTTGTACAAGATTTCCTAAAACCTGAAACCAGTGGCACTGAGGAGTGGATGTCCTATTACATTTTCTGTATTAGAAGATGATTATAAACTATACAGATGAAGTGCTGGCTATTCATTATGTGTTTGTTTAGCATTCCCTGTTTGCTCAGGTCAAGGCATGTCAAAGCATTGGGCTTGCTGGATTTTTCTTGAAGTCATTTTACTAATCGTTTATTCAATAAAATTCTACCTTGAGTTATACGTTGGCAAAGTCATGTGAATGACTAGAGGAAAGCAAATCCAGTTGCCTTCAAGATATAGGAGGCCAGATATTGGTCAAACTGGGTTTAATATGCTATAATAAAGCATGTTGAGAGAAATATTAAAATAATGTATATTTATTAGCCAAAAGTAATAAATATTTTTTGTTCTTTGTCAAAACAATCTGAGTAGGTACAAGAAAATCATGGAGCAAAAAAGGAGGGGCTTGAAAGACCACATGGGTACCTAATGGTAAGAGGGAGTTTAGTATAAGTGGGCCAAATTGGTAACCCCCTCCACAGTCTATAATAATGGGATTGCCCAGGCAATGTAGTGTAAAACAAATCATAGTTTAATTACTTGCAGAGGATTCATCCTTGTGTGCTGCTGAAAGAAAGTTTTTGTAGCCCAGCTGGATTGTATTTATTCAGGACCACCTTTTTTAAGCATTCAGAGGTAGACCTACCTCCACCTCTCTTGCATCAGACTGTGAGACACAGCAATGTTTGTGTGTACAGGGGAGGATAGCTGCATTCTGCTCTACTTGTCAGTCTTTTCCCTGCTTCTTTGTGTAGGTCTACTTTTTAATGCTAAAACGGTGGTCATGAATTAATAAATTCCAGGGGCTGGGTCCAAAAAAATGGCTGATTTCAACAACAGTTATGTGGAATATTTAAAAATATTTAACTAACATCCTTCACTCTTTCTATTGCAGCATATGTTCTGCAACCAAATTACCACTGTCCTTTAACCCTTTTTGCTTATTAATGATTATTAATTTTCAATTGTTTCTCCTTTCATTCTGTATGTGTGGCAGATTCTGTACGTTCTGATGGTAAAGCGAACGTGGTATTCTATTGGTTGTTACATGTACAAACATGCCAAAGCCATCAATTTTACATAGACTTCCAGCTATTTCAAAAATAATTACAATAATTATAATGGCCAGCAAATGTGACCTCTTCATTGTGAGTGTGAATTTATAATTGACAGCATACACTCTTGTCTTGTCATACAGGTGTGTTGTGAAGCTTGTTGTGTTTGCCGGTATGCGGCTGGGTAGTAAATAGCTTGAACTTAACATTTTTAATGTTTTTTTTTGCTTTATATGGCATAAGGATACAAATGAACAAAATACATTTAATGAAGGATGCTATTCGAATATCATACCTAAACAGAGATACAAGTGTGAAAATCATTATCATTAATAAATATGTGGAAAAGTCTTAAGCATGCGAAATCAAAATATACTAAAACATAAAGAAGTTGTCACATATAAAAATAATATATATAAGCATAAATATACCAGTATTTTTCACCCTATAAGATGCACCTAGGATTTGGAACTGGAAAATATAAAAACAATATTCTGGACCAAATGTTGAGCTAAACCTCCAAGAACCAAATAATAGACAAGGTGCAGAATGCTACAATTGCAGGCAGTGTGGCATTTGCCACTCTCATTCCTCATTAGAGGCAGAGTGGTGTTCTCCCCAATCTCATCCCCCATAGGCAGTGTGGTGTTCCCCCCACCCCCCATAGGCAGTGTAGCATCCCCCCATCCCATTCCCTATAGGTATTGTGGCATCCCCCATCCCATTCAATTTAGGTAGTACGGCATTCTGTCCATCCCATTCCCCATAGGCAGTGACATGCAAAGGCCTGCTTTGCCACCAGGCAACCCATGTAACCGCATGGGGCCCCCAGAACTCTGCAGAGCACATACTGGAAGAGGCTGATAATCTGCATGCCCGCGGTTGGCCTCCGGGTGGCTGTGGATGCCTGGCCAGCAGCGAAATAGAATTGCATCAAATATGGTTAGAGCTACATGTATAGCTAAATACATCCAGTAACAAACCAATTATGTGTACATAAAAGTTATGAACAGACAAGTGATATTACTGTATGAGCTGTTTCTTTAAACTTGAACAACATCCACAAAATAAGTTTTGTAGATCCGAATAGTGCACCCACGCTATCCTGCTTGCTTCTAGTAAAAAAAAAAAAAAGGGCTCACCTTTTTTTCTTCCTTAAAAAAATATATATTCCTTATTGTGATGGCTGCGTATGGGGACTCTGTGCCTGGCCAAAGTGGAAGCCGGTTTGGTTGGCACTGCTCCAGAGCGAGTGCTGCACTTCCACTGTCTCTAAAAGCACTGACTGCACATGCACATTGGAATGCCCATTGAGAGGGTGCACACACCAGGACCGCCCCTTACAACTGGGCATGCGCAGGCAGCACTTGTAGAGACATTGGGAGCTGCTTTGGCCAGCAATTGCTACAGTGCTAATCCATATATATTCTAAGTGTGCAATACACTCCACTTCAATCTTCATGACATGTGGGTAATCTCCAGTAGAGGGCGAACTTGTGCAGAGATGAATATGCAAAAAAAAAAGAAAGCCCCTCCCGGTCCATATATACCGGGGACCTCCCACCAATTTCCCAGTTCCTTCTCTGCAGGGAAGGCGACAAGACAGAAGATGAAGACTTCTTTTACTTGCAGGTAAGTCGGGCCCGCGCCCGGCCATTTATTGTCCCTATTGCTGCCAGGACCCTTTCTAAATTGTCCCTATCTGAGCCTCCCAGCTTAGGCTGCGGGTCCTGGTGAGGATAGGAGCACCCTATGGGTGCGGAAGGAGCATTGCTCCACCGTGAGACCTCATTATGGGGTAGGCGGTTACCCAGGTTTTGGTGATCCTGGTGTGGGATGCCCCATCCCTACATGCCTGTGGCCCTATTCGGGCCGGGTCCCCCCCCTTCCGGGTCCCTTATTTCCCTCTGGGGGGGGGGCTGACGGGCCGTCATCCTCGGCCTCTTCCTTTTACTTTATATATATGTATATATGTGTATGTGTGTTGGTGTTACCACTGTAAGTTGTGTGTGAGTTAGTGTGGATCACCTGGAAGTTATTCCTTGATGAATTGGTGCTGTTGCTTGGCCTAGCCTGCTGTGGTTTCTCCTGTCAGCCTGGGGAGCTTCTCTCCCTCAGGCTGTGTTTAGATAAGGGGGCAGGGCCGGGTGCGGCCACGGTAGCCCCGCCCCCTCGTTCGGTGCGTTTTCTGAAGGGCCTCCCTGGCCAGATCCGCGCTGCTGGGAGGGGGGTGGGGCCTGGAAAAGCTTGCCTTCGGTGCTGGCCTGCCCCCCTTCTCTTCCTGCTTCTTCCTGATCACCTCAGAGACGGGGGCCATCTTGCTGCATTGCTGCTGCTGTCGTTTCTGGGGTACGGTAAGGGCCTGGTGGCCACTTCATTAGTTATTTGGGGGTCCCTCTCTGGTGGGGGCAGGCGCTGGGGGATGCTGTTGATACGGCCACTGTTTTGTCACATCTATTGGAGGTGTTGGATATTGACCCGCCTGAGGCGCCTCCTCTCAAGAAGGGGGAATTTTTTGGGGCCCACAAGCCCAGTCTGGAATTCCCTACCGAGGGTCATTTTGATGCTCTGATCCTGAAAGAATGGGAAAGGCCCAGTCGGCTTCCTGGTGCGCCTCAGGGATGGGATAAGAAGTATCCTTTCCCGGTGGAGGTGGTTAAGCGATGGTCTTCTCCGCCAGTTTTGGGTTTGACTAACTCTTCTGTGCTGAACACCCCGGACGCCACTTCCCTTAAGGATGGCGAGGACAAGTGCCTTGATCAGATGGCGTGTCACGCATTTGCCAGCGGGGGCTCTGCCCTGAGGCCCTAGTGTCGCTTGCTACCAGGTCTCTTATCAGGGACTGGTTGAATGACGCTCAGTTTGATCCGGCTAGCGATGAGTTTGCTACCCTTAAGAGATGTGAATTGTTCATGGGTTTTGTCTTGGCTGCTATGGAAGATTCTATTGTCATGTGTAGCAGGACTTCAGCCCTATTGGTGGCTATGCGCAGATTGGTCTGGCTCCGACAGTGGACGGCGGATTTTGGGGCCAAGAAGTCGCTTACAGCTCTTCCCTTCCTGGGTGCGCGGCTGTTTGGAGATAAATTGGATGCTGTTGCTAAGGGAGGTAAGTTACCTCAGCGGAAGAAACAGCTCCGTCCCTTTCGGGGGGCTGGCTCGTTCACTCCTTCCTTTCAAGGGGCCAGAGCGGCTAGAGGTTTGGCCTTCTCGGGTGGCAGGGGCTCGTCCTGGAACAGGGGCGGAGGTCGGGCACGTCCCGCGGCTGCCTGGGGTTCCAAGTCCAAGCCCGCCGTTAAACCGGCTCAGCAATGAAGGGGCGCCCTCACCCGCACGGGTGGGGGGACGGCTGCGGCTCTTCTTCCAGGTCTGGGCCTGGGAGGTCACAGACAATTGGATTTTGGAAGTGGTCTCCTCCGGGTACAAACTGGAGTTCGAGTACTGGCCGCCTCCAAGATTCTTAAGGTCTCGGGTGTCCTCGGACCCTCAGGCTGCACAGGGGCTCCTGTTAGCAGTAAAAAACCTTCTGGACATGGGAGTTATTTGCCCGGTGCCTCAGTTGGAGAGAGGCAGGGGTTACTACTCCAACCTTTTCACGGTTCCCAAAAAGGAGGGTTCGGTGAGACCCATTCTAGATCTCCAGATCTCAACAGGTTTATCAGAGCCAAAAAAGTTCCGCATGGAGACTCTGCGCTCGGCTATCAATTCCCTTCGCCAAGGGGATTTTATGACATCCATAGACATCAAGGATGCGTATCTGCATGATTTTTCCGGCGCATCAGAGATTCCTCCGGTTTGCGGTGGAGGATCAACATTTTCAGTTTGTAGCCCTTCCCTTCGGACTGACCTCGGCGCCGAGGGTCTTCGCCAAGGTCTTGGCGGGAATAATGGCTCTGCTCAGAGCTCAGGGCATTCGCATTGTGCCTTATCTGGATGACCTGTTGATCTCAGCTTCTTCCCTCCGTCAGGCGGAGCTGGACACCGACCAGGTGGTGTCAACTCTGGAGAGGTTCAGGTGGGTGATCAACCGCCCCAAGTCTTCTCTCTCTCCGTCATGAGTGATTTCATTTCTGGGCATGAATCTGGATACCATTCAGGCCAGAGTGTTTTTGCCCCAGACCAAGGTGCAGGGGATTCAGGATCTGATCAGCCTTCTTTGGGCCAGTCCTTGTCCCTCTATCTGACAGGGGATGAAACTGGTGGGCTTGATGGTGTCCTCCTTCGAGGCGGTACCGTTTGCACAGTTTCACATGAGATCTCTTCAACTTCACCTATTGACGCATTGGGACAGGTGTCCGCAGTCATTGGATCAACCTTTCAGGATGTCTCCCAGGGTTCGGCAGTCCTGGAGTCGAGCAACCTGTTGAAGGGCAGATCCTTTCTGGTCCCTTGTTGGGAGATGGTTACCACGGATGCCAGCCTGTCGGGCTGGGGAGGTTATTGGAAAAGTCATCAGTTCAGCGGGGTGTGGGGTCCTCAGGAGGCTCACACCCCCATCAATGTCTTGTAGCTCAGAGCCATCCTACTGGTTCTGGCACGGCTGACCTCACATTTACAGGGTCTACCGGTTGAGGTTTGTTTAGACAACCGAACGGCGGTAGCTTACATCAATCACCAAGGAGGGACTCGCAGCAGGAGTGCCCTCAGGGAAGTCTCTCTG
Source organism: Gastrophryne carolinensis (assembly GCA_027917425.1). NCBI lineage: Eukaryota > Metazoa > Chordata > Amphibia > Anura > Microhylidae > Gastrophryne > Gastrophryne carolinensis. The sequence goes on along the minus strand of CM051241.1, from coordinate 136,264,102 downwards.
ATCCTGCACTGGGCAGAGAGCAATGTTCCTTGCATTTCGGCAATCTACATTCCGGGAGTGGAGAACACGGAGGTGGATTCCCTGAGCAGGGGATCCTCTCGCCAAGGAGAGTGGTCTCTCAACCCCGAGGTTTTTCTGGATCTTTGCCGCAAGTGGGGGACTCCGGAGGTGGATCTCTTTGCCTCGAGGAACAATCTCAGGAAACTCTATCTCTGGCAGTGGATGCCTTGTCCCTTGCTTGGAAGGATCTGGGTTTTCTTTACCTGTTGCCGCCCATCTCCATGCTGGTCAAGGTAGTTCGCAAACTGGTTCTAGAAGGGGCGCCAGCAATTCTTGTGGCTCCAAGGTGGCCCCAAGGTGGCCAAGAAGGGTTTGGTACGCAGACGTTGTAAGGCTGGCCGTAGATCAGTACCGGCTTCCCATGTTTCCGGATCTGTTATCTCAGGGTCTACTACTTTACCCCAATTTACAAACTCTGGCTTTGACGGCTTGGCTGCTGAAACATCATTTCATTTCATTGTGAAGGAGGAAGGTTTGTCTGCGGCCGTTGTTCAGACCTTGATTAGAGCTAGGAAGCGGTCCTCTTCTGGCATTTACTATAGGACTTGGAGGTCCTATATTGATTGGTGTGAGGCTAGGGCCTTGCCTTGCAGGGTGTTTTCGATTCCTAGGATTTTGGAGTTTCTTCAGCATAATCTGGATCTTGGGTTCCAGCTTAGTACTTTGAAAGGACAGGTTTCTGCTCTGTCGTTTTTCTTCCAGAGGTCTTTTGCCTTACACCCGCTGGTTAAGACCTTTTTCCAAGGGGTCGTGCATGTGCGGCCCCCTCGGAAGGCTGTGGTTCCTGTTTGGGATTTGAATTTGGTTCTTTTGGCTCTCCAGGGTCCTCCTTTTGAGCCGCTACAGGATATTGCTCTTTCGGTTCTCACTCAGAAGGTTGCTTTCTTGGTGGCTATTACCTCTGTTCGGCGTGTCTCTGAGTTGGCGGCTCTGTCGATTCAGGCCCCTTACTTTGAGAGACACCAGGATAAGGTGGTTTTTTGTTTTAAGCCAGATTTCCTTCCTAAGGTGGTGTCTGCTTTCCACCTCAATCAGGATATTGTTCTCCCTTCCTTGTGCCCTAAGCCTAACAATGACAAGGAGAGGGTTCTGCACAATTTGGATGTTGTTCGCTGTGTGAAGTACTATTTGGTGACTACTTCTTCCTTCCGCAAGAAGGAAAGGTTTGGTGCCTGCTAAGTCTACGGTTAGCAAATGGATTCCTCAGGCCATTGTTGGGGCCTATTCTGCTAAGGGGAGGACTTTTTAGGGTCACTGCACACTCTACTCGTGCTGTTGGTGCATCCTGGGCTTTTCAGCATCAGGCTTCTGTTGAACAAGTTTGTAAGGCTGCTACTTGGTCTTCCGTTCATACTTTTTCCAAGTTTTACAAGGTTGATGTGCGGGCTTCAGCGGATGCTGTTTTTGGCCGCAAGGTTCTGCAAGCTGCAGTGGTTTGAGTTGGTACATTCTTTACTGTTTCTGGTTCCCACCCATGACGGACACTGCTATTGGATGTCCCACATGTCATGAAGATCGAAGTGGAGTGTATGGCACACTTAGAATAATACCGTTTTGTGAGTACTCACCTGTAAAACGGGTATTATGAGTATGCCATACACTCCACTTTGCCCCACCCCTTTCAGGTATTCTGGGGCTTTTATATGGTGAACCATTGGTTTTGATTGTTAAGGTTATAATTGGTTCTTCCTGGTCCCCTTACTGCTTTTTTACACTGGGAAATTGGTGGGAGGTCCCAGCTATATATGTACCAGGAGGGGCTTTCTTTTTATTTGCATATTCATCTCTGCACAAGTTTGCCCTCTACTGGAGATTACCCACATGTCATGAAGATCGAAGTGGAGTGTATGGCACACTCATAATACCCGTTTTACAGGTGAGTACTCACAAAACGGTATTTTTCTCAGCCGTTTGGGTGATTTTTATACAGTTTAAAAGCCACAACAAGCAAGCAATTGAGGACCATTTAAGAGGCTCCCATTTAGATACCTCAATCCAAGATCGTATGGCACATGCACCTCGCCTTCCAATTTCCTGCTGTGTGTGCTCCCTGTGCCCAGCAAACTTGAATGTCTCACAGCTTTCCCTGCTACCTCCACCATGCACACTTATATCTACAGTCATTCAGGTCTAATGGATGTGGCTAGCATGCACACAGCAGATAGGCCGGTGCTGTACATGTTCTGCGGGTGTAAATATGGAGGCAATTTTATCGGGACATTGGGAGGATTTTCAGAGGTGTGCCCTTGGAACAGGAGTCTGTAGTTTTATATGTAAAAAAAATATTTGGCCGGGTTTTGCTAAAAAATTTCACTGCAAGTAGTGGAGGTCATGATTTAGCCTGTAGTAGTAATTACCTGGACTAGAAGAGTCTAAAAAAATCACTACTAAAAGTGTTTAAGAGAACAAGAATGCTTACAGCGTGCACACTGACCAAAGATTGATCATGATCTCCATGGGAGAGCACTGTTCTTGGACCATGCAGACTTGCCTCACCATTTTTTCATACCCGGTGAGAGATGGGTGGGAATTCGTGGCAGGTGAGTGAGGTGTGCTGTGACCGAGGGCACCCCTGATTTGGGATCTGTGTGGAAAGTGGACTTACCCTGGAAAGCAGAACAACACTCAAAAATGTCCCACCTCGCACTGCATACTACCTGCAGTACGGGGAATACCCAGGGGTTGCTCCTGCCAACCACTGACATTTTGCAGTCCGACGATCCATACAGGTCACGTGGGGGCATGATTAAACACAGGATTCAGGTAGTGAATGAGTAACAGAATCCAGAAATGAGTTTTCCTGGCCACTATGTGGCGTGGTGAATCCCCCAAACATTCGTATTTTGATTACGGAGACGTTAAAACAAAGGAAGGTTATGAGACATCAGTGTCACCAATTGATGTCCTCAGGGTGCTGAGTTTATATGTTCATTTTTATCTTTTTTTGTCATTTGTTTGCAACTGTGTTTTAGAAAGAAACAGTTTTCTCCAGCAACCACGTTTACATTACGTTTACGCCAGCAACAGTACACCAAAGTGGCGTGTTTGGTGTACAGAGCAGAGACTTAGCTGTCTCTGGTTGCCATCTGATGAGATAGCACTTCACATTCATAAGCATGAAGGTTTTGCTCCTCCTGCTCAAATTCAGCCTCTTCAGATTGAGAGGATCACAATCTTGCTTTCCAGTAGCTAAAGGGTTCTTACCTGGGGTCATTCTTCTGTCTGATCTTTCCAAGTTCTGCTTTGTGGAGAAGGGGAGCTCACAATAGTCAAGTGAAGGATTCTGGGCTTTGTATCGAGCATCTATACTAAAGGGCTTTACTCAATGCCAAGAAGGCCACTATCACTTTAGCAACACAGAACCACAGGAAAAACTTGGAAACCGCATGCTGATAAGTAAATCACAGGTCTGGGAGCGCAATCCTAAAACACATTTATTCTATATTCCAAAAGGGGAAAACAATGTCAGAACCTGACAAAAATTGAGTATTTCCTGAATGTGCGGCTCATGGGCAACTAGAGGTAGGTGGGTTATTATTCTTGCAGTTCTGCACCTTACCTGGCATAAAGTTTAAGCCCACTTTTGCTTTTTAACACCATTGAAGCTGAAAGAATTACAACCAAGAGGAGTGAATCAGGTTCATAGCAGCTATATTCCGAACTCTGTTACAAAGAGATATCTCGTGAAAAAGATATGTAAAGCCAGTATGTGATCCTGATCCATTAACCACCCATGATTGAAATCTATTGTTGGAGTTTTTTTTCTCAGCAATGTGTAAAATAACAGTAGCAAATAACAACTCAGACATGCACAATGTATATATAGTAAATTGATCTGTTGTATATACTTTTTGTGCAATTAACATTCCTGCAGTTTGACAGTTGTTACATATGCCACTAATTATGTCAGATATTCTATCATCTGTACGCGGATCTGGGATTGTAACAGCTGTTGTGTCAACAGCTTTGTCATTATCCATCTCAGCTCTGTACATTAAGATATGCCATACTCATTACACCACCAGGAACATTGGTCTCTAGCAGCGTGCACCAGCTTATGTTTGTAAATGTTTTATTAAGGCAGTTGTCCCTTTTACAGGATGAAAGTGAGGATGGCTGCTTTACAGTAGTATAAGCTCTGTAATGGGCACATAACCACTGGACACCAGTATCTAGTTGCTGTCGGAATAAAATAGGAATAAATAAAGGAAAAATAGAATTGAATAGCTTTGAGGTAGAAGTTCTTATCACCCACCAACCTAAAAAAGTTATATAGATTTATTGTCTGACACATGAAAATCATGCTCACTCATGTTTGTGATAGAATGGTTGCAAATAAACTCCTCCTCCACCATGTCAGGGAAGCCAATCAGTGAGATTAAATATACTAAAAAGTCTGGGCTTTTCCAGCTCCCATGCTTCTCAGGAGATGGGTCCTGCTATCTTAGCTTCTGCATCTGCTGAGCTGTACAGGGATGATGAGTGACAGTCTTTTCTCCCAGTTACAGCAGCAGCTTGAGTGATGAAACTGTCACTCATCATTACCCTCGGCAGAAGTGGCAGCCAATACTCGGGGAAACACGTGCCCCACTGAGTTTTTTCTTAATGTTTTATCTACCTTATCTGGGGGGGGGGGGTGATAAAAGGACAGTCCAGGCAAAAAAAGAATACTTCTAAGAGTCTGAAAGTATAAAACATATCGGATCCCAAGGGTGATTCCTGCAGTGTCGCTATTCAACCAACAGTCACAGGCGACATCCGAACGCCCCCCCCCCCCCCCCCCCATGTCGGTCACCATGACTTCAGCACACCCAGTCCAATCATGTCAATGGCCTGGCACACGCTCTGTTTCTTTGGCACAGCTAACAACAAACAATTCATACCCCCACTTGGCATAAATCATACGTCAGAGCAAAGTAGATGAATCAAAGCTGCACACTATTCAAGAATAATGATTGAAAAGTGTGCTCCATGGGAAGAGGTGGCACCTTCTAAATCAATGGCGCATCATTAAAATTACAACCATTCAGGGCCATCATAGACACATTTTAAGGCACAACAACCTTGCACAGAACAAATCATGTTTAGCTGGTTTGGTTTGCTGCAGTCATATCTGAAGATGAGACCTTTAGCAACTTTTAGCCAATGTCTTTGATTTTTGAGGTGGACTACTGGACCATCTGCAGAGAATAAAGAAGCTGGCTTCTTGTGTGGAACTGCCCCTTAGCTGATTGGGGGGGGGGGGGTACCTACGTGAAAAGGGCAGTTAAACATCAGAGTGTCAAGAACCCGCCCTGTGCTGAATTAGGGGTAGAGTGGCTTTTTCCCCTCCCCCAAGTTGAGCACCCTAGGAACCGGGCAAAATATTTATCTTTACCTGCTCCATCGGTGTGGAGGGTGAATGTGGTTGACTGCTGGGGGGTTACGTTGACCTAAGCTAGTACAATCCTTTTTAGAGGTATATCACTGTTGGCTGGCTGCTTGACAACCAGGAACATGAAAATATCTCTGCTTCCACATGACTTGGTAGTAGCAAATGTAATATATATATATATATATATATATATATATATATATATCAGTACATTTTATATCCACTTAACCTAGCATTTTGGTTTATAGAATGAAAGGTCAAATGCAATTTGCAGTAACCATGAACATCAGAGGAGGGGTTGGTTCATTTACACTTTGCACCATCACACAAGCAAATGTTATATTCTAAGTATACAGCACGTCCTGTTCCAGAAGATATTCCTTACTCTTGGGTTATACATCCAGTAGATGGCGCTGGACTGCAGAGACAGAAAAGTGGCTCCTCCCGGCCCAATATATACCAGGGACCTCCCACAAAATCCCCAGTTCTTCTCTGCAGTCTGGGCTGCGATGACTAGAAGATGTCTCTCTACTCGCAGGTGAGGCCCTGTAGGACTATTCCCACCCATTTCCTTTTACTGCCTCCCAGCTTAGGCTGCACTGGTTTGGGTGAAGGTAGGCAGCACCGCTGTCAGGTGCTAAGGAGCGCTGCTCCAACCGCAGTCCCCCGCCAAAGGGTAGGCGTCTTATGCCCCTCGCCCCCTGTCCCCGCAGTCGGGTCAAACTTTTGTGGTTTCTCCCGGTCCTATCCCCTCTATTTAGTGTTAACTCTTATTGGAGGGCTATTGTATTCCCTTGCACTCCCACTTCCCTAGCGGGCTATTGGGGCATCCCGGGTAGCCTTATTGCCGTCAATCCCAATTGGCCTATTGTGCCACAATAATCACCATATGGAGGCTTCTCGGGATAATGTGCTCGGGGTTCCTTCGGGACAAGCCCGGCTGTGTGTGGCGTGTGGGGTATCGCCTATAAGTGATGATGTCAGGGTGTGTGTTCCCTGCACCCAGCAGATGCTTGCGCTGCAGTCTGGGTTACCGGTGGCTAGGCCTGCGCCCCCTCGGGCTTCGCCTACCCCCCCACGCTTACATTTGACTCCTAATGAGGTGCATACCAGTGGGGAGTCTCAACCTGATTTGGCTGCACGGGTGGCCAGCATTGAGAGACATATTGCTGGCTCTGGCCCGCATAAGGCTTCTGCTAAGAAGCGGCATTTATCACCTGGTGTTTCCCTCTTTCCTATGGAGGCTGAGGAGTTTTTTGACGTTACCAGTTATACTCCCCCTGGAAGAGGGGGAATTATTTTCTGATTCAGAATCATCTGATTCTGGGTCTGACCCATGGGCTTCAGATGATACTGACAGGCTTTTAGTTCACATTTTTGAAGTACTCTGTATCTCTCCTCCTGCCGTGGCTCCGCGGCAGCAGGGGGAGCTGTTTCATACTGTTAAACCACACTTGGAGTTTCCTGAACAAACTCATTTCAATAATCTAGTGCTCAAGGAGTGGGAACGGCCTAGCTAGCTCCCCGGGGTGCCAAAGAGTTGGGATGAGAGGAATCCCTTTCCTGCTGAAATGGTTAAACGGTGGTCATGTCCTCCTGAGGTGGATGCACCAGTTCTGGGATTGTCCAACACATCCGTCATGCATTCCCCTGACTCTACTACACTGAGGGATGAGGAGGACAGGCGCATTGATCAGCTGGCTTGCCATGCCTTTGCCTGTGTGGGGACTGTGCCTCTGCCATTACGGCTGTTGCTATTAAAAGCATGCTCAGGAGTCTCCTAGATCGGGCCCCTGATGCTGGTTGTGAAGAGTATAGAGCTCTTCTGCGTTGTGAGGAATTTGTTGCATATGTCCTCTCTGCCATGGATGATACCATTAGAATGTGTGGCAGGGCATCTGCCTTGTTAGTACGCCACTCGGTCTGGCTGTGCCAGTGGGCAGCTGACAACGCTGCTAAGAAGGCTCTCACTGGGTTTCCCTTCAAGGGGCTGCACCTCTTTGGGGAACGTCTGGACTTGTTTGCTAAGGGAGGCAAGTTACCTCAGCGTAGAAGGCAGCCCCGGTCCTTTCGGGGTTCAGGTGCCTTTTCTCCTTCCTTCAGGGGCTCCAGAATTGGACGGGGAGCTTCCTTTGCTGGAGCCCGTGGAGATTTTTGGGGCAGGGGCAGAGGACGTGGCCGCCCTGGGCCCTCCTGGGGTCCCAAGCCTAAGTCCTCCCCCAAGCCCCCTCAGGCATGAAGGGGCACCCTCACCCATCCGGGTGGGGGGACGGCTTCGACTCTTGGCTCATGTCTGGAGGCGTCATGTCTCAGACCGGTGGATTCAGGAGGTAGTATCCTCCGGTTACAAGATAGAGTTTGCAGCCTGGCCGCCCCCAAGATTCATCAAATCTCGGTTAGCTCAAAACCCCCTGTCAGCTCAGGGTCTGCCCCTGGCTGTCCAAGGCCTTCTGGAACTGGATGTCATCTGCCGGGTGCCCTTGAGGGAAAGGGGCAACGGCTATTACTCCAATCTTTTCATTGTCCCCAAAAAAGATGGGTCCATCAGACCCATCCTGGATTTGAAGCACCTCAACAAATTTGTCAGATTTAGACACTTTCGCATGGAGACTCTGCGCTCAGCTGTGACTATCCTACGCCCAGGGGACTTCATGGCCTCTGTAGATATCAAAGATGCTTACCTTCACGTACCTATCTTTCCAGGTCACCAGAGATTCCTCAGGTTCGCTCTGGAGGATCAGCACTAACAATTTGTGGCCTTGCCCTTCGGTCTCACCTCGGCTCCCAGGGTATTCACCAAGGTGCTGGCAGGAGTTATGGCTCTGCTGAGATCTCAGGGCATTCGCATTCTTCCCTACTTGGACGACATGCTCATTGCTTCTCAGTCCTTCCATCAGGCAGAGCTGGACACTCAGAGGGTGGTGTTCACACTGGAGTCATTCGGCTGGGTGATCAACCACCCCAAGTCTTCCCTGTCTCCTTCCATGGTGAAGTCTTTTCTGGGCATGATTCTGGATTCATCTCAGGTCAAGATCTTTCTTCCTCAACAGAAGGTGGAGAGTCTTCAAGAGAAAGCTCAGCTCCTTCTTTCTTGTCCTCATCCATCCATCAGGCAGGGAATGCAGCTGGTGGGCCTGATGGTGTCCTGCTTCGAGGCAGTTCCATATGCTCAGTTTCACAGGAGGCTTTACCTCTTGTCAGTATGGGATCGGGACCCTGTGTCCTTGGATCAGGTGTTTGTCCTGTCCCCTCTGGTCAGGCGTTCTCTATCGTGGTGGCTGGACTCAAGGAACCTACTGGTGGGCAGATCCGTTCTGGCCCCCTGCTGGGAAACTGTCACCACGGATGCCAGTCTGACAGGTTGGGGGAGCTTTTGGAAGTCCCTGAAATTCCAGGGTCAGTGGTGCCCTCAGGATGCCCATGCCCCTGAGAACATTCTGGAATTGAGGGCGATCAGGTTGGTTCTCGCCCACTTAACTCCACACCTGAGGGGTCGGGCTGTTCGGGTCCGCTCGGACAACCAGACGGTGGTTGCCTACATCAATCATCAGGGAGGGACCCGGAGCAAGAGGGCCCTCAAGGAAGTGTCCCTGATACTGTCCTGGGCGGAGGCAAATGTTCCCTGCATCTCAGCTGTGTACATCCTTGGGGTGGAGAATCTGGAGGCAGACTCTCTGAGCAGGGGGACCTCTCATCTGGGAGAATGGTCCCTCAGCAGCAGGGTGTTTCGCTCCCTGTGCCACCGCTGGGGTCAGCCGGATGTGGATCTGTTTGCGTCCTGTCACAATCACAAGCTTCCAGTATTTGTCTCTCTGTCCCAGGATCCTCTGGCCTTGGCCATGGATGCCCTGGCAATGTCTTGGAAGGGGTTTCAGCTTCTGTATGTCTTTCCCCCTTTTCCCCTGCTGGGCAGGGGGCTGCGCAAGATAGCTCAGGAAAGGGTGCCAGCCATACTGGTGGCCCCCTGCTGGCCAAGAAGAGTGTGGTTCGCAGACATCGTGCAGCTGCTAGTAGATCATTACCCCCTGCCCCGGGTTCCAGATCTGCTCACTCAGGGGCACCTACGCCACCCCAATTTACAAATGCTGGTTTTGATGGCCTGGCTGTTGAAACCTTCATCTTGATGGAGAAAGGGCTGCCTGCCTCTGTTGTAAATACCATGATCAGGGCTAGGAAGAGGTCCTCTTCTTCCATCTACTACAGGGTTTGGCGTACTTACATTGACTGGTGCGAGTCTAACTCGCTTCCCTGTCGTGTGTTTTCCTTTCCTAGGATTCTGGAGTTTCTGCAACATGGTTTGGATCTGGGTCTTCAGCTCAGTACTCTGAAAGGCCATGTTTCTGCTTTGGCTATTTTTTTCCAAAGATCCTTTGCTCAGCATCCCCTGGTCAAGACCTTCTTCCAGGGGATTACTCACATGCGTCCCCCACGTAAGCCTATGTTACCAGTCTGGGACTTGAACTTGGTCTTATCTGCCCTGCAGGGGTGTCCCTTTGAGCCCTTGCAAGGAGCCCCTTTGTCCATTCTTATGCTTAAGGTGGTCTTTTTGGTGGCTATCACTTCTGTGAGGCGTGTTTCTGAGTTGGCGGCGCTTTCTATCAAGCCTCCTTATTTTGAGAGACACCAGGACAAGGTGGTGTTTCGTTTTAAGCCAGATTTTCTGCCCAAGGTTGTTTCTGCCTTTCATCTCAATCAGGACATTGCTTTGCCTTCTCTGTGTCCTAATCCTAGTACTTCTAAGGAGAGGGTTTTACACTCTGGATGTGGTCAAGACTCTGAAGTTCTATCTGGTGGCTACTGAATCCTTCAGGAAGACTGACGATCTCTTTGTGCTCCCGTCTGGACCTAAGAAGGGTCTGGCTCCGGCTAAGTCCACTATCAGCAAGTGGATCCGTCAGGCTGTGATACAGGCCCACTCTGCTAAGGGGAAGGAGCCTCCCTTCCGCCTTACTGCTCATTCTACTCGTGCTATTGGTGGTTCTTGGGCTTTTCAGCACCAAGCTTCTGTTGAACAAGTTTGCAATGCCGCCACTTGGTCTTCTGTTCATACTTTTTCGAAGTTTTACAAGGTTGATGTTAGGGCCTCAGCTGATGCTGCTTTTGGCCGCAAAGTTCTGCAGGCGGCAGTGGTTTAAACTGTCTGCTGTTACTTTTGTGGATCCCACCCTACCTTACGGACACTGCTATTGGATGTCCCAAGAGTAAGGAACATCTTATGGAACAGGACGTGCTGTATACTTAGAATAATACAATTCTGTGATTACTCACCTGTAGAATTGGTATTATATGTATACAGCATGTCCTGTTCCACCCCACCCTTGTTATCATTATCTTTAGTTACCTCTTTATGGTGATTGTTCTTATGTTCAAATTTGTATATATTGGTTATAGTTCTCCCAGTCTCATTTAATTGCTTTTCAATACTGGGGATTTTGTGGGAGGTCCCTGGTATATATGGGGCCGGGAGGAGTCACTTTTCTGTCTCTGCAGTCCAGCGCCATCTACTGGATGTATAACTCAAGAGTAAGGAATATCTTCTGGAACAAGACGTGCTGTATACATATAATACCAATTCTACAGGTGAGTAATCACAGAATTGTATTTTCCGACAAATGGGTTGGAACCAATTGATAGATACTTGTGTAGCAAGTAAAGCCTAAATGGCTACATGAATCTCTAACCAGGTAGACTGTATGTGTTCACTCCTCACAATAAACATTTCATAATGGTTTGGTTCTGTTCTTTCCATTTCCTTTCCATCCACAGAGACTGCATTTGCCTCCAGACTTGTCAGACACTGTGAGCCGCTCAAGCAAACAGGATCTGGCAGGATCGGCCAAACTGCTGAGCTCAGGATGTGGCAGTACAGCCGCAGGCGAGAAGCACCTGGACTTCTAGTGATTTTCAGATATGTTCACAGACCCAGGAGGCACTATCATCATCCTTGTTTACTCACTTTTATACATGAAAAATTAACATTCATTAAAATATTATTTGTTCTATTGAAGCTGTTTGGTCTTTTACTAGTATGTGTGCCTTTTTCATGAATAATTTCCTTGATTAAAAATTAAGCAAATGTTTCATTTTTACTCTTAAACTGCTCAAAATGTTCAATTTAAGCTTTAAAACCTGACAGCACGTAAGGGAAGGAAGTTTAATCGCCCATCAAAAATGGGGGATATCACACGATGCATTCTATTTAAAAACCCATTAAAATGTTATGTCCTCATGCATCCTACTACTGGACTAATACTAATATCTATACAATATAGAGATGGCTGTGGTACACTCAACACACCAAATCATCTAAAATCCATAAACAATAGAACCTACATAAAATCTAAAAGAATTATGAATGTATAAATAGAATAAATATGATATTGTATAATGTTATCCTGGTGGGAACCTGATTTACCAGAGCCCCCCCCCCCTTTCACATCAGATAAATAAGCTGGAGAAGCAACAATGAGGGCCCCCCCTGACTTCAGGTGCTCTAATACATCACTACTTCTCCACCCTCTATAGTTATGCCCCTAGTCCCCCTTCATTTGTTATGGAACCACTATGTTTAATGGTTAAAATGGAAGGACAGTACATAGTCGTTTACATCCTGTTAGCCAATTTTTTGCCAGCCTGACCCTTTGCCTTCCAGTATGCAGATCGCCTAGTTCTTAGAAGGGTGAAAAATGCATGACCAGCAACACTGTATAACAGTGGTTTGCAACCTGTTCATTTTACCAACATAAATAGACCACAGGCCTTGTAGTATGTTGAAATCATGAAGGAATAACTTTTCACTATATAAAATAATATATCAGATCAGTGAGGTACACCCTGTTGGTGTGCCCCTTGAAGAGCCCTGTGTACCACCTGGTTTACATGTATTATTAGTTGAGAAATAGTGCTGTATAAGATTTCCATCACCTATTTCCACACTTGGCCCAGGTCAGTGGCCAATCAAATAACAATAACATAATTTAGAAGAAAACAATGATAAATTATTACATTTTTTTAATCAACTCAAACTGGACCAACAGCCTGGCACAGTTGGAAAAGAAAGGTAGCGGCCATTTTGGAGCTTCCTCTCCCAGCATCTCAGCCATGCTGCTGCCTGGATTCAACTGACATAACGGACAATGCACTATAACAGGAAGCCAAGTAGCACTTCCTGTTTGCAGGTGGCCTGCACATCCAGAAGCCATTTTGTTTCTAAAATGTACTACAGCAGTAGTTAAAAAAGGGAACAGATGCTCATATGCATCTTTCGGTTTGAATCTATCAGTAACCTGCAAGGAGGAAGTTCCACTGGGTTTCCTGCTGCTTTGCATTGTGGGTTATGTCTGTTATGTCCAGGAAGCAGCACAGCTGGCATGCTGTGAAAGGAAGAAACCTCCTGGGTGCTCCAAAGAGTTTCAGCTTTGAGTAAGTGCAGGAGCAAATGTAAGTCCTGACAATGATTCAGTGTTATGCATGCAGATGGGGCTAGTGAGTTTTGGAGAGTTTTTTCTTTTTTTCAACTGTGCAAGGCTGTTGGTCCAATTTTAATATTAAAAATCCATACTAAAATTTTTGATGGCAGGCAGAGGGGCTTCTGATATATCCTGTGTGGAAATAATTGCATCCAAGCTTGTTTTAATTTACAAAACATTTAAAAAAAAACATAAAAAGTATCTACACACATCAGACAAATTGCAATAGCAATAAGCTTGTCAGCGGACAATGAGAACTTTTCTTTAATCAAATCACCTGCATCTGAGTGTGTGTTTCACAAGAGAAGTCCTCCAGGTTAGGTTCCTATTCTTTGAAAACGTTTTTCTGTTTTAATAGTTTTTATTTCGATATTAGAAAATCATTATAAAAGAGAACATAGAATAGCACATGAAAGGAGCAAGAATCCCACATCAAGCATGTTACAGTTGGCCTCCAGGTAGACTGGTGTATTATACCTTGCCACTATATTAGGAGGGATGTCCTATATGTAGGCCTATCTGGCCATGATTTTGACAGTTACTCTTTGACCAAGAGAGCATGGACAAGAGGTGGGAATGAGAAGAAAAAAGGAAGAGAATGGAAAAGAAGGGTCAAGGAAAATTGGTCCTGGCTTTGGTCCATCCCACATCATGGTACTCCTGGCCCCAGACATCAGCCCAGTGTACATAAATTCTACAGAAGTGTTAGTAGATTGAATGCAGGGCTTCTATTGGTGAAGATTCTTTTCTATTATTTGGTGAAGATTTTAGTTCAATTTTAACAGTTTTATCTAGCCCTAACAGGAGAGACATAAAGATAGTATGTAACCAACTTGAAGGAAGAGGTACTGGAAAAAGATAAAAGGTGATCTAACCTGGGGATATACTTGGTGAGAATAAGATCCCCCCGCTGCCCCCCCTCTCCTGTTGGGGAAGGTAAGGGCATGAGAGATTAGCTGGAGAAAATCTACAAGTACTCTTAACTACTTTCCATTTATTTAATTTTATTCTGTTCAAAGGTCATCAACCCATCAGGGTTTAATCTCAGTGCTGGATACCACAATATAAATAATCAAAAGATATGAAAACCTAGAGGGAACTGATTGCACCAGGCATTGAATAATGGTATATGTGGGGGGATTAGGCTTAGTGAGTATGTTAGAGAAAGTCAAAGCAAATGAGGGTTAGTATTTTGGGATCTGTTTCCAGAGGGGTCCATAGCAGAGCTCTATGGAACACATTTTTTAGAAGAACCCATTAAAGTAGATCGTAGAACTATAAAGTGCTGTCAGTTGTGACATTTTCACTGTTTTACAATATTTAGTTTTATCCATGACCCCTAAACCACCTTGAATTTAGTGTCTAGCGACCCATGGATGTTTAGCAATCCATTAAAAATGTGTTTTCTTTTGCATAATTTGTAAGACATGAAAAAGAACCAATATGGGTAGGACCCTGGAGTTAGAGTATCTAAAAGTTTAGGGAGTAAGGGGGGGTAATTTGCCATGTAAAGGGTATCAAGTTTGCTATATGTCCTAGTATGCAATAAAGCATTTGGCCCATTTATAAAGGAAGGAGGCCTTTACTGGTTCCACCAATCAGGGAGTGATATATTTAATGCTATCGACTTCTATTGCTCATCTCAGAACTGAGATAAGTGAGAAAGTCATAACAATTGGTAAAGATGGCTGAATAGGCAATATAATATATAATAATAATAATATATAATAGATTTATTCTTAGTATACAGTACGTCCTGCTCCAGATATAGTACTTACTATCGGGTATTACTCCGCCAGATGGCGCTGGACTGCAGAGAAATCGAAAATAGGCTCCTCCCGGCCCCTCAAATACCCAGGGACCTCCCACAAATCCCCAGATTTTCTCTGCAGTCTGGACTGCGAAGGACGAGAAATGGCTCTCTCTACTCGCAGGTGAGCTGGGCTATTAGCCTGTGGCCCTGTAGGACTATTCCCACCCGTTCCATTAGTAATATGCCTCCCAGCCTTGGCTGTGCTGGTCGAGCGATGGTAGGCAGCACCGCTGTTAGGTGCTTAGGAGCGCTGCTCCAACGCAATCCCCCACCAAAGGGTAGGCGGTTCAGGCTTATGGTGAGCCTCTATGGGATGCCCCTCCTGCACTATTGCCCCTGCCTATTGGTGGGCCCTATTTAAGTGGCCGCTGTCCTCCCTCATTCTCCACGTAGCCTTCGGGGAGAAAAGAGGGGGGGTTGTGTCTGTGTGTATGCTATGTATTCACGTGTATTGGCCTTATGCTTTATTCCATTCTGCTTTGTGTCAGCTGCCGCGCTGACTTGCTTTACTATGTCTATATTTAAAATTGCCGCCGCCACGCGCCTTTTTGTCACTATGTTCCGCGGCGTTACCTCAGGCGCCGGCACGCTGTCATTGGCTGCTTGTCACGTGTTGGCTTTGTGCTCTTTGGGGGGGCGGGCTCTGGCGCGTTCTGCGTCATTGCTGTTGCCGGCCCCTCGAGGTATACCGACGCCATTTTGTCTGCTTGGTCGGCTTATGTGTGACAGACCTCTACCTACCTACCACCTTTTTATTACTGTTTGCTTACGGCCCCTTTTATTATGTCTTTCAGGCAGGCAAATCCATTGGCTCCTCCCGGCCCTCTATTAGTTGATTAACTTGTGAGGCCTATTGTAATTACTCCCACTTCCCTAGCGGGTTATTGGGGCATCCAGGGTTGCTGTATAGCTTTAATCCCTATCGGCCTATAGTGCCGCTATAATCACCATATGGAGGCATCTCAGGATAATGTGACCGGGGTTCCTTCGGGACAAGCCCGGCTGTGTGTAGCATGTGGGGAGTCTCATGTTGACGCTGACAAGGCGCGGGTCTGCGTACCCTGTGCTGAGCAAGTGCTTGCGCTGCAATTTGGCCTTCCAGTGACTGGCCCTGCACCTCGTTTCACTTCACCTACTCCCCCAAGCTTAAATCTCACTCCTACTGAGTTGCACTACTGGCTACTGTTGAGAAGTTGATTGCTAATACCTTGGCGCATAAGGCCCCTGCTAAAAAGCGGCACTTAACGCCTAATGCCACTATTTTCCCTATGGACACTGAGGAGTTTTGGAATCTTTGTGGCTATACCCCTTCGGACGAAGGGGAGCTTTTCTCTGACTCAGGGTCATCCGATGAGAGGCCAAGGGGCCATGACGATTCTGGCTCTGACCCCTGGGCCCCGGATGACACTGACAGATTGCTGACCCAGATTTTTGAGGTCTGTCCATTTCTCCCCCTGTTGCAGCTCCCAGGCAAAGGGGGAAGCTTTTCCATACCGCGAAAGCACATTTCAATAACCTTGTGCTCAAGGAATGGGAGCGCCACAGTAAACTTCCCGGTGTACCTAAAAGTTGGGATAGGAAGTATCCCTTTCCTACTAATGTGGTAACGTGTTGGTCATCCCCTCCTGAGGTGGATGCCCAGGTCCTAGGGCTATCTAACACCTCTGTCATGCATTCCCCTGACTCTACTACCCTGCGGGATGCTGAGGACCGGCGCATTGACCAGCTGGCGTCCCATGCTTTTGCATGTGCGGAGACGGCGCTGCGCTCGGTCTGTGCCTCTGCCATTACCGCTGTGGCCACTAGGACCCTGATCAGAAGTATACTTGATAGTGCCCCTGATGATTTGCCTTGTGAGGTGTTTAATGCACTCTCCAGTTGTGATGTTTTTGCAAATTTTGTCCTCTCTGCCTTGAATGACACCATTAGAATGTGTGCCAGGACATCTGCCCTTGTGGTGGCTATACGCCGCTCGGTTTGGCTACGCCAGTGGGCTGCTGACAACGCTGCCAAGAAGGCCCTCACTGGTTTTCCCTTCAAAGGACTACGCCTGTTTGGGGACCGCCTGGACCTTTTTGCTAAGGGAGGCAGGTTACCCCAGCGCAGGCGGCAGTCTCGGCCCTTTCGGGGTCAGGGCTCATTCTCCTCCCCCTACTGTGGTGCTAGACAAGGGAGGGGGGTTTCCTTTACTGGGGCCCAGGGAGAAATTTCTGGGGTAGGGGCCGAGGACATGGACGTCCTGGCTCCTCCTGGGGTCCCAAGGCTAAATCCTCTCCCAAGCCCCCTCAGGCATGATGGGGCGCCCTCTCCCATCCGGGTGGGGGGACGGCTTCAGCACCTCGCTCACGTCTGGAGGCTTCATGTCGCAGACTGGTGGATTCAGGAGGTAGTGTCCTCCGGTTACAAGATAGAGTTTGCTGCCTGGCCGCCCCCAAGATTCATCAGATCCCGGATTCCTCTGGACCTTGTGTTAGCTCAGGAGCTAGTGCAGGCAGTGCAAGGCCTCCTGGAGCTGGGGGTCATCTGCAAGGTCCCTTTAAGAGAAATAGGCAAGGGCTTTTATTCCAACCTATTCACAGTCCCCAAAATAGATGGTTCAGTCAGGCCCATCCTGGACTTGAAGATCCTCAACAAATTTGTCAGGAGCAGGCGCTTTCACATGGAAACTCTGTGCTCTGCCATCAGTTCCCTGCGCCCAGGGGATTTCATGACTTCTGTGGACATCAAGGATGCTTACCTTCATATTCCTGTATTTCCAGGTCATCAAAGGTTCCTCAGGTTCACTGTGGAGGATCAACACTACCAGTTTGTGGCATTGCCCTTTGGTCTTACCTTAGCTCCCAGGGTGTTCACCAAGGTGCTGGCTGGCGTGATGTCTCTGCTTAGGTATCAGGGCATCCGCGTGCTGCCTTATCTGGACGACATTCTCATCACCTCCCAATCTCTACATCAGGCAGAATTGGATACTCAGCTGGTGGTGTCCACCCTGGAGTCATTTGGATGGGTGATCAACCACCCCAAGTCCTCACTGCCCCCCTCCTTGGTGACTCCATTCCTAGGAATGAATCTGGATACAGTTCAGGCAAGGATTTTCCTTCCTCAACAGAAGGTGGACAGTCTGATTGCACAGGTCCAGTTCCTGCTATCTTGTCATCATCCCTCCATCAGGCAGGGAATGCAGCTGGTGGGCTTGATGGTGGCGTGCTTCGAGGCGGTCCCTTATGCTCAGTTCCACTTGAGGCCTCTGCAACTCCACCTCTTGTCAGTGTGGGACAAGGATCCAGCGTCCCTGGACAGGGTCTGTGTGCTTTCCCCCCTCTGATCAGGAGGTCCCTCTCATGGTTGATGGACTCAAGGAACCTGTTGGGGGGCAGATCCTTTCTTACCCCTTCCTGGGAGACGGTCACCACGGATGCCAGTCTGTCAGGTTGGGAGGGGTTTCTGGAAGTCCCTGCGGTTCCAGGGGAGGTGGGGCCCTCAGGAGGCCCACACACCTATCAATGTCTTGGAACTGCGGGCGATCAGGTTAGTTCTGGCTCAGTTGACTTCTTACCTTCGGGGCCTGCCTGTTCAGGTGAGCTCGGACAACCAGACGGCAGTTGCCTACATCAATCATCAGGGAGGGACCCAGAGCAAGGGGGCCCTCCAGGAAGTGTCTCTGATCCTGACCTGGGCGGAGACCAATGTTCCCAATGTGGATCTGTTTGCGTCCCGTCACAATCACAAGCTACCGACCTTTGTCTCCCTGTCCCAGAATCCTCTGGCCTTGACCACGGATGCTCTAGCAATGTCATGGCAGGACTTTCAGTTTCTGTATGTCTTCCCTCCATTCCCCCTGTTGTGCAGGGTTCTGCGCAAGATTGATCTGGAAGGGGTGCCAGCAATTCTGGTGGCCCCCAGGTGGCCAAGAAGAGTGTGGTTCACAGACGTGGTGCAGTTGGCAGTAGATCAGTACAATCTGCCCGTGGTGCCAGATCTGATCACTCAGGGCTCACTACGCCATCCCAATTTACAAACTCTGGCTTTGACGGCCTGGCTGCTGAAACCTCCATCTTGATGGAGAAGGGGCTGTCTTCCTCGGTTGTGGATACCTTGATAAAGGCTAGGAAGAAGTCTTCGTCTTCTATTTACTACAGGGTTTGGCGTGCCTACATTGACTGGTGTGAGTCTAAAGTCTCTTCCCTGTCGTGTGTTTTCTATTCCCAGGATTCTGGAGTTCCTACAGCATGGGTTGGAGATGGGGCTCCGACTTAGTACTCTAAAAGGTCAGGTTTCTGCCCTGGCTGTTTTCTTCCAGAAGTCCTTTGCTCAGCATTCTCTGATTAGAACTTTTTTCCAGGGGGTGACTCATGTGCGTCCCCCGCGTAAGACTATGGTGCCTGTTTGGGATTTGAACTTGGTTTTGTCAGCCTTGCAGGGTGCTCCTTTTGAACCTGTGCAGGATGCTTCCCTGGTCATTCTTACTCTCAAGGTTGTCTTCTGGTGGCTATCACCTCTGTTAGGCGTGTGTCTGAGTTGGTGGCGCTTTCCATTCAGCCCCCCTACTATGAGAGACACCAGTACAAGGTGGTGTTTCGCTTCAAGCCAGATTTTCTGCCTAAGGTAGTGTCTGCCTTTCATTTGAATCAGGACATTGTTCTCCCTTCATTGTGCCCTAATCCTAGTATTGCTAAGGAGAGGGTCTTGCATTCTTTGGATGTGGTTAAGTGTCTGAAGTACTATCTGGTGGCTACTGCACCTTTCAGAAAGACTGATGCTCTTTTTGTGGTCCCTTCTGGTCCTAGGAAGGGTTTGGCTCCTGCCAACTCTACTATCAGCAAATGGATCCGTTAGGCTGTGATTCAGGCCTATTCTGCTAAGGGGAAGAATCCTCCCTTCCGCCTTACTGCTCATTCTACTCGTGCTATTGGTGCTTCTTGGGCTTTTCAGCACCAGGCTTCTGTTGAACAAGTTTGCAAGGCTGCTACTTGGTCTTCTGTTCATACCTTTTCAAAGTTTTACAAGGTTGATGTTAGGGCCTCAGCTGATGCTGCTTTTGGCCGAAAGGTTCTGCAGACAGCAGTGGTTTAAACTGTCTGCTGTTAACTTTGGGGATCCCACCCTACTTTATGAACACTGCTATTGGATGTCCCGATAGTAAGTACTATATCTGGAGCAGGACGTACTGTATACTAAGAATAATACAATTCTGTGATTACTCACCTGTAGAATTGGTATTATGAGTATACAGTACGTCCTGCTCCACCCCACCCTTGGTTTTGCATTATCTTGGATCCCCTGTATGGTGATTGTTATCATTGTTATAGTTACTAGTTTGGGTTGTTTTAATTCTCCCGGCTTCTCGTTAACTGCTTTTCAATGCTGGGGATTTGTGGGAGGTCCCTGGGTATTTGAGGGGCCGGGAGGAGCCTATTTTCGATGTCTCTGCAGTCCAGCGCCATCTGGCGGAGTAATACCCGATAGTAAGTACTATATCTGGAGCAGGACGTACTGTATACTCATAATGCCAATTCTACAGGTGAGTAATCACAGAATTGTATTTTTCATAGCAGCCCCTATAAGGTATTAATAAAAATTTGAGGAGACTCTCTGTGAGTCAGAACACGTAAACCAACATATTCAACTCCTCCATTCCAAAAACAGTCAAATGTATTTATAAATGTTATAGAATATTATTAATACTGGTCATTTTTTTATATTAACCAAACATTAAAGTGCATCTTTGGGCTCATCCACCATGTTGGTCACCATTCATCATGTAGGCTGGGTGAAATGGTTCAGCCCGGGGGAGAGTAGTGTGTGTATATATAAATATATATTTATATATATTAGTGATGTTTGAGCCTATGTGTTTTAAGAGTAATTTAACAAAGTGCTCTTTGACAAATTAAGGTTCTTTAGGGAAATTAAAAAATATAAACATGCATTGTAGCACACTAAAATTACAGATAATTGTTATAAAAGTCTCTGTGTTTTTATTTCATAGTATTTTCTTTTTCACCCCCCTTCCCGAAACCATACTTTTAAATAATTTACTGCAATGCCGAGAGATTACATCAACAGCTTAAATTCTAGATTGAAATTCAAACTGACAGACACATTAATGCTGGTAACTCCAAAATGTGCAGTCAAGCTTAATAAATAAGTCATGTAAAATGTGGGGCTAAAACATACACATAGAAACACATTTTCGTGGTAGTCATATGCAGCCTTTCTTTCCCTGAAAACACCTGACAATTAGGATAATTAGGTTCAGAAATTCAAGTTATTGTTTTGTTTATGTTGTAGTTTACTGTTAAATAGTTTTATGTTTTTCATATTTGTTGATTTGTTCTTTTTGTGTGTTGCTGTTGTGGATGTAATGCAATCATAGATCCAAAGCAAAATGGATGAAGGGTCTGGCTTACGCTCCCAGAGTAGGCAGATAAAACTTAACATTTTACCCATTCAATTAAAAATAAAGTTCAGAGATTTATCCCTGTGCCCCCAAGGTCCATAATTTAATGCATTTTGGGGGTAGTGGTCCCCCATATTTGTGTGATCAGTGATAGAGCCGAGGCAGGCCATGGAGTCTTTTTATCCCTACCTCTGAACACCCCTATCTGGAATGCCTGTGCACATGAAGCACCTTATAAAAAAATTGTATCTAATGATCACCCTTCTGTATACCTGGCTTATTTTCAGCTTCTTTAATGTGTTCCTATAACCACCAATAGTTTTTCTAGCCTGAGGTGCACACAGGCTTGATAGGAAGGGAAGGGCAGGAAAAAGAGAGAAAATATAAAGAAACAGAAGAAGAAGAAAGAACCAAGGAACCCGAGCACCGCGCTCCAGTCCCCGACCCGGCAGCGTCCAACTACACCTCCCTGTCTCCGGACACATCCCTCTATGCCCCGTTAGCTACCTTCCATTCATCAGTCTCTTCCCAGGCGGGCCTGGAAAGCCGGGGTTCCCCTTGAGACCTCCCACAAGGCCCACATTTTGGAATACCTCTGAGATCCTCCCTCGACCCTCTCCAACACCATTTCTTCCATCCTCCTGATATTCTCAACTTCTCCCAACCATTCCAGCAAAGTGGGGGCGACACTGGTCTGCAAATGTCGGGGGATCACCACCCTAGCAGCTGTAAGTGCCTAAGCAAACCCCTCCTGCCTGCCGCCACCGACCCGGGGACCATGGATAGAACAGTCACCTGGGGTGTATTAGGGATGCTCTCGAAGGACTTCACCACTGGGCACTCCCACCAGATATGGGCCATCTTACCCGTAGCTCCATCACATTTCCAACATTCCCCTGATTCGGATCCCCCAAATTTCACTAAATCTGCTGGGCAAATGCTACTTTGTTGTCTTTTAACCTTCCCATCACCTCTATAAAGCCCTAATTTCAACATTTACTTTCATAGTTGAAGAAACCAGTTAGTTATATGACTCATCACGTTGATCCTCTCCCAAGATCTGCTGCTTAGGATCACCCCAAGTCTTCTCTATTCTCCTGTGTGGGAGTTGCATTGCAATCTCATGGCAAACTGGTAGATCACTTGACCTGCTAGCTATTGCAGAATTCAAGAAGATTGAAATTAAATGGTAACCTACACCCCAGAAGAGTCATTTTGGAACACTTCTACTGTTAGGAATTCTCATCTATTCTACTCCTTGATCTCACACATGCTGACCACCAACATCAGTCTGTAGTATGTGAGAGGGCTTAACTGAAGCGCTGGCTTCAGAGGGAAGAAAGGGTGTCCTTTACCTGGGTGTAGGTCTACTTTAAAATGTTTTTTTTTTCTCTTTAGTTTTGCTTTTCTAAATTAAGCAAAGTTATTAGCACTTTAAAGGGTTTGTCTAGGCCAAGAACCTGAATAATTCTATACTCAACATTTGTCCCCCCACAGCTATTCCATCTGGCAGCTTTACCAGATGCCGAGATCAGGTTCCGCGGCGTGCAGGCCTGTCCTTCATTTTCGGGCAACCTCCATGCAAACGTCCAGTATGATCATTTCCATTCCCCCCAATCAGTTATAATGACTCAAGCACACCCACTCTGTTAATTGTTTTGTAAGGGAGTGTAAATAGAGGACAAGCACAGCGAAACTCAATCTTGGCATCCATGAATTGTAGCAAGACAGACAGGCTGTGGATGACAAAAGGTGAATATAGAAGTTTTTTGCATGGACAGACCCTTTAAAGTGGACCAAAGCCCACCCTGGAGTCTATAAGACTCCAGGGCATGCATACTCGCTTCCCCCCTGGGGCACACTGATCTGTAATGCCCCGCTGTGTGAAACCCCCCAGGACACCCAAAATTCTTACCTTCCCTTTACCCCATGCCAACAGTGCTTGCTCGGCCGGCACCGGCATCACTCGCATCCCTTCTTGCTGTGTGCGGCCCCATCGGCCACAATTGAATGGCTGTGCGGGGTCACGCACAACCGGCTAGGGTCTCCATTCAGCTTCTCTAGTCGCACATTAATATGCATAGCGGGAGATGCTGATTGGATGAGCGAGCGCGCCTGCACAGTGAGCTCGAGGAGAGGTGAGTCTGCCCGGCATTCTGTGGGGTTTCACAACCAGGGTGCCTGAGGGGGAAGGACCAGAACCCGGTATAGTGAAAATCCCAGGTTTTGGTCCACTTTAATGTCCATTGTGTAGCAATGAACATTTTAACACATTTTTTTGTCTGTAGCATATGTAGTAGTATAACTTCCCCACTTCCTGTGACTTGCAGAAGAGCCACTGGTGTCACAGGTACCAGAGGAGTGTGCGCAAGAGTAAGATGTAACTATATTAAACTGTCCAAAATGAAAACATTTAAAATGATCTTCCAAAAAGAGGTTTTGGTTGAAGCTCTAAAGCTATCCCCCTCATCCCTCGCCCCACAGACAGTACCTTTGGGGTGGTTTCACCAGCCTGCCCTCTTCTGCTTTCCCAGCATTCAATCCCAAAATTTCCATACTGCTGTTCCAATCTCACAGCACTAGGTCCTCTTTCCTTAACATGCAATGTCTGCCCCCAAGGCCCGATCCGATGATGTAGGAGCCCATTAATACAATAGGGTTGATTCATGGCTGTGCGGCAAAAACCTCAAAATCGTGGCTGTTTCCACATGCGCAAACTTGCACCTCAGTGCACGATTCATGGCACCATGCGCATCGCACCAAATGGCATGCGTGAAGTGCGAGCGCAAGTTTCTGACTCATGCGCAAACTTGTGCATGAAATTAGGCTCTCTTTAGGCAGGAAAGGTCCAGCTACCTGTGCATTTTGCAGGCTAAGCCATTCGCTAGTCTCCATGGCCCCTATGTTTTTCCCTGTCCTTACTGTTTAGCAGTGGCAAATTTGTCTCTCTAGCTTCTGTGTTTGATGCAAATCTCTATTCTCAAATCTGTAGTGGATTCTCTGTGGCACCCGTGTTCTCCTTGTTTTTATGTGTAGTGTTTTATTTGGCAACATCTTGATTCCTGTTGACCTAATATTTGATTCCTAATGTTATCTATATCCCTCCCGTCTGTTTAGTTCATTAGTGCTTAATAAATTAGCTACTAACGTATTGATTTTTTTTTCTATTTAATTTTAGCCAAATATCTACCTTTTTGGTTCTTTTTACTTAAAACAATATTATATTTGTCATCTTTTCAAACTATTCTAAGTATTAAAAAAAAAATGACACTTTCATTCATAATAAACATGTTGGCTATCGCCGGCATGTGTTTAATGAATGAAATAAGCAGACCATTTAGTGAAGTCAGCATTTTCCTCCTGCTTTTTGCTGGAGGAAAATGGAGCATGAAACAGACATTTGCGCACACCTCCAAACAAGCCCTAAATCGCACTCAAATTTATTCTTGGGAGTAAATTTACGTATGAAATCTTACTCCATGCACAGAAATAGGCATACAAAAAAATTGTCCCATGGGGAAAAATGGGAGTAAAAGATTTTTGCAGATGAAAAGTGTCCGCAAATGCACACTGCCATGAAATTGACCCTAATATGTCAGAGCCATATTACATCTTGACCCAGCACCCAGGATTTTTACATGCTGTTGTTCAAATCTCACAGCACTGGGTCCTATTTTATTATAAATGAAATGCCCTCTCCTGAGGTCCTGATCTGATGATATAGGAGCTCATAAATAGAATGTTCAAAAACAAAAGACTAGGGGGGCCCTGAAGCTGCCTCACCAGAAACCCGGAGGGATGGCTGCACACACTAGCATTGTGTAAAAATGTTACATTTATTGATACAAATGCCTCTTAATGCAAATGACAAGTGTGATACACACTAGAACTACAGTACAAGACAAATACAAGGCTGCTGGGATAGGTATCAAATTAATATAAACTGGGTACAAAAAAATGCACTAAAAGTGCCAATGCCTACAATCGGTCTATGCTGGCATCCGCCAGATAAGACATTACAAATATCATGTGCCAGTGGGGAACAGTGAACTGCAAAACATTGGATTTTTTATTTTCATTTTATGTATTGATTTAATTGGATTATATCCATGGTTAAGCTTTGCCTATTATTGTACAATATGTATGTATGTCTTGGGCTAACCATAATATAATGTGTTCGGGTCATGTTTTATGTCTTAGGGGGATACATTATAGTGAAACACTCACTGTGCTGTATCGAGCACAGTGCAGGGACACTGCCCCTCCTTGGATTAACTTCCCCAGTCCTCATATGGTGTTTTTAAATTGTATTTGTCTTGTACTGTAGTTCTAGTGTGTATCACACTTGTCATTTATGTCATTTGCATTAAGAGGCATGTATAGCTTTTTGAATCAATAAATTTAACATTTTTACACAATGCTAGTGTGTGCGGCCATCCCTCTGGGTTTCTGGTGAGGCAGCTTCAGGGCCCCCCCAGTCTATTGTTTTTGTGCATAAATTCTCAGGGCCTGCACCCGGCTTATATCTGCTACTTTTTTGCTGTGTATGCCCACCCCTTTTTACTCTTCCATCCAGTCCAGGCCGTCCCGATATCTTCACGATTGGGTGTTCACCCCTAGGAGGCGCTTGACTGCAAGATCAAAGATGTAGCTATTCCCGGCCCCCTATAAAGGCAGCTGCCCCTCTGTCATTCCCCAGTTGTTTGTTCATCTTGCAGTTGGCTGCATAAGATCGTTACTCACTCTCTCTCAGAATTTGGCAGCAGAGCGGGGCCACCTAGCCTGTCAGACGCTGCAGGACCCTATTCCCGTGGATCTCTTCTGACCCATTCCTGCCTCCCAGCCCTTGGCTGCTACAGGGATCCATCACGGTAGGGTGAACACCGGGGTCTGTGGCATTTGGCAGAGCACATGACCTTCTTATTAAAAGGTAGTCGGCCACAGGCTTATGGTGAGCCTGATGGGGAGCCACTCATATATATTTTTATTTATGTCCCTCCCTGCCCACTGCTTTATTTTTGTGTGTGTGCTGCATGTGTTTGGTGCGACTGGAGCACTGAGAGCTCCTCACTGGCTGTGCAGCGAGGAGCGGTCTCCGCTCTCCTTAGCTTACCTCCCTGCGTTCCCCCGTCGGTGCTGGCCGGGGCGCGCGCCTCTCGCCGGCAGTCGCTCCCCGTGGCCTCCTCCGCACCGCCGTGTGTGGCGCCTGCTGAGGTGGGGGGGAAGGGGGATCGCCGCCATGACAGGCAGCGTTCTTGTCGTCTGGATGAAGCAGCGCAAGACAGAGAGTGTCGGCGTATAGCTGACGTCGCACCGGTGACGCCTCCCGAGGATCCTTCGAGAAATCGCTTCTGTTAGCGAGACGCACTGCTGGGACCTCGGTACTGGGAGACAGGCACTCGGGTTTTCTCTTTGCTGCGGAGCGTTGACAGTGATCCCTCTTCTGGTTGCGATGTCCTGAGTCCCTCTTTTTGACTTAGTTTGTTGCATGTATGCCCTTGTCTTCTATGTTAAGGTATGACATGGGGTCTTTTTGTAATTGCTCTCTCTCTCTCATTTTTGTTTTAGATCGTGGGCTAAGGTTGAGGGTTGTGGTTCCCCTTGGTCCCCATTTTTAATTAGAGGGATCGGCTATTAGGCTTAGGCCGTTAGCATCTAGTAGCCTTATTGAATATTACTATTCATAATCACCATAATGGAGGCATCAGGGGATAGTGAGCCGGGCGCCCTATTTGGGCAGGACAGGCTCTGGGCGGATTCAGCACTGTTTATCCCACTTGTGCCAGAGGCATTGCTTTGGACCATGAGTGGGCGGTCGCTCCTGACCCTAGCCCTGTATTACCGTCAGCCTCTCCGGACCCCCCGCTGCTGCAGTCGACCCCTAATGAAGGGGGAGCCAGCAAGGGGTCTCATGCTGATTTTGCGCACCTGCTGGCTAGTCTCGAGAAGCGGATCTCGTTGACAGCCCATAAGAAGGCCTCGAGTAAGAAGCGGCATCTGGAGCCGATTTACTCGGATGATGATTTCAATGCTTGGGATCTGCGGAGGAAGGTGAGTTGCCAGATGATTCACATTCAACGGTGGAGTTTTCCGCTGGTGACGACAGCATCTCTGGTTCCTCCTCAGACGAGGATTCTTGCCTCCCGGATGATACGGAGAGTTTGCTCTCTTCTGTGTTTGATACCCTACACATTATTCCTCCCAGAGCGGCTAAGAGGAAGCAGGGTGATTTTTCTCTGCCTGAGAGGCAAAGACTGGTGTTCCCTGAGCAGCCTCATTTTTCTAACATGATCCTTAAGGAATGGGAGAGGCCCAACAAGTTTCCATTGGTCCCTAAGGGCCTGGATAGGCGGTACCCTTTTCCTGCTGAATTGGTTCGGCTATGGTGTCACCCTCCTGAGGTGGACCCTCCCGTGTCGGGCTTGCCCAATACCACTGTTATGTCATCACCTGACAATGCTTCATTAGGTGACCCTGCAGACAAGAGCATGGATCAGCTGGTCTGCCATGCTTTCATCTTTGCGGGGGCTCTCTTTCATCCTGCGTGTGCCTCGGCGATCGTTTCACTAGCCAACAGGAGAAAGGTGAGACACCTGGTGGCTAGGGCTAAGACTCACAAGTGGGCGGAGGAGTATAAGGAACTCAAGGCCTGCTTGGATTTCATTGGCTTTGTTGTTACTGCCATGGATGATGTGGCTGATGCGGCTGTCAAGAGGTCCCTCACAAGTCTACCCTTTGTGGGAAGCCGGCTGTTTGGGGAGCGCCTGGATCTCTTGGTCAAGGATGGTAAGCTCCCTCAGAGAAGAAGGCCTGCTCGGTCCTTTCGGAACCCCTCTTCCTATAGGTCCTTTCGGGGAGGAAGAGAATCTTAATTTCCAGATGCCCGCAGAGATACTTAGGGCAGAGGTAGGCCCCGCAGCCGGCCCAACTCCTCCTGGGGAGCTAAGCCCAAACCCCCAGCCAAGCCTACTCAGGCATGAGAGCGCGCCCTCACCCATACGGGTGGGGGAACGGCTTCTGCTGTTTGCTCAGATCTGGAGGCGTCACGTCTTGGATCGGTGGATTCAGGAGGTGGTGTCCTCAGGTTACAAGATAGAGCTGGCAGCCAGGCCTCCCACAAAATTCCTCCGTTCAAGGATATCCCGAAACCCGCTAAAAGCTCAGGCTTTGATAACGGCTGTTCAACACCTCCTGTGGATAGGTGTGATTTGCCCGGTGCCCCCGCAGGAACAGGGTCAGGGGTTCTACTCCAACCTGTTCATGGTTCCCAAGAAGGACGGAACACTACGGCCGATCTTGGACCTGAAGGGTCTCAACTAGTTTGTAAGGGTCAGACATTTCCGCATGGAAACATTGTGGTCGGCGGTGAAATCGCTTTGGCCTGGCGACTTCATGACCACGGTGGACATCAGGGACGCCTGTCTGCACATCCTGATTTTCCAAGGACATCAGAAGTTCTTGAGGTTTGCACTGGAGGATCAACGTTACCCGTTTTTAGCTCTCCCATTCGGCATATCCTCAGCCCCCGTGTGTTCACCAAGGTGCTGGTGGGCATCATGGTTCGTGTTTTACCATATCTGGACGATTTGCTGATTTGCTGATTTCGACCTGGTCCCTTCAGGAGGCCGAGAGCGAGCCGAGAGCGATCGGACGGTGCTGTCAACCCTGGAAGCCTTCGGTTGGGTAATCAATTATCCCAAGTCATTTATCACGTCTTCAACAGTGAGATCCTTCCTGGGATAGACACCGCCCAGGTCAAGGTTTTTCTGCCACAGCAGAGGGTTTTGGGTCTCCAGACGCAGGTGCAGGCCTTGCTGTCTTATCAACAGCCGTCGGTATGTCTGGGGATGAGATTGGTGGGCCTAATGGTGTCATGCTTCGAGGCAGTACCCTTCGCCCAATTTTACATGAGACCTCTACAATTGAACCTGCTGACTGGCTGGAATCAGGCGCAGGAATCTCTGGAACAAGGATTTTCGCTGTCCCCCCCGGGCCAGGCAGTCCCTCTTGTGGTGGCTGGATACCCTGCTGGTGGGCAAGTCCTTTCTGACTCCCCATTGGGAGATAGTTACCACGGATGCCAGTCTGGGGAGGCATTTGGCAGACCCAGAAGATCCAGGTCAGTGGAGTCCGCAGGAGAACCGGTTACCCATAAATCTCCCTATTTAAGAGGCCATGCGATCCAGCTTCGCTTGGACAATCAGACAGCTGTGGCCTACATCAACCACCAGGGTGGAACTCGGAGCAAGAGAGATAAGCCGGATTCCGGCAGTTTACATCCCCGGGGTGGAAAACCAGGAGGCAGACTCCCTGAGCAGGAGTTCCTTGCGCCTGGGGGAATGGTCCCTCAGCAGCGAGACTTTTCAGGCTCTTTGCCTCTGCTGGGGTCAACCAGACGTGGACCTGTTTGCATCCAGACACAATCACAAGCTTCCAAGGTTCGTCTCTCTCTCTCAAGAGATCCTTTGGCCATAGCAACAAAAGCTCTGGCGATACCTTGGACGGAGTACAAATTTCTGTATGCATTCCCTCCGTTTCCGCTCCTGGGCAGAGTGCTGCGCAAGATAGCCCAAGAGGGGGTGCCAACCATCATGGTGGCTCCTCGCTGGCCGAGAAGGAGTTGGTTTGCGGACATAGCTCAGATGTCAATAGATCGCTACATCATGCCCGACGATCCAGATCTTCTCACACAGGGGTCGCTGTGGCACCACAATTTACGGACACTGGCTTTGACGGCCTGGCTATTGAAACCTCAGTCCTGACGGAGAAAGGGTTATCGGCCACGGTTGTTCATACAATGATTCAGGCACGGAACAAATCTTCTTCCATGATATACTACAGAGTTTGTCGGGCCTATATCGCTTGGTGCGAGGCCAAGAGCCTTCCTTGCCGAAAGTTTTCTATTTCTAGGATTCTGGAGTTTTTACAACACAGTTTAGACTTGGGTCTCCAGCTGAGCACCCTCAAGGGTCAGGTCTCGGCTTTAGCCATTTTTTTCCAGAGATCCATTGCCAACCATAGGTTGATCAAGACTTTTTTCCAGGGAGTTACCCATGTCCGGCCACCGCGTAAGTCAGTATTTCCAGTGTGGGACTTGAATCTAGTGCTGACTGCTCTCCAGGGTCCTCCCTTCGAGCCATTGAGCAGTGCTGCATTGTCTATGTTGACTCTCAAAGTGACTCTCATGTCCAGCACCGGTTAATTCCAAAGAACGGACCCTCCATACTTTGGATGTGGTCAGAGCCATAAGGTATTACCTGGCTGCGACTGAATCCTTCAGGAAATCGGATTTGCTTTTTGTCCTAACAGAGGGTTCTAGGAAGGGATTGCCACCAGCCAAGTCCACCCTCAGTAAGTGGATTAGACAGACGGAAGTACAAGCATATTCTGCCAAGGGGAAGGAGCCCCCCTTTCGGATCACAGCTCATTCTACCAGAGCTATTGGGGCCTCTTGGGCTTTTCAGTATCAGGCATCGGTGGAACAAGTTTGTAAGGCCGCAACCTGGTATTCTGTTTATACTTTTACAAAGTTTTACAAAGTGGATGTCAGGGCCTCAGCTGACGCTGTTTTTGGCCAAAAGGGGCTTCAGGCGGTAGTGAAATTAACTACATGCTGTTCCGCAATGGGGATCCCGCCCATATGGACACAGATTTTGGATGTCCCAATCATGAAGATATCGGGACGGCCTGGACTGGATGGAAGAGAAAAATACAATTCTGTGAAACTCACCTGTAGAATTGTTTTTGTATCCATCCAGTCCAGGCCGTCCCACCCCGCCCTTGTGTTGAAGCTGAAGCTATGTGAAGTAACATGATTTCTTATTTTTTTCTTGGGCCTCCCAGCCTTCCCTTTTTTTTTTGAGTACTGCTTTTAAACCACTGGGGAATGATAGAGAGGCAGCTGCCTTTATAGGGGGCCGGGAGGAGCTACATCTTTGATCTTGCAGTCAAGCGCCCCCTAGGAGCGAACACCCAATCGTGAAGATATCCATCCTGGACTGGATGGATACAAAAACAATTCTACAGGTGAGTTTCACAGAATTGTATTGTTGTGCCATAAATAGAATGTTGGCATAAGCAAAATTACCTATTTACTTTTGTAGTCCCAGGGAACGGACTATTAATTTGAAGATTGGGTAATTTGAATTTGCATCAGTTGTCCAGCAATAAAGCCACCAACCAGCCCCAGTGTTGGCCAGGTAAGCACAGCACTACCTTCTCGTTAAAACTCTGATTAAGCAATTTATCGTGTTCAGTAAAATTTTTCATTTACATATGGAATTTTATTATACTTGAATGATTGTTAATGCACCACAAGGGCAACGCTGTCTCTCCCACCCCCTCTGGCATTCCATATAGTCCGCTCACAACCCCTCTTGGAAAGCTAGAATATGGGCCGTTTACTTATTAGAGGTCCTTCTGTGCGACTAACCTTTGTGATAGTAGTTTGTCATTGGGACACATATGCAACCACGTGTGGCTCCTAGCAATTCAACACAAAGAGAGCGGTCGGGTGAATAGATCAGGTTATTTTGTGGTGAGTGGACAATCCCTATGATGGAGGCTCGGTCAGTGTAGGTCCGCTTTAAGCATCACGCTCAATGATTTTATTCTAGACAGAGATAAGCAGTTAGCCTCAGAGCCCCTTGGGACATGTGTCTTCTCTTGCCACGTTCTCCACCATACACCCACATATTTGTTTGAGGCCTTTTTGTGAAGATATCCTTACAAATAAATCCAAGGCATGCCTGACTTCTCTTAACACAGAATGGTTTGTAAAACGCAGGGTTTTCCTAGTTGTGAATCTGATGACTGTCAATCATAGGACAAACTTCAGTGTAGCATAAACACATAGTGTATACAGCTTTTATTCTGAATTAAAATAATTGAATCAAAGACAGCGATTTGCCAAGATGTCAAATCTATCCATCATAACCTGTCACTACCAGTTTATTTTTTTGTGATTAAAATCAAGAAGACTACTATTTTGTCATTTTATTCTTTACAGCAGAGAATTTTTTTCTTTGCTTTTCAAAATCTGCTTTTACAAATAGACTTCTTTATATCTTGTGTATGCTTTGAAGTTTTAAGTCAAAACGATTACAGTCGATGATGTGCGAGTAGCAGATGATAATTCTAAACCGAATTATAAAAACTATTATTCTTTTCCTGAAAGGAATCATGAGCCCATTTTATCTAGTATCTTGCTTTTAAGAATATCACTATGAAGTGAAAGAATTGCAGAGTGTAAAGACAGAAAATAGTCAAATATGAAGAGTTAGTATTTGAAGACACTCAAGGGACAAAGCCCTACATATTCTTTAAGAGCATTATCTCTTAAAGTAGACCTCCAACCTACAGTTGCCCTCTGGGTGAAGCGTGATGATAGGATGATCAGCAACAACGATGAATCTGCCTACCGAACTCAGTTTAAAAAACAGGATTTATGGTGTAGGAGCAATAATTTCAACAATTGCATCTCGAACATCTGTTGAGATTGGAGCTGATTTCAGAAGATCTCACTCCATCCTGTGTCCATTTTGTATTGACAGTGAAAAAGTAAAAATGGTTAAAGGAGCTCAAACTGTAGTAAAACGAATAAAAATAAAAAAATATGGCCAAGAGTGCTTATAAAATGTTTAAAACAGCTAATAAATATTTATTTAATATATTATTTGATTATTTTTCAAATCTCTAAAAACGGAGCCAGTAGCTTGGCCTCTTCCATTCAGTTTATAGGGCGGGTTAACCTTTCTTTCAATAGGGAAGTCAGTCTCTCTCTCTCTCTGTCTCTCTCTCTGTCTATACCTGGCATTAGCAGCACACCAAACAACATACCCAGCAACAGCATTGCGCTGCACAACAGCACACAGCTCAACATACCCAGCAACGGCATTGCGCTGCACAACAGCACATTGCTCAACATGGGGTTTGGCCTCAGTACAGACTATGAAGGGTGTGAGCCCCATTACACAGAGCAAGAAAATGTGAGTAATAGAGCTGGAGAGCACAAGTACACCTTAAACAAAGTTGCAATGATCTGGCTGAAGGGGGGGCTTCACACAAAACAAAGAGTATAGAGAATTACAAACACCTGTGAGAAGACAGGAAACACAAAACTGGGGACCCAGTGGGAAGCCATGTAAACACAACAAATAAAAACAAACAGCAGGTGGCTCAACGAGGAGACCAACTTTCTTATACAGAAAGCCCAGCAGAGGCCATTTTTCCTTCATCATATTAGGAAAGTTGAAACATCTTGTCTTAAAGCGGACCTTCACCCTGAATAGGAGCTTATCTTGTATGTTTCCACTACCCTGTACATACAGATTGTTCACTTTAAAAATCATTCTACCTGCACCTAGTGAGTATTCTGAGCCTTTAAACATCCAAGATGGCAGCTCAGGGAGCATCAGGCAGTCTGCAGACAGGAAGTGTCTTTAGACTATGCCACTCTGCATTCTGGGATTGCTGTCTTCTTCCTGACCCTAGATGCAAACACTGCCCAGCTATAACATGCCCCTCTGCACTTTACCCCACTTTCCTCTCCTTAGCGTGTTTGATGGTTCTGAGGCAAGTGGGAGGCCCCGTATCCTAGAGTTCTGAACAGAATTGCAGCCCAGCGGTAAGCGACTATATATTATTTTATTATTTATTATTATATATTTAGATGCTGGGGAACAGTTTTTTAAGGGTTTGGGATTTTCATTAAAGCGGACCTTCACTCTGAATAAGAGTCTATCTATGTTTCCCACACCCTGTACATACAGATTGCTCACATTAAAAATCATCCTACCTGCATCTATTGCATGTTATGAGCCTTTAAACATCCAAGATGGCGGCTTATGGAAGCTGCCATCTTATCAGGCAGCCTGCAAACAGGAAGTGCCTCCTGACCGTGCTGCTCTGCATTCTGGGACTGCTGACCTTTACCTGACCCCAGCTCTGCTCTGTCTGAGCAAAGCACAGCTATAACCCGCCCCCCTGTACCTTATCCCACTCTCCTCTCCTCAGTAAGTGTGATGCTTCTGAGTCAAGATGGCGGCGCCCGTATCCTAAATTCCTGAACAGAGTTGCAGCCCACTGGGGGAAGGAATAATAAGTTAGTGACTAAAAACGTAAAATATATTAATTTTAGATGCTGGGAAACCGTTTTTTACTAGTTTTGGCTTTTCATTAAATCATGGTGAAGGTCCGGTTTAAATGATGCTGAAGGTCCGGTTTAAACACAGTATTGGTAACATTCTATAATGCACCCATTCTATCCCAAACCCATCCTTTACTTTGAGGTGCCAGCGGGTCTGGCTGGGTAACCCAAAACAATAAGAAGATTCACTGTCAAGCCTCCTTGTTTCAAACAAGTCAATATCAAATGTTTCAGGATAACCCAGCCCCTTTCTCCAGAAATGGTGAGTTTGCATTTGAAGTAACTCAAAGGACAATGCTCTACCTATTCTTGCAGACAATCTCTTAAAAAACCTACAGTTGCTCTCTGTGGGCTGTGAGATTATGGTTAATGAAATAGGAATACCCATTATAACACTACCCCTATGAAAAGCCTAAAAGTTAGCAGTGTATTCTTATGGTTCTCCCTCAGTGCAGCCGCTGGTAAGGTATCAACCAATAGGGTTCATTAGGGGGTGCCAGCATGTTTTTTTGGCAAAAAATATGCTGTTTGGTAAACAATATACAGATCTGCCACTCTTTAGAATAACAAATTTCACACAAGTCAATATCCAACATTTTTGGGACACCAGGGCCATAGACATATAGACATTTCTATGATTCGTTTAATGTCCCCTAAATCGAAATTATTCCAAAGGAGATTCCTCCACTTAGTCCTATAAAAACTGAATGAGGTATAATGCATTTAGCTATAACATAAATGAATATCCTTCCCAATCTCTAATGGCAAAATAAATATATTTTGGGAATAAAGTAGCAGCTTTCTAAAACTTGGTTCAAGGAAAAGCAGAGCAATATTGGAGCAGATGTGTCTCCCCAAGACGTTTAGTTGCTTAGGTTTATTGCTCTAGCTTTCCTCTAGTTCCCCTAGCACCAATCTTGATATGGATGCTGTGATGACAGTTTGATCCTTGCGGGTCAGCGGAGTGACAACCTTATCAACCAATACTAAACCGAAGCTACGGTTCGGGACTACTGCCAGCACAGGTCATACATGGGCCAAAATTTACTAAAAGGAAAAAAAGAATGGAACATGAGTAGAAGTGTTACTTTTTGCACCTGATAGGTTTCATCCAATCTTTCTGCATTTGTTTAGGAAGTACTACCACTCTTACAATAGGTCCCGGAGCATTTGCTGTCCAGGCACCAGCTACCTGTCAGTACTTGTAGCCCTGAAAATTATTGTAAATTATATTGTGCTTTATTCAGCTGGTAATGGGGATCTATCCATGATGCATGGACAAGGACATATTGTGTTTCAGTTGCTTGCTGACCTTTCAACATGAGCTCTGTGAGGGACTCCTGCCATGTTTTAGAATTGTGCTGGTTCAGTGACCCATAAATTCAAGTAAATTACAGCAGATGAACTGAAACAGCCAGAAAAACAAAGGTAAGTAGCTTGGGTTGGTTCTAAGTGAAGCCTTTTGGATTTACATGGAGCAGGGCCACCCAGGGGTCTCTGTGGATAATTTGTCCAGTTAGGGATTGGATCAGACCTAAAACTCTTGAGCAGAATCTCCTGATTCCACCAAATGTGCAGTGGTCTTCCTTCATCCCAACACCCCCTGAAACAATTGCTAGAATCATTTGGGACTGCTTTGGCCTCTCAATGGGACCAGGTACCAACTGAACAGCATCTTATATGCAGATTCTAGTGATGAATTCCTAGTTTATTACTGTATAGCATTTATTCTTCCTCCTGTTTTGAAGTCAGTTTCCCGCTGCTTAACATGTTTATGGGCTTGTGGTTTTGGTAAACTAATCAGACTAGACAGAAGACATTACAGATTAAGCTTGCCTCTGGTTTACCATTCAAACAAATATTCTCGAATGAGCATAAGTTTCCCTTTGAGGGTTTGTTGTTAGGTAGGGAAGAGACCCAGTGTCATAGTTGCATACCGGTATATCTAAAGTGCTATTTTCCTTCAAATACTCTCTTGATATATTTGGGTAATTGGTTAACAGGTGATGCACTTTAGTGAGCGCCTTCAATACCCACCAGCCACCCAACCGATGAGACGGGGAGGCCGATTCATTAATAGCGCCAGGTAGCGACAGATCCAGTAGCGTGATTTTCACAGCGCCAGCTAGTATTCGCTGTGCTTGGCCGGGGTTTGCTTGTTGACAGCGACTCAGTCGGTGGGCGGTAATGTTGAATACGGGGTTAGGGGTCGCTGTTTCACAGGTTCTGCGTTGTATGGGTGCGCCTGACAGTGAATGGCCAGAGCGAACGGCTTGCTGCAGATTAATTAACAAATCACGCTCAAAAATTTCTCGCGCTGTGAATTCCTTGTTTAAACCCCAGAGCGCTGGCGGCGATGTGTGTAAAGTAGTTTTTAACCCCCAAACAGCCTTTTTTTTTTATGTAAAAATTATACAAGTTTTTCTAAATATTTTGTAATATGAATACATGAATATCAGACCTGTAATATCAATTCTGCACAATTTTTTTTTTTTTTTTTTTTTTTTACTTAAAAAAAAAAACCTAACATTGCAGAAGTGGTCACAGAATTTTTGACATTAAAAAAAAAAAAAAAAACATTAATAGCAATTAATCCCGATTATTTAAAGATTGCTCCATTGAAATGCATTGGACCACGCCAGGGAGCGCCAGGTCATACCTGTCGCTGTGATGGGATTAGCAGCGGCGCTGTTCGTTGCAGTCGGCTACATGATGAATCCCGCGCTAGCTGACGCTCTCGCCGGCGCTAGCCTCATTTAGCGTGATAAATGCGCCATTGTGACCGCCGCCGGGCGTACTTGATTTGGTAGCAGCCGTTAGCTGGCGGTACCTGGCGCTCGTCAGACACTACCTGGCGCTAGCCCTTGATAAATAAGGCCGAAACACAGGCAGTGGGTACACATATGCCTGGAGTGATAGAAGGCCCAAACCACAGTGCTCGGAGAAAAGTTATGAGGTTAGGTGCCTTGCTCAGTAGCACTTCATTCATGTCCTAGCCGGTAATTGGACCTGCTACCCTACAGTATCAAGCTTAGTTTCTTACTACTAGGAGAAAATTTACTGAATCAATGCTTGTCTGCGATATGAGGTGATTACCAGACATTGATATGGAGGAGCTTGGTT
This sequence comes from Gastrophryne carolinensis, assembly GCA_027917425.1. Taxonomy (NCBI): domain Eukaryota; kingdom Metazoa; phylum Chordata; class Amphibia; order Anura; family Microhylidae; genus Gastrophryne; species Gastrophryne carolinensis. The sequence continues at coordinate 136,226,719 of CM051241.1, read as the reverse complement.
GGACAGTTTGTAGATTATATTAATAATTTGTATTCTGTGAACAGTAAGCAGTTTATAGAGAGGTAGATAATCAGGTAAATTTGAGATAGGCCGAAGGAGAGCCAACTTGTTCAGAGTAGCCTGTACTTAATGAATATAAAGCATGCAAGCTTACTTATTTATTATTTATTAATTCTTACTAATTGTTTGTACACTGATGCTCTTTAAAACTGATACTATGCCCCCATCACCACTGTGGCTCCACAAGGCATCATGGGGGTTTCCCAGTTGCTCCCTGCAATGCCACCTACCTTTCGTCTACAGCCTTATGGAAATATGCTTACTGCGTCCTCCACGCTGTTTTTTCTCTTGAGAAATATCAGCAAAGGGAAATTTGCCATGTACCATTTTGAAGTAAGTGAACCATTTCAAGTGGAACAAGGTTCTTGCTGAGAAAAACATCATACAAAGTGAATTGTAATCAGTTCTCTGTTTCTTAATAATACATAAAACTTGGCAACTGATGGTAGATCCTGCAGAGTTAATCATATGGGTCACAAATATATGCTTCTTAACTTTCATTTATCACTATTTCACATTCCCACACAGAAAATTATTAGTCTTTACTAGCTTTGTTCTCTATATATTCCAAGTGTGACATACACTCTGCTTCAATTCTTCATGACATTTGGGTTATTCTCCAGTAGAACTTCTGCAGAGATGAATGCAAAAAAGGAGCTCCTCCCAGTCCATAAATACCTGGGACCTCCCACCAATTCCCCAGTTTCTTCTCTGCAGGAAGGCGAGCAAGACAGAAGATGAAGACTTCTCTTCCTTGCAGGTAAGCCGGGCTCGTGCCCGGCCATTTTTTGTGCCTATTGCTGCCCGGACCTTTCCTAAATTATCCCTATTCGAGCCTCCCAGCCTTGGCTGTGGGTCCTGGTAAGGGTAGGTAGCACCTTATGGGTGTGCAAGGAGCATTGCTCCACCGTGAGACCCCATCACAAGGGGTAGGCGGTTGCCCGAGTTTGGTGATCCCGGTGTGGGATGCCCCGTCCCTTCATACCTATGGCCAGATTCTGGCTGGGATTCCCCCCTTCAGGGTCCCTTACTTCCCTCTGGGGGGGGGGGGGGGCGCTGGTTGGCCTTTATACCCTGTTTGTTTTTATGTGTGTATGACACTGTGTGTGTGTGTGAGTGTTTTTACATGTGTTGGTGCTGACAGGTGTTTGCTTGTACTTAGGGCCATAACGGTACTGGCCTCCTTCATTCAGCCTGGGAAGCTTCTCCCCCTCAGGCTTTGTTCGGGATCCGCGTTGCTGGGAGGGGGGCGTGGCCTGGCGACGCGCGTTCTGCGCTGGCCCGCCCCCCTCCTCTTCCTCCTCCTTCTCATGAGGCTCTTCTCCGGGGGCCATCTTGGTGCTGCTGCGGCTGATCCTGTGTGCTCCTGGCCGGTAAGGGCCTGTTGGCCACTTCCTTAGCTTATGCGGGGGCCCCTCTTTAGCAGGGGGGCCTCCTGTTTTTCTTGCATGTGTGTCTATGGATATATGTTAATATATATATATATATATATATATATGTATATATTGTGAGGCAATTTTGACTTAGATGCTTCATTGTGTGTTTCAGATTGCATCGTTTATGTGCATGATAAGGGGATCCTCCTAGTCCCGGGGTCCCTAGTCTTAATATAGATCACCACAAATCCTCCCACTGGGACTTTTAAGGGGCATCCCGGGTTGCTTATTGCTTAAATTCTCTGCGGTCTTGCGACTGACCACAAAAATCACCATATGGAGGCTCCGCAGGATACCGGGCTCTGGCTCCCTCTGGGACAATCCCGGCCATGTGTGGGTTGTGGGGCATCCCTTATGGGTGAGAATGTGCTTATTTGTATACCATGTGCACAAAAGGCCATATCGCGGCAGTCGGGTGCCCAGCCTTCTGGGTCTGCGCCCCCCCGCTTCATCACCTTCCCCTCCCCGCCTTATCCGTACCCCAAGTGACATTGGTGCAAGCGGGGAGTCGCATTCCGATGTTTGTGCTAGGTTGGCCAGCATCGAGAAATGTATGGTTAGCGCGGTGGGCAAGAAGGCCCAGGCTAAAAAGAGACATTTGTCATCGGTCCAGGCGACTTGGGATATTGATGATGATTCATTTGATATGTCAGATTATTCCCCGTTGGAGGAGGGGGAATTGTATGAGGAGTCAGAGGCTGAAGATGTACAGTTTGGCGAGGCTGATGTTGGGCAGGCGCTGGGGGATGCTGTTGACACGGCCACGGTTTTGTCACATCTCTTGGAGGTTTTGGATATTGCGCCGCCTGAGGCACCTCCTCTCAAGTAGGGGGAATTTTTGGGGCCCACAAGCCTCGTTTGGAGTTCCCTACCCAGGGTAATTTTGATGCACTGATCCTTAGGAAATGGGAGAAACCTAGTCGGCTTCCGGGTGTTCCTCAGGGATGGGATAAGAAGTATCCTTTCCCGGTGGAAGCGGTTAGGCGCTGGGCTTCTCCTCCCGAGGTCGATGCGCCAGTTTTGGGGTTGACCAACTCCTCCGTGCTTCACACCCCAGACGCCACTTCCCTAAAGGATGGTGAGGATAGGCGCCTTGGTCAGATGGCATGCCATGCCTTTGCCAGTGTTGGTTCGGCTTTGCGGCCTGTTTGTGCATCTGCGCTAGTGGTGGTGGGTGCTAGGTCTCTGATTAGGGACTGGTTAAATGACGCTCACCTTGATCCGGCCAGCGCTGAGTTCACTATGCTTAAAAGATTTGAATTGTTCATGGATTTTGTCTTGGCTGCTATGGAAGACACTATTGTTATGTGTAGTAGGACTTCAGCCTTATTGGTGGCCATGCGCCGCTCGGTATGGCTCCGTCAGTGGACGGCGGACTCTGCGGCCAAGAAATCGCTCACAGCTCTTCCCTTCTTGGGTACGCGGCTGTTTGGAGATAAGTTGGATGCTGTGGCAAAGGGAGGTAAGTTACCTCAGCGGAAGAAACAGCGCCGTCCCTTTCGGGGGGCAGGCTCTTTCAATCCTTCCATTCGGGGTGCCAGAGCTGGTAGAGGTTTGGCCTTCTCAGGTGTCAGAGGCTCTTCCTGGAACAGGGGCAGAGGTCGGGCCCGTCCCGCTTCTGCCTGGGGTTCCAAACCCAGGCCTGCGGGTAAACCAGCTCAGCAATGAAGGGGCGCCCTCACCCGCTCGGGTGGGGGGACGGCTGCGGCTCTTCTTCCAGGTTTGGGCTCGGGAGGTCACAGACAATTGGATCTTGGAAGTGGTCTCCTCCGGGTACAAACTGGAGTTCGAGTACTGGCCTCCTCCAAGATTTTTAAGGTCTCGGGTGCCCTTGGACCCTCAGGTGGCACAGGGGCTCCTGTTAGCAGTAAAAAACCTTCTGGACATGGGAGTTGTATGCCCGGTGCCTCCGTCGGAGAGAGGCAGGGGTTTCTACTCCAATCTTTTCACGGTTCCCAAGAAGGAAGTTTCTGTAAGACCCATTCTGGACCTCAAGGTCCTCAACAGATTCATCAGAATCAAGAAGTTCCGCATGGAGACTCTGCGCTCAGCCATCAGTTCCCTTCATCAAGGGGATTTCATGACATCCATAGACATCAAGGATGCATATTTGCATGTTCCTATTTTTCCAGCGCATCAGAGATTCCTCAGGTTCGAGGTGGACTATCAACATTTTCAGTTTGTAGCCCTTCCCTTCGGGTTGACCTCAGCGCCGAGGGTCTTCACCAAGGTTCTGGCGGGCATAATGGCCCTATTCAGAGCTCAGGGAATTCGCATTGTGCCGTATCTGGATGACCTATTGATTTCAGCTTCTTCCCTCCGTCAGGCGGAGCTGGACACCCACCAGGTGGTGTCGACCCTGGAGAGGTTCGGGTGGGTGATCAACCGCCCCAAGTCCTCTCTCTCACCATCACGGGTGATTTCATTCCTGGGCATGAATCTGGATACCATTCAGGCCAGAGTGTTTCTACCCCAGACCAAGGTGCAGGGGATTCAGGATCTGATCCGCCTTCTTCTGGCCAATCCTTGCCCCTCTATCCGACAGGGGATGAAACTGGTGGGATTGATGGTGGCCTCCTTCGAGGCGGTCCCATTTGCGCAGTTTCACATGAGATCTCTTCAACTTCATCTATTGACGCATTGGGACAGGTGTCCGCTGTCATTGGATCAACCGTTCAAGATGTCTCCCGGGGTTCGGCAGTCCCTTCGGTGGTGGCTGGAGTCGAGCAACCTGTTGAGGGGCAGATCCTTTCTGGTTCCTCGCTGGGAGACGGTTACCACGGATGCCAGCCTGTCGGGCTGGGGAGGTTTCTGGAAAAGTCATCAGTTCAGCGGGGTGTGGGGTCCTCAGGAGGCTCACAACCCCATCAATGTCTTGGAGCTCAGAGCCATCCGGCTTGTCCTGTCACGGCTGACGTCGCACTTACAGGGTCTTCCGGTTCAGATTCGTTCAGACAATTGGACGGCGGTAGCCTACATAAATCACCAAGGAGGGACTCGCAGCAGGAGTGCCCTCAGGGAAGTCTTTCTGATCCTGCATTGGGCGGAGAGCAATGTTCCTTGCATTTCTGCAATCTACATTCCGGGAGTGGAAAACACGGAGGCGGACTCCCTGAGCAGGGGGTTCTCTCGCCAAGGAGAGTGGTCCCTCAACCCCGGGGTTTTTCGGGTTCTTTGTCGCAAGTGGGGGACTCCGGAGGTGGATCTCTTTGCCTCACGGCACAATCACAAACTCCCGGCCTTTGTGTCTCTATCTCAGGATCCTCTAGCTCTGGCAGTGGATGCCTTGTCCCTTGCTTGGAAGGATCTGGGGTTTCTGTACCTGTTTCCTCCCTTCTCCATGCTGGACAAGGTAGTTTGCAAACTGGCTCTGGAGGGGGCACCAGCAATTCTGGTGGCTCCAAGGTGGCCAAGAAGGGTTTGGTACGCAGACGTTGTAAGGCTGGTGGTAAATCAGTACCGGCTTCCCATGTTTCCGGATCTGTTATCTCAGGGTCAACTACGTTGCCCCAATTTACAAACGCTGGCTTTGACGGCTTGGCTGCTGAAACCTTCATTTTGAAGGAGGAAGGTTTGTCTGAGGCTGTGGTTCAGACCTTTATTAGAGCTAGGAAGCGTTCCTCTTCTGGCATTTACTATAGGGCTTGGCGGTCCTATATTGACTGGTGTGAGGCTAGGGCCTTGCCTTGCAGGGTGTTTCCAATCCCTAGGATTTTGGAGTTTCTTCAACACGGTCTGGATCTTGGGTTCCAGCTTAGTACCTGGAAAGGGCAGGTCTCTGCTCTGTCTGTTTTTTTCCAAAGATCTTTTGCCTTACACCCACTGGTTAAGACTTTTTTCCAGGGGATCACTCATGTTCGACCCCCTCGGAAGGCTATGGTTCCTGTTTGGGATTTGAATTTGGTTCTTTCGGCTCTCCAGGGTCCTCCTTTTGAGCCGTTACAGGATATTGCTCTTTCTGTTTTCACTCAAAAGGTTGCTTTCTTGGTGGCTATTACCTCTGTTCGGCATGTCTCTGAGTTGGCGGCTCTGTCGATTCAGGCCCCTTACTTTGAAAGACACCAGGACAAGGTGGTCTTTCGCTTTAAGCCAGATTTCCTTCCTAAGGTGGTTTCTGCTTTCCATCTCAATCAGGATATTGTTCTCCCTTCCTTGTGTCCTAAGCCTAGCAATGACAAGGAGAGGGTTTTGCACAATGTGGTTCGCTGTGTTAAGTACTATTTGGTGACTACTTTTTCTTTCCGCAAGACGGATGCCTTTTTCGTGGTGCCCTGCAGGCCCAGGAGAGGTTTGGCGCCCGCCAAGTCTACCATAAGCAAATGGATTCGTCAGGCCATTGTTGGGGCCTTTTCTGCTAAGGGGAGGACTCCCCCTTTTAGGGTCACTGCGCATTCTACTCGTGCTGTTGGTGCGTCCTGGGCTTTTCAGCACCAGGCTTCTGTTGAACAAGTTTGTAAGGCTGCTACTTGGTCTTTCGTTCATACTTTTTCCAAGTTTTACAAGGTTGATGTGCGGGCTTCAGCGGATGCCGTTTTTGGCCGCAAGGTTCTGCAAGCTGCAGTGGTTTAAGTTGGTGCATTCTTTACTGTTTATGGTTCCCACCCATGACGGGCACTGCTATTGGATATCCCAAATGTCATGAAGAATTGAAGCGGAGTGTATGTCACACTTGGAATAATACCGTTTTGTGATTACTCACCTTTAAAACGGATATTATAAGTGTGACATACACTCCGTTTCACCCACCCTTTTTTGGTATTCTGGATTCTTTATATGGTGAACCATTGTTTCTTGGTTGTTAGTATTGTTATATTTGGTTCTTCCTGGTCCCCTTACTGCTGTCTTACACTGGGGAATTGGTGGGAGGTCCCAGGTATTTATGGACTGGGAGGAGCTCCTTTTTTGCATTCATCTCTGCAGAAGTTGCCCTCTACTGGAGAATAACCCAAATGTCATAAAAAATTGAAGCGGAGTGTATGTCACACTTATAATATCCGTTTTAAAGGTGAGTAATCACAAAACGGTATTTTTAAAGGTTCCAAGCCTTTTTAGGAAAAAACATATTATGCTGTTATGCGTATGAATGTCTAATAGCAGGCAATCGCTTATTGCTATACACGGTGTCTAACTGGGCTGTATTTAGTTGCCTTTGTCCTAGCAGGGAAATATTATAGCGTAGACTATAGGGAAGAAAAAAAAAACAATTTATGAATTATCAGACAATAGTTGTATACTCACTGGTATATTCGATAATATTATAGTAGTTTAAATGGAACAAATTCAGCGTAAGTTAAAATTAACAACAGGGTGCAGCAGGGCTCTGTGCTGGGTCCTATCTTGTATAATCTTTGTATTATTGGCTTGGTGGATGGAACAGAAAGTATAGCGCAATTTTGCAGGTGATACTAAAATGTCGAAATCACCTAAACAATATGTCATTCTGCCAATGTTTGGCAGGTGTGAAATACAACATTAATGAATAAGTGAAAATAAGGTACAATAGAGCTGTTGAAAGGATGTGGGTGTACTGATGACCAGTAGCACCCAATGTCATGCAGCAGCTTAGTATGGGGTGTGTATAATGGGGCCTGGAACCTTGGATGCAAGTACAAATTTCCCCATGTACAAATTATTGATAAAAATGATGGACAGTTCCATATCTGGAAAAAGGTAGTAGGCGGATTGTAGAGGGTAACTAAATTATTGATTATGATTGGAGGGGGGGGATCTTTTACAATGAGGGTTTAGAGGAATCCAACACTTTTAAAATAGAAACTGAGATGGATGTTATAAATGTATAGAAATGTATACAAGGCAAATAAATAATAATTCAAATAAACTGTCAGAGGAACACTTTGTTCCTAGGATGGTCTGATGGACAAATGTGCATCAGTTGCACATAAAGAAGATTCTATCATGAAGGTAGTCAACCTTTGACATGTCCCACATTGATTACATAATTCAACTAGATGAATTTCTTAAGTTAAATACTTCTAAAACTATCACATAGTCTGGTAATTTGGGCTTAACATCAAGCCTTAATCAGAGCCTCTCGCAAACACATTCCCGCATGCGAGATAGTTTTGCACCTCGAGCAAATTAGCAGAGACCTTTTTGTAAGCGTATTTTTTCATGAAATTTCATTTTGCGTACACGCAAACAGCTATTATGCGGCTTAATGCAGTTTTAGCAAAATTCCCCACAGAAAAATCCAGCAACACATACAAATTCGGGCAATTCAGAGCCTATTTTTTACTGGAAACCAAAAATTAGCTAGCAAGAGCTTAGCATGGACAAAGTTATAAAAACATTTTTACGATTAGAAACATAAAAGTGCTGGACCGTTTTTTTATGTCATTTTTCCTTGTTTTAATGAATGCCGATCATTTGAACAGGCGCTTGTTATAGGCTACACCATCTTAGGCGTATGCACCTCAGCCAACACCCTGTTGCACTTCTGCTGAGGTGCGTCGACAAAGGGGTGCATCACGCTGAATGAAATGAGCAGAAGAGCCCCTCGGCAAGATGGCACCCTTACTCTTCTCCATGAAAAAGTAAGAATACATCATGTTTGTAAGGACACATTCTATGCACTGCCCAGCCATTCCATTAGTGGTTTCCCACACCTGTACCATAGTTCAAAGCCTACAGGCAGACGCCACAGGAAACGGTCCGACCATTGACTGTTCAGGGTGCCATGTGCTGAATCAGTTGTGCTAATGCACATAATGGCGAGGGGACTCATTGGCCACACAGTGTAGGACAATACATGCATTGGGATGGTGCACATTGCTGGGCTGGGGGGCAGATATGTTTAAAGGTAAACTGTTGTAGTAAGTTTTACCCAACAACACTACTGGAATGTGAGTGGGCATGTGTAGGCAATATAGGCCCAAGAACAATTGTAGGACAACCCATAGATACGAAGATTGTGGGGGGGGGGCAGTTGCACCTTCATTCTATGGACCTTTTATTTGTTTGGTTTTCCCATAGATGGTGATGAGGGAGCTGTATGACTTTAAACCCAACACCCATGCAAAGAGGATGGTGACAGAGGAGATTGCGGCACATCTCAACGCCATCCATAACACCAGCTGCACGCACACCCAGGTCCTCCAGCTGTGGTCGCACACAAGTTCCTATTCTGCGAGTTTGCTTTTCTGCTAAACCGAGTAATTATTTTGATCCTTATTGTTTAACCAAGGTTTCACAAACAAATTTGGAAGGTTCAATTCTTCAGGTCAGTGAGTATCATGGCATAACGTACACCAAGAGGACACAAGAACACTCCAAGAAACTCTGAAGATAAATACATTAAGAGTTATAGCAGCTTATGGAAGCCCCAAGAGGCTCTCAAACTTTTATTGGATACCCTGTTATTTACCGTTGTGTACTGTGTTTGTATATCTTGATAAACATTCTACACCCATTGCAAAACCCAATTTGGCGCAGATATTTTTACATTTTTTATATGTTCAGATGGAGAGGCTGTTAAAAAGCAAATTAGAGGGGGAATTAAAGATGTCAAGCCTCTCCAATCTTAATAAAGTACCCTGATATGTTTTTTCTCTAATCTCACAGACAAAAGTAGTCCATGTGCATTATGTTTCTCAGACTGAGGTTTCCTGCCCTTGACCAAAAATTTTCCAATCTTGACCACGTCCACCAGACATGATACATGTTCCCCTGGCAGTCCTGGGGAGGGACAGGTCCTGACAATCCTGGCGGTGCTGAGGTACCACATCATTATGACTAAGCTGTCTCAAAAGTTGTTATATTAACAGAACATGTCCTGATTAATGACCGGATTTCCACCCAGCTGCCTTGATATTTTTGTTTCTCTCCTATTCCACTCTGTCATGTCCCGTGGGACACCTGCTTTATAGGTAAGTCCGCATCCCCCAATCTCTGCTGCTAGCTTCACCTATAGACAAGCCCCTGTCTGCCGGGACGCTTTATACACCTCACCAGGCACGGTTGCCCCCAGGACTTTGTAGCACAAAGGATGCAGACTTACGGGGAGAAGATGGATGAACCCGGAACGAGACTGGGTGAGGTCGGGTAAGCAAGGGCCATACACGAGTGATCAGTCCAAACAAGCGAGGCGCCAAAGGATGAGACGGAAGAGTAGTCAAAATCGAGCCAGGGGTCAAGCCGGGAGGTCACGGGTACGCAGTACAAGGGAGAAGACAAAATCGTAATCAGGAACAGGCAATGGTCGGTCCAGGCGGCAATCACGGGATGGCCAACAAACAAGATCGATAACGGAAAGGTTCAGATTCAAACAAACACACCCAGCACTACGCTATCACGGGCAAGGAGTAAGTGTGGGGAAACCACCTTTATCTGATGGGAGCAAACTGGATTGGCTGGGGGGATGTGGTGATTGGAGCAACTGTGAACCTTGGGCTGATTGCCCAGTTTAAACTCTAAAGGGCGTTTTTCGCCCAGGAAACTCTGGGCTCATTGGCCCTTTAAACCAAGACTCCGGCGGGCGCGCTGCCTGCAGTGCCGCCGGAGGTCATAAGACAGCCGTGCTTGTGCACGCGCGTGAGCTGGACTGTCAGGGAGGACGAGCTGTGATGTCGGGAGGAGGTGGGCATGCTCGGCCCCGCTCGGCTGCCGGGCAGGGAGAGAGCCCGACAGCCGGCGAAGCCCGCGCCGCCTGCAGACGCAGCGGGACCGAGAAGGTGAGTTGTCCATGACACTACTCCCCCCTTCACAAGGGGCCTCAGGACCCTTACTTAGTTTATTAGGATTGTCTCTATGGAACTTCTTAATCAAGACGTTGGCATGTACATCTCTAGCAGGAATCCAACATCTCTCCTCAGGACCAAATCCCTTACAATCGATTAAATATTGTAAAGAATTACCTACAAATCGATAGTCGAGAATACTCAGGTTCATCTTCCACCGCGAGACGGGGGAAGCTTGACTTTAAAGGTAACGTCATTCAGTCTTTGAGTGATCGGAAAGAGACCAATATACCTAGGACCCAACTTCGGCGAGGGTTGTCAAAGCGCAATATTTTTAGTGGATATCCAGACCAAATCTCCCACCTGAAATGGTGGTTCTTGTGACCTTTGTTGGTCGGCGAAAACTTTATACCTATCAGAAGCTTTCTTAAGGTTTCCTTGCATCTCAGACCAAACGTTCATTCTTTCTCGTAACCATTCCTCCAAGGCCGGCAAATTGGAGGAAGGGCCAGAGAGAGAAGAGGCCTTGGGATTCTTGCCGTAATTACAGAAAAAGGGCGAAAACTTAGTCGATTCGCTAGGCGCGTTATTTAAGGCGAATTCCGCGAACTCAATAAATTCTGACCACTGTTCTTGGCGTTCTGACACAAAGCAGCGCAGGTATTGCTCCAAACACTGATTCACCCTCTCAGTCTGCCCGTCTGGGGCATGGTAGGCTGAGGAAAGAGACACTTTAATACCCAACCGTGCACAAAACTCTCTCAAGAAGCGGGATATAAATTGAACCCTCTGATCCGAAACTATATCTTGGGGTATGCCATAGAGATGGAAAACGTGTTTAATAAATAGTTGCACCAGCTCCGTGTGCTGACGGAAGTTTTGCCAGGGGAATAAAATGCGCAATTTTACCGAAGCGATCGACCACCACCCAGATTACAGTATTACCCTGAGACCGTGGTAGGTCAACAATGAAATCCATGGATATGTGGGTCCAAGGCTCTCTGGGAATCTCTAGTGGTACTAAAAACCCTGCTGGAGATCCATGGGTTCCCTTCTTACGGCTGCATACACAACATGCTTCGACAAAGGCAGTCACGTCGCGTCTGATGGTTGGCCACCATACATGGCGCTTGGCGAGAGCCAGTGTTTTCCGATACCCCAAATGACCAGCGGTCTTGGTGTCATGAAATTCCTGCAGGACGGAGTGATGCAGATGTGGTGGAACAAATTGACATCCAGGGGGTTTCCCCGGAGGGGCATCAACCTGATACGAAATTAAAGAACTAGACAAATCAGGAAGAAGGGCACCAACCACACAACCTGAGCGTAAGATGAGTTCTCTGGGATCGAATCGATCCTTACATTCTCCAAAATTTTGTGATAAGGCATCCGCTTTGGTATTCTTTGCTCCCGGCTTGAAAGTGATAATGAAATTAAAACGGGAGAAAAAGAGCACCCAGTGAGCCTGATGAGAGTTGAGTCTTTTGGCTGACTCTATATACTCTAGGTTTTTATGGTCAGTATACACAGTAATGGGATGTAGGGAGCCTTCCAGCCAATGTCGCCATTCCTCAAAGGCCAGTTTAATACCCAACAGTTCCTGATTCCCAACATCATAATTTTGCTCAGCAGGACAGAATTTTCGTGAAAAGAAGGCACAGGGATGTAATCTCTCAGGGTCAACAGAATACTGAGAGAGGACAGCACCCACACCAAGTTCTGAGGCATCTACTTTCACAAGGAATGGGCGATTGATATTGGCGTGGATCACAACTGGAGCCAATGTAAAAGTCTCTTTTAAAGATAGAAAAGGAGCTTACTGCTGAAGGAGGCCAACTCTCCACAAAATCACCTTTCTGGGTTAGGTCTGTTAAAGGGGCCACTATAGAAGAGAACTCCTTTATGAACCTCCTATAGAAGTTGGCGAATCCCAGGAACCTCTGAAGAGCTTTTAGGGTTTTTGGTTGCACCGATTCCAATACTGCGGACACCTTGGAGGGATCCATAACCAACCCATGCTTAGAGACCAGATACCCCAAAAACGGAATTTCAGAAACCTCGAATATACACTTTGAAATTTTGGCATATAGACTGCTCTCTCGTAATCTTTGTAACACTGCCTTTACATGCCGGCGGTGTTCCAGCACCGAACAGGAGAAAATGAGGATATCGTCTAGATAGACCGCCATAAATCGGCCTAAATACTCACAAAATATATTGTTTACAAAATCTTGGAAGACCGTGGGAGCATTGCACAGACCAAAAGGCATAACCAAGTACTCGTAGTGCCCATCTTTTACATTAAAGGCCGTCTTCCATTCATCTCCTTGGCGTATGCGAACAAGGTTATATGCCCCTCTTAGATCAAGTTTTGAAAAAATCTGGGCCCCAGATACTTGGTTAAAGAGGCCGTCAATTAAAGGTAATGGGTATCTATTCTTAACTGTGATCTTATTTAGCCCCCGATAATCGATACAGGGACGTAATCCACTGTCCTTCTTTTCGACAAAGAAGAACCTGGCACCAGCTGGGGAGGTAGAGGGACGGAAAAATCCTTTCTTAAGATTCTCCGAAATATATTCTTTCATAGCTGTCTCTTCTGAATGGGTAATATTGTATATCTTCCTCCTAGGGGGCATGGTACCTGGTAGCAAATTATTGGGACAATCATAGGCCCTATGTGGGGGAAGAGTGAGAAAACATCCGCCCAATCTGCATAGGCCGGAGGTAATCCCTCGAGACATGAGTCGACCTTAGGGCGGTACAAAAACAGTGGTTTAAACAAAATGGGCTCCATTTAACCAAGTCCCCAGATACCCAATTATAACCGGGTTGTGGAGTTTTAACCATGGAAACCCAAGTACTACAGGAGAAACAGGACACTCCAAGATCAAAAACTCTAGTTTCTCGGAATGAGAGGAACCCACAACTAGATTCAAAAAAGGGGTTTTATAGGAAACCAATCCCCCCAGGATAGGTTCGTTATTGACTGCCAGGACACGAAGTAGATTTTCTAAGGGGATCAGAGGAATATCTAAAGTGGATGCGAGTTGCCAGCCGCCCCACTATCAATCAAGGCGGTGACAGACAACCTGGAAGTTCCCCAAGAGATCATAATGGACAAAAGAAATGTATTTATATGAGGGAGTGGTACCTGATTGCCTAGATGAGTTCCCTCAACGGGATCTAGGCACTGAAGTTTCCCGCCACCGGGGACTTGTTAGTGCAATTCTTGGCGAAATGGCCAGGATTTCCGCAATACAGACATAGCCCTTGCGATCTGCGTCTTATTTTCTCAGCCTGGGAGAGGTGAGTCACGCCAAGTTGCATGGGCTCCTCGGGTGCCAATGAAGATGAGGCAGCGGGACCCCTAGGACTAAATTCTTGACGAGGAGGACCCCACTGCTGGTCCTTAACTTTCTCCACACGTCTCTCCCTGAGCCGTCTATCCACTCTGATGGCTAGCTGCATGTATTCATCAAGACTCTTTGGCTGAGGGAAGTTAACTAAAGTATCCTTTTATACTTTCTGAAAGCCCGATTCTGAACTGACTGCACAGGGCTGGATCGTTCCACTGGGAGTCGATGGCCCATCGACGGAACTCGGCGCTGTATTCTTCGGCCGACCATTTCCCTTGTTTTAAACTCCTTAGAGTCTGCCGTAGAAGCCCGGTCAGGGTCCGCATATAGGACCTCCATGGCGGAAAAGAAGGCGGAGACTGATTGCAAGGCCTCATCGGTAGGTGCCAGTCCAAAGACCCAGGTCTGTGGGTCACCTTGTAGGAGAGAAATAATTAGGCCCACTCTTTGTGTCTCAGTCCCAGAGGAGTTGGGCCGCCGACGGAAGTAAAGTTCACAAGAATTCTTGAAATTAGAGAATTTTGAACGTTCTCCCAAAAATTTTTCTGGAAGGGGAACCTTCAGCTCGACAGAGGAAAAAGGTGCCGTGGTGCAGATAGTTGGCGACTTTCTTGTGTAGCGACTTGTTGGGCCAGTTGATTGATGCCGGTGACCATGGCCTGCACCTGTTGCACAAGTTCCTCCATTATAGTGGGCCCGTGATAATGTCAGGTCCCGTGGGACACCCGCCTTCTAGGTAAGTCCGCAACCCCCAATCTCCGCTGCTAGCTTCACCTATAGACAAGCCCCCGTCTGCCGGGACGCTTTATATGCCTCACCGGGCACGGTTGCCCCCAGGACTTCGCGGGACCGGCGAGAAGGTGAGTAGTCCATGACACACTCCAGGCCATCAGGGAATTAATAACGATTAGGTTAATTCTCGACCGATGGGGCAAAGACAAAGGTGTGGTTCCTCACAGTCTATATATACTTCAGGCTGCACCTCCACAATCCAGTTTCATTCTTGCAGTTGGACTGGACTATGAATGTGTTCCTGTAGTTATTTTCCTCTAAATATATTTATGTTTTCTTAGGATTATAGGATTTTTAGTTAGGAAGTGGGGGCATTTAACCCTGTCTGTCTTCCAGGCCCCCATATCCCACTGGTCTGATGGACCCATTATGCTTCCTCAGCTATGCTGTTTATGCAGGTCTGGGTGGTAGGGGTAAGTGGCAGGGTCTTGGGGTGCTATGAGGTGTCACTTTTTTGTTTTATAAAGTGGTCACTTTTGGGCTACAGTTACATCTTAAGGAAAAGTTGGCAGCAGGTTTTTGTCTGGGAAGCCTGCACGGGGGACCAGGGGAAATAATTTTCCTCTTTTCTTGCTTTTTCCCACAGTTTATTATGTTGTGTATATGTTTTTATACATGTGTTGGCACTTTAAATGTTTTAATCTTATGCCCTTTTTTTGGAGGTGGGGCTGCCCGAGAGAGAGGGTCGAGCTAGGCGGCAGGAAAAGGCAGCTGCTTTCTTCCGTCTTTCCAGCGAGGAAGGATCGCTGCCTGGTCCGCCGCCTTAGAGCACTGTGGTGGGGCAGAAAGTCTTGCTGTCACCTCCGACGCCACTCGGGTCTCTTTAGCGGCTCGTCTGTTCATCACTGGCCGCACCGCTGGGAGACTGTGGTTTGCGTCTTCGCCAGCCGGTTAGCTCATTTTACCGTCCAGCTGCTTTGATAGCATGTCCAGTATGCATGCAAAGGCCTCTAAGTGAGGACAGTACTATTTGTGCTGACTGCACTACAGTAGTACTCATTAAGTTGGGGAGAGGAGAGGGTTCCTGGAGAGACTTCTAGCACTGGTCCCTTGGAACCCAGAGCTCCTTCTGCAGCCCAACCCCACTTGAATAACCAGGGCGATAGTGTCCAGTGGGATATTGCAGAGAGGCTGGCTCACATTGAAAGCCATTTATAAATTATAACCATCAGTTCCAAGGAAGACATTAGAGAAAAAGAAGCATGTGGGTTCCTCTGGTTCTGAGGAGGATATGTATGCTTCCTTTGTCAGGATGAGTTATCAGATGGTGAACTTTCTTCCAGTAGGGAAGGGAAGGGAGTGGTTGAGATTCCATCCACAAGGAACAAACGAAGAGTCTGATTAGTTCCATTTAGAGATTTTAGTCCCTAAGATACAAATATCCCTTAGCTGATTAGGGCCCCAACTTTTCAGGGAGCCCAGAAGGATACAATGACATTAGAAAAGTTTGGCTGGATAGCTATCCAAAGTCGCATATCATAGCAAGAGTTATATATTTTCTGTGAATGTCATTAGACACATCTCAGGCCCCCATATTCCACTGGTCTGATGGACCCATCATGCCTCCTCAGCTATGCTGTTTATGCAGCTCTGGGTGGTAGGGGTAAGTGGCAGGGTCTTGGGGCGCTTTGGGGTGTCACTTTTTTGTTTTATAAAATGGTCACTTTTGGGCTACAGTTCCGTCTTAAGGAAAAATCAGCAGCAGGTTTTTGTCTGGGAAGCCTGCACGGGGGACCAGGGGGAATAATTTTCCTCTTTTCTTGCTTTTTCCCACAGTTTATTATGTTGTGTATATGTTTTTATACATATGTTGGCACTTTAAATTTTCAAATCTTGTGCCCTTTTTTGGAGGTGAGGCTGCCCGAGAGAGAGGGTGGAGCTAGGCGGCAGGAAAAGGCAGCTGCTTCCTTCCGTCTTTGCAGCGAGGAAGGATCGCTGCCTGGTCCACCGCCTTAGAGCACTGTGGTGGGGCAGAAAGTCTTGCTGTCACCTCCGAGTTATCGAAACCTCCATACTGGCAGAGAAAGGTTTACCTGCCAGAGGCATACGGACCATGATTCAGGGCCAAAAGCAGAATTCATCAAAGATTTACAACAGTCTTGCGAGTATTTATCGCTAGGTGTGAATCTAGAGGTTTTGCTTGTAACTTTTCTAGCTCCATTTTTGCAGAAGGGCCTTGATGATGGGGGTCACTCATGTGCATCCTCCCCATAAGCCTCTTTTGCCTGTCTGGGACTTGAACTTGAGTTTTATTGGCCCTTCAGGGTCCTCGCTTTGAACCATTGACAAAAACGTCACTAAGCTTAATGACACTTAAAGTCATCTTTCTAATGAGAATTATTTGGTACGGCAGGTTTCTGAATTTGCAGATTTATCGGTTAAGTCTCCTTATTTATAGTTGCACAAGGACAAAGCCATCTTCCATTTTAAGCAGGATTTCCTTCCTAAGGTGGTTTCCCCTTTTCATCTCAATGAAGAGGTGGCTTTGCCTTCCTTATATTCTGCTCCAGTTAGCCATAAGGAGAGGGCCCTTCATTATCTGGATGTAGTGAGGACACTAAAATATTATCTCTCATGCATGGCTGCATGTCAGCCTGGGCTGCAGTCCTGGATTTCTCAAGTCCGGGATTTTTTAAGTCCATCAAAGAATTAGTCCCGAATTGACATCATTGCATCCTGAGCTTCTCGGTTCACCTTCTCCACGCTGCTACTGCTACTGACGATCCCTTTCTTTCATCAATAGGTATGTCCACTGGGAACAAGGACACATCTCCTACCTGTTAACCCTTTCACTGCCAGCCAGTTTGGGTCCACATTTGGGTATGTCCACTGGGAACAAGGACACATCTCCTACCTGTTAACCCTTTCACTGCCAGACAGTTTGGGTCCACATTTGGGTATGTCCACTGGGAACAAGGACTTATCTGCTGCTAATGACTTGTTACTTTACCTTTTTCATGTATTATGACACATCTCTGTATGTCCGACATGTATTGCAATAGGCTGTCACCCATCACTGTATTTCGTCTATACAATGACCCTGCTCATATAAATAATGTTTGTTTTGCGACCCCCTAGCTTCCCCTCCTGATAACCCCAGCTAAGCAACTTTATTGCCCTAGCACCACCCACCCCCAGCTGTTTGACTGAGCTAATCAAGACCTCTCACAAGTGGTATAACTCGGAGGGGAATGGCTGCATGTCAGCCTGGGCTGCAGTCCTGGATTTCTGAAGTCCGGGATTTTTTTTTTAAACTCTTTATTTAGATGTTTTCTTTTTTTTTTTCAAGACAAACAAAAATTACAGACAGGAAAATCACGAATACAGTCCAGTGTGAGAGACACATGCATTATAGAAACATATTACAGCATACTCAAAAAGGTCTCGTGCACATTACAAGCATATCAAACATGTCAAGTCATCCCCCCCATTAATATAGTTGAGACCTCCTCTTCCCGCAAATTCTCACATCCCTATTATTCTAGTGGGCATTCAGGGAGCCGGGGCAGTCGGGCAAACCACCTCCCACACCAGATAAAGGAGGGTGTGGCCCCCAACCATCTCTCCCCGACCCGCCATCCGTGCTTCAACTTCACTACTGACGTGGGGTGGGGTTATTTGATAAAGTGGACCAACTCCGAATCTGGAGGCCCATATAGTTTCAACTTCTCCTGGCTTCTTCCGGGGGGTAGATCAGATTATAATATTATCATGGTCTGGACAAATGGAACAAGACAATACGAAGGGAAGTTTTCCCTTGAGAAGGGGTACAGAAGAGGGGGGAAAGGGAAGGGGGGGAGGAAGAGGCACCTCATTGCAGCATCCTGGATCACCGGTCCCGGAGGGGGAGGGAGGGCGACGGAATAGGGGCGGGGCCCCGCGTGTCGGAAACCTCCAAGGGCGCTTCAAGTGCTTGGCGACATTGGGGGAAGACTGCAGAATCTTTATATAGGTACCAAGGAGTCCATTCCACCCAACATTTTACCTCCCTACCCTGTACAGTTGTGGTCAGTTATTCCATCTCCCTTATCCTATTAACTTCCTGAATCCAATCTCCTACTGTGGGTGTAGATTCCGTTTTCCAGAATCTAGGGATCAAAACTTTTGCCGCATTGATCAAATGTCGTAGTATTGACTTTTTGAAGATTGGGATAAGTCCGGGATTTTTTAAGCCCATCAAAGAATTTGGCCCGAATTGAGCCCAAAGTGACCAGAAGAGAACAGGCACCAGACTCTGCTCGTCTGAAGAACAATGCTCCTCTGCTATTTTACAGTCCTGCTTCCACTGACTCTAAAATTCCTGACCTCCCAGCATCCGCCTGCACCTGGTAAGTGTCTCTATATCTCTCCGTCACTGCTCTCATCCCCCTACCTGTGCTCACATGAATTTACCTCACTGGCTAAATCTCTCTCCCTTTCTCCATGCACCCGCAAAACACGCTCTGCCACTTTCAAATCCCACAGTCACCTCCTCTCCCTTTCTCTGCTCCTACTTGCTGCTGGTGACATCGCTCAAAGCCCAGGTCCATTTCCTTTGCCTCCCCACTCCTCTACACCCCACAACTCATCACAGACTAGCCTTCACCATGGTAGCAAGCCAACAAACACACGGAACCTAGCCAACCTCTTAACAATCACTCCACGCACTCCCCCCATGGTCACCTGCGCACTGTGGAATGCACGTTCAGTGTGCAACAACCTTGCATACATCCATGATCTCTTCACTACCAACCTCTTCACCTTCATGGCCTTTACTGAAACCTGGCTCACTCCCTCTGATACAGCCTCACCCGCTGCCCTCTCATATGGGGCTTACAGTTCAGCCACACCCCAAGATCAAGCAACAAACAGGGTGGAGGTGTTGGCATCCTTCTGTCTGAATACTGCACATTTAACCCAATCCCTGCTCTACCCTCCCTTTCCTTCCCTTCCTTTGAAGTTCACTGTGTCCGTCTCTACTCTCCCTGTCACCTAAATATTGCCATTATCTATCGCCCTCCTGGACCTGCCACTCTCTTTCTGGACCACTTCTCCACTTGGCTTCTCCACTTCCTGTCCTCTGACATCCCGGCTGTAATCATGGGGGACTTCAACATACCCGTTGACACCAACAACCCTGCAACCACCAAACTATTATCCCTAACTACCTCCTTCGGCCTCTAACTACCTCCTTCGGACAATGGTCTACCAGCCCCACCCACAAAGATGGACATGCGCTTGACCTACTCTTTACTCACCTCTGCTCTGTATCCAGTCTTTCCTCATCCCCACTTCCCCTCTCTGATCACAACCTACTAACACTCTCTTCCCTCTCTACCCCCCCCCCCCCCCCCCCGCACACAAATCTACAATTCTTCGCAGGAATCTCAGAAACCTAGACCTTCAATCTCTCTCCGATGCTTTACATCCCCTTCACACCCTGCCCGCATTTACCAATGTAGACACTGCCGCTTCATACTACCATAATACACTAACTGCTGCCCTTGACTCTGTTGCTCCCCTTATCTACAGCCGCCCTCAGCCCAAAAAAAGACAACCATGGCTTAACACTAACACTGCAACATTGAAACGACATTCTCGAGTTGCTGAATGGCATTGGAGGAAATCCAAAACCAAGGAGGACTTCCTGTTATACAAGAAAGCCCTTCAGGAACTCAGGACTGCCCTTTCATCTGCTAAACAGGAATATTTGACATCAATCATATCGGCACAGGCCTGGAATCCAAAACAGCTATTTAACACCTTCAACTCCCTTCTCCGCCCACCGCCACCTCCTCCATCCGCACAGCTAACGGCTGAGCAATTTGCCACATACTTCAAAGACACAATCGACATGATTCGAAGTGGCTTCTCCCCTCAGAACACCTCTCTCCTGACAACATCCCCCCTGCCCCACTCATTAACTCATTTCACAGTGTTAACTGCTCAAGGTCTCTCCTCCCTGGTCTCAAAGGCTCACCTGACCACCTGCTCCCTTGATCCCATTCCATCCCACCTTATCCCTCAACTGTCTCCATCTGTCATTCCAGCCCTAACATCTTTATTCAACCTCTCCCTCTCCACTAGTACCTTTCCCTCCGTCTATAAGCATGCTGTTATAACTCCACTCATCAAAAAACCCTCTCTGAACCCCTCTGCCCTCCCCAATTACCGCCCAATCTCTCTGCTCCCTTTCTCATCCAAGCTTCTTGAACAGCATGTCCATACAGAACTTACCAACTATCTGTCTACAAACTCCCTCCTAGATCCCCTCCAATCTGGTTTCCGCTCGTGTCACTCTACCTTAACTGCACTCACCAAAGTCACCAATGATCTACTGACAGCCAAATCCAAAGGCCACTACTTTGCTCTCATTCTTCTCAACTTATCATCTGCTTTTGACACTGTCGACCATGCTCTGCTCCTCAATATTTTTTCTTTTCTTGGAATCCAAGGTCTCGCACTCTCTTGGCTCTCCTCCTATCTCTTTCACCGCACATCTAGTGTATCTTACTCAAACACCATTTCCTCTCCCCGGCCTCTGTCTGTTGGGGTACCACAAGGCTCAGTGCTAGGACCCCTACTTTTTTCAATATACACTTCTGGTCTCGGACAACTAATAACCTTGCTAGGCTTCCAATATCACTTTTATGCAGACGACACTCAGATCTACCTCTCTGGCCCGAATCTCTCTTCTCTCCTCTCTCGCCTTCCTGACTGTCTAACAGCCGTCTCTTCCTTCATGACTCCTTCTCGCTCTCTTAAACTAAACATGGAGAAAACAGAACTGGTCATTTTCCCACCATCTCAGTCTCCTCCTCTCTCTAACACCACAATCTCTGTAAATAATCTTACAATAACTGCAACTCATCAAGCTCGATGCCTGGGAGTCATTCTGGACTCCTCTCTCTCGTTCCGACCTCACATTCACTCCCTAGCCACCTCCTGTCGTCTCCAACTCATAAATATCTCCTGCATCCATCCCTTCCTCTCACCTGTCACCACTAAAATGCTAGTGCACGCCCTGATCATATCCCGACTGGACTACTGCAACACCCTCCTCTGTGGTTTGCCAACAAACAGACTGGCTCCCCTCCGATCTATTCTAAACTCAGCTGCTCGCCTCATCCATCTCTCCTCTCGCTTCTCCAGTGCTGCCCCCTCTGTCAATCTCTCCACTGGTTACCTGTCTCCCATAGAGTTCAGTTCAAACTTCTAACGCTAACCTACAAAGCTCTCTCTAACCAGGCCCCTCCCTACATTTCATCTCTGATCCAGCATTACCAACCCAAACGCAACCTCTACTCTGCCTCTGACATTCTCCTGTCCTCCTCCTTGGTTACTTCCTCGCACTCCCGCCTTCAAGACTTCTCCCGTGCCTCCCCACTTCTCTGGAATGCACTTCCCCGCTCGATCCACTACTCTCCATCACTCCAAGCCTTTAAAAGCGCCCTCAAAACTCTGAAGACAAGCATATGACCTGGCTTAAACAACTCCTATAACCTTCAATGGCACATGCAGCCCTACTCAAGCTCTACCACTTGTGACCCTGCCCCCTTTGTCTCCACCCCCATCCTTTAGACTGTAAGCTCGCAAGGGCAGGGCACTCCTCCCTATTGTCTCCTGTGCTCACAACACTTGGTTTTAACCTGTGGCATCTAATTTTGTATTGTTCTCTGTACTATATGTTTTACCCTGTCTGTAATCATACCATGTAAAGCGCTACGGAAGTTGATGGCGTTATATAAATAAACAATAATTATAATAATAATCTCTCTGTCTGACCTCCAAAACATAGGAGAGAAAATACAATTCTGTGATTGTCACCTGTAGAATTGTTTTATCTTCCATATCCACTTCTGGGGATTCAGACCCCCCCCTATCTTCTAGGTTACTATATCTATTCTTCAGATGCCTGGTCCTAGTGGGGCTTGTAAATATGTAAATAGTTGTTCAGCATAAAAAAAAGAAAAGAAATGGAGAGAGGTAGAGAGGAACTTATCTTGTCTCTCCTTTTGTCTCCAACAAAGACATTGGGCTTCTTAAGATGCCTTATCTTCCCGGGCAGCTGTGTTCACTGCTATTAATTTACTGGATTGTGTGGGTGCAGCTGGAAGTATATATAGGCCAGGAGGAACCACACCTTTCAGTCTAGAATTAACCCAATCGTTACTGATTTCCTAATGCCCTGGAGTGGTAAGAAGAGAAAGCAATTCTACAGGTGAGAATCACAGAACTGTATTTTTTACTACATTTGCCTTCTTATCACACACCTTGGTGATGTTTTTTTAATTCCGGGGATGGATAATTAGATTACAGTAGAAATGAGATTGCAATGTAAATATATAATATAGGATTTGACTCCCAAGAATAGTGCAATACAATATGTGATCTCTATATATGTAAATCTATGGACAGAAATATATATTTGTGAGTCTCTGCCCACTTAACAATTTTAATAAAAATGCTAATTAGATTCTAAGCACACATTTTTTTTAAGCTGAAGGCTTAAAAACAACAAATCTATGAATTGTTTCTGCATTGCTCGAAGCAAGAAACAGGCGACATCTGGTCAAAGTTCCACCAAATTAACAGTCACAGAATCTGACATCAATGTGACCTAGATCTAGATTATTAATTGTGCATAGTGGGAACGCCACCATTGCTGTGTACTCGTGTCCTCCAGCACTTTGCACCAAACCAAGGATCACTTTACAAAATGGCTACTTGTGTTTAGAACAGACATTTAAAAAACAAAAGGAAGTATTTATTTACAGTCATTTGAACAAGTTTGTATGACTACAGAGCAAACATTTACAAGATCGTAGAATATCTTGAATTATGCAGTTCAAGATTTGGAAGCCCCAGTCATCGCTTTCCCTAAAAAAAATGGTTGATTTTCTGATTCTGATTGGCTTGGTTTGTAAGACCAAGAGGAGAACTCAACACCAGACTAGGGCCCAGCATTCATAATTTATTCACTTATTTGTTATAGGGACACTTAACTGAGTGTACATATAATCTGCCCTGTCTTTTCCTGGCTTGTCTGGTTCCCTTGTGCCTGTTGGTCCTAAGTAAATTCCAGCTGGGATTGCTCTCCTTTTTGAATCTACAAATGCTGGCTCACCCTCATCTGGAGGTTGTCTACCCTGTCCTCAAGGCCCACCAACATGTCATGTTTTTTGGATCTCCAAATAGCCAGCTCTATTGCTCTGCAGCTGCACTAATTACTCCACCTGTGCATCTTTGTGGAGATCTGCAAAACCTGGCCTGTTGGTGGGCCTTGAGGACAGGGTTGGGGACCACTGGTCTAACTAACCTAGATTAGAACAAACCATGTAGGGCACCCTACATATCAAGCTACAAAGGCAAATGCTGGAAGCCAGGAAAGAAGTGAATTATTGAAATGAATCTAGATTGCATTACATTTTTTTTCTTGTATTACTTGCTGATGTATATTAATGCAACCAATCAATTACAAGAAAATCCACAGTCCTGTCAATTAGCTCCATCTCCTACTAGCATTGTTGGACTAACCCACTAGACACGGACCAGACTATTCTCCATTTAGTCAAAGGCACTGACCAAAGCCCACCATCAGGACAGTACAGGAGGTCCAAGGCTAACACAGAGTGTTTGGTTTGACTGAAGTGTTCTGCCATTTTTTATTTATTCAAAGTAACCTTTGCTATTGAATTAATTAACATCACGCTTTATATTGAGCAACTACATGATTAAGGGCGGTTTTGAATTTCTATATAGCTGAAGCGTAACCTGCAAGAATAATTTTCCTTTTGGTGGACCCCAGGAATCATTTTCTTTTGATAGCCCCACAAATAATTTCCTTTTGGATGACCCCAGGAATAATGTCCTTTTGTGGGCTCCAAAAATTATTCCTTCTGGTTTGCCCCAAGAATGCTTTTTTTTTCTGGTGAGCCCCAAGAATGATTTCCTCTGGTGAGCCCCAAAATTGATTCCACAGTGCCTATGAAAGCCTTGTCTTTGGTTCTAAGCATGAAATCTAACATCCTTATAGAGAAAGTGACGAAACGCGTCAGGATTTTTTTTGTATAACTTAATTCAGATCAAGCTATTTCTCTATTCCTCTTTGTGTGACTGCTTTTAATGGAAAATACATTTTGAGCATTAAGCCAATCATAATATCCCAATGTTTGTAATGCTTTTATTGTGTTTTATAGCAAGAAATATAAATCTGTACCACTTCCATGGTTACCCAATTCTATTTGAGCTAATAGAAAAGGTAGGACAAGCTAGAGTGACATAGACATGCTAACCCTGAAACCCTTTCATTTTATAATTCAGCCTCTTTGTTGTCATGGCTTTTTTCATCTCTTGGCCGACAAAGATAATACAAGCTCGCTGTTGTCAAGTGACAGTTTTGCTGAGCATGTGATGTTCAGGTTTTTACAGACTTACTATGTTGTCTAATATATCTGCCGTGCCTCCAACACTCATCTACAGTCTGTGATGTCTTCTGCTCACACAGGGGCCAATACGATGAGACTATTAATGTGTTACTTTTTATAAGCGCTACAGATTTGTAGTTTACATTTACTGGTAGGCATTTGACCTGCCCATATCTGTAAACTGTTACATATTTAGCATGCTTGAAAAAGACATTTGTCCACCATGTTCAACCAAGGGTCGGGGTAGGGAAAAGTTATGTTATTTTTTTTTACTGATAACAGCTAATAGTAACTGTTAATGTTACTTTCTTCTAGAAAAGCATTTAATCCCTTTTTGAAGCAGTTAGCTATTGATGCTGGAACAAGCTTCTGTGTGAGGCTATTCCACAGATTTATAGTTCTTATGGTAAAAAAATGATCTCCCGAGACTGACTCTTTGAATCACAGAGGGAGTGCCTACTTGTCTTTTGAGAGGATTTTAGCTGAAATTGTTTTCCCCCATATTTTTTGTATTGGTCATTTGTTTATTTATACAAGTTGATTATGTCCCCCCTCAGCCGTCTCCTCTCAAGACTAAACAGATTTAATTCCCGTAATCTTTCTTCATATCTAAGATCCTTCATTCCTCTTATTAGTTTGGTGGCTCTCCTCTGCACCCTTTCCATAGTCAGAGTGTCCCTTCTATGAATGGGTGCCCAGAACTGGACGGCATATTCCAGGTGAGGGCGCACCAGTGCCTTGTAAAGAGGCAAAATGACATCCCTATCCCGTGATTCCAGGCCTCTTTTAATGCATAATATCTTGGTCACCCTAGAAGCAGCTGCTTGGCATTGCATGCTGTTATTTTGTCTGTGGTCTACCTGTACCCCCAGATCCTACTAGTGACTCTCCCAGTTTTACTTCCCCTGAGGATATATGTGGCCTTCAGTTTAGTAGACTACAAAGGCAGGACTTTACACTTATCCATATTGAACTTCATTTGCCAAGTGGATGCCCAGACGCTCAAAGTGTCCAAGTCAGCCTGAAGCTTGTAAACTGTTGCACATATACAATCTTTATTCTGTTTTAAAAAAAATGTGTACTTACACAACCTCTCTTAATGTTTACTAGGCCGGCCTTAGGCTAAGCGTCACTATGTGCAAGATTTTAAGATGGTGCCCACTAGAGACACAGACACAAATAATAGAATGCAAGCAACAGGGGAAACATGAAAAGGGGGAGGCAAGAAAGAAATAAATGGAAATGTGGAAAAGGCATTGAGAGAAGGAAAACAGAAATGTATTATGATGATAAGGTAAAAGAGAAAGCATGGAGAGAATGTGGGAAATGGAGAGGGAGAGAAAAGATAAAAACAAATACAGGATGACACAGAACGAATGAAATTAAAGGTATGTGATAAGAGACAAATTGAGAGAATGTGGAAATGAGAGCAGGGTGGGGGGATGTGGGAAAACAAGGGAATGGAGGACAAAAAGATAGTGAGGAAGCGGAATAGGGCTAAAAAATAGAGGGGAAATTAGAAATTCAGAGAATGAAAGCAAGAGAGAGAAAAAGAATAAAGAGAAAGAAAGCAACTGTAAAAGAGATGAAGGTAAGGTCAAAAAGAAGGAAGATGTGAAGAAGCTAAAAAAAGAGACAGACAGGACAATAGACAGATGGAGAGAATGTGGAAACTACATGAAAAAGGGGGGTATGGAAAGAGTGGCAAATGGAGGAATCATGCAATAAAAGAGAAAGAAGGAGAAAGTGAAATCCAACAAGAAAGAAAAAGGTGATATAGAATTATAAAGAAATTTGCAAAAATTAAAGAGATGGGTGTACTTTGAAAAAAGAGAGGCCTGCTGTTCCGGTTGAACACTCCTGGCTACAGAGAGTTCGGGATGGCATCCTGTGCAACTGCCCACCTCGCACACCCCAAAGGCTGGCCATGATGCTTAGTCTTTCCTCTTTGCTCCCTGTATCAGGATTCCTCTGAGGCAAGGGGCTTCTGGCCTCCCATTCCTGTGCTACTTTACCTACTATCCACTTCCTGGACCAGGACTCCACCAAGGTGTTTACATCCTTTAAATCTAAATGCAATCCCTTTCCTATCCTGAAACCATTACCGCTTCACCCTCAAAATGATTTGCCTGGCATGGATATATTTGGTAGCTCCCACATGTGCTTCTAAACATCCTCTCTCCACCCATCCATATGCTACCCACTATCCACTGGATCAGCACTCCTCAAAGTGGCATCTTGGAATAGTTGCTTGGTACTTGGTCCTGAGTCAGGAACATCCCTCCCACTACCCCCTTCCTGGACCAGGACTACACCCTTTAAATCTAAATGCAATCCCTTTCCTATCCTGAAACCCTCATAGCTCACCCTCAAAATGAATTGCCTGCCAGCAGCTCCCTTCACACCCCACATGTGCCTCTAGATATTTCTGGTATCCTATCAAACTAACACTTACCCTTAACTATCTAGTCTCTTCCCCTCTGCATCAGAACTCTATGTGGTGCCCTACAATGGCTGCCTGACCAGGGGGCACATGACAAAATAAGATCCACTTTCCACCCTTCCTTCTGCTACCCACGAACCACTGGATCAGCACTCTTCAACGTGGCATCTTGGAATGGTTGCTTGGGTGCTTGGTCCTGAGTCAGGTACATCCCTCCCACATCAGAACCCTTAATCTCTCAAGATGCACAAATCTTGGTCATGTTCAGACTCTTTACCATTATTCTCTTGTCTTCTGTTGTAACTATCCACTCCCCAAAGCCAATGTATTACACTTACCCGCACTTAACGGCCTTTTGCTATTATAAGTCTGCTGTTGTTCGATGTGTTTACCCATGATGCTATTCTCTGTACATAAATCGGACATTAGTGCTTTACGTTAATGTATTCCACAGGCTGTTTAATCAATTTAATCAGTTCCTCCCTGCTACTGTAGATAAGTAGGTTCAAAAAGTATTTACCTGTATCTGCACAAGAGATGCCCTTGGTAAGCTTTCAAGTAGGGCACCATGGAGTTATTAACAAACCATTTGTCTGGAATTTCTAAGCTTATGCCTAGACAATTTCCATTTTACAGTTCAGATTTGTACATTTAGGGTCTGATTTTTTAGAGCCACCACTTTGCAAAGCTTTTAGATAAAATAATTTTGGTGGTGGCCACTACTGCTACCTTCAATGGGCAGAGGCAGCAAAAACTAGTTGACTAGTGTATGTAGAATGACAACACCAATGGTTTATGCCACTCACCCCCACGATAAGTGATAACCTTTACGCCAAAAAATGTAATGGCACAGGATTGCACAATGCGCTGGTTAAAAATAAATCTTTTCAACAGCCCAGATAATGCCCAGTTCAATAATCAGGATGGACAACGGACATAGCCTCAGGATGTGAGAAAGCAAAATGGCTGCTGTCTGAAGTTCAAAACATGGTAATGGTTTTGGAATATAGACGTAAACCATGATAAAAGAAACAGGATTAAAATAAAGGAATTGTAGGGAAATGTTTCTGATATTTTTGGTCTGTTCCAGAAATCCTAGACTACCCCACTAGTTCCTGACAATCTCACTGATGTATTAGTTAATTCCAATAGCTTGGATGGATACAGCTTGGCTGGCCAGTTTTTCTTTGGTCAATACAGCTTAGGCTGAGGGATGCTGGAGTAGGGTTTGTAAATTAGGCCTTAAATGTTAAGCTATACTATTGATGCTTTGTACTTTCTTATGGTTTAATACTAATTGTGTAATACAATTGTTCTATTTCAAAAATTCCTTTTGGCAGTTGCTTTTTAAAATAAATAAGTTACTTTTATATATTTAACATGTTTTTGAAATGTATGGGTAATTGAGACATTTAATAAATTGATAGATAGTAAAATATAGATTATCGTTTGGTTTGGGATCACATTTGTACTTGATTACATAAGCCTTTTAACCCCAGAGCAAGCCGACCCTTCAGTGATTAAGAGGTGAAACAAACAAAAATAAATCATTGCGTGTAGTTGGACATCTGTACAGCACAATCTTTTCAGTTGCCCTAATTTATTTAAAAATAAATTACAATTGAAACAAAAAACGGACTTAACGCCCAAGACTGGTAACAAAAAAATTTGCAACACCACGCTAAAGGTTCAAATGAAAATAGTATAACAAAGGAAATACAAAGGCTTTGGTATGGTTTTTGTACAATCAACAATGGTTAATTCTGATATGTATCTGTGAAAAAACACTTAAATTAAAAAAAAACTCTTGCAAGCACTTTTAATTGGTATAAGGAATGATCTCTATGCACAAGGATGATTGGACTGTGAACAGTTTGTACACTCTATCTAGGAACAATGAAACAAGCGGCTTTCCAAGAGAAAGAAAAGAACTCATGATGCATGAAAATGTGTATAAAACATCTATACAGTATCCTCGTCAAATAGAAACAAAAATGAACTTTATTATAGAAACCATTTTGGGAGATTTCTAGGGATGACAAAAAACATACATTTCGACGTGAAACAAATTGGATTATATCAAAGACATAATCTACCTTTCTTCTACCAAACGTCTCTCTCTTCGGTTTTTCTTTTTTCCTTTTTTTTTTTATACTTTTGGAATTTTACATTAACCTTTAGGGATTACCAAACTGGGGAAATGGGTCGGGACTTTTTAATATTTCCGGCAACTGGCCTGCGTGAAGTCGACAAAATGTAGAGAATCGGTCCAGTTTTGGGCAAGCTCAAGGGACGATATCTTGATAAAAACTCTTAAATTCGTGGCTTGATCATGGCTTCCAATAAAAAAAAGTCAAATAAAAAATAATGACCAACAGAGAGCAGATCCAGCCAACCAGCCTGCGTTGTTCTGTTCAATATCACATAACAAAGTCAGTTTACAAAGAGTACATCAAATGGATAAAAGTTTGGATATCAAAATGAAGGTTTGATCCAACTGATATAGATAGCGCTTTCAATGTGCAAATGTCCATTGTGCAGTCTTTCCCAAATATTATCGGTACACAGTTGCTGTGCAGAAAAGTCTTTAATTTTTTTTTTGTATTTTGTTTTATGTTTTTAGTTTTTTCCAAGCCAGTCCTCGGTTTCTATAAAATACTGCTGAACATCCAACTGTTCTCCATAAAGTCATTGGTTAAGTTAACACGGTTTTTACTGTAGTCTTGGCCAGTACTGAGACATGTCAGGTTCATTCCCGGGTACTTGTACTGGGACTGACACTCCAGGGGAAATGAGACCTACAAGAAATCAAAGCAGAATTATTTTAGGCAACTTCCCTACGTTTCAGCACAACACACATCACATGCAAATTTGTGGCTTTAGGGTATTGGTACTATTCTTAGAGGTTGGACTATATCAAGCATGCATTGTGTACAGAGAGTCGATCTTAACTCATTTATTATATTTCTAATTTATTATACTGAATTTTATTTTGAACTTTAATGGACTGCGTAGTTGCAGGCATTGGGTGGTATGTTAGTGTGTCACTATCCCATTCGGAGGTGCCTGTGTTTGGGGGTGTGGCAGAGAGGGTGGAAAATAAAGGAATGCCTACCTGTAGAAGTTGTACCAGAGGTGCCCATTGGCTGGCTGTTCATGTGTGTCTGCATGTGGGGAGGTGTGTATGTATCATAGCTCCGCCCATTCACAGATGGACTTGTGGGCAACATGCATGAGTAGGAGGAAGTCTGGCTGGGTACAGGGGGCTGGAAGAAGAAAAAAAGAAGCAAAATTACTGCTCTGTGCTATTTGTGATGTTTAAACACAATCACTGCACCTCCTGTATCCATCATCTGCCCAGTGTGTCTGTGTGCGTGTGGCCTACTTATGCTTTGCTGACGTTGATATGCAACCCTAAAATAACAGCTGAAGCTATTTCCCATGAGGCAACAGCATTAGGGGGACTGGTGAGTTTCGTAACCTCTAAAGGCTGTGGTGATACAACTAGACTCTATACTAATACCAGTTTAAACATATTTATAGGTTAGCTGACAACGAAACAAAATGGATGAAGTATGGAAAAGTAGGGGAATGCAAAAATCTGCAGCTGAACAATGTGCTTCAAAGGGACAGTTCAGGCAAAAACGTAGAATCAATAAATACTTATTCTCCTTAGAAGCTGCTTTGCTTAGTTCTGCATCTCTAATACTCAACCAGTCCTGAGATCGGGTCCAGCAGCATCCAGGTTCAGCTCCATTGCCTCATGCACAATGAGTGTACAGAGGCAGCACCAGACGTGCCCACTCTGTTGCAGTAAATGAAGCATCATGCTCCAGTTACTATGACAGAGGCAGGGTTGGGCCTCGTCTGCTAGTTTGCTTGAAATGGCAAACAAGGGCCCAAGAAATCCACAGGCGCATACAGGACCTGATCTCCAGAACTGGTATTAGACAGCCAGATGTAAGTGAAGCAGCTGTGAGGTGGGAAGAAGTGATTATTTATTGTTTGCTTGATTTTTTTAACTGTACCCTTCAGGTTAAAAAAAAAAAAAGCTTTAGGCACAATCAAAATCTTAACATTATAGAATATGTGTATTAGTTGCTGACAGCTTTATGTTTGCCTAGTAAGTTAGTTGTCACTGGCCTAATATTATTAATAATATTAATGATACTAATATTGGTAATAATACGGCTCCTGTTAGACCTGTCTTTCAGGAGAGGAACCATTGAGCCGCAGGACAAGTCTAATACCTCTTCCCTGATTGGGCTACAGTGCATGATGTCATCTTAATTAGTTTTGATAAAGGTTTCACCGACAGAATGCCCCTTCCTCATAGCAGCATAATTCAGTTTGAGGATAGCAAAAGTATGCTTAATAAAAGTACCGGTATGTATGAAATGAAATTTTAATTTGTAGAAGAGGAGGTTGATTTTTCTTAATACTTTTGCTTGTCGGTCTAGAGTTAAATTGTTTTGGCTAAATGTGCGTAGGAGCCATTTAGCCATTAAGGGACAATCTGAATCCAAATTCAGTAGAGTGATGGTTTATTGATGTTCAGATTAGACCATTTTAACATGGTAACCTCCGCAAAATACCTTCACTTCATATTAAATTATTTTTAAGAGCAGGGTAATTCTTTATGTGAGGCCAAAGTGTTTATGGAAGGATGAACATTTGGGTAAGCGAAGGTTTTCTATTAAGATTCATCCTATAATTCAATATAAGCAGAATTGTGAAATTCTTGGTGTTCCCACCTTATATGCATCTAGGGATAATGTTGTAGAAGCAGAAATGATTGGCAGAAGCTAAAAGGTGTTAGTGGAGGAAAGCAAGACATCTGCAAAAAAATGTTGTCCACACAATGGAAGCATGTGCTTGTGTGAACCAAATAACACGTCCTGTGACATATTACATTGAAAGGGTGAATGGAAATTGAAAACACTATGGTAAATGCAAATGGCCTGTTGGGTGAAGGTTAGCTGAAACTCTCTCTGGTCATGTTTCCTAATTACGTATTTATTCATGAAGTAAGAAGTAATTTTGGTAATAAAAAGAGTTGTGGAAAATACATGACTTTTGGGTGAAGGTTATACACCAACACTTAGGCCTCGATTAAATAAGAGTTGAAAAAAATTCTCATGGTAGTAAAAAATTTATGAGAAAAAAAAGCCTGAGAATTTCACTGTTGCTGAATCACCAGCTTGGAAGACAATGAAAGTCAATGGCACTCTTTTTTAGTGCCATCGACTTCCATTGTCTTCCAAGCTGGTGATTCAGCAAATTTAGTTTAGTTTTTTACTACCATGAGAATTCTTTTCAACTCTTATTGAATCTAGACCTATGTCGAATAGTAGTGGGAATTATTTACAGTAAACAGTAAAAGAAGTCACTTT
The DNA here is from genome assembly GCA_027917425.1 of Gastrophryne carolinensis. Lineage (NCBI taxonomy): Eukaryota > Metazoa > Chordata > Amphibia > Anura > Microhylidae > Gastrophryne > Gastrophryne carolinensis. The sequence continues at coordinate 136,194,134 of CM051241.1, read as the reverse complement.
GGTAATAAAAGGTAGGGTGTGAGAGTTGTGGAAAACAGAAGACTTTGACATTTTTGAAAGTTGGGTAAAGTCCATTTATATATACACCAACATGTAATGTTGAATGGTGGTTGGAACGATAAATAATAACACCTTGCCTCTTTCTTACAGAAACTATTGGCCAGATATCATTTTTCTGCCATTGTTGTGGGTCAACTGCAAGACATTGACAGCTTGAAAATTGTCTTGCAGTTCGAGGGCTGAGATACAAACTGCTCAACGTTTGACTTTTTATTAAAGCCTTTAGAGATATTTGGGTTTTGCAGTTATGTAATCCAGTGATGTTACATGAAATTATATATTTTGAGTGAAGTGGTCTTTTATTAGCCACGGGAGGATGGGTTTGGGCAGAGTGAATCCCGGAGGAGCATGGCTATTTACATAAGCTGTAATCACTCATAATAGCACACAGTGGAAGTAATGGTAAATGCTGGTCTCTGTATGACTCAGGGAGGACATTTTTAGTGACGCTTATTTTTGTCACTATGCAGACTGACTTATTTATTACATTAAATTAGTGGCTCGCTATTCATACTGAAACCTATAGATTTTGATTAGGTTTTCCTAGAAAGGTGTTATTTAAATGGGCTTAAGACTACTGGATCAAATGGTGTCTTGTTAGAAGGTGGTATTCTGCTGCATGGACACTAGTATAAAATAAAAGAGTAACCTTCGCTACAGAGAAGTAACATTTAAATATACATAATTTAAAATGTTATATTATGGTATTACCCAAAGCAATGTTCTCTATCTTTTGTATCACCTATATATGTACATTTGCATCTTGAACATTCTGATTAAAGCATCTTGAATATTCTTATTATACACAATGCTATGTATATAGTCTGTGTGTACATATTAATGAACAAGATAAAGCACAGGAGGATACTCACTTGCATAGGCAGGTTATTTGCCATGGTGAAGCTAGGCATTGGTGGCAATGCACTGTATGTGTTTGTAAGCGCTGTATCTGTTCTTCCCAACATAGAGCTTGATGTGAATGAGGACACTAGACGAGAACAGAAGATATTGATAAATTAGTTTTGAGGCATATTGTATGATAATACTGGCTCATAAACCATCTAGCTTATCCAATTGAAAATTACTTTTCATCAAAGTACTGATATATTTGTATAAAAAATGTTAAATAGACTTTCTGTATGTTTACTAGTGATTCGACTGGCTTCTAACCCAATGCTTTTAAATTGTTTCCTTAACTCTTAACAGAATCACTACAAAAGCAGGAGAGATTCAAGATAATGTTCTATGCCTTTGTTCCTTTAGGTGTCAAGGTAAAATCCAGGCTAGTAAAAATTACATACCTGCCCGTCCACAGGCTCAATCCCAAGTCCTGTGGACTCCAGCAGTTTGGATTCGTGCCTCAGTTTGGGTCATGCTCATATGCATGCCGGGGGAGGAACGCTTTCAGTTTCAGAGCTGATAGGCCGTAAAGGGGACCACTGCAGACCATGGTTGGGTGCATGTGGCACTCTACCTCATTGGCCTTGGTGCACATCTGTGCTGCTAGTCACAAGGCTTCCTCACGGATAACCAGCTAGGAGAAGTCCATAAAGTGAGTGTCATCAATGTATATGCTGGTCAGTGGTGGGTGCTCATGTGCTTACAGAAGGGGTGGGTAGAGAATGCTTTCTGTTTTGGCTGATAGATAAAATCAAGACCACAAAGGATTTAGCCTGTGCCTGGGAGTGTTTTTTATTAGCCCGGACTGTTCTTTTGAACTTACACTATATCAGTCGGTAGTCCCTCTAATCAGCCACAAGCCCTTTGATAATATTATGAGCTCATTCCTGTTCATGTCCATTTCCTTCCTTCAGAATTAAATTACTAAGAAGTGTTGTGTTAAGCTCTGGTTGGTATACATACCTGGTGTGGTAGGTTGTGGTATTGGCTGATAGACACTCGTACTGAAACTACTGCTTATTGGTATGTGACTGGGTGTGTTGCTGGCTTGCCTTCTCTGGTTCCGCAACTTCTCTTCTCTTCGCCATTTTGCCCGGCGATTGGAAAACCATACCTGAGAAGCAAGAGGATCAAAAGTGTGAAACTTCTATCCAAACCAACTTTATCTGTAACATTGCAGGGTGAAATGAAACATGATCATATTTAATGCAGGGAAGGCTGACATAAAGCAAACCTGAGTGGAGAAACTGTCCAAGTGATAACTCATAGCCCTCTGATTGGTCTAAGACCCTGATCCCCAAACCTGTAGCTCGGGAACCACATGTGGCTCATGGACCCCTGCTTTGTGGCTCCCGGGCTGTCTGAGTGATTGTATGACTATGTAAAAGTAGTGTATCCAGCTCCTCCCTTTAAAACATAGATTTTAATTCATATATAGTTAAAAATTAATGGACACAATTGTGCTGCAGAAACTGGGACCAAAGTCTCAGCACTAGACTAGTGCCGGCACACTCTTCCATTTAATTTATTTGGAGCTGGGGGATTCACTATTGGATAGCAAGTATTTTATTTAGCAGGGGGATTCATTCAGAGTGTGCTTATTGTTCTGAGGGGATTGGGGTGTTAGTACACACTCTAAGATACCTCAAAAATATGCACAATGATATTAAGCAGACAATGTCCCCAAAGTCTTTGGTTTAGCTGTGGTTTTCAACCATCTTTCAGTGTTGGATGTGTCTCTTAAGGACAGAAAGGTTGAGGACCCCTGGCCTAGGGACCCCGTGTAGATAATAATTATAGCTAACAGAGGTTATTAGCACCATAATACCCAGCAATCGCCAAGCATTGGTAAATCCCAGTGGTGCTGGATGGAGATATTGTTTTGTGCACTGTGCGGCACCAGCATTTATCCCAGTTACCAATTTTATAATTATCTTCCTCATAAAGGTTTGTAAGTGTTAATACATAATGCTTCTGTGCCATAGTGGACTGAACTGTTAGATCTACCTAGAGGCCTCAAGATCTTTTTTTTTCTTGTTCGGAATCAAATGCATTATATGAGTTAAATACATAAGGGCTGAATGCTTCATTTTCACATTAAAAAATATATATACCAAGACCCCAAATTACTAGATGGATCAATAATATATGTTATAAGTTACTTGTCATTTTGTTTTTCATTTCCATTGACACCATTTAGTGTGTCTGTGTGGAATTTGTTACATCAAAACCTCCAAGAACCCTTAAAGTCTCTTGAAGTAATTCCACCTAGATATTTCTTTTTTACGGGGTAGAAGCAAACATCTGCAATGGAGATGAAGGACCTTTATCCTTTGCAAATAAAGTATGAAATCTATAAATAAAGCAAAGCATTGCTAGGATCTTCCTCGAGATGACTGCTCGAAAATGGAGCGCCCGTTACACCAGGGTCAAACATCTTGCTTAATTACATAGTAACAGTTACCTGTATTCTAGCTTCTGGCAAATCTATTTTGGCAGCTAATCTTTCTCTGGCAAACACATCAGGATAATGGGTTCGTTCAAATTCTGCAAGCACACAAATGATCGGGTTAGTTAAGAAGAATGCACAGGTTTCACTATAAAAGATACTAAACATATCCAATTAAAGGCTGAGTTGCCCTCTGTTCGTGCTTAAATTGATACAGGTCAGTGCAATGGGGAGGTTCTGATTCAACTAAGTTCCTCATTAGCACTTTAATGGTAGCATAGAACAACTGCTTACAAGTCTCCCATCTATACAAAGCAGGTACATGCATCTTCACAAAATAAGACTGTAACCATAAAGTAGCAACGTTTTAAGGGTGTCAATTCAATAAAATACAATGAAGCAGGTTTGGTAAAGGAAAACATGGAGCTGTACTGTTCCTACCCATCATTATTCTTCTAAGTACTTTCTAATTCTGGGGACATTATGAGGAAATAATCAAAATAGTAGTGCAAGCTTCCAATTAGACAATCAAGAGTAAGATGATTGATGTCGTAAAGTAACCCAAGACAAACATTAAGCTAATTCTTTGATACTTAGTTTTTTCTATGTTAATATTAACAACACATTTTTGTGCATAGATGGCCATTGTATGCTTGTGCACACATAGGGATTTTGCCTTTGCATTTAACCCATCTATGCAGTTAGACAAACACAAGCAGTGGGCTGTCCTAGCAGTGGTACCCGGGGAGCAGTTGGGGGGCTAGGTGCTTTGCTTAAGAGCACTTCAGTCATGTCCTGGTCGGGAATCGAACCTGTTGTCACAAGATCGATTCCTTACTGTTACTTATTGTATGAGTAGTAATAATTCAAGGCATCTGGTCCTTAAAAATGTCATCTGAATTTTTTGAGAAGGTTGATATTGAGAGTCAGTTTTATTGATTTGTTACTACAGATGATCTAAAGAAATGAAAATCTTCACATACAAAGATTGTTTGTGCATAAAAAGAGTGACCCTTTTTATAAACTAAAAAAAGGTTTTAATTTCGGATCGTTTTTAGTAGATTGAACCAGTAGGAGCCCAATGTAATCGAAAAATGTGATGGCAGCATTTTTTAGGATATAAAATAATATTTTCATGGTCCTACACATACACTGAATACTTCTTCTTTAGTCACAGTATATGACCTCCATTTTCGCATCATCATATATAAATTACACTGTAGCTTACCCTTTTCTAGTGCCTCTATTTGTTCTTGGGTAAATGATGTTCTGTTCCTTTGCAGTTTTCTTTTGAGCTGAAGCCTCATTTGCGCCTCATCTGAATCTTCTCCATTCGAGCTGATGGAGTTTGTGTTTTCTCCTCCACCTTCTTGCTGCGGACAACCATCTATCATAACATCAAGAAGATAATGGTAAGAAGACCAAAATAGAGTGAAAACAAGTTGTCGAGTTTTTAAAAGCAAAAAAAGGTTTCAATAAAAAAAAGGTTTTTGAAATCAATATTGACCAGTGGATAAGACACAGCTTTTCTGGGTAATAACTTTTAGGGGGCAGCAAAATATAACCATGTAAAATACAAAGTTATATCATTTATTGGCTAACTCAATAGTTGAAGATGCAAACGCTAGATCTCCAATCCACTGAGTTGGCCAATAAATTATATTATTTAAAATTTGGATTTTCTGCCTACATCAATGCCTAACATGGTAACACGATTTACTAGCACTAAATATAAAAAGCGAATATTCTTAAACATCTTCAGTTGAGGTCATTTGGAACAATTTTTAGATAGGAGCAGGTAGATGCTAAACTAGTTAACCAATGCTACTTTTTTTTTTAAATATTCTTTTTACAAATAACAACTGCAATAAGGCATTCATGGTTATCCCTACATCTCCCTATGTACTCCCTATGTCTAGTCAGCTCCTGCAAACAATTAAATGTTGATAGTTTTGCAGAAAATGAGATTAGGAACTCAAGCCAAGCTTGTAATCTCCGAAAAGAAATATTTATCTAGATTTTTCTATTTGAATTCCCCACAGTCAATTTCATGTTTTAAAGGTTCTGAATTTAGAAGTGCCTGCTTTGTTCTACTATTTTATTCAACCATTGTACGAGTGTGCAATTCCCTGACACCTATTACAGCGAACAGTTGTAATTATATCATCAGCAAGAACAGCCTATAATTGCAGAAAATGAAATTTTATATTTAGATAAAGGGACTGTCCATTCTTTGTAATATGGAGCACGAGAGAGAATAGGGTGATTTCTTAAAATAAAAAAAAAATAAATTACCGTATGATTTTAGAAAATAATGTAGTGACTTTAGTTACTAATGGAACGCATGTATGGTAACTTCGTAATCTTTATAATGAGTGTGTGACTTTATTGCCCCACTTACAATAATTCATTGTCACACCTGTACTTATTTGAATTAATTTGATTCAGAAATTCCTAATTTCTCCCTGGCTAATGCTAAAGGGAACATTTCTTCCACTATGGTGAAGAAAGCTGGTATTTGGCTAGATATCTAAACAGCACCATATACTAGAAACCTGCTTGAGATGGTTTATGCCAAAACCCAAATGATACCCACAGCTTTTTTTACAGCTGGTCTTGAGGGGCAATGTCTGTGTCCATGACCCTACCTAAGAAGCACCCCGCCCCTCATTGTGTCATAAAAGTGCTACCAAGCTACAGAAGAACAAGGCAAGATTCCCTGAAGCTTCTACGTGTCAAATCCTTCTCCTGAACCTTGCCTGGAGCCGCAGTTGTAAGGACCACAATCTGGACCAAATAGCCATAGCTTGACCTGTTCTATGGTCAAAGTTGCTTATTCTGCGTTATAATTTTATTTTTCCCACTTTACTTAAAGGCGGTGCAAAAAATATATGCATACCCGGCTATCTGTTATTTGAACACATTCATCCTAGTGGATTTGTAGGAGATGCAACCGCTCAAACTAGTTAATTATTAGCAATGGCAGATTCAGCCTGCTTTAGAAAACTGTTGACAAATTTGTTATAGTCACTTAACCCATCCAAAACAAATCAATGGGGTGGAAAATATCTAGGTGGCCATCTTGAAGACACCTTTGTTGACAACTGACATTGAAGGGATGCTCTGATCTCCATTTATGAACAAATGTCCCTTATATTCATACCTAGTATAGAATTAAAACAAGTCATACTTGAGTAGATCAGCTTTTTACAGCTTTAATCCTTTTTTGTTTAGGTAGAATAGTAAGTGTAATAAAAAGTGTGTATATATATATATATATATATCTAGTTAGTGCCTAGGTAGAATAGTAATAAAATGAAAAATATATATTATATGTATTACGTTGTTCAAACCAGTCCAAATACTTTTGTCATTATACTTATCAGACAAAAACAGAACTTTCTGTAGTTAAATATTGTGGGAATAAAGATCAGAGAAATATCTGAACACAATGGTGAGACCTTCAAGGGGTTAAGGGAATTGTGACAGAATCTAGTGGAGTCTTTTCAAAACACTTTGAAATGTTTTAAAACCCCAACATTCTCTTCCATTTAAATCGTCAGATTCAACTACAGTTCTAACCATATGGACGTTTGTAGACCTATTGAGATGACCACCAACACTTGAATAGAGGGGGCCTGCCTTTCAGCTGTGCACAATGGTGGCAGAGTAAGAGAAACTATTAAACACTTGGGCCAGGGGGATTGGCAAACTTCCGTGGGTAGAATTTTGAGGACACAATCAGGGACTCAGGACAAAAGGATTCTCTTAAATTTCTCAGTCAACCACATTGTATCACAAGGGGTCCAGTCAACAGTCTGTTCGAGCAAGTATGTTAACCTTTACGCTCAAGCATCATTAATCACTGTCCCTGGGGTTGGACTACTGAAAGCTATATAGAACGTTTTTTTCTTTTTTAAACTTTCTTTAGGACCAAAAGAGGGGGAAAATACTGAAATGTGTCAATGGGGGTAAGTCCATACACTGCAGCTATTTACTCAGCAGCAGAAAAAAAGTACTTAGTAAAGATTAGATGAGCTTCAGCTCACATGCTAAATAACACAAGTGTCCTTCTATTTACTCATCAAATCTGCCCAGCAGCTTCTCAAGTGCTCAGATACTAATTTGTAGAGTGTGTGTTTGTTTGCCGTTGTTTGTGATTTGGGGATTTTGGTTCTTCCAGTTGTCTGTGGCTGCCTTAGAAGCGCAGATTTCTTTTTAAAGCGGTGGGCAATAAGAAATCTCCTTACCAGTAACTTGGATACCACCGGAGCCCACCAACCTTATATGATCCAAATGCAGCAAATGTATTATTCTCTTACATGCACTCACTCTTAGACGCAAAGCTATGGGGCAGATAGATGAAGCTTTACCTCAATCAACACTGCTTAGGTGGAAATTTGGCAAACATTTTTTTCTAACCCAGTAAACAAATGTTTTTCACCATATCAGCAAATTCCCACAAAGCAAAATTCTAGTTTGAGAATACCAAATAATCTAACCAATATGAACAATGTTTGTGCTAAATGGTACCAACGTTTTTTAAGTTGTATCCATGGCATACATAGATTTTCCAGTGTGTTAGAAACCAGTAACATCTTCACAGGTAGGATGGTGGTTGCTTTACTGTATATACCCTACCATATTACATTATGGATACACATTGGATCCTGGCCTTGTGTGATCTTGGCAACTATGAGCAACCCTCTTATCTTTTACAGAGTGATAATCCTGTCCATAGGTTCCTCTTGATACAATATTATGGTTATTCTAATATTACTTTGTTTTAAACCAAAACAGGATGGACTTTGTATCATTGTTTGGCATAGCATGTAAACTAGAAACGTCTTCATCACAGAGGGTATGCTAGGAGTGTAGCCTCTTATGTTGAAAAAGTCTTCCAGATGAAGAATATTGACTTCCTGGATTAGAATTGATATAAAAATAAATACTAGCACAGCACCTGAGATCTGCACTGATACCAACATCCTTTACAATCTCTAGACAAGAAACCTTTTTATACCTGCAATAGTGAGAGGTGGGGGAGTGTTGGCTTATAGCTAAAAACGGGCATGACTCAACAATCTGCTCCTTTGCCAAAACTTTGCTTGGGCCATATAGCACAAAGGTATTACCATACCTCCATTTTGGTCTAGGTTTTTAGTTGCATTTTGGATCAGGTTTGGCTACAGAGCAGTCCCCAGAGCATGCTTGTTGTGTCACGCAGATTGTACATGGATGCTTACTGGAGGTCACAGTTAGTAATTTATTACACAGAAGGTTGGAGACACAAACATTGGGGGGGTGGTTTTGTGGTTGCGGCCAGGTAAAAAAAATCAGTTGAGGTTAAGTATTGGTTGCAGGCCTAGGTTGCTCAGGTTTAGGTTCCTCAAGTCTAGATTTCAGCTCTAGGTTAGTTAGGTCTAGGTGTATAGTGTCAGATCTACCTAGGCTCTTTACTCTACATATAAATCAACATAGTCAATACAGTCAATCTGGTAAATGTAAGTATGTAAAGCCCCCAAGAAAAAAATATCTTCATGGCTACTCTAAACCAAATAAAGCATATATAGGGTTTTTTAAAAATACTCATAATAATACTCTACTTAAAAGCGTGCCCTTAATTATACTCGTAGCTATATAATTAAATAACTAGCTTTTACATTTGTAGTTAAGATGTTCATAATTCTTTCTATTGTATGTGCCTGTATGTTCTACATCCAGGGCAGATGCCTAGCGTTTAACTCACTTCTGTTTGATTATGGCAGTATGTGGCTATTCTCCAAAAAAGTGGACTTTATGATCTTTTGAAAGTCCGTAAACTGGGATTTAAAATGTGGCTGTATTTAATTTCAAATCCAAAGAATGGAACATGGCCCCCTCCTTGTTGCTGCTCTTTGGGAATGTGGGAAGAGGCAGCATGGCCTATCCAGTTGCTTGCACCTAACAGCTTTTTGAGCTCCAAATAACTCCAGTGTGCTGCTTTTTGATATTGGGTTACATATAAATAAAAAAAATCTGACACTCAATTAAGATATCTTCTTTAAGGTCTATTTAGAAAGCCCTAAAAGGAGCCAGTGAATAGGGCTGCTCCACCTTACAGGACCTAATCCATAAAGAAGGGAGGGTGAATGTGTGTCCTATTATCCTACAGCTAGACCATCTGACGCGGTGTATGGGATTTGTTTCTTGGAAGAGAGAAGGGGGGAAACAGGGGGCTCTGGGAAATTAGAATCATTCCTGAGTTTCTTAGTGTCTTAATCAGTGAGGCGGAAAACCAGCAAAATAAGATAGCAAAACCGATCCAGGCACCTTTCAGCTCCAGCGCTGGGATCAAAACATAGGAGCATCTGTTGAAAAGAGAAAATGTCTAAATCCTATAGAAGGCTTTAGACTTATGAGCAAGAAAAAGGGAGCCAGAGAAAAGTATCTCAGTGATCCTTAAAACCACTAAATTGCTGGAGAATTTTCTCCTGGATGGAGATGTCTCTTCTCTTTTTGTTCTGTCAAGCCTTCTGTGTGTCTATTATTTGATTCACTGTTTCATGGTGTTGCTAATATTGGGAACATATTTGTGCCCCTCTGAGACCTCACCCTGCCTTATGCTTCCTGGGTAATGGGCTCTTATGAAGCAGCAACATCCTCGAACAAGGAAAGCACATTAAGCAGATGAGAAAGCCTGGGAGAAATGGTTTAAAGAAGCAGAGGCATTCTAAGAGATATACAAGTTCTCTAGGACATTATAGGGTTAGTCCGAGCTCTAAATGTTACTGGAAAAAGTCATATGTGGCCGGGGGAGGTGCAGGAGGGCATACCACTTTTTCATTAACAATGGTACTCTAAATATAAAATACCAAAATGCCCAATTTAATGTATGACTTAGGCTTCCTGGCTTTGCCTTTAATTTGGTTCAGGAATGTCCTTCACTGAACGAGAGGATTTACTAAAGCTGACATACAATTGTCTGATTTGGACAGTCTCCACCCAAATGTTTATGATTTGATCCTGTTAAAAATATTCTGAATAAGAGATTGCACCTATTTTAGAATTAGGTTGCAAAGTCTAAAACCAAACCCCAAAAAAATAGACGACTGTGTTACTAATTTGGGTCTGCAAAGTCACTGCTCGTAGGGTTATACTAGTGGGATTCCTGGTTTAGAGGTTGGAGGGCTTAAAGGGTGTAACCTCTCAAGTAGCGTTTTTGTATATAATATACCCATACTAAGTAGGTGCCACCTCCCCTACAGGAAACTCTTTTCTAGTGAAGGTAGCTGAAAGAGGCATCTGAAAGTACTGTGTCTTAGTAGAATGTCTAAATTGGAACTGCACATTAAGCAAACATCATTACTTCCTATTATGCTTAATTATTGTGAATGATTTAATTAAGGTCCAAAAAAAACATTAACTTTCTGCACAGTTCTTGCAGAGACCTCTTTACCAGGAGACAATATTGGCAACGTGTTTCAGCCCTGCTTCGGGGCTTCCTCAGAGTGCATTTATATTTTTGCACTGTGACTACTACCCACACATTGACTAAGTGAATATTGAAACTTACTTAATGTGAAATCCTAGGTGGGTTGTATTGGCGAGAATTAAGGTAAATTAAATAAATAGATGCAATTTAATACTAAGATGTAATTAACAGTTAACCATATCTGTCTATATTTCACAGAAATATACGTTGCATTCAATTGTTATTAACCTGTACAATTATTTGATCTACCCAGCAATAATAAGCTGTGATAAATGGATATCTATGACATCACGGAGAACAATATTTAATTTTTTGTATCCATTGTAACCTCTGAGTTAATAGTCACAATGCCACCTTCCATGTAGATGGTGGATGGTCATTATGTTAGGGTTATGTACAAAATGTATGTTTTAGAAAATAAGCCTTTCCTTCTGTAATTTTGTATTTGGTAACTCATCATGTACAGAGAATTCCCATTGAGAAGGCCGTGTTTCCCCATGCAAACGCACATCTCCATTCCCTCTAAAGAGCGTCAGTTTTATTTGATAGAGAGCAAGCATCGCTAACATATATATTTATATATATGTATATATATTTTTTTCTAATTATTATTTCTAAGTAGGTTACATTGGGATCTGTAACACGGACCCTCAGAAATCACATCACAATCAACAATATATAGCTCAAGCTATGTATATATTAATGCATTCTCAAAATGCTTTATTACGCTACTCTGACTGCATCAGTTTACCATAGAAAACGTTATTCTACAATATCTGTAGTAAGATATCAAGGTCATTGGACTCTCTGCCTTAGTCGAATATCTAGCAAGATGCAGAAAGTCTACTTGCCTTCACTTACCCTATTATATACATCCAAGATCAGAGCCTTAACAAATTCAAATGTTGGGCTTGCTTTAATATAGTTATATATTACACCTGGGTCTGTTATAAATCCTCTACATACACTATATAAAGTACGTAGCTCCTTAATGGGGCCTGTATGGACATAGTGAATGTAGGCATATGAGTCTGCATATGTATCTCTACATACATTACAAATATATATTATTTGTGTTTCAACTTGACTGCTTTTCTATATGAAATGCTGGGCAGGTATTGGTGACTACAGTGTTACAAAGTTGGTTTCTAAATAATTTAATAAACCCAAATTAGGTTCAAAATACAGGTTATACAAAATGCTATCATTATGTTAAAGGAGCATCCTCTGGCACTGTACGTGGTGGTGGTGGTGGTTTGGTTTTAGACCTCTCCTGCGGTAGGACTGACCATATTTTTATGAACGGAGATTCCATGTCCAGCCAGTGACCTGGAGTTGTCTGAATAGTGAAGTGACGAAGCAAAGTCGTCCTGCTTAGCTATGCTCGATGGTCTGCAGCTGACACATGCTATAAGGATCATCCATGATGCCACTATTCAGACAGATAGAAGAGGGAGACCCACTTTCCCATCTTAGACCCTCTTCTTATATTGTTTTTCTAATTGGCAAGCAGGCCCATATCGTGTCCAAGGGTCTCCTGTGAAACATTTCCACAGCTGGCCCCTCCAACTAGACGCTCATTCATGTCTCCTTAATGAGAAACAAAACGATCTCTAATGAGCAATTACATAGCGACAGAATTGTTCCCATAACAAATTCTTCTGTGTGACAGAAACATCTATTGTGCGGCATGTTGGGCAGACACTTGGAGATTGCACACAAAAAACAGGTTGTGTTCATGCAACTCGTCTGAACGAATGAATGCCCTTCTGGGTTGGGGTGAGGAGAAGCCCGACGTAAGAGGACCGGAAAATCACACTGCCCTTCTGTTGTCAAATATAAAGCAAAGCGATACATTGTCTCATGCCTCTATGGAAAGCAACAGTCCTTCCTCTCTGTCTGATGCTGCATTATTAATAAAAAAAAGTTTTTGAAAAGTAGCAACCAATCCCTTTGTACCTTTTTGACAAAGTACTGTTGATAGGTTAAATCACAGTGACTGCATTTTGGGAATGCTCTTTATCCTGCATTAAAAAGAGCAATGTGAAATATCCAATTGCAACCAATTGGATAGTATTGTCACATGATGTCAATTATGTGGGGCTAATTTACTAAAGTTGTTTTTTTTCAGGTGAATAAACAACTGATGTTCTTAATGAGTTGCTTACACCAATTAGATTATTTAGAATGTGTATAATAAACCATATATTAAGCAAAGTGCTAGCACCCAGCCAATCAAAACCGAATCAAAATCAGAATTCGCTGAGCTTCACATGAGTCATCCCCCATAGGAATTCACCATCACTGCTCTTCACTTCACAAAAGTCATGTCCCCATAAACAATCATAATCACTGCACTTCATTTAAGTAAAGTCCCTATAACTTAAATCACTATCACTACACCTCATTTAAATCATACCCCTATAAAAACAATCACTATCACTGTACTTTATTTAGGTCAATTTCCTATAGAAAACACACTATCACTGATGTTTATTTAAGCCAAGCTCCTATAAAGATTCACCATCACTGCCCTTTAAAAAATCACTACCATTACACTACACTGAACTTCCCTTAAATGATGGTCCTAAAAATGTGCTATCCCTTCACTTCAATCTGGTCAAGCCCTATAGGAAAAATCACTATCATCGTACTTCATTTGGGTCAAGCTCCTAAAAAACTCACTATCATTGCACTTTGCCCAAGTCCACATTCTAATTGGTTGCCAGCAGTACAGTTCTTATCACATTTCACAAAGTATTAACTAAGCCCTATATACTTTTTCAGTTAACTCCCTAAAAACAACAGTAGATGATTCCTTTTACTCCAACAGGAACCCTTCTACTTCAGCAGACTGATTCTCAGCCACAACAGCAGTGCGGTGCACATCAATAGTGTTGACGTTCTGCTCTTAACAATAATGTCTAGCTATAAGGATTTCTTAACTTAGAGCAAAATCAAGGATGAGGCAGCATTGGCAGAAGCCCGGGACACAGAGATGGCACAAAACTTTCATGACCCAAGAGACAATAAAACAACCAGAGTCTATCTTTGCTTACTATCTTGAGTATGAAGATAGTTGTACGCAGATAGTTTTTGCAAGCTGGCTAAAGGACATTGGCATTAGGCCTCATTAACAGAGTCTGGGATGCCGCAATCCTTGTTGGTTCCTTTAGCCTCTGGGACCTCCATGTTCCCCCTGTGCCTCAGGGGCCTGTGATGTTTTATGTCACAGACACCAAAATGTCAGTTGGGTATTGCAAGGCCTGCAATGTCTATTCCCCTGCTGAGCTGCTGCCACTTACATTGTCCCACTCAAAGCTCTGCGCTGCATCGGCTTACAGTTAACTTGTGTTTCCAAAAAATCTTTTTACAGAAAGAGTAGTAGATGCTTGGAACAAACTTCCAGCAGAGGTAGTTGAAAAATCAACAGTCACTGAATTTAAACATGCCTGGGATAAGCACACATCTATCCTTAGATAAAGAGCACATACAGTATACACATAAGGGCAGACTAGATGGACCGTATGGTCTCCTTCTGCCGTCAACCTTCTATGTTTCTATGTTTCTATCTGCAGGTCTGGGGGGGGGGGGGGGGGTCACAGCAAAATGCCTTCAAAATGCATCAGACAACTACCAGACAAATTAAGAACATTGTGCTAATTAAAACAAATCAGACGTCCCCTTAAATCAAAATATGTCAGTACCATGTGTAAGGTTTAATCACAAGACATTTGTATACACAGCAAGGTCCTTGTATGAGATGAGTTTTTATCCAATTTTTATTTTACTCTAAAATGTGTATTTTGTTATAGGAAAGCTCTAGCATTCTATTTTCCTGTTCTAAGAGGGTTGATGTGGCTATTCTTCTTTCAGTACTTAGTAAATGGTAATTTCCAGAAAGTATGCTGGAGTTAAAGGGCTTTATTTTGTCTTATACTCTTTAGTTAGCTAAAGAGGACCACTGCCATTTTTTACATTTTATTTACCCTTTAAACAGATTCCAAAAAGAAACAAAATAACTTAATTTAGACTAGATCATCATAACCCTACCGGATTAAGGACTGCCAAAATATAATAATGGCCAGCATTTAATTGCATAAAGTATACAAGCTTCCCAATATGTGATGAGGTTTGAATAGTAAACCAATACTGCAACAATTCTATAAAATAAATATAAAAATATATATATAACAGTATATATATATATATATATATATATATATATATATATATTCACACAACCCCTTCCCATGGAAGCCAATGGATACCCTTAGCAGAGCTACAAACCCAGTCTGGCCACTGACCCGGGCCATATAAGTCACAGGAGCTACAACAGCTTTAATTCAGCAATAGGTTTTTTGCTCAAATTTAATTTATAGACCCCAAAATAAATGTAATCATTTATCCACCATAATAATGGAGCAACCATTGATCTGAATTTACATTTTGAAAGCTACATTTCAGATCTCTACAAATGTCCACATTCCCCTTTGCGAATCCCTATCAAACATCATGCACAACTTTTTACAGCTTATATTTCCAACAAAAGTCATTACAAGGTTGACATTTATCTCTAGGATCCACATTACTATTAGAGATCT
The DNA here is from genome assembly GCA_027917425.1 of Gastrophryne carolinensis. Lineage (NCBI taxonomy): Eukaryota > Metazoa > Chordata > Amphibia > Anura > Microhylidae > Gastrophryne > Gastrophryne carolinensis. The sequence goes on along the minus strand of CM051241.1, from coordinate 136,178,647 downwards.
GCATTAAAGGGGTTATTAATTAAAATGTGGAGAGCTGTCTGCCACACCTTACTTGGCTGGTTTGTAATAAGGATTGGAGAGCTGACCACTTTAATATAGTGCTCAATTTAATCTTGTACACCTGAGTGTTGAGGTGGGGAAGTTCTCCAGGTGGTCTCCAATAAGACCAAGCCAGTTCCATGATTAACCCATTGAGGTATCCATAGGGTATAGAATGCTGTCTACATGATGGTGAGATCTACTGCATGGGGTAGTAAGCTCCTTAAATTTTAGCGAATAACCTCCATAATTATAGACACATCCACTGACCTCTTAGATCTCACAGTTAATACGGTCTACTCTCCTTTTTTTAATCCAAATAGAATTTACCCTTAATTATTTATATTCAATATCCATGTTTCTATCTTGAAATCACATTAACTACAAACCACGTTCAGAGCTTAGATCCACATTAATAGGCCCTACACTTCCCACAGATTTAAGATCCACATTAAAAAACATCAAACATTACATCATCAGATCACCACTCATTAAAATGCACCTCATGTATCAATAATGAAAATCCACATAATTATGCTTGATGGCAAGAGGAGGGGCTACTTATATCCCCTGCAAAACAAAATTAAGCTGGTTTCTTTCTTCTTTCACTGGAAGGATGAATAATCACCATTCTGCCTTTACAATGGAGAACTGCTCATCTCTGAAGGACCTGTCCTCTAAGCCAGTCTGTGCTGCAATAACTGCGTATTTCTGTTGCAAGTCTTATGTGTATAAAGGCTTTTACCCATCATGCAATGCTTTGGGCAGATGTGGTTAATGCTGAAGTCGCACACAAGCTGGTGTAAGTGTTGAGCAGTTCTCCCCTGTAAAAGTGAAATGGTACATTCCAAAATGTGTCACCCCTGGATTTTATTCCTAGCAGTAGATAAAAAAAACCTCTAGCTTGTCAGAAATGTGTTCAGTTGGAGTGTATAAGTAACTCCTCTCACTACCCATCAGGTTTATATGGATAGCCATTGTTAGACATGGTAGAGCCGCTTTAATCAATAACATTTATGACTTGGTTACACAGGAGAGCCATATTACTTAAGATGCACATTTCTGGCTCAAATTCACATGTACTATAAGCCACTTGTAGATTCTAAAACCACTAAAACAAATCTCACGCAATAAAGAACATCAAACGCCATTGGGATCACCACAAGAATTCCACCTTATCATATGAAGTCTACAAGTTAAGACCCACCAAGAGGGGTATTGAAAACTCAGATCCACATATTAAAATCCACATGGTTATATAACTGTATGCTCTAAATCCTTAAAGTGGACCTCCAGTCTCAAGTCCCATTTAACAGCCCCTGGAGATCCTGGTTTGGGATGCCTTTACATTTATAGATACCTAAGAAGCTAAAATCAGGCATAGTATGCTTTATAGTGAACAGTGTCCGTTATCAGATGAAGCTCTGAAAAGTTGAGTCTAAGGCAAGGCTCACTTACGGCATGAGAGGGTAAGTTAGCTTAGTTTAGTGCCATTATGAACCAGGACCCCTCTAGCATAAAGTTTTAAGCCCCTTTCACACCTGGACATTTAAAGGCATCGCCCCATAACTTCCATGCAAGGGTTTCCCAGAGCACCCTATATGCACTTGCACCCCAACTCCTTGGCTTGCAGCGATTTTGCAGCTGCTGCACTTGTGATCCAATTACATCGAGTGTCAATCATAGCACATTGCAACCAATGCCAAATTGCATTTGATCTAGATATATTTAATTGAAAAAAATCACTAGTGCAAAATCCTGGTGTGCAAGAGGCCTTAAGGGAGGCTTTAGGTCCTATTTAAGATCTTAGTTTTGAGACCAGCATAAGACTCATCAGAGCTATTTGTATCATTAAAAGAAGACATTGCCTTATCTGTACCCCCCCATCCCCTGTGACTTACCCTGAGGCGGCTGTCCTGGCACAGATGTCCCCGGGTACCACCCTGGCCGAGTCCCCCAGGTGCCCGTTTGCCCGTTCAGCATCCTCAGCTTGTCATACATCCCATCCGCTCCCATCTGCTGCTTCTCGCTAGCCAGGTTGCGCAGTACTCGGTTTATAGATGATACCTAAAATGAGGGAGGGTGGAAAAAGGGACAAACGTTAGTCACAGAAATGCAATTACCTTCTCAGCATTCAGGAAATGACATTAAAACATATTCTGTCCAAAGAAACTGTGTTAATCTGGCTCATCAGTCACGTTTCGTGCTGTTAAACGGTGCTAACGCCTTCATAACGCCCAAAAACTCGCATAAAACGCTCCATTGACTTACACTGGGAATGTTGTCGTTGGTACAGACGCCTTCGGACAGCAGCCGGTCTCGAATCTCCCAGGCAAAGATAGAGGGGCACTCCCGCTTATACTGGGCGATCTTGCTCACCACTTCCGGGGTGGCCACCCTTGGCTTGCTGCCCCCTATGGCTCGGGGCCGGATGGAGCCGGTTTCGTAGTACCTCCCTAGGATCTTACTCACACAGCCGTTGGAGACCTGCACAGAGCAACGACAAGAGGCGCATTGTGAAGACTTTCCAGACAATGGTGCGGCGTTATAGAAGGCATTAATGACAAGCTTACGTTTGGACTATCCAGCACTTGAACTTTTGCCTCTGCATGGCTCTATAATACAAAAATATACCTTCAATGGTATGAGATCTGAAGTCGGGCTTCTTATCAGTAACATTAGTGGCCCTACACACTCTAGATGACTACACAATCCCCCCCAAAAAATATAAGAATAATAAAAAATACTAATGAAATAGTGTAATCTTTGCCTAACTCTCTCCAGTGACTGTAATATAGGAGTGATAGAGGATTATAGCAGAGCCAACATACAGGAAAGGGGGTGTACTAAAAAAACCCACTTAAATTTGTTTAGTTATCTAAATTATGAGGATTTCTAGGGAGTCTTATCTTCCTCAATTAAAAAACAGCTGGAACGGCCAAAACATGTAGAAAACGCGTTTGTGCGAGTGTGAGTGCGTTTTTCACCTGCAGGATGCGTGAGATGTCGCAGGGCCGGGCGCCGCTGTGAGCCAGCTCCACGATCTTCTGCCGGGTGGAGTCGGGCAGGGGTCTGCCATTCACGAACACGCCGCCGAGCTGGTTAACGCCGCTGTGACCTGCAACGGGAGAGAGGAGCGGTGACCATAAGTCAAAGCCTGCCAACGCGTTCCAACGCCAAGAATAAAACTTTTTCCTTATTCATTAAAGTAATATCTCAGAACCCCTGAACAATGCAGAAAATCATGTACCACGTAGGTTTATATTCATCTATCACATGATTGCTTACTTTTTGTTTGGCTAGGCATTTTGGGAAGGCAATGGCTTGCTTAGTAAATGCACCCATTGAATGCCAAATAAAAAGGTATAGCTGCTATTAAACTACTAGATAGACGGGGGACAGGAATATGTACTTGTTATATTTGATAAAGGGCTCTCTGTTTGAATCATTTGATTTGGGGTATTATAAAAAGGCCCTACACAAGCTAAAACGGGTGACTATATTTTTTATGATTAGATGGTCCGTTTCATAGTAGGATCGGTGTGGAACGGGATTTTCCTAATTGATCCCCACACAGAACAAATTGTGGCTTCATTTAGATACATAGTCACTGCCCGTACAGGAGTAAACGATTCTTTGTTAAGGGAGAACAAAAACTAAAAACGTCTAGTTTAAATGTTGGCTACATGCATGTCAATTAGATACCGTTTTGGATTAGTTTCAGGTTAGATAAAAATCGGGATAAAGGTGTGTTCGCTTTGGAAAAAGGGAATAGGGGCACTTTATTTTAACAAGTAACCACCAACGCAGACCAAAGCTCTCTAAACGGTTACAGTTCCATCAGTCGATATAAAGTTTCAAGAATTATGAAAATCAGGATAAATCCCACTACAGGTGCGGGCAATGGCTTTGAAAAATGGGATAATTTATTTAGTAAATAACGCCCGATGGGGATTTCCTGGGCACTAGCTGCATTTATACCAGATTTAAGATAATAATAGGGACAGCTAGCATCGAGCTAATAAAAAGACTAATAGCTTCATTGAACTGATAACTTCATAGAAACGACTATAATAATAATAATAATAATAATGATGCTAACAAAATAGTAATCAGAATAACGAAAAGATAAATAACGTAGTTTCAAATCTAAAGAAAATGGCAAACAAAACTGGTAGGCTAATAAAATAGTACTAATAATTACAAAAGACAAATAATATAATATAATACAGACTTCACGTGGTTTAAAATGTGAATATATAAAATGGCAAAAAATGCAAAAAAAATGTGATAGGCTAATAAAATAGTACTAATAATAACGAACATACTAAATATATAATACAGCATTTAAATGGTTTAAAATACAAATAGAAAAAAAGAGCAAAAATAAATACAAAACACAATTCTGGTAGGCTAATAAAATAGTACTAAAAAAACTAAAAGACTAATGATATAATACTGAACTGAAATGGTTTAACATTTAAATATAACAAATACTATGAAATGATGGTAGGCTAAATCAGATGTATATCAGGATAAGTGACATATGAATAGAATAGCGTAAAATGTTATTTATAATAATCTATTTGGATTAAAGATAATTGCAAAGATACACAATTTACTTGGAGTACATTTAGAACCTAACAGATATCAGAATCATTTGCAACTGAATAAAATAACGTGAAATAAAATGTAATCTAAGTGTGGGTTGGCTAAGTCACTGAGCGATCCCACCTTTAGTACATAGCCCTTAGTCCTATATAGAAACGAAAGAGATTTTAACTGAGGCTCCCCTCCAGCTTTACCGGCTAAATCAATACACTTTCCTTTTTAAGAGGGTCTTTATATAAGCAGTGGAGCACCCAGGACTTTTACCTGGGAGGGGTCTGGACCTAGAGTCACGTAGCATGGGTGCCTATATACCCCAGAGAGGGGTCTGGACCTAGGGTCACGTAGCATGGGTGCCTATATACCCCAGAGAGGGGTCTAGATCTAGGGTCCCGTAGCATGGGTGCCTATATACCCCAGAGAGGGGTCTGGACCTAGGGTCCCGTAGCATGGGTGCCTATATACCCGAGAGGAGTCTGGACCTAGGGTCCCGTAGCATGGGTGCCTATATACACCAGAGAGGGGTCTGGACCTAGGGTCCCGTAGCATGGGTGCCTATATACCCCAGAGAGGGGTCTGGACCTAGGGTCCCGTAGCATGGGTGCCTATATATCCCAGAGAGGAGTCTGGACCTAGGGTCCCGTTGCATGGGTGCCTATATACCCCAGAGAGGGGTCTGGACCTAGGGTCCCGTAGCATGGGTGCCTATATACCCCAGAGAGGGGTCTGGACCTAGGGTCCCGTAGCATGGGTGCCTATATACCCCAGAGAGGGGTCTGGACCTAGGGTCCCGTAGCATGGGTGCCTATATACCCCAGAGGGGGTCTGGACCTAGGGTCCCGTAGCATGGGTGCCTACAAGCAGTTATAACTAACCATGCCCCCAACACAGAACATCAGATACTTCCTGGACTTAGGATGGAACAGAAGTATGAGCTCTCACCACAAAACTAATATCTGATAGATAGAAATCTGATGTCTATGCCCATCCCGAATAAACCACCTAAAGTGGCAGAAATAATTAAAGTCCAGACCCTTGCCATGGAAATATCAGATAAATGCCCTGCGATCCCTCATCAGACATGCGATCACTAAGGATGGAAATATAAAAGGGGCCAACCTGCAGAGAAGTCTCCCCCGGAGAAGCTGCGCTCCTCTCCGCTCCCTCTCTGCTCCGCACTGGCTCCTCAGCAGATAAATAAGCAGCAAATATAGAAGAAGAAGAAGGGGGAAACTATGATGAGCCTTTCTGACATTTGTCTTTAAAATAAAGCGAGCTGCACGTCAAGTTTGAGCTTAATTTCTGGAAATAGGCGGAAGTCGCCCCAGATCATGCATGGGAGGCTAATTGAAAAGATCATCGCGACTACTTGTGGCAGGCATGTCACTTTATGACAGTGCTGTGCTTCGGAAAATTGCATCGTCAGGACAAATGGTACCATGATAAAAAACGACCCTTTCTAGCCGCATCTGGAGAGCACTCAGCTTGGCACAGAAGCCTGGCCACTCCAAAAAGACTATTCGTTTAAGTTAGAGATGGGGGGGGGGGGGGGGCACACTATTATATTTAGGGGGGGGGAGGGGTAAATAGTACAACTGATAATGTGAAAAGCCTACTTAGTATATCTGAAAACAATGAAAACAAAGATTTATCAGGGTAGATGTGCAGATCTGTCAATGAGGGGGTAGGATCCTCTCAGTGGTGTTAGTATTTCTATGACGGGTGGTGCTGGGACAAATGACAAGGGTGAATAAAACAGTGTCCATGGTGTTATGGTGCTGGGCTTATTTGTGACAAATGATAAGGTTATATAAAACAGTGTCAGTGGTGGTAGCTGTATTTCTTTGGGGGGGATTGGACTTATTTTTGACAAATGATAAGGGTGTATACATAAGTGTCACTGGTGTTAGCTATATTGTGTGTGGGAACTAATTTATGACAAATGATAAGGAAATAACAAGTATTGCTGTCAGTGCTATTGTATGTGTTTTAGTGTACAGTAGTGCTAGTTTTACCTTTAATCATTTGTATTCACAAATGAGCCTTGCGTCACCTCTCTGAAAGAAATATACACACTACTAGCTCAAGTTTATGTATCGTTATTGTTTGTCACAAATGGACCTAGGAACACCTTTCTTAAGGAAAACAGCAATAACCATTGACACTTTTTGGGTTACCTTCATCATTTGTCACAAATGTGCTTAGGGCCACTTCTGTCAAAGTAAGACCGCTATAACCACTGGCACTTTTTGGGTTACCTTTATCATCTATCACAAACGAGCCAAGGGCCCCCACTATAACCACTATTTTATTTACCTTGGTCACAAATTCTAGGGTAACCTCTTTTAAATAAATAAAACTATAACTACTGGCACTTTTATATCTACCTTTATCACTTGCCACTAATGAGCCTAGGGTCACCTCTTTCAAAGAAATATAATTATAACTACAGCAGCTATTATCTGTCACAAATGAGCCAATGGTCACTAAAAACTATAACCACAGGCAGGATTCTATTTATCATTTGTCACAAACCAGTCTAGTGTTAATGAAAAAAGTTCACTAATACATACAAACATATTCTACACAACTGCACAAACTGAATAAACGGCCATTTTTGGGGGGTGTGAGGGGCAATGACGATATTTTATGTATCATTTGTCACAACTGAGGCTAGGATAACCCTTTTTAAGCTATATAAATATTTAGTGTGTGGGCACTTATACTATTGCTCGAATCTTTATCAATTTTCAGGAAGGAGCTTAGAGTCACCTCTTTCAATGATATATAGCAAACACCACTTATTAAAAGCAACTGTGCAGGTTGAATAAACACCCACATTTGGGATGTGTAAGGACACTGATACTACTTTCTGTATCTGTGCCTAGTATTACCTATGTCAATGAAATACAGCTGACACCACACCACCAATATATAGACAAATGTGCAGGTGAAATAAATACTAGTTTTTGGGGTGTGATGGACATTGGTACTATTTTAGTATGATTATCATGTGTCATGAATCAGCATAGGTGGCCTTTAAAAATGCCTCATTGTGGGGTGTGGGTGGAACTGGTACAATTTATGTCCATCATTTGTCACAGGTTGAGCCTCGAGCCCATTTGATCTAACATTCTAGATATTATTTATGCAACTTTACTGGCCATAGAAGCATTTTATTTTTGGGGTGGGGGATAATGGCACTACTTTAATTCATCATGTGTCACAGGGGCACCACATTGTAAAACCTACTTAAACACATTTTAGATGATGTCCCAGGCTGAATAAACACCTCAATTTGGGGGGTTCTGTATTTCCTTGTGAACTGCAATGTTAGACTTATATGTGACAAATGATAAATATAAAGCAACATTTAAATCAGCATCAGACATTTATCATTTGTCACAGATGTCTAAAATTTCAGTTCCTAAGGAAATACACCTAATTTTTTACAACATCCACATGGTGGAGGTTGCAAAGATTTTTTGAGCCCTTTTGTACTTCCTCTTCCAAATATTTTAATTGCATTGTCTACCTTAGGGCTAATTCAACGCCAGATGAAAATTTACATCTGGTTGTTGAATCAGCCCCAAGGTATGCAATGAAAGTGAATGGCAGTTTTCTCTCCAAAAAAAAGGAGTGTGTTTTCTCGCCTGGCTCTGAATCGACCACTATGGCCTTCAACTCGAGTTTGAAAAAAAATGTCATTGTAGTAAAAAACTAAGACCATGAAAGTAAATGACACTTTTTACTATAGTGTAAAAAAGGGGTAAAAAGTGCATTACTTTTCTCAGACTTTTTTCTCATGATTTTTTTTTACTACCATGAGAATTGTTTTCAACTCTTGACGAATCAAGGCCTATGTGTGAGACTTATGATTTGTGTATTTATGCATCAACAATTAACCTGACATCACCTATCACAAAAATAGGGAAGCCCACAATACATATGTATAACACAACAAATACATTTAGGAGAGACATGGCCGCAAACCAAAAGATTTGTTAGGTGGTGGTGGGCATTAAGCTTAAAGATAAACTGCCACTTTCTGGCATCTTAGCTGTAAAATGGGGCTAACCCATGAAAATGGTGGTGGCAGCTGTATGAGTGGGTCCCCTTAGGTGGGGGAATGTGCATTTTCGAGCAATATTTGCCCCTTATATGTTAGGTCAGGCAGGGAAAACATCAATCACTATAAAGGGCAATACCAATATAATACATATTCTATGTGCTACAAGACCAGAAGCTTTTTCTAGGGCTAGCAACGAATCCTTTCACCCTAAACTAAAATTGAATTCGCCAATTCTCTAGCACGAACTCTCGAGATGATTATTTTACCTTTATAACCATTGCTCTTTTATGATAACGAAATGACCTTTATTCGCACTGCTTTTAAAGTTGTAATAAACTTCTAAAGTCTTACGTTTTACACATTCTTATTGTTCTGTTTCAAGGGGGACCTATCGTAATTCATTATCTCTTTAAAGACTTCAAACATGACCAAAATGCTACAGGGATTTATTTTCTATTTATACCTGTAAGGTTTTAGATGCGGCTAATGGAGACCTATCCTCAACAACACAAAACATCGACAATAGTTATAATACATTTAACCCTTAATGGACTCAATGGATAAATTGTACAGATTGTTTTTACGAATTATACCAGTGGGTTTTTTGGTTTATGAAGGAGACATTATTTGCAGGTGTCTCGATTCTAAGCTCTCTTACCCTGAGATGGACAATTTCTGATTTGTTCTGATTATATTATTATATGGGTATTTGTTGGCCTGATTCTTAGTAGGACTTTCAAGATCGTCCACATATATCTTGCTTAGTTAGCGAAAATGTTTTCTTTCCCAGGTTTAAAAATAAAAAATAAAAAAAAGAAAAGCTCTACCAGTAGAAGTGTTACCGTATGTAGCGGCGCGCCGTATATAAACGTCATGCAGTAAAGATATCACACTTAAATGAAAAGGGGGTGGTGGTTAATGACTGATCGGCTCTACTTTTACAGCGGGTTATTGGGGCTGACCTCATCACAACACCACCCAAATCCTCTTAGAAAACTCATTAGGGGATGATGTACTATAAGGGCGTTATTCCTACCTCACCGTATCAAATTGAAAAAAAAAAAAATAGTCACAGTGGCTTTCACAATCATTTGCAGGGGGAGTTATTAGTAAATCACCCCAAAACTAGGCGCAACCACCCAAACTGCAAGTGAATTATGTTCTTGTGATGATGATTAATGATGAAGATGCCATCACAGTTCATGAGCCTTCTAATAACCCCCACCCCTAAAGATTTGACGCCAATAAAAAATCACTTACTGAGGCCCCCCATCCTGCCGCAGGCTCCTGTCCCCGGGCACCCGGGCCCTGCAGGCACGTCGCCCGCCAGCGTCATTTCTCAACCTTAAAATGACACTGACAATGCCGGACACAACATTTCACTTAAAAGGTTAAAGCTTTAAATCAGGGTGTGATTTCCCTTGGGAGAAGCGGGTCATTAGCCCCCGCCAGCCCGCTAATAAGGGAGCATATGCTGGTGATCCAGCGCTCCCGGGAGGAGCCGCCAAAATAAAACACACTTTATGGGTCACACCGAAATTCGGGGGGGGGGGGGGCAGCGCTATATGGGTCATTGTCACTGGAATTATGTTTCTTTTTTCTAAAACATCAGATAACAATATAAAATATAAAGCACTTAGAGGACTGCATGAATGAATCTTCCCTGTGGGACAATCTGGTCCCGAAATAAAAGCTAATGGATAGACATTAGGACCCTTTTCTGCCACTGACAGTATGTACCCTTCTCAAAATGAAATATATATTAGATAGATAGATAGATGATAGATAGAAGATAGATAGATAGATAGATAGATAGATAGATAGATAGATAGATAGATAGTAGGTAGATGGATATGAGGTAGATGATAGATAGATAGATAGATAGATAGATAGATAGATAGATAGATAGATAGATAGATAAATATGAGGCAGGTAGATATTTAGATATTAGGTGGATGGATGGATCGATAAATAGTTATGAGGTTGATAGATGATTTATCCACCTACATGTGAATATATAGATGTATATCAAGCATTGGCCTATATATACTATACCAATTAACCTCTATTGCTCCATAACTCTCTGGATCTATCTTAAAAGCCTTGCATGTAATATGTGGTATTTCTTTTTGCTATAAAGATAGCTTAGACATAGCACAGATAAGCAGAGACAGACATATGTGTATTGAAGAGAAATTTGTGGCGATGGTCTGATAAATATATATATTACACCTAAAGCATGAAGTACACACACTTTGCTCTATGGGCTGTTATCAGATTCCTAAGACAATATGTATATATACATACACATAGTGCTTGTATATATTGTCAGATGTGACAAATGTACAAATACACAGTGTTTATTAAATACACTAGGAGAGAGGGCCCTTTCCTTGAGGGTTTACAATCTAAAGATATATTTACACGCATAACGCTGATATTTATTATATCCTTTAGATATATATAAGCCCGCAAGGGCGGGTCCTCTCCTAGTGAATTTTTTTAGTATCACTGTGTATTCTTGCAAAGCTCAACAAAATGTGTAGCACATTTGCGTTATATATATATATATATATATATATATATATATATATATATAATCTATATAAGTCGTCCAATGTAAAGGCAGGTAGCAAATTAGTGCCCCCCCCCCCCCCCCCCCCCAAATGGGCGCTGTCAAAAACTTCGCCAACAGCAATTATCTGAAGTCCCTTAACAAACTCTCTATAAAAATATGAGGAGGTCATAAAATCAATCAGCCGGGGTAATTGCCCCAGAATAGGGTGTCTGATAGTGGTAGGGGTATCGGGTAGCCATAGTGTCGGGAGAGTTACTTACTGTTCTGCATGGTGCCTGCTGCTGCTGCTGCTGCTTCTGCCTCTATATTCCCACGTGGCTACTCCGCGGAATTCTATTAATAAATAAACAGATTTTCCTATTAATTAAGGCGCAGCCCTGAAGAAGCCTCCCCTCCCCATCCTTCCCCTGCCAGTTTACGTCTACAGCTCATTACCATTTCACCTTTCTATGCCAAAACTCAACATTACAGAAAAATAAACGAGTTTTGGGAAATAGAAATACAAGTCGCTTACCTGAATTTTGCGTGTCTTTCCCCAAGTGAAGGTTGCCGTCCAGCATCTGCCGCTACAGTGTCCCCTCTAGGAGAAACAAGAGGGGGGGGAGGGTCAGTGGTCTCATCAGGACAATGATTACAGATGATGATATTTTCGTGTTACTCAAGTCACACAAGCCATCAGACTAATTCACTAACATCGCTTCCCAGGGCATCGTCTTACTGCCTGTTTCCTTTCTAAGCTCCCCCTCCAGGAAGAAAAAAAAAAATGAACAACTCTGTAACTGCTTCCACAATATGTTTAACATTTAAATATTTTAGGGGGAAAGGCAGAAACAAAAATAAAATTACAGGGCAAAATGTTACCATAGAAACCCAAGTCCTGCCTACTAATTAGATATGGAGTTCAGACCAACAGCTGTGTGGATCATATTTTCATGCATTGCTCTTTGTATGGCTGCAATGTAGAGCCTCCTTATTTATTTAGGGGGGTATTTACCCTTGGTTGTTTTTTAGGAGAAAAAAATTACCTCGACTACTTAAATGTATATGTTATAGTCCAGCCTAGCTATAAATCTATGGTATCATTATTTTTTCCTTTTGACTGTCTTTCAATGTTATATACTATTTAGGTGCTTTTATGTTGTTACTTGTGCAATTTGTATTGCTGTTTAGATCTTATGTTTGCCTTTGACAATTTTTATTATAACTATACAGTTATGCAGCTATATATTTTATTGTTAACTTTTCCCTTTTGAATCAACACCACATACCCCCCTCTATGTTCTTTTCATATTTATTTGGTTATACTGTTTTTTTTTATCGATACAGTCAGGCAACTAAATATCTTCTTGTTAACGTTTCACTTTCAATAGTTTATAAATAAACATCAAATACCCCACCCATGTTACCTTTAAGAGGTGTATCAAACAGGTTTAATAACATATGCTGTAGAAGTGCCGTAGTATTGTGCTGTACCGTATATAGGTCGCTAGATTTAAACAAAAGCACCCTATGGAATGACTGCTGCTTCATCAGATATTTAGGCGGAAAAAAAACCTTGATAAAAATGTAGGAAAAAAAAATCCACCATCTCTTACAAAAAGTATCTTACCATATATACAGTGTGCTTGAAAACAACAGCTTCTGATATTTGTTAATAACTTTGCAAAATATTTTTAGCACCTGCTCTCCAGAATTTAATGCCAGGTTTATTTTATCTATTATATGCTATACATTGGCATTAAAACAGAACTATGCCCTTATAACCTGTGGATGCTCCTGCTGGTGGTATATATATATATATATATATATATATATATATCACTACCATCCATATATATATATATATATATATATATATATTTAAGTTTTACGTTTTAAAGCTTTTTAGTTCCTTGTTTCTTTTCTGTTATATCATGTTGTTACTGGTTACTTTAATTTTGTTCTAAATCTTAATGTACCCCTACACCTCAACTATCCTTACTGTAACATGTTTTTCTCTTTTGAATAAGTAGCAATAGTTTTAGTACTTTATTATTCTTTTTTTACTCTGATTTCTCTATTTAGGTCATATTTTATGAGTTTCATTTAAACTTTTGTTTTCTTTTTAACTTTTTTTTTTTTTTGCTTTGGCTGTTTAGCTCTTCTATGTCCTCTCTCCATAGCCACACGCTGTCTACCTCGCCTCAGTGCTTTAAAAAGTAGAGAGCAGGAGGGGGGTGAGGCCAGTTAACAAAGCCAGCAGTGTTTTTTATTAATCACATCTCCCCAAACCCCTGTGTGAGTGTGTGTGTGTGTGTGTATGTGTGTGTGTGTGTGTGTGTGTGTGTGTGTGTGTGTGTGTGTGTGTGTGTGTGTGTGTGTGTGTGTGTGAATGCTGCTGTAGAGCCTTGCTCGTCCTCTTAGTAACTTACTCCAGTCCCCCTCATTTTCTTAGTTACTCTGCTGCTCAACACATTCCTTCTCCCCCTTTTCTTTTCTTTGCTTTTTTTTTGCTTCTCTTCCTTTTAACTTGCGATCAGAATTTCAGCAGAACATAACAAAGTCATTTCACGTGATATTTTTTTCTTAGAGGTAATTGTGTTACTGGTGTGAGTTGTTAGGGGGTTGTAAAGCTACACAACAGCTCGGTGGGGTGCTCAATTGGCAAGAGACAATGGCAAAAGGAAAGGCATTGAATTGGAGGGAGAAAAAAAAAAATAAAAGTAAAAGTAAAAAAAAAAAATCTTAGTAAAACTCCTCATAAAGAGCCTATTTTACAGGCATGGTTGTGTAACCGCCTGTTAACCGGGGTAAACTTTTACACCTTTGTCAGATGTCGATCAATTTTTGATTTTCATGATGGTTATTTTTTTCTGTCCCGCCCAGATCAGTCTCAACTTTCAGACGCTTGGTAAATATTTACAGCGACCGGTTAGGAAAAATTCGCAGGCGAATTCGCCTATGGAGTCCCAGACTTTTTGAGAGCGTGAAGTGGCTGATTAAGATACAGGGACTGGGCTTTGTGAACATGTGGCCAGCCAAGCAGATCGACCCTGCGAGGATCCTATAGACACCGGCAGGCAGGACAGCGCTAATCTCACTTATTACAGAAGCCTTAATCCAGCTGAAACATGTTACATACAGTTTAGGGTGGAGGCATCATGTCTGCTCAGCTAAAACAAACAAAACACACCACAAAAGCCTGTGGGAAACTTCGTTGACTGTCAAAAAATAATAAGCCCACCTCTGATTGGGTATTAAACAGTCCCCAGATAGGGCTGATCACAGTCACAGATTTCCTGCAACTAATGTTTGGCCTAGTAAGTATGTAAAACAAAATATATAAACATTTACTAGATGCTACCGTATATAATGATTCTACAGCTATAACTGATACTACAGCATTATCGTCATAATATAATAATTACGATATTATCATAGTAAAAATATAAAGAATACTATAGCACTATGGTTTAAATATAATTTATACTTTATTTTCATGGTAAAAATATAAAGGATACTAGATCAATATTGTAAAACATAACTGGAAAGGTATTATTGTACATAATATTATAGTAAAATATAATGAATACTATATTATAAAATTTAAATATAAAGGGCGTTATACTATTATATTATATAATTGCTACTGTAGTGTTATGTGAAAGTTTTCAAATATAATAGACGTTATACCATTATATTAACAATATTAGTGATTCTATACTGCTGTATGAACGTGTTTAAATATAATGGGTATTGTACTATTATATTGACACTATAGATGTTACTATAGTGCTGCATTAACGTTTTTAAACATAATGGATATTTATATTAACAATAATATAATAATTAGTACTAATAGTGTTAGGTGAAAGTTTTCAAAGATCATTTCTATTTTATTTTCGTATATTTGTTCTCAGGTAATAGTCACACTATAGAGTATAATAATAATCAACTAAAAACTTCACAAAAATGTTTAATATCCTTTAGAGACACTACTACAACCTCAGCGCCTTGTGTAAACTCATTAGTGAAAGTTACACACACAAATAAATCTGGCCGTTGAAGCAACAGTTAAAACGGCAGCGAAGGCTTTGTGTATTTTAACACATTGTAAACACGATACCCTTCACTGGATTGTGTACTCATGCAAATGACAACAAGATTTTTTTTTTTTTTTTTTGCGAAAACGTGCGTGGAACAGACTGCGATTTTTTGGCTAGTTTAAATAATTACTCAAACAGGCAGTTACAGTGTTACACTTGTTCGAGAACAAGTGGCACAGCCTGCATAAATACAACTACGTCTACAGAGTCGTGAACAGCACCAATAAATAAAAAAATAAATAAATATTGTAATGAGAATAACAATTACAGAAGACTACACGACAAGCGTACACTGCTATACAACCACCTGTCAGATATGCTGTATTACAGCTTCTACCCAGGAACTACACAACAACTTTTAAACCTAAATATACTTTATAGCTACTACAAAATGGTCACTAAGCTAATACAGACACACAACTCCGAGAATGTATATAGCCACATACCAGCTACCAGAAATTGCATACAAACACACAATAGCTAACAAAAATTGTATACTGTCACGTAACAGGTAACAAAAATTGCATACAGCCACACAACAGCTCCCAGAGATTGTATACAGCTTCACAATAGCTCCCAGAGATGGTATACAACTACACAACATCTTCCAACAATTATATACAGCTACACAACAGCTCCCAGAAATTATATACAGACACACACCAGCTCTCAGAGCTTGTAATCAACCCCTCAGCAGCTCCCAGAGATTGTATACAGACACACACCAGTTCGAATTGGATGTATACAGCCACACAACAATTGCATTCAGTCACACACCAGCGCCCAGAAATTCTATACAACCTGTCAGCAGCTCCCAGAGATTGTATACAACCACGCATCAGCTCCCAGAGATAGTATACAGCCACACACCAGCTCCCAGAGATTGTATACAGCCACACACCAGCTCCCAGAGATTGTATACAGCCACACACCAGCTCCCAGAGATTGTATACAGCCACACACCAGCTCCCAGAGATTGAGTACAGCCACACACCAGCTCCCAGAGATTGTATACAGCCACACACCAGCTCCCAGAGATTGTATACAGCCACACACCAGCTCCCATAGATTGTATACAGCCACACACCAGCTCCCAGAGATTGTATACAGCCATACACCAGCTCCCAGAGATTGTATATAGCCACACACCAGCTCCCAGAGATTGTATACAGCCACACACCAGCTCCCAGAGATTGTATACAGCCACACACCAGCTCCCAGAGATTGTATACAGCCACACACCAGCTCCCAGAGATTGTATACAGCCACACACCAGCTCCCAGAGATTGAGTACAGCCACACACCAGCTCCCAGAGATTGTATACAGCCACACACCAGCTCCCAGAGATTGTATACAGCCACACACTAGCTCCCATAGACTGTATACAGCGACACACCAGCTCCCAGAGATTGTATACAGCCATACACCAGCTCCCAGAGATTGTATACAGCCACACACCAGCTCCCAGAGATTGTATACATCCACACACCAGCTCCCAGAGATTGTATACAGCCATACACCAGCTCCCAGAGATTGAGTACAGCCACACACCAGCTCCCAGAGATTGTATACAGCCACACACCAGCTCCCAGAGATTGTATACAGCCACACACCAGCTCCCAGAGATTGTATACAGCCACACACCAGCTCCCAGAGATTGTATACAGCCACACACCAGCTCCCAGAGATTGAGTACAGCCACACACCAGCTCCCAGAGATTGTATACAGCCACACTCCAGCTCCCAGAGATTGTATACAGCCACACACCAGCTCCCAGAGATTGTATACAGCCACACACTAGCTCCCATAGATTGTATACAGCGACACACCAGCTCCCAGAGATTGTATACATCCATACACCAGCTCCCAGAGATTGTATACATCCATACACCAGCTCCCAGAGATTGAGTACAGCCACACACCAGCTCCCAGAGATTGTATACAGCCACACACCAGCTCCCAGAGATTGTATACAGCCACACACCAGCTCCCAGAGATTGTATACAGCCACACACTAGCTCCCATAGATTGTATACAGCGACACACCAGCTCCCAGAGATTGTATACATCCATACACCAGCTCCCAGAGATTGTATACAGCCACACACCAGCTCCCAGAGATTGTATACAGCCACACACTAGCTCCCAGAGATTGTATACAGCCACACACCAGCTCCCAGAGATTGTATACAGCCACACACCAGCTCCCAGAGATTGTATACAGCCACACACCAGCTCCCAGAGATTGTATACAGCCACACACTAGCTCCCATAGATTGTATACAGCGACACACCAGCTCCCAGAGATTGTATACATCCATACACCAGCTCCCAGAGATTGTATACAGCCACACACCAGCTCCCAGAGATTGTATACAGCCACACACCAGCTCCCAGAGATTGTATACAGCCACACACCAGCTCCCAGAGATTGTATACAGCCACACACCAGCTCCCAGAGATTGTATACAGCCACACACCAGCTCCCAGAGATTGTATACAGCCACACACCAGCTCCCAGAGATTGTATACAGCCACACACCAGCTCACCAGCTCCCAGAGATTGTATACAACCACACACCAGCTCCCAGAGATTGTATACAGCCACACACCAGCTCTCAGAGATTGTATACAGCCACACACCAGCTCCCAGAGATTGTATACAGCCACACACCAGCTCCCAGAGATTGTATACAGCCACACACTAGTTCCCAGAGATTGTATACAGTGATACACCAGCTCCCAGAGACTGTATACAGCGACACACCAGCTCCCAGAGATTGTATACAGCCACACACCAGCTCCCAGAGATTGTATACAGCCACACACCAGCTCCCAGAGATTGAGTACAGCCACACACCAGCTCCCAGAAATTGTATACAGCCACACACCAGCTCCCAGAGATTGTATACAGCCACACACCAGCTCCCAGAGATTGTATACAGCCATACACTAGCTCCCAGAGATTGTATACAGCCACACACTAGCTCCCAGAGATTGTATACAGCCACACATCGGCTCCCAGAAATTGTATAAGCCACACAACAGCTCCCAGAGATTGTATACAGCCACACATCGGCTCCCAGAAATTGTACATATCCCATCAGCAGCTCCTATAGATTGTATGGAGCTAGTGGTACACAGCAGGTCGCAGTAATTGTATATGTGTGCGCACACACACACTGTAGAACAAAACAAATAAGTCCAACACTGGTCTACACAATTTACATTTTTTCTACACACTATAACTCAAAGCTGTTCTACAAATGTGACCCTGGGGGGAGACCACACGTGTTCAGGCAGTTTACATACAAGTGTGATTAGTGTAGGCACAAGTGTAATCCTGGAACAGTCTCGAGTGATCGATCAACACCCCCTTGTGTTTGTGTGAAACATAGAAAATCGCAATTAAACTTTTAAATTTTTTGTCTAAGCTGCTATTCTGTTTTGAACGTGCCAATAGTGCTCTGTCTGTGTGTCGGTGGTGAGCACATCATGACATGTGGCCCACAGTATTGTACAGGATACACACAGGCGCATGATCACAGGGGTGAACAGTGATATGAATGGAGTGTGCAAACAAGTTTCATATAGATTAACAGAATGTGTATGTATGTAACACACAACACATACAGATGTCACCACAACATTTGAGCAGTGAGTGCACCCCAGAATTTAACCAGCTCTAACTGTAATCTGTGTGTGTTACCAGTGAGATTATTGTGTAGCAATAGAGGGATGCACGAGTAAGGCTATTGTCTAGCAATAGAGGGGTGTGCAAGTAAGGTTAAGTTGTAGTAATAGAGGGGTTCACAAGTAAGAGTACTGTGTAGTAATAGAGGGGTTCAAAAGTAAGAGTACTGTGTAGTTATAGAGGGGTGCACAAGTAAGAGTACTGTCTAGCAATAGAGGGGTGCACGAGTAAATTATGTTGTAGTGATAAAGGGGTGCACAAGTAAGGTTATGTTGTAGTAATAGAGGGGTGCACAAGTAAGATTACTGTGTAGCAATAGAGGGGTGCACGGTAAGGTTATGTTGTAGTAATAGAGGGGTGCACAAGTAAGATTACTGTGTAGCAACAGAGGGGTGCACGGTAAGGTTATGTTGTAGTAATAGAGGGGTGCACAAGTAAGATTATGTTGTAGTAATAGAGGGGTGAACGAGTAAGATTATTGTGTAGTAATAGATGGGTGCACAAGTAAGGTTATGTTGTAGTAATAGAGGGGTGCACAAGTAAGATTACTGTGTAGCAATAGGGGGGTGCACGGTAAGATTATGGGGTGCAGGTTACTGTGTAGCAATATAGGGGTGCACAAGCGGCTGCTCACATACACGTGCGATCAGATAAATATGTTATCCACAAGTGATTGTATATATGATCTAGGATAGATTGTGATGTGTGCCAGTGACACGGTAGAGTATAGCAGTGTATCGTAAAATAATAATAGAGGGGGTTCATAGGAGTGACCACACAAATGCCGCAGGGATCGCAGATCAGATAGCTGGGAGATATTCCTGAAGAGGGGTCGCAGAGCCTCCCCTACATGTGCCATCAAGTGAGATGCCAGAAGTCCAAGGTTTGGATGGCAGGGGATATTCCGCAGAAGGGATCAAAGCAGAGAACCATAGGAGCTGACACTCACCTTTCAGAGGCATGCCAGGTTCCCCGGGATAAATGAGGCTGGCTTCTCTATGGCCAGAGTGGTCCCGGGCAGGTAGGTAGGCAGAGAAGTGAGTCCAGGCTGGCCCCTGAGCAGGCAGTTAGATGCAGAGTGCAGTGTGATCAGTGCTTGGCTTCTGCTTGCCTGACTCCTCTTCACTGGCCCATCAGCAGAGGCTGACCCCTGTCATCCTCCTCCTCCTCATCCCCCGGCAGCAGAGCCCGTCCTCCTCCTCCTCCTTCTTCAGAGCGGGAATGAGCTGCTGCTGAGCCGCCTTCAAACCCACTAATCAGCCCCGACATGCAAATCCCCCGCACGCCAAATACTGCCGCCTGCACTGCACCGGGGGAGCCCCGCCAGCGCTGATTGGCTGCTCCCCCCGTCAGCCCGCCCTCCATTGGCTCCTGCCTCTCAATATGTATACAGCTGACTTTTTTTTTTTTCTCTTTGCACTGATTTTTTTTCTATGTAGTTTTTTTTTTTACTCACACCATGCTGGATTCACCATTGGATGCAACTCATCTATTCTGTATGGCTTTTTGTAAATATATTTTAAGTTAAGTTCTATTTGTTTCTACCATATTTTTTTTTTACTAGTTTAGGTTTGTAAATGGCACCAGATTTTGTTTGGGGTGTATATTTTTCTATAAGCATAGATGGTGTGACGTCACTACCTGACAAAGCCGACTTCCTAGCACCTCCCACTGCTGGTTCCCGAGTAGGACCTCAGTGGCCTGCTGTGTTTGTGCTGGGAACTTCATTGTTATGATTAATATTATTAATAATTTCCCTATGTATTTTCATGCCATTGTTTTCTATTATGATGACGATGTCACTAACTGACAATGCCTCCATTTCTCATAAATCTGATGCTGAACCTATCTGAGGAACTTGGTGGTCCCCCATGTTAGTGATGGACACCAGATTTAATTCTAATATAATTTATTGTTATTAATATAACAATATAACATCGTTCTCTAGAAGGTGTTACTACTACCTACCTCCTATTTACCTTTAGTGTTTATGGTTATATATAGTCTTACTTTGAGGAACTTGGTGGTCCCCATGTTAGTGATGGACACCAGATTTAATTCTAATATAATTTATTGTTATTAATATAACAATATAACATACTTCTCTAGAAGGGGTTACTACTACCTACCTCCTATTTACCTTTAGTGTTTATGGTTATATATAGTCTTACTTTGAGGAACTTGGTGGTCCCCATGTTAGTGATGGACACCAGATTTAATTGTAATATAATTTATTGTTATTAATATAACAATATAACATACTTCTCTAGAAGGGGTTACTACTACCTACCTCCTATTTACCTTTAGTGTTTATGGTTATATATAGTCTTACATTGAGGAACTTGGTGGTCCCCATGTTAGTGATGGACACCAGATTTAATTGTAATATAATTTATTGTTATTAATATAACAATATAACATAGTTCTCTAGAAGGGGTTACTACTACCTACCTCCTATTTACCTTTAGTGTTTATGGTTATATATAGTCTTACATTGAGGAACTTGGTGGTCCCCATGTTAGTGATGGACACCAGATTTAATTCTAATATAATTTATTGTTATTAATATAACAATATAACATACTTTTCTAGAAGGGGTTACTACTACCTACCTCCTATTTACCTTTAGTGTTTATGGTTATATATAGTCTTACATTGAGGAACTTGGTGGTCCCCATGTTAGTGATGGACACCAGATTTAATTCTAATATAATTTATTGTTATTAATATAACATACTTCTCTAGAAGGTGTTACTACTACCTACCTCCTATTTACCTTTAGTGTTTATGGTTATATATAGTCTTACTTTGAGGAACTTGGTGGTCCCCATGTTGGTGATGGACACCAGATCTAATTCTAATATAATTTATTGTTATTAATATAACAAAATAACATACTTCTCTGGAAGGTGTTACTACTACCTACCTTGCATTTATCTGGGTATATAAAGTCTTCCTTTGAGGAAGTTGGTGGTCCCCATGTTGGTGATGGACACCAGATTTTAGTCTATTATTATATTTGTTTGAGTCTATTATACATGTTATTATTATTTCATATTCTTTAGATGGTTTTACAACTGCCTACTTTTTTTATTTCATACCTCTTTGGAAGGTGTCACTACTACCTACCAGTCCTTTACCTTCTTTACCTTGCTAAGTCATTTCAGCACTAGGTAAAAACAACTCCTTTTTAGGAGAGAAAGCTGTCATTAGCTTTTTGTCGTCTTCCTTAGGAGTGAATCAGCAACCAGATGGAACTTTTCACCTGGTGCTGAATCAGCCCCCAGGGTAGGCAATGAAAGTGCATGGCAGTTTTCTCTCCTAAAAGTAGCAGAGTTTTCTCACTTGGTGCTGAATCGACCCTGTTGTCTTCCGTTTGAGGAACTTGGTGGTCCCCATGTTAATGGTGGGAATAATATTGTCTTATGATATATAGTTTGTTATATATAATGTTTTATTGTCCATGTTCCTCTGGAAGGTATCAATACTCACTACATTATCTTCACTGCTTTACATATATATTATATGTTGTCTTCTCTCGAGGAACTTGGTGGTCCCCATGATAATGATGGACACCAAATTTTATTTATTAATATTTGTAATAATAATACTATACTATCTATACACTATCTATATACTATCACTCTCACTGATGACTACCTGTCAACTTATTTTCAATGCATTTGATTATTGAGTGTGTTCTCTCGGGGTCCTTGGTGGTCCCCATGATAGTGATGAGCACCAGATTGTACTTAACAGTACTTAACATTATTTGCATTATTATTAGTTATTTATATGTTAGTAATGTTATGCTCCTCTGGAAAGTGTCATCATTGACTACCTGTATTTACCTTCAGTGCTTTGTCACTGGTTGTCCCTCAAGGGACTTGATGGTCCACATGCCAGTGCTGGACACACGATTATATTTATCATGATTAAATATAATGAAAAGTGTCACTACTTACAACCCGTTGTTTACCTTTAATGCTATGAACTGTGCGTTGTCTACCACGTGTTAATGATGGACGCTTTATTTTATTGATTATTTTATTAATATTTTTTCGATACACTTCTGGAAGATGTCAGTCTCCTGTTTTTTTGCCTTTAGTTCTTTTATTTATATATTGTTATTCTTTTAGGAATTTGGTGGTCCCCCTGTTAGTGATGGACGCCAGATTAGATTAATGAATCTTATTGCCACCTTATATTAAGGTGTCACTACTGCTCTTTATTGTCAGAATGTTTTAATTTTATTTTGTCTTCCTCTGAGGTATTAGTATTATTGCTTTTAATTGTGTATTGTACTCGTTTGATGTGGTCCTAATGTTAGTGGATATCCGATTTTTCTTTTTCTATTATTATTATCATTGTCTGGTTGGTGCTTTTACTGACTACATTTTCTTTATCCTCAACCTGTATTTACATTCTGTATGGAATGTGTAGACTTCAGACATACCGGTATTTTTTATTTTAATGACATTTTTATACAATACATTTTTGACAATTGTTTCTACCATTGTGTTACGTTTTCATCTATAATGATGCACTTACAACCATATTGTGTATTTTATTTTGTTGATTATCTTGTTCTAGGGGCACTAGACTTTTTTCTATGAATGGGGTTGGTGATTAGTGTTACTAGGTTGAATAAATAATGATTTGGGTTTTATGTATTACTATGCATTAGTGCATTTTTCTTTTGCATCAGTGCTGTTGTGTGCATTTTCCTTTAGGAGCCTAGTGGCATGTGTGTGAATGAGACGATCAGGAGGCACAGAGGAAGGTATGGCTACCTGACAGCTCATCTCCTCTGCATACCTTTAATGCGGCTAATTGTGTACTGAGCACAATAGGGGTGAAATAATTTTCCTTGTAAGCAGCATTTTGGGTTGTAAAAAGCCATTTTGTGTGTGAATGGGGCCAATTTGCATTTTCCTTAAAAAAAGAAAAGAACCCCCCCCTGGAAAACAATGAGGGATAAGCAAAATATCATTGACATGTAAAGTGCATCAATATTTGTCAGACAGGAGCTTTGTAAGCTGTGAATGGCCCCAGGCCATCCGAGAACAAAACCTGCGGAGCGCCGGGGGAGTGCGAGGAGCCGCCCCGAGTGTCCTCCTCGCTCCGGACAGCGCTGCCAGCGGCTCCCACGTGGCTCTGTTGACTGTTTGGCTTTTTGCTTTATTACTAAGACATGGAGAGCTCCAAACTAAAAGGAGAGTTGACTTTTTGATGTGAAAGACCTATAGGATAAACCCACACTAATGGTAATGTATGCACCCAGGGGGAGAAAGGGGCTCTAGAGCCAGGGGCCATCTAGTAGACTCATATCTATATACATCTCCAACAGATCAATGTCCTACTCATCTATCTTTTCCTACTTGTACTCCCCCCCCCCCACATGCCTTTACATTCTAGTCAGTTCTTTCTTTCTATCTTTCTCCGTTCCTTTCTTCCTTCTTTCTTTCCTTCTCCCCAGTTTCCTACATTTACCTTCTACTCTCTCGCCCTTCTTTTCATCTATTTTGTTCCACAGATCAATGTCCTACTCATCTATCTTTTCCTACTTGTACTCCCCCCCCACATGCCTTTACATTCTAGTCAGTTCTTTCTTTCTATCTTTCTCCGTTCCTTTCTTCCTTCTTTCTTTCCTTCTCCCCAGTTTCCTACATTTACCTTCTACTCTCTCGCCCTTCTTTTCATCTATTTTGTTCCACAGTTCTACTATTAGCTTTCCCTTGTTTGGTTTCCCTTATCTGTTTCTCCACATCCTCTATTTTATTCCTCGTTCATCCCCTTCTTTCGTTTTTACCCTCTCCTCTTTTACAGTATCCCGTTATGCTTTCTTTCTTTCTTGTATTCCTTATTCAGCGTTTCTTCATGTTGGTCGTCTTGTTCCTTGTTCTATCTTTTATCTACCTTCTTTCTTGTTTCTCTCCTATTTCCATATACCACTGTTTCCTCCCTCACCAACATCTCTTTATTGCTCTTATGGTTGTCTCTTTATTAATTTTCTTTCAGTCCCCTTTATGTTTTCCTTCAATGGATTATTCATTTTTTACCCACTCTCCATCTCTTCCTCTATTCTTTTCCTTCATCTTTTCTTTTTTTCCTTCCTACTGCTTTCTTTGTTTTTCCCTTTGCCCTTTTCTCTATATGTGCTGCCTCGATATTTCCCCAATCCCCTATATATATATATATATATATATATATATATATATATATTCCTCTCTGCATCCCATTCCTATTCTTTTCCCCCTTCTACTCTTTTCTTTACTCCCTTTTTGATTTCTGCTTTTTCTTACCTTTCTTTTTGATCTTCTGCCCTTATACCCAGTCCTTTTCTATTCTGTTCCTCCACTCACCTTCTGTTTCCTTTTATGTATTTCTTGGCTCTCTCATTTTCCTCACCTACCTTTTATATCCTCTCATTATTTACCATAGGCTTCTATAGACCCGTTCCCCCAACCCCTCACCCTTGCTCTTTCTATATTTCCTTCTTGTTTTTTGTCCCTTTCCTTGCCTTTCTTTTTTGCCCTCTCCTGTTTTATCCTTCTGTATTCTGTTTCAGTCCTGCCCTCTTTATTCCGTTCACCCCCATCTAGCTTTCTTTCTTTCTCTCTTACCTTTTTCCTTCCCTTGTTTCCTCTTCTCGGTCCCCTGACTCATTGTGATGTGCCTTTTGTATATATGCCTATGTATTATAAATGTAGTTATCTGTGTTAATTGTAACTGCTCAGTGCCCCCTCCTCATTTGGCCTTGACAAGGTGTCAGTGAATGAGGGAGGGGGTGTCAGTGGTGACCACACACACCATAGAGGGTACATGTGTCTGTGCTGCACTTTTCATGCACACCTCAGTACACTCCAAAGCCACCCCTGGGCGCCACTTTAAGGTCACATTTAAAGGACCAGCTTGATCACTGCTTGGCTTAATTGTTGATTTCACGAGTTCAGAATGGAAGGTGGGGGGTGACTAAAATACAGATGATGAGAAAAAATAACCAAAGGACAAAGAGGGAAATAGAATGGAGAAGGGGCGAGGAATGTGAGCGGGCAGAAGTGTTGGATGTCTACACTTGACTTTTCTTGACATGTGAAAGTGTTAAAAGTCACAGCTCATCAATAAAGTATCTGGCCAGAGAATGGCGGTCTGACAGCCATGGCATTCCTCAATAGGCCACAATGGCGAGACAAACGACTCTGCCAGAGAGCCGGCATGCTGCTGAATGGGAGCCGGATAATGAGCTGCCATCCCACTGCCTGCCTGCCTGCCTGTCATCCCATTGCCTGCCTGCCAGGGCCTCCTCCACATCCAGCACAACTACCCCCACCATGGCCTGCACAGGGGCAGAGGACAATGGCTGCTGGGCCAAGACTCCAGCACTGGCTCACATGTCTGTCTAAAAAAATATTGTATGTATATATATGGGCTGTGTGTCTGCTTCTCTATGTCCTATGTATATATTTTAGGTATTCAGCCATTCTATACTCTCTACACATAATGTCTGTCCACAGAAATACCCCAGCCGGCCAACTATTATCTACCCAGCTATCTATCTGCCCATCTATTGTTCCAATCACCCATCCATCCATCCTTCCATCTACTTTCGATCCATTTCATAACTTTTCATCCATCCATCTATCCATCCATTATCTACTGATTCATTGAATCATCTATCTATCTATCTATCTATCTATCTATCTATCATCTATCTATCCATCCTTCCATCTACTTTCGATCCATTCTAACGTTTCATCCATCCATCTATCCATCCATTATCTACTGATTCATTGAATCATCTATCTATCTATCTATCTATCTATCTATCTATCTATCTATCTATCATCTATCTATCCATCCATCCATCTACTTTCGATCCATTCTAACTTTTCATCCATCCGTCTATGCATTATCTAGCTATCCATCTCTCCAACCAACAAACCAACCACCCATCCATTATCTACTGATCCATTGAATTACCTAGGTGACCAGTCGAGACATATAAGGGGCAGTGAAGAGGGGGTGTATATGTACAGGTTAGGAGTATAACAGTCCATGGAGTCTTATGCTCCTCTCAGTTGGTGGCAGGTGGAGACATATTAGGCAGGTTGGACATCTCTTCCCCAGGCAGGATGTGGAGTTTACTCTCCATGTATGGAGGTGAAATCTGAGTTGAATGAGGGTGGAGGGTCTCTGGAAGTATGTGTTCCTTATGGACTATCTATCTATCTATCTATCTATCTATCTATCTATCGATCTCATCCATAAACACATCCATAATATATATTTGTGTTAACAATCTATCTAGTTTCCCAGAAAATATGCCCTAGTAAGATTTTTCTGCATTTTTAAATATAAGCCATAACCCCAAAATAAGCCCTAGTTACAATTTATAATTGAGCTGCCAGGCTTCAGCAGAGGGATGGGAGCGGCTTTAAAAGAGAGTGAGGACACATCATGGCTGTAGAGGAGGGTGAGGACACATCAAGTCACACAGGAAAGCTTGTCTATAGTGAGTGAAATGTCTGATCTCGCTGGCCCTACCCCAGCACATGGCCGAATCCCCCACTGCCAGCCAGCTCTGTG
This sequence comes from Gastrophryne carolinensis, assembly GCA_027917425.1. Taxonomy (NCBI): domain Eukaryota; kingdom Metazoa; phylum Chordata; class Amphibia; order Anura; family Microhylidae; genus Gastrophryne; species Gastrophryne carolinensis. The sequence continues at coordinate 136,150,980 of CM051241.1, read as the reverse complement.
CACGTACTGTACTGCTGTACTGCCACCACCATCTTGCCAGCTGGTTATAAGACATCCCCTGAAAATAACCCCTAGCACCTATTTTTGGAGCAAACATTATAAGACCTGTCTTATTTTCAGGGAAACACAGTATATATATATATATATATATTTGTATCCATTTTCTGTTGAACCATTCTTACAACCACTCATCCATTATCTATCACTCCATCTATTTTTCTATCCTTCCAGCTAATTATTCATTATACATTGATTTAACCTACAAACCACCTATTCATTATCTGTCTGTTTATGTAGCATTCTATCTAACCTTTCAGGGGCAGGATAGGGGGTAGAGGGGATTGTCAGTTGTTGGCCAGGGGAGTAAAGAGGGGTGTTATAGCCATATAACAGTCCATGGAGTCTAATCGTTCTCACATTTGGTGGCAGGTGGAGACATTTTGGGTTGGTTGGACTCCTCTTCCCCCCAGCAGAATGTGGAGTTTGCGCTTCTCATCTATGGAGGAGAGAGAGTGGAGAGACTCTGGAAGTAAGTGTCCTTTATGGATAATATTTGCTGCAGTGTAGCAGGAGGTGGACCTCCAAAAATAAATCTATCTATCTATCATATATCTGATGCATTTATAGATCCTTAGGTGTTGAATGTATTGGGTTTAGCTAAATCTTACAGATTGCATATACACACTTGTTCACAATCAGGGATGGACCGAGACCAAATAGCCTGGGAGTTTACTTTGACCAGCCCATAAGCTACTAAGCCACACCCCAGGGGTGCTTCAAAGCTGGTCAAGGAGTGTGTTAGGCAGGGGTGGAAATGGCCGCTCTTAAAGAGATGGTACTGGACCTTGTGTATTATAGAGTTCGTTGTTGGCAGTGGGTATGGCCCCCACAATCATGATGCTGGGGCTCCAAGCGTTGAAGTGGTACAATGTAAGCTGGGATGACTGGGGGTACAATGGGACCAGTTATGGTTATTATGAGGGTAGACTTGGGAGGCAGAGGTCTGAGGCCTGTTCTCCCTATGTCCAGTCCACCAATGTATACACTAAACCATAGACTATACAGCTGGTTTGTATATTTATATATACAATATATTGCAGTCATCTTTTGTTAATCCATCTTCCCTCTGCCAGTTAAAACTTACCCCCTGTCACTAAATGGTATAACTACAGGTTTCAGGTCTTGCTATCCCAAGTATCAAACGTCCAGATCCCTTCCCCAGCAGACATCCTTGTTGACCCAGAGACTAGGTGTCATGCTCTGCACAATGGCTGCTGCACCCTTCTCTGCTTTTACAATTGCTGGTGGGTGTTTGTAGAATGAGTGAGTAATTGGGCTCTTTCATTCTACATGCATATTCTCAGCTTTAATCACCTGCTGGTTATTGCTGATAGCCCAGTGCTGAGACACTTACCAGATCTCCTGAGTTGGTGCCATCGTCCAGCCCCTTGGTCCATTCAATGCCTGATGGACCGCCCCCCCAGGCATTCTGGCACGCCCAACTCCATTGCTGTGATGGAGGGGGCGTGCCATTGCTTTTATGACGTGGAGCGGTCCATCAGGTGTTAAATGAATGGAAGCTGCTGAAGATGGTGGTGGCGCTGGACTGGGATAAATGGTGGGTATATTGTCTACAGAATGACTTCAATATAATTCAGCTGACAGTTGCCTGAACATAATGAGAGTGATTGTCTGAAGAATAATTCGGAGTAAGTATGTGACAGAATCCTATGTTTGTGGCACATGGAGTAGTTGCCTCCAGCAGCCAAAACAGCAGTTTTATGTTGGCGGTGGATGCAGTGCCATGTTGCTTCCACACTACAGACTGGAGCCCCTACTCAATGCTGGATAAATCACATCAGCAACGAGAGGGTTAATGGGATGTCTTTAATGAGCTATCAGTACTAGATATTGCCTGGCTGAAGAGGAGCTGTGCTTGCTTGGGTGGTACCTACCTTTCAGCTTCAAGTGATCTATTTCTGTCAACAATTACACAATAACAGAAACTCCCCAAGCTCGGTGCCTGGGAGTCACTCTGGACTCTGCTCTCTCTTTCAAACCACATATTCACTCCCTGGCCACCTTCTGTCGCCTCCAACTTAAAAACATCTCCCGCATCCGTCCTTTCCTCTCACCTGACACCACTAAAATGCTAGTGCATGCCCTGGTCATAGCCCGACTGGATTACTGCAACATCCTTCTTTGTGGCTTACCAACTAACAGACTGGCACCCCTCCAATCTATCCTGAACTCTGCTGCTCGCCTCATCCATCTCTCCTCTCGCTCCTCCAGTTCTGCGCCTCTCTGCCAATCCCTACACTGGCTGCCAGTCCCACAGCGAATCCTGTTCAAAACTCTAACTCTCGCCTACAAAGCTCTCTCCAACCAGGCCCCTCCCTATATCTCATCTCTAATCCAACAATATCAACCTAGACGCAGCCTCCGCTCTGCTGCTGACCTTCTCCTGTCCTCCACCCTGGTCACCTCCTCTCACGTCCGCCTCCAGGACTTCTCACGTGCAACTTCAATCTTATGGAATGCCCTCCCGCACCCAGTCAGCCACTCCACAACCCTCAAAACCTTCAAAGGCGCCCTTAAAACTCACTTATTCAGACAAGAATATAATCTGGCCTAACCAATCTTCTAAAGGGCATACGCCACAAAGCTCAATACTGACTGTTTGTGATCCTTCCCCCTCGTCTTCACCCCTCTTCCTTTAGACTGTAAGCTCGCAAGGGCAGGGCTCTCTCCCCTATTGTATCTTGTACTCAGAATATCCACTGTCAAATCTGTAAAACTGCATTTGAAATAGTATATGTACTGTATGTTTTTACCCTGTCTGTAATTACTTCCTTGTAAAGCGCTACGAAAGATGATGGCACTATATAAATAAACAATAATAATAATAAAGTGATGCTCTCATCTCTGTGTTGGGAAAAATGTATTAGGCCAGGCCCAAACCCCTCCCTTTATTGTACTTTACTCCTTAAAGAACTGCAATAATTGAAGTCCCCCTTCCCAGGCAAATGTATAGTCCCCCTCCTCCTCACCCTATTAAAGCACCTGTCAATTAGCAACTGTTGGGATTAACACAAACTAATGCCTTCCACTCAATCAGAGTTCTGTTTCTCCCTGGGGCAGACCGAGCTTTGAGCTTTTCTCCTCCCAACAGCAAAAATAAAGTGAAAAAGTTTTGGTTAGGGAAAGAAAATAATAGGGGTGAGGGTATTAAATACATGTGACGCCATCACCACTAGGTCCGAGGGAGGGCCTGCTCAGTGTCAGTAACATTGAGGAAAGGTGAGTGCTGCGGGGTCTGAGCTGTATCATTGATTCTGCACAGCGGTTTCTGTGTCTCTGAGGCTATGGAGCAATTCTGTATTGCCTGTGCAAATATCCAAAAGTGTTACTGTTCCTGGGCCCAAACTGGGCTGACACAAGGTCAAAAATGTCCTTTCCTCGCCAAGTCTCAAATCACAGACTGATTATAGACATCACCCTCCATGGATTTATTTATTCAGAGATGTATATTATTGACTGACTGTCTCCTGGGCTCATTCTGTAGCCTTCCATTTATATTCCTAAAGGTGGGTGTCATTCACTGATAATTTAATATTGTGGCATCGATATATAGATGATATATATTGCTCCAATTAAGGCCTGTTGATTACTAACATTTATTTTAAACAAACTTTATCCCTAATGCTGTTTAATATTATTATTATTACTGTTATTTAAAAGCAAATTGTGTCCCTAGTGTTAGATGCATTTAATTTATAGTTCTCAGGGTGGGTGCATCATTCATTGATAATCTTATATTGTGGCATCGCTATATAGATTATACATTGCTAGAATCTTGCCTGATCATTAATAGCATTAACAGCACGAAAATAAATGAATGTATATCGTTGACTGGCTGACTTCTGGGCTCATTCTGTAGCGTTTAATTTACAGTTCTGAAGGAATCATTAATGTTATTTTGTGGCATCTATATATAGACGATATTGCTCAAATGTGGGTTTAGCATAGTAAAATTTTTGTTTTTTAAACAACCTCTTCTCATAAAGCTGGCTAATATAGTAAATAACCTAGGGGCATGTATACAGCAAGTGCCTGTTGGGCAGAAAAAAATATTTTAATTATTTTTTTTTAGGTTAAGATTATACACATACATTTTGTGTCTGATATACAAACAAGGTTAAAGGTTCGAAGTGGTTTAATGTTTTCTGTAGACGTGCATGTGGGTGTGAATTATTTGTAGGTTGTATATTTAGTTTATGACCATTGCCTCTGTTATGTTAGGGTTGTGTGCAGTGTGAAAGTGGATCTTGCCTGTCTGCTTGTATTAATCTCTCTTCTGCGAGTCACCTTTTTAATACCCAGAAAAATGCTTAAAGTCCCCCTGTCCAGATCACTCTGCACCCAGGAAACAGCACCCAGCCTGACGCCTCAAAATGACAGGCGCTTGCCTTTAGGATAGCCACTGACTACTTGTGTACATGGCTGGTGTGTGAGCCTTGTAATGTGCAAGACATGGAGTTCAATGGAAATAAAGCCTCACAAAACACACACACACCAACCCATTTTTTTATTAATCTAAGGGCAATGGGATATTTATGCCACTCATATGTTCCTAGAGTATATTACGTTAAGAACGTATCAGTATACACACACACCCACGTTTATCATTTCTTCATGTTCCTTGTACTTATGTGGTGAAGATCAACTTCTCTACTAATATCTATATCTGAATATATATAATGGTTAGTCAATAGGTAATCATAGGGCAGCTACTTGCAATATATAATGATGGATACTGTATATAGATAGTTATTATAAATTGATGCAAGACGGAGAAAGATACATATATACTATGGTGATAGATAGATAGATAGATAGATAGATAGATAGATAGATAGATAGATAGATGCATGCATCTATCTACCTATATGTCTACCTATCTGTTACATAAGATACCATGTCAGATAGGGAAGTGTAATCTTTCAAATGAGATCTCATCAGATACAAATCTATCTATCTATACATCTGTCACATGGGATATAATATCAGATATCTATCTATCTATCTATCTATCTATCTATCTATCTATCTATCTATCTATCTATCTATTGCTCTCTCATATCAATCTATATATCTATCTATCTATCTATCTATCTATCTATCTATCTATCTATCTACTTACCCCTCGTTTATCTCAAATCTGTCGCTTTATCTATCTATCTGAGATCCCATATCATATAGGGATGTGTATGAATTATGATGTAAATCTATCTGAGATGCCATATCAGATAGGGATGTGTATGGATTATGATATTAATAAATCTATCTATTATCTATCTATCTATCTATCTATCTATCTATCTATCTATCTATCTGAGATCCCATATCATATAGGGATGTGTATGAATTATGATGTAAATCTATCTGAGATGCCATATCAGATAGGGATGTGTATGGATTATGATATTAATAAATCTATCTATTATCTATCTATCTATCTATCTATCTATCTATCTATCTATCTGAGATCCCATATCATATAGGGATGTGTATGAATTATGATGTAAAGCTATCTGATATGCCATATCAGATAGGGATAGGGATAGGGGCCATATCTATCTATCTATCTATCTATCTATCTATCTATCTATCTATCTATCTATCTATCTATCTATCTAAGATCCCATATCAGATAGGGATGTGTATAAATTGTGATGGAAGGTGTTAAATTACGTTATGTTTGCATGACACACTTGTAACCTAGTAAAGACAGGAGCGAGCCCGGGGCGCTGATTGGCTGGGCTATTGATTGATACAATCTGTTCCGAGGCTCTTGTATGTCTTTCATCAAGTCTCTAAGCAGCTCAATGTGAGTTTTATTAGCGGCTGGGGATCCCAGACTGTAGATCAGAGGCCGCCTTCCCACCCTTCATATCGCCGCTGCTAACATGATCTATTTTCAATTAGAGGCCAATTTATCAAACTGCGAGTTCCACCTTGACAGCTGCGGAGCCGAAAGCGGCTGCAACGGCTGCAACTACCCAGGCGGGCAATGCTTAGCGCACCCAGCCCAGCCCTTATCCCGCCAATGGCGCATGTTCCATGTAACATGTGCGAGATTTCTCATAGCCACACGAAGAGATTCTCTAATATCTCCGGTTATACTAGAGAAGCCCGCTCATACTGTATGGAGGAGAAAGGCCGAGCTGGCCCAGCTCATTATGGCGCGCTATTCTCACTGCATGACAGCTGGAGAAACATCATTCCTAATAACACTGCTCTAATGAGACAGGAGGGACCCTGCAAACGGGGGTATTAGGATAAAGACTATAAAAACGTACATTTATATCTCAAATGTGAAATATATTTCAGGCCAAACAGAACGATTACAAGTCAGCCCAAAATATATCATAATAATAGTAATATTATTAATAACCATAAACATTGAAAACACAACAATAACAATTATTCTCATATTACTATGAATATATTTGATTTCCACACCTTATTATTATTATTAAGAATAGTAATAATTATAATAATACTCAATTATTATCTATACTCAAAATGTAAATATGGAAAAAATAATCAGAAATCTAAATTCTTATGTTACTATGAATATATTCAACTTTTCACATGATATTATACTATTCATAATATGCAGACTCAGAAATGCAAAGATGGAAAAATCATTATATATATATATATATATATATATATATATATATATATATATATAATAATAATGATAATATATATATATATATATATATATATATATATATATATATATATATATATATAAAATCATAATCAGGAGTGCGTACTTGGAAAAATCTTCAGACATATCTATTTTAATATTACTACGAATATTTTAGAACTTTTACCTGATAATAATCATAATAATAATCATAAATGTACGCATTTTACATAATCAAATAACAATTACCTCTATTGCCTTTTTTAGAAATCTAAATCTTTTCATATCATACATTTATGTTTTTTTCTCTCAAATATCTTTCAAAATGTGTAAAATAATTAGGAATAATAATCATCATTCTTATATTACTATGATTATGTTAGAGGTTTTTTTTTTAATATGTTTTATACAATTTAATATTTATTGTAATATATAAAAATGTAATATATATATATATATATATATATATATATATATATATATATATATATATATATATTATACTGTAGAAATGATGAT